>CM055128.1:188733347-189333347 GCA_029206835.1 Rana muscosa
ACGGACCGAAAGTTCGCACGAACATTAGAACCCTATTAAATACAATGGATGCGAACGTTCGGATTCTAAAGTGCTAATTATAACGACTATTATCCATGTTATTGTCCAAAACAGAGTTTGGGAACCCGGCTTCTGCACCAGGGGACATGTATCAATGCAAAAAGAAGTTTTAAAAACGGACGTTTTCCGGGAGCAGTCATTTTAATGATGCATAAAGTGAAAAAAAAAAGTCAAATATTCCTTTAAATATTGTACCTGGGGGGTGTCTAAAGTATGCCTGTGAAGTGCCACGTGTTTCCCGTGTTTAGAACTGTCCCTGCACAAAATAACATTTCTAAAGTGAAAAAAGTCATTTAAAACTGCTTGCGGCTTTAATGCAATGTCTGGTCCCGGTAATATGGATGAAAATCTTTAGGAAAAATGGCAAAGCTACCCCATCAACCCCCCCCCCTACCCCAGCCCATTACCAGCCCCTTTGGGTCTTGTATGGATATTAAGGGGAACCCCGCACACAAAATAAAAAAGGACCTATATACTCTAAACAGCCGTATACAGGCGGTGCATACAAGACAGGGACTGTAGGTTTGTTCTTATGTAGAATCTGTTTATAATTTTGAACAGCTGCATTGTTTAAGTGGAGCTCCATGGCAAATTCCTTTTTTTTAGCTTTTTGTAAAACATAGGGAACGGTTATCACCCCTGTCACATTTTTTTTGCTGTCTGTGCCCCTGTTCAGAACATTTCACCTCACTTTGCGTCCCAATGACAACTGTTTTTGAAATGTGGTGTTTTTATTGAAACAAGGATTGGTGATAAAGCATCAGTAGAGAGGAGACACCTTTCTCCCATATTAATTCTTACAGGAGAGAATTTTCCTTCCAAGGGGTAGATTTCCTCTCACTTCCTGTTGTCTTCTTCCGTTTGCAAGTAGTAGTAGTTTGTAAGTTAGATGTTTGAAAGTAGGGACCTTCCGTATATACTCTGCAGAAATTGACCCCTTAGGTGTTGGTGTTGGCACAACACTGAAAGCACTCACAGTTATTCTTGGTGGGTGCTGGAACGCCCTGCTGTCAAGTATAACATCAGGAATTGTAATAACATATAATTGTTGATCAGTGGTAGTAAAAATTGGGCCTTTGATGGTGGTGCTGGTGCCACAACACTGTAAGGCCTGACAGTTACTCTTGGTGGGCGCAGCAATGGTCCCTTCTGTGAATTATTAGATCAATAATTATAATTGCATGCCCCTGTTGAACAGGGGCTGAAAAATTGGGCCTTTGGTGGTGGTGGTGGTGGTGGTGGTGATGGTGGTGCTGGTGCCACAACACTGTAAGGCCTGACAGTTACTCTTGGTGGGCGCAGCAATGGTCCCTGCTGTGAATTATTAGATCAATAATTATAATTGCATGCCCCTGTTGAACAGGGGCTGAAAAATTGGGCCTTTGGTGGTGGTGGTGGTGGTGATGGTAGTGCTGGTGCCACAACACTGTAAGGCCTGACAGTTACTCTTGGTGGGCGCAGCAATGGGCCCTGCTGTGAATTATTAGATCAATAATTATAATTGCATGCCCCTGTTGAACAGGGGCTGAAAAATTGGGCCTTTGGTGGTGGTGGTGGTGGTGATGGTGGTGCTGGTGCCACAACACTGTAAGGCCTGACAGTTACTCTTGGTGGGCGCAGCAATGGGCCCTGCTGTGAATTATTAGATCAATAATTATAATTGCATGCCCCTGTTGAACAGGGGCTGAAAAATTGGGCCTTAGGCACTGGTGGCACAACACTGCAACCCCTCACAGATACTGTACTTGGAGCACAGCAATGAGGCCTGTTGCAAAGTATTGCATCAAAAATTTTAATTACACGCCCCTGTTAAACAGGGGCTGAAAAATTGGGCCTTAGCCACTGGTGGCGTCACCCATAAACCAAAATGATCTTCCAAGCTATCATCGTTAATCGTATCATTGAGGAGGAGGAAGAGGATAGCCAGTCAACATAACAGCACAGGCACTCAGCATCAGCATCAGTCTTGAAGGGATGTGACATTTTAAAATCAATTAGTCTGTTATATCAGCATCTGGTGTGTGGTAGCTGGTGGTGATCCAAGACTGGTTCATCTTGATGAAAGTCAGTCGATCAACCGAGTCGGTGGACAGGCGCACCCTGTGATCTGTGACAAATCCTCCAGCAGCACTGAATGTGCGTTCTGAAAGAACGCTGGATGCAGGACAGGCCAGTAGCTCAATTGCATACTGTGCAAGCTCTGGCCAGTGATCCATCCTCAAGACCCAGTAAGCCAGAGGATTTTCGGTGGGGAAGGTGTCCAAGTCTGACCTTGCCCCTAGGTATTCCTGCACCATGTATATCAGACGCTGGCGATGGTTGCTGGAACCGATCATACTTTGGGGCTGCGGACTAAAGAATTGTCTGAACGCATCGGTCAGACGGCCACCTTCCCCACCGCTCCTTCTTTGACTGCCCGAAGCCTCAGCAACTCGTTGTCCAGGACCAGGAGTTTGTAACCTCCCAGTCTCTGGGAACGCGTTGCACAGACCTTTCTGCAAGGCCTCCCGGAGTTGTCTCATCCTCTGCTCCCTCTGCGACGGTACGATAAGGTCCGCAACCTTACCCTTGTACCGTGGATCAAGGAGAGTGGCCAGCCAGTAATGGTCCCTCTCCTTGATCCGAAGAATACGAGGATCCTTCCGCAGACTTTGCAGGATCAGGGAGGCCATGCAGCGTAGGTTAGCTGAGGCATTCAGTCCGGAGTCCTCTGGGTCACTAAGGACGACATGATCCGCAGCCACCTCCTCCCAGCCACGTACAAGTTCACTGGTTTCTTGGGACTGTAAATCATTCCTAAAAGACTGCTGCTGATGATGCTGAGTGCCAGCCTCCACCTCCATGCTGACACAATCCTCCTCCTCCTCCTCCTCCTCCTCCTCTTCCTGTGCAATGGGTGGGACAGAAGGAACACTGTCTGGGTAAAGGGGGCCTTGAGAGGCAAGGAAGTCCTCCTCTTCCTGCCTCTGTTCTGCCTCAAGTGCCCTGTCCATTATTCCACGCAGCGTGTGCTCCAACAGGTGGACAAGAGGTACAGTGTCACTGATGCATGCACTGTCACTGCTCACCATCCTCGTGGCCTCCTCAAATGGTGCCAGGACAGTGCATGCATCCCTGATCATGCCCCACTGGCGTGGTGAAAAAAACCCGAGCTCCCCTGACCCTGTCCTGGTGCCGTAGTCGCACAGGTACTCATTGATGGCCCTCTGCTGCGTGTGCAGCCGCTGCAGCATGGCCAACGTTGAGTTACACCTGGTGGGCATGTCACATATAAAGCGGTTCTTGGGCAGGTTCAACTCCTTTTGAAGCTCAGCCAGGCAAGCACTGGCATTATAAGATCTGCGGAAATGCACACAGACTTTCCTGGCCTGCCTGAGGACATCCTGTAAGCCCGGGTACCTGCCCAAGAACCGCTGCACCACCAGGTTAAGGACGTGAGCCATACAGGGCACATGGGTCAGTTGTCCCTGTCGGAGGGCGGAGAGGAGGTTGGTGCCATTGTCGCAAACCACCATTCCTGGCTTAAGCTGGCGTGGCGTCAACCACCTCTCGGCCTGCCCCTGCAGAGCAGACAGGACCTCTGCCCCAGTGTGGCTCCTGTCCCCCAAACACACCAGCGCAAGCACGGCATGGCATCTTTTTGCCTGCGTACTTGCATAGCCCCTTGAACGCCTACGGAGCACCGCTGGTTCCGAGGACAAACCACAGGAAGAGGCCATGGAGGAAGAAGAAGAGGAGGGGGTGGAGGAGAGAGGTGTGTCACAACCAGTAGTAGCATTTTGGAGGCGTGGCGGTGGAACAACCTCCAACACTACTGCACCTTGTCCTGCATCCTTCCCAGCTGCCAAAAGAGTGACCCAATGGGCCGTGAAAGAAAGGTAACGTCCCTGTCCATGCCTGCTGGACCATGAGTCAGCGGTAATATGCACCTTACCGCTGACCGCCCTGTCCAGCGAGGCCAAGACATTGCCTTCCACATGCCTGTAGAGAGCCGGAATAGCCTTCCGTGCGAAAAAGTGTCGTTTGGGAACCTGCCACTGAGGAACCGCACATTGCACAAACTCACGGAAGGGGGCCGAGTCTACCAACTGAAAAGGCAGCAGTTGAAGCGCTAGCAATTTAGCCAAGCTAGCATTCAACCGCTGGGCATGTGGATGGCTGGGAGTGAACTTCTTTCGACGGCCCAGCAGCTGGGGCAGGGAAATTTGCCTGCGAGAATTGGACGTTGGTGTACTGCTAGCAGAGTGCCCGCAAGTACTTGCCTGTGACACACCTAATTCTACACCTTCATTCCTCTCAGAGCAGGTTTCAGAGAGGAGTGAAGGTATAGTGGGGTTGGAGATCCCAGCTGATGCGGTGCAAGAAGAGGTCAGCTTTGTTCTTTGGTGTGGGTCTTTAAGGTAGGCTTGCCGACGAGCTGCATGGCAGGTCAACATATGTCTGATCAAGCATGTGGTGCCCAAGCGGCTGATGTTTTGGCCACGTGATATACGCTTGAGACATATGTTGCAAACAGAAGCTGTGCGATCTGATGCACTCGCCTCAAAAAAGGCCCACACCAAAGAACTTTTTGAATGACGGGCAGAGGCAGCGCCCTGCACAGGCGGAGCTCTGCGGTGTGATTCCGTCGGTGTGCTGCCCATACGCTGGCCACTCAAGGGCATCCTGCCTCGTTGGAGATGTGCCTCCTCCTCATCCTCCTCCTCCTCCTCTCTCCTATTAGGCACCCACGTGGAGTCAGTGACCTCATCATCCCCTCCCTCCTCATCACTGAGCCAATCTGGCAGTATGCTGCAGCTGCTGGAAAATGACTGCCAGATTGGTGTCCTTCTTGAGCATCCCCTCTCTCTGCTCTCACGCTGCTGCCTTCCTCTAGCTGGGTATCATCATCAGATCCTTCCAAACGCTGGGCATCCTCCTGGAGCATGTACCCAACACTGTGCTCAAACAGTTCGAGGGACTCCTCAGGAGGAGGGCATGGTGGGTCTAGGGAAGGATTGACTAATGAAGATAATGATACCAGAGAAGAGGACGCTTTGGCAGCTGCTTTGCCACTACCCTGAGCCTGGGTGAGAGAGGATGAGGAGGATGAGGTGGGCTTGGTCATCCACTCTACCAAGTCTTCGGCATGATGTGGCTCAACATGTCCAGCTGCCGAAAACAAGGACAAGCGTGTCCCATGGCCATGTGCTGATGACAATGCACCGCGTACACGACCAGCACTGTTGCCCCCAGACACAGAGCCTGCTTGCCCTCTTTTTTTGCCTCCTGACTGTCTGCCTCTCCTTGGTTGCCTTCCAGACATTTTAATGGATGGCCTGCAGGGAGATGGGAAAAACAGCAATAAGGGCTACCTTCAGGTGTATATTGTGCAGGAGGCTTAGCAACAATGACACTGACACTGTCCCCTGCCTATCCTTCTCTGTCCCTAAACACAAGGATTGAAAATATGGTTCAGCAAAAAAGTTTTAGAACAGAATAGCACACTGACACTTTCCCTCACTGTCCTACTCTGTCCCTCCCTACAAACAAGATTTAGCACAGAATAGCACACTGATAATTTCTACGAGTGCCCTTCTCTGTCCCTAAACTCAAGGATTGAAAATATGGAACAGCAAAATTGGTTTAGAACAGAATAGCACACTGTCAGTTTCACTGACTGTACCTCTCTATCCCTCAACTCAAGGATTGAAAATATGGAACAGCAAAATTGGTTTAGAACAGAATAGCACACTGTCAGTTTCACTGACTGTACCTCTCTGTCCCTCAACTCAAGGATTGAAAATATGGAACAGCAAAATTGGTTTAGAACAGAATAGCACACTGTCAGTTTCACTCACTGTACCTCTCTGTCCCTCAACTCAAGGATTGAAAATATGGTTCAGCAAAATAGTTTTAGAACAGAATAGCACACGACACTTTCCCTCACTGTCCTACTCTGTCCCTCCCTACAAACAAGATTTAGCACAGAATAGCACACTGATAATTTCTACGAGTGTCCTTCTCTGTCCCTAAACTCAAGGATTGAAAATATGGAACAGCAAAATTGGTTTAGAACAGAATAGCACACTGTCAGTTTCACTCACTGTACCTCTCTATCCCTAAACTCAAGGATTGAAAATATGGAACAGCAAAATTGGTTTAGAACAGAATAGCACACTGTCAGTTTCACTGACTGTACCTCTCTGTCCCTCAACTCAAGGATTGAAAATATGGAACAGCAAAATTGGTTTAGAACAGAATAGCACACTGTCAGTTTCACTCACTGTACCTCTCTGTCCCTCAACTCAAGGATTGAAAATATGGAACAGCAAAATTGGTTTAGAACAGAATAGCACACTGTCAGTTTCACTCACTGTACCTCTCTGTCCCTCAACTCAAGGATTGAAAATATGGTTCAGCAAAATAGTTTTAGAACAGAATAGCACACTGACACTTTCCCTCACTGTCCTACTCTGTCCCTCCCTACAAACAAGATTTAGCACAGAATAGCACACTGATAATTTCTACGAGTGTCCTTCTCTGTCCCTAAACTCAAGGATTGAAAATATGGAACAGCAAAATTGGTTTAGAACAGAATAGCACACTGTCAGTTTCACTCACTGTACCTCTCTGTCCCTCAACTCAAGGATTGAAAATATGGAACAGCAAAATTGGTTTAGAACAGAATAGCACACTGTCAGTTTCACTGACTGCACCTCTCTGTCCCTCAACTCAAGGATTGAAAATATGGAACAGCAAAATTGGTTTAGAACAGAATAGCACACTGTCAGTTTCACTCACTGTACCTCTCTGTCCCTCAACTCAAGGATTGAAAATATGGAACAGCAAAATTTGTTTAGAACAGAATAGCACACTGTCAGTTTCACTCACTGTACCTCTCTGTCCCTCAACTCAAGGATTGAAAATATGGTTCAGCAAAATAGTTTTAGAACAGAATAGCACACTGACACTTTCCCTCACTGTCCTACTCTGTCCCTCCCTACAAACAAGATTTAGCACAGAATAGCACACTGATAATTTCTACGAGTGTCCTTCTCTGTCCCTAAACTCAAGGATTGAAAATATGGAACAGCAAAATTGGTTTAGAACAGAATAGCACACTGTCAGTTTCACTCACTGTACCTCTCTGTCCCTCAACTCAAGGATTGAAAATATGGAACAGCAAAATTGGTTTAGAACAGAATAGCACACTGTCAGTTTCACTGACTGCACCTCTCTGTCCCTCAACTCAAGGATTGAAAATATGGAACAGCAAAATTGGTTTAGAACAGAATAGCACACTGTCAGTTTCACTCACTGTACCTCTCTGTCCCTCAACTCAAGGATTGAAAATATGGAACAGCAAAATTGGTTTAGAACAGAATAGCACACTGTCAGTTTCACTCACTGTACCTCTCTGTCCCTCAACTCAAGGATTTAAAATATGGTTCAGCAAAATAGTTTTAGAACAGAATAGCACACTGACACTTTCCCTCACTGTCCTACTCTGTCCCTCCCTACAAACAAGATTTAGCACAGAATAGCACACTGATAATTTCTACGAGTGTCCTTCTCTGTCCCTAAACTCAAGGATTGAAAATATGGAACAGCAAAATTGGTTTAGAACAGAATAGCACACTGTCAGTTTCACTCACTGTACCTCTCTGTCCCTCAACTCAAGGATTGAAAATATGGAACAGCAAAATTGGTTTAGAACAGAATAGCACACTGTCAGTTTCACTCACTGTACCTCTCTGTCCCTCAACTCAAGGATTGAAAATATGGAACAGCAAAATTGGTTTAGAACAGAATAGCACACTGTCAGTTTCACTCACTGTACCTCTGTGTCCCTCAACTCAAGGATTGAAAATATGGAACAGCAAAATTGGTTTAGAACAGAATAGCACACTGTCAGTTTCACTCACTGTACCTCTCTGTCCCTCAACTCAAGGATTGAAAATATGGTTCAGCAAAATAGTTTTAGAACAGAATAGCACACTGACACTTTCCCTCACTGTCCTACTCTGTCCCTCCCTACAAACAAGATTTAGCACAGAATAGCACACTGATAATTTCTACGAGTGTCCTTCTCTGTCCCTAAACTCAAGGATTGAAAATATGGAACAGCAAAATTGGTTTAGAACAGAATAGCACACTGTCAGTTTCACTCACTGTACCTCTCTGTCCCTCAACTCAAGGATTGAAAATATGGAACAGCAAAATTGGTTTAGAACAGAATAGCACACTGTCAGTTTCACTCACTGTACCTCTCTGTCCCTCAACTCAAGGATTGAAAATATGGTTCAGCAAAATAGTTTTAGAACAGAATAGCACACTGACACTTTCCCTCACTGTCCTACTCTGTCCCTCCCTACAAACAAGATTTAGCACAGAATAGCACACTGATAATTTCTACGAGTGTCCTTCTCTGTCCCTAAACTCAAGGATTGAAAATATGGAACAGCAAAATTGGTTTAGAACAGAATAGCACACTGTCAGTTTCACTCACTGTACCTCTCTGTCCCTCAACTCAAGGATTGAAAATATGGAACAGCAAAATTGGTTTAGAACAGAATAGCACACTGTCAGTTTCACTCACTGTACCTCTCTGTCCCTCAACTCAAGGATTGAAAATATGGTTCAGCAAAATAGTTTTAGAACAGAATAGCACACTGACACTTTCCCTCACTGTCCTACTCTGTCCCTCCCTACAAACAAGATTTAGCACAGAATAGCACACTGATAATTTCTACGAGTGTCCTTCTCTGTCCCTAAACTCAAGGATTGAAAATATGGAACAGCAAAATTGGTTTAGAACAGAATAGCACACTGTCAGTTTCACTCACTGTACCTCTCTGTCCCTCAACTCAAGGATTGAAAATATGGAACAGCAAGATTGGTTTAGAACAGAATAGCACACTGTCAGTTTCACTGACTGCACCTCTCTGTCCCTCAACTCAAGGATTGAAAATATGGAACAGCAAAATTGGTTTAGAACAGAATAGCACACTGTCAGTTTCACTCACTGTACCTCTCTGTCCCTCAACTCAAGGATTGAAAATATGGAACAGCAAAATTGGTTTAGAACAGAATAGCACACTGTCAGTTTCACTCACTGTACCTCTCTGTCCCTCAACTCAAGGATTGAAAATATGGAACAGCAAAATTGGTTTAGAACAGAATAGCACACTGTCAGTTTCACTCACTGTACCTCTCTGTCCCTCAACTCAAGGATTGAAAATATGGAACAGCAAAATTGGTTTAGAACAGAATAGCACACTGTCAGTTTCACTGACTGCACCTCTCTGTCCCTCAACTCAAGGATTGAAAATATGGAACAGCAAAATTGGTTTAGAACAGAATAGCACACTGTCAGTTTCACTCACTGTACCTCTCTGTCCCTCAACTCAAGGATTGAAAATATGGTTCAGCAAAATAGTTTTAGAACAGAATAGCACACTGACACTTTCCCTCACTGTCCTACTCTGTCCCTCCCTACAAACAAGATTTAGCACAGAATAGCACACTGATAATTTCTACGAGTGTCCTTCTCTGTCCCTAAACTCAAGGATTGAAAATATGGAACAGCAAAATTGGTTTAGAACAGAATAGCACACTGTCAGTTTCACTCACTGTACCTCTCTGTCCCTCAACTCAAGGATTGAAAATATGGAACAGCAAAATTGGTTTAGAACAGAATAGCACACTGTCAGTTTCACTCACTGTACCTCTCTGTCCCTCAACTCAAGGATTGAAAATATGGTTCAGCAAAATAGTTTTAGAACAGAATAGCACACTGACACTTTCCCTCACTGTCCTACTCTGTCCCTCCCTACAAACAAGATTTAGCACAGAATAGCACACTGATAATTTCTACGAGTGTCCTTCTCTGTCCCTAAACTCAAGGATTGAAAATATGGAACAGCAAAATTGGTTTAGAACAGAATAGCACACTGTCAGTTTCACTCACTGTACCTCTCTGTCCCTCAACTCAAGGATTGAAAATATGGAACAGCAAAATTGGTTTAGAACAGAATAGCACACTGTCAGTTTCACTGACTGCACCTCTCTGTCCCTCAACTCAAGGATTGAAAATATGGAACAGCAAAATTGGTTTAGAACAGAATAGCACACTGTCAGTTTCACTCACTGTACCTCTCTGTCCCTCAACTCAAGGATTGAAAATATGGAACAGCAAAATTGGTTTAGAACAGAATAGCACACTGTCAGTTTCACTCACTGTACCTCTCTGTCCCTCAACTCAAGGATTGAAAATATGGAACAGCAAAATTGGTTTAGAACAGAATAGCACACTGTCAGTTTCACTCACTGTACCTCTCTGTCCCTCAACTCAAGGATTGAAAATATGGTTCAGCAAAATAGTTTTAGAACAGAATAGCACACTGACACTTTCCCTCACTGTCCTACTCTGTCCCTCCCTACAAACAAGATTTAGCACAGAATAGCACACTGATAATTTCTACGAGTGTCCTTCTCTGTCCCTAAACTCAAGGATTGAAAATATGGAACAGCAAAATTGGTTTAGAACAGAATAGCACACTGTCAGTTTCACTCACTGTACCTCTCTGTCCCTCAACTCAAGGATTGAAAATATGGAACAGCAAAATTGGTTTAGAACAGAATAGCACACTGTCAGTTTCACTCACTGTACCTCTCTGTCCCTCAACTCAAGGATTGAAAATATGGTTCAGCAAAATAGTTTTAGAACAGAATAGCACACTGACACTTTCCCTCATTGTCCTACTCTGTCCCTCCCTACAAACAAGATTTAGCACAGAATAGCACACTGATAATTTCTACGAGTGTCCTTCTCTGTCCCTAAACTCAAGGATTGAAAATATGGAACAGCAAAATTGGTTTAGAACAGAATAGCACACTGTCAGTTTCACTCACTGTACCTCTCTGTCCCTCAACTCAAGGATTGAAAATATGGAACAGCAAAATTGGTTTAGAACAGAATAGCACACTGTCAGTTTCACTCACTGTACCTCTCTGTCCCTCAACTCAAGGATTGAAAATATGGTTCAGCAAAATAGTTTTAGAACAGAATAGCACACTGACACTTTCCCTCACTGTCCTACTCTGTCCCTCCCTACAAACAAGATTTAGCACAGAATAGCACACTGATAATTTCTACGAGTGTCCTTCTCTGTCCCTAAACTCAAGGATTGAAAATATGGAACAGCAAAATTGGTTTAGAACAGAATAGCACACTGTCAGTTTCACTCACTGTACCTCTCTGTCCCTCAACTCAAGGATTGAAAATATGGAACAGCAAAATTGGTTTAGAACAGAATAGCACACTGTCAGTTTCACTGACTGCACCTCTCTGTCCCTCAACTCAAGGATTGAAAATATGGAACAGCAAAATTGGTTTAGAACAGAATAGCACACTGTCAGTTTCACTCACTGTACCTCTCTGTCCCTCAACTCAAGGATTGAAAATATGGAACAGCAAAATTGGTTTAGAACAGAATAGCACACTGTCAGTTTCACTCACTGTACCTCTCTGTCCCTCAACTCAAGGATTGAAAATATGGAACAGCAAAATTGGTTTAGAACAGAATAGCACACTGTCAGTTTCACTCACTGTACCTCTCTGTCCCTCAACTCAAGGATTGAAAATATGGTTCAGCAAAATAGTTTTAGAACAGAATAGCACACTGACACTTTCCCTCACTGTCCTACTCTGTCCCTCCCTACAAACAAGATTTAGCACAGAATAGCACACTGATAATTTCTACGAGTGTCCTTCTCTGTCCCTAAACTCAAGGATTGAAAATATGGAACAGCAAAATTGGTTTAGAACAGAATAGCACAAAGTCAGTTTCACTCACTGTACCTCTCTGTCCCTCAACTCAAGGATTGAAAATATGGAACAGCAAAATTGGTTTAGAACAGAATAGCACACTGTCAGTTTCACTCACTGTACCTCTCTGTCCCTCAACTCAAGGATTGAAAATATGGTTCAGCAAAATAGTTTTAGAACAGAATAGCACACTGACACTTTCCCTCATTGTCCTACTCTGTCCCTCCCTACAAACAAGATTTAGCACAGAATAGCACACTGATAATTTCTACGAGTGTCCTTCTCTGTCCCTAAACTCAAGGATTGAAAATATGGAACAGCAAAATTGGTTTAGAACAGAATAGCACACTGTCAGTTTCACTCACTGTACCTCTCTGTCCCTCAACTCAAGGATTGAAAATATGGAACAGCAAAATTGGTTTAGAACAGAATAGCACACTGTCAGTTTCACTGACTGCACCTCTCTGTCCCTCAACTCAAGGATTGAAAATATGGAACAGCAAAATTGGTTTAGAACAGAATAGCACACTGTCAGTTTCACTCACTGTACCTCTCTGTCCCTCAACTCAAGGATTGAAAATATGGAACAGCAAAATTGGTTTAGAACAGAATAGCACACTGTTAGTTTCACTCACTGTACCTCTCTGTCCCTCAACTCAAGGATTGAAAATATGGAACAGCAAAATTGGTTTAGAACAGAATAGCACACTGTCAGTTTCACTCACTGTACCTCTCTGTCCCTCAACTCAAGGATTGAAAATATGGTTCAGCAAAATAGTTTTAGAACAGAATAGCACACTGACACTTTCCCTCACTGTCCTACTCTGTCCCTCCCTACAAACTAGATTTAGCACAGAATAGCACACTGATAATTTCTACGAGTGTCCTTCTCTGTCCCTAAACTCAAGGATTGAAAATATGGAACAGCAAAATTGGTTTAGAACAGAATAGCACACTGTCAGTTTCACTCACTGTACCTCTCTGTCCCTCAACTCAAGGATTGAAAATATGGAACAGCAAAATTGGTTTAGAACAGAATAGCACACTGTCAGTTTCACTCACTGTACCTCTCTGTCCCTCAACTCAAGGATTGAAAATATGGTTCAGCAAAATAGTTTTAGAACAGAATAGCACACTGACACTTTCCCTCACTGTCCTACTCTGTCCCTCCCTACAAACAAGATTTAGCACAGAATAGCACACTGATAATTTCTACGAGTGTTCTTCTCTGTCCCTAAACTCAAGGATTTAAAATATGGAACAGCAAAATTGGTTTAGAACAGAATAGCACACTGTCAGTTTCACTCACTGTACCTCTCTGTCCCTCAACTCAAGGATTGAAAATATGGTTCAGCAAAATAGTTTTAGAACAGAATAGCACACTGACACTTTCCCTCACTGTCCTACTCTGTCCCTCCCTACAAACAAGATTTAGCACAGAATAGCACACTGATAATTTCTACGAGTGTCCTTCTCTGTCCCTAAACTCAAGGATTGAAAATATGGAACAGCAAAATTGGTTTAGAACAGAATAGCACACTGTCAGTTTCACTCACTGTACCTCTCTGTCCCTCAACTCAAGGATTGAAAATATGGAACAGCAAAATTGGTTTAGAACAAAATAGCACACTGTCAGTTTCACTCACTGTACCTCTCTGTCCCTCAACTCAAGGATTGAAAATATGGTTCAGCAAAATAGTTTTAGAACAGAATAGCACACTGACACTTTCCCTCACTGTCCTACTCTGTCCCTCCCTACAAACAAGATTTAGCACAGAATAGCACACTGATCATTTCTACGAGTGTCCTTCTCTGTCCCTAAACTCAAGGATTGAAAATATGGGACAGCAAAATTGGTTTAGAACAGAATAGCACACTGTCAGTTTCACTCACTGTACCTCTCTGTCCCTCAACTCAAGGATTGAAAATATGGAACAGCAAAATTGGTTTAGAACAGAATAGCACACTGTCAGTTTCACTCACTGTACCTCTCTGTCCCTCAACTCAAGGATTGAAAATATGGTTCAGCAAAATAGTTTTAGAACAGAATAGCACACTGACACTTTCCCTCACTGTCCTACTCTGTCCCTCCCTACAAACAAGATTTAGCACAGAATAGCACACTGATCATTTCTACGAGTGTCCTTCTCTGTCCCTAAACTCAAGGATTGAAAATATGGAACAGCAAACTTGGTTTAGAACAGAATAGCACACTGTCAGTTTCACTCACTGTACCTCTCTGTCCCTCAACTCAAGGATTGAAAATATGGTTCAGCAAAATAGTTTTAGAACAGAATAGCACACGACACTTTCCCTCACTGTCCTACTCTGTCCCTCCCTACAAACAAGATTTAGCACAGAATAGCACACTGATAATTTCTACGAGTGTCCTTCTCTGTCCCTAAACTCAAGGATTGAAAATATGGAACAGCAAAATTGGTTTAGAACAGAATAGCACACTGTCAGTTTCACTCACTGTACCTCTCTGTCCCTCAACTCAAGGATTGAAAATATGGAACAGCAAAATTGGTTTAGAACAGAATAGCACACTGTCAGTTTCACTGACTGCACCTCTCTGTCCCTCAACTCAAGGATTGAAAATATGGAAAAGCAAAATTGGTTTAGAACAGAATAGCACACTGTCAGTTTCACTCACTGTACCTCTCTGTCCCTCAACTCAAGGATTGAAAATATGGAACAGCAAAATTGGTTTAGAACAGAATAGCACACTGTCAGTTTCACTCACTGTACCTCTCTGTCCCTCAACTCAAGGATTGAAAATATGGTTCAGCAAAATAGTTTTAGAACAGAATAGCACACTGACACTTTCCCTCACTGTCCTACTCTGTCCCTCCCTACAAACTAGATTTAGCACAGAATAGCACACTGATAATTTCTACGAGTGTCCTTCTCTGTCCCTAAACTCAAGGATTGAAAATATGGAACAGCAAAATTGGTTTAGAACAGAATAGCACACTGTCAGTTTCACTCACTGTACCTCTCTGTCCCTCAACTCAAGGATTGAAAATATGGAACAGCAAAATTGGTTTAGAACAGAATAGCACACTGTCAGTTTCACTCACTGTACCTCTCTGTCCCTCAACTCAAGGATTGAAAATATGGTTCAGCAAAATAGTTTTAGAACAGAATAGCACACTGACACTTTCCCTCACTGTCCTACTCTGTCCCTCCCTACAAACAAGATTTAGCACAGAATAGCACACTGATAATTTCTACGAGTGTCCTTCTCTGTCCCTAAACTCAAGGATTGAAAATATGGAACAGCAAAATTGGTTTAGAACAGAATAGCACACTGTCAGTTTCACTCACTGTACCTCTCTGTCCCTCAACTCAAGGATTGAAAATATGGAACAGCAAAATTGGTTTAGAACAGAATAGCACACTGTCAGTTTCACTGACTGCACCTCTCTGTCCCTCAACTCAAGGATTGAAAATATGGAACAGCAAAATTGGTTTAGAACAGAATAGCACACTGTCAGTTTCACTCACTGTACCTCTCTGTCCCTCAACTCAAGGATTGAAAATATGGAACAGCAAAATTGGTTTAGAACAGAATAGCACACTGTCAGTTTCACTCACTGTACCTCTCTGTCCCTCAACTCAAGGATTGAAAATATGGTTCAGCAAAATAGTTTTAGAACAGAATAGCACACTGACACTTTCCCTCACTGTCCTACTCTGTCCCTCCCTACAAACAAGATTTAGCACAGAATAGCACACTGATAATTTCTACGAGTGTCCTTCTCTGTCCCTAAACTCAAGGATTGAAAATATGGAACAGCAAAATTGGTTTAGAACAGAATAGCACACTGTCAGTTTCACTCACTGTACCTCTCTGTCCCTCAACTCAAGGATTGAAAATATGGAACAGTAAAATTGGTTTAGAACAGAATAGCACACTGTCAGTTTCACTGACTGCACCTCTCTGTCCCTCAACTCAAGGATTGAAAATATGGAACAGCAAAATTGGTTTAGAACAGAATAGCACACTGTCAGTTTCACTCACTGTACCTCTCTGTCCCTCAACTCAAGGATTGAAAATATGGAACAGCAAAATTGGTTTAGAACAGAATAGCACACTGTCAGTTTCACTCACTGTACCTCTCTGTCCCTCAACTCAAGGATTGAAAATATGGAACAGCAAAATTGGTTTAGAACAGAATAGCACACTGTCAGTTTCACTCACTGTACCTCTCTGTCCCTCAACTCAAGGATTGAAAATATGGTTCAGCAAAATAATTTTAGAACAGCATAGCACACTGACACTTTCCCTCACTGTCCTACTCTGTCCCTCCCTACAAACAAGATTTAGCACAGAATAGCACACTGATAATTTCTACGAGTGTCCTTCTCTGTCCCTAAACTCAAGGATTGAAAATATGGAACAGCAAAATTGGTTTAGAACAGAATAGCACACTGTCAGTTTCACTCACTGTACCTCTCTGTCCCTCAACTCAAGGATTGAAAATATGGAACAGCAAAATTGGTTTAGAACAGAATAGCACACTGTCAGTTTCATTCACTGTACCTCTCTGTCCCTCAACTCAAGGATTGAAAATATGGAACAGCAAAATTGGTTTAGAACAGAATAGCACACTGTCAGTTTCACTCACTGTACCTCTGTGTCCCTCAACTCAAGGATTGAAAATATGGAACAGCAAAATTGGTTTAGAACAGAATAGCACACTGTCAGTTTCACTCACTGTACCTCTCTGTCCCTCAACTCAAGGATTGAAAATATGGTTCAGCAAAATAGTTTTAGAACAGAATAGCACACTGACACTTTCCCTCACTGTCCTACTCTGTCCCTCCCTACAAACAAGATTTAGCACAGAATAGCACACTGATAATTTCTACGAGTGTCCTTCTCTGTCCCTAAACTCAAGGATTGAAAATATGGAACAGCAAAATTGGTTTAGAACAGAATAGCACACTGTCAGTTTCACTCACTGTACCTCTCTGTCCCTCAACTCAAGGATTGAAAATATGGAACAGCAAAATTGGTTTAGAACAGAATAGCACACTGTCAGTTTCACTCACTGTACCTCTCTGTCCCTCAACTCAAGGATTGAAAATATGGAACAGCAAAATTGGTTTAGAACAGAATAGCACACTGTCAGTTTCACTCACTGTACCTCTCTGTCCCTCAACTCAAGGATTGAAAATATGGTTCAGCAAAATAGTTTTAGAACAGAATAGCACACTGACACTTTCCCTCACTGTCCTACTCTGTCCCTCCCTACAAACAAGATTTAGCACAGAATAGCACACTGATAATTTCTACGAGTGTCCTTCTCTGTCCCTAAACTCAAGGATTGAAAATATGGAACAGCAAAATTGGTTTAGAACAGAATAGCACACTGTCAGTTTCACTCACTGTACCTCTCTGTCCCTCAACTCAAGGATTGAAAATATGGAACAGCAAAATTGGTTTAGAACAGAATAGCACACTGTCAGTTTCACTCACTGTACCTCTCTGTCCCTCAACTCAAGGATTGAAAATATGGTTCAGCAAAATAGTTTTAGAACAGAATAGCACACTGACACTTTCCCTCACTGTCCTACTCTGTCCCTCCCTACAAACAAGATTTAGCACAGAATAGCACACTGATAATTTCTACGAGTGTCCTTCTTTGTCCCTAAACTCAAGGATTGAAAATATGGAACAGCAAAATTGGTTTAGAACAGAATAGCACACTGTCAGTTTCACTCACTGTACCTCTCTGTCCCTCAACTCAAGGATTGAAAATATGGAACAGCAAAATTGGTTTAGAACAGAATAGCACACTGTCAGTTTCACTCACTGTACCTCTCTGTCCCTCAACTCAAGGATTGAAAATATGGTTCAGCAAAATAGTTTTAGAACAGAATAGCACACTGACACTTTCCCTCACTGTCCTACTCTGTCCCTCCCTACAAACAAGATTTAGCACAGAATAGCACACTGATAATTTCTAAGAGTGTCCTTCTCTGTCCCTAAACTCAAGGATTGAAAATATGGAACAGCAAAATTGGTTTAGAACAGAATAGCACACTGTCAGTTTCACTCACTGTACCTCTCTGTCCCTCAACTCAAGGATTGAAAATATGGAACAGCAAAATTGGTTTAGAACAGAATAGCACACTGTCAGTTTCACTGACTGCACCTCTCTGTCCCTCAACTCAAGGATTGAAAATATGGAACAGCAAAATTGGTTTAGAACAGAATAGCACACTGTCAGTTTCACTCACTGTACCTCTCTGTCCCTCAACTCAAGGATTGAAAATATGGAACAGCAAAATTGGTTTAGAACAGAATAGCACACTGTCAGTTTCACTCACTGTACCTCTCTGTCCCTCAACTCAAGGATTGAAAATATGGTTCAGCAAAATAGTTTTAGAACAGAATAGCACACTGACACTTTCCCTCACTGTCCTACTCTGTCCCTCCCTACAAACAAGATTTAGCACAGAATAGCACACTGATAATTTCTACGAGTGTCCTTCTCTGTCCCTAAACTCAAGGATTGAAAATATGGAACAGCAAAATTGGTTTAGAACAGAATAGCACACTGTCAGTTTCACTCACTGTACCTCTCTGTCCCTCAACTCAAGGATTGAAAATATGGAACAGCAAAATTGGTTTAGAACAGAATAGCACACTGTCAGTTTCACTCACTGTACCTCTCTGTCCCTCAACTCAAGGATTGAAAATATGGAACAGCAAAATTGGTTTAGAACAGAATAGCACACTGTCAGTTTCACTCACTGTACCTCTGTGTCCCTCAACTCAAGGATTGAAAATATGGAACAGCAAAATTGGTTTAGAACAGAATAGCACACTGTCAGTTTCACTCACTGTACCTCTCTGTCCCTCAACTCAAGGATTGAAAATATGGTTCAGCAAAATAGTTTTAGAACAGAATAGCACACTGACACTTTCCCTCACTGTCCTACTCTGTCCCTCCCTACAAACAAGATTTAGCACAGAATAGCACACTGATAATTTCTACGAGTGTCCTTCTCTGTCCCTAAACTCAAGGATTGAAAATATGGAACAGCAAAATTGGTTTAGAACAGAATAGCACACTGTCAGTTTCACTCACTGTACCTCTCTGTCCCTCAACTCAAGGATTGAAAATATGGAACAGCAAAATTGGTTTAGAACAGAATAGCACACTGTCAGTTTCACTGACTGCACCTCTCTGTCCCTCAACTCAAGGATTGAAAATATGGAACAGCAAAATTGGTTTAGAACAGAATAGCACACTGTCAGTTTCACTCACTGTACCTCTCTGTCCCTCAACTCAAGGATTAAAAATATGGAACAGCAAAATTGGTTTAGAACAGAATAGCACACTGTCAGTTTCACTCACTGTACCTCTCTGTCCCTCAACTCAAGGATTGAAAATATGGTTCAGCAAAATAGTTTTAGAACAGAATAGCACACTGACACTTTCCCTCACTGTCCTACTCTGTCCCTCCCTACAAACAAGATTTAGCACAGAATAGCACACTGATAATTTCTACGAGTGTCCTTCTCTGTCCCTAAACTCAAGGATTGAAAATATGGAACAGCAAAATTGGTTTAGAACAGAATAGCACACTGTCAGTTTCACTCACTGTACCTCTCTGTCCCTCAACTCAAGGATTGAAAATATGGAACAGCAAAATTGGTTTAGAACAGAATAGCACACTGTCAGTTTCACTCACTGTACCTCTCTGTCCCTCAACTCAAGGATTGAAAATATGGTTCAGCAAAATAGTTTTAGAACAGAATAGCACACTGACACTTTCCCTCACTGTCCTACTCTGTCCCTCCCTACAAACAAGATTTAGCACAGAATAGCACACTGATAATTTCTACGAGTGTCCTTCTTTGTCCCTAAACTCAAGGATTGAAAATATGGAACAGCAAAATTGGTTTAGAACAGAATAGCACACTGTCAGTTTCACTCACTGTACCTCTCTGTCCCTCAACTCAAGGATTGAAAATATGGAACAGCAAAATTGGTTTAGAACAGAATAGCACACTGTCAGTTTCACTCACTGTACCTCTCTGTCCCTCAACTCAAGGATTGAAAATATGGTTCAGCAAAATAGTTTTAGAACAGAATAGCACACTGACACTTTCCCTCACTGTCCTACTCTGTCCCTCCCTACAAACAAGATTTAGCACAGAATAGCACACTGATAATTTCTAAGAGTGTCCTTCTCTGTCCCTAAACTCAAGGATTGAAAATATGGAACAGCAAAATTGGTTTAGAACAGAATAGCACACTGTCAGTTTCACTCACTGTACCTCTCTGTCCCTCAACTCAAGGATTGAAAATATGGAACAGCAAAATTGGTTTAGAACAGAATAGCACACTGTCAGTTTCACTGACTGCACCTCTCTGTCCCTCAACTCAAGGATTGAAAATATGGAACAGCAAAATTGGTTTAGAACAGAATAGCACACTGTCAGTTTCACTCACTGTACCTCTCTGTCCCTCAACTCAAGGATTGAAAATATGGAACAGCAAAATTGGTTTAGAACAGAATAGCACACTGTCAGTTTCACTCACTGTACCTCTCTGTCCCTCAACTCAAGGATTGAAAATATGGTTCAGCAAAATAGTTTTAGAACAGAATAGCACACTGACACTTTCCCTCACTGTCCTACTCTGTCCCTCCCTACAAACAAGATTTAGCACAGAATAGCACACTGATAATTTCTACGAGTGTCCTTCTCTGTCCCTAAACTCAAGGATTGAAAATATGGAACAGCAAAATTGGTTTAGAACAGAATAGCACACTGTCAGTTTCACTCACTGTACCTCTCTGTCCCTCAACTCAAGGATTGAAAATATGGAACAGCAAAATTGGTTTAGAACAGAATAGCACACTGTCAGTTTCACTCACTGTACCTCTCTGTCCCTCAACTCAAGGATTGAAAATATGGAACAGCAAAATTGGTTTAGAACAGAATAGCACACTGTCAGTTTCACTCACTGTACCTCTGTGTCCCTCAACTCAAGGATTGAAAATATGGAACAGCAAAATTGGTTTAGAACAGAATAGCACACTGTCAGTTTCACTCACTGTACCTCTCTGTCCCTCAACTCAAGGATTGAAAATATGGTTCAGCAAAATAGTTTTAGAACAGAATAGCACACTGACACTTTCCCTCACTGTCCTACTCTGTCCCTCCCTACAAACAAGATTTAGCACAGAATAGCACACTGATAATTTCTACGAGTGTCCTTCTCTGTCCCTAAACTCAAGGATTGAAAATATGGAACAGCAAAATTGGTTTAGAACAGAATAGCACACTGTCAGTTTCACTCACTGTACCTCTCTGTCCCTCAACTCAAGGATTGAAAATATGGAACAGCAAAATTGGTTTAGAACAGAATAGCACACTGTCAGTTTCACTGACTGCACCTCTCTGTCCCTCAACTCAAGGATTGAAAATATGGAACAGCAAAATTGGTTTAGAACAGAATAGCACACTGTCAGTTTCACTCACTGTACCTCTCTGTCCCTCAACTCAAGGATTAAAAATATGGAACAGCAAAATTGGTTTAGAACAGAATAGCACACTGTCAGTTTCACTCACTGTACCTCTCTGTCCCTCAACTCAAGGATTGAAAATATGGTTCAGCAAAATAGTTTTAGAACAGAATAGCACACTGACACTTTCCCTCACTGTCCTACTCTGTCCCTCCCTACAAACAAGATTTAGCACAGAATAGCACACTGATAATTTCTACGAGTGTCCTTCTCTGTCCCTAAACTCAAGGATTGAAAATATGGAACAGCAAAATTGGTTTAGAACAGAATAGCACACTGTCAGTTTCACTCACTGTACCTCTCTGTCCCTCAACTCAAGGATTGAAAATATGGAACAGCAAAATTGGTTTAGAACAGAATAGCACACTGCCAGTTTCACTCACTGTACCTCTCTGTCCCTCAACTCAAGGATTGAAAATATGGAACAGCAAAATTGGTTTAGAACAGAATAGCACACTGTCAGTTTCACTCACTGTACCTCTGTGTCCCTCAACTCAAGGATTGAAAATATGGAACAACAAAATTGGTTTAGAACAGAATAGCACACTGTCAGTTTCACTCACTGTACCTCTCTGTCCCTCAACTCAAGGATTGAAAATATGGTTCAGCAAAATAGTTTTAGAACAGAATAGCACACTGACACTTTCCCTCACTGTCCTACTCTGTCCCTCCCTACAAACAAGATTTAGCACAGAATAGCACACTGATAATTTCTACGAGTGTCCTTCTCTGTCCCTAAACTCAAGGATTGAAAATATGGAACAGCAAAATTGGTTTAGAACAGAATAGCACACTGTCAGTTTCACTCACTGTACCTCTCTGTCCCTCAACTCAAGGATTGAAAATATGGAACAGCAAAATTGGTTTAGAACAGAATAGCACACTGTCAGTTTCACTCACTGTACCTCTCTGTCCCTCAACTCAAGGATTGAAAATATGGAACAGCAAAATTGGTTTAGAACAGAATAGCACACGGTCAGTTTCACTCACTGTACCTCTCTGTCCCTCAACTCAAGGATTGAAAATATGGAACAGCAAAATTGGTTTAGAACAGAATAGCACACTGTCAGTTTCACTCACTGTACCTCTCTGTCCCTCAACTCAAGGATTGAAAATATGGTTCAGCAAAATAGTTTTAGAACAGAATAGCACACTGACACTTTCCCTCACTGTCCTACTCTGTCCCTCCCTACAAACAAGATTTAGCACAGAATAGCACACTGATAATTTCTACGAGTGTCCTTCTCTGTCCCTAAACTCAAGGATTGAAAATATGGAACAGCAAAATTGGTTTAGAACAGAATAGCACACTGTCAGTTTCACTCACTGTACCTCTCTGTCCCTCAACTCAAGGATTGAAAATATGGAACAGCAAAATTGGTTTAGAACAGAATAGCACACTGTCAGTTTCACTCACTGTACCTCTCTGTCCCTCAACTCAAGGATTGAAAATATGGAACAGCAAAATTGGTTTAGAACAGAATAGCACACTGTCAGTTTCACTCACTGTACCTCTGTGTCCCTCAACTCAAGGATTGAAAATATGGAACAGCAAAATTGGTTTAGAACAGAATAGCACACTGTCAGTTTCACTCACTGTACCTCTCTGTCCCTCAACTCAAGGATTGAAAATATGGTTCAGCAAAATAGTTTTAGAACAGAATAGCACACTGACACTTTCCCTCACTGTCCTACTCTGTCCCTCCCTACAAACAAGATTTAGCACAGAATAGCACACTGATAATTTCTACGAGTGTCCTTCTCTGTCCCTAAACTCAAGGATTGAAAATATGGAACAGCAAAATTGGTTTAGAACAGAATAGCACACTGTCAGTTTCACTCACTGTACCTCTCTGTCCCTCAACTCAAGGATTGAAAATATGGAACAGCAAAATTGGTTTAGAACAGAATAGCACACTGTCAGTTTCACTGACTGCACCTCTCTGTCCCTCAACTCAAGGATTGAAAATATGGAACAGCAAAATTGGTTTAGAACAGAATAGCACACTGTCAGTTTCACTCACTGTACCTCTCTGTCCCTCAACTCAAGGATTAAAAATATGGAACAGCAAAATTGGTTTAGAACAGAATAGCACACTGTCAGTTTCACTCACTGTACCTCTCTGTCCCTCAACTCAAGGATTGAAAATATGGTTCAGCAAAATAGTTTTAGAACAGAATAGCACACTGACACTTTCCCTCACTGTCCTACTCTGTCCCTCCCTACAAACAAGATTTAGCACAGAATAGCACACTGATAATTTCTACGAGTGTCCTTCTCTGTCCCTAAACTCAAGGATTGAAAATATGGAACAGCAAAATTGGTTTAGAACAGAATAGCACACTGTCAGTTTCACTCACTGTACCTCTCTGTCCCTCAACTCAAGGATTGAAAATATGGAACAGCAAAATTGGTTTAGAACAGAATAGCACACTGTCAGTTTCACTCACTGTACCTCTCTGTCCCTCAACTCAAGGATTGAAAATTTGGAACAGCAAAATTGGTTTAGAACAGAATAGCACACTGTCAGTTTCACTCACTGTACCTCTGTGTCCCTCAACTCAAGGATTGAAAATATGGAACAACAAAATTGGTTTAGAACAGAATAGCACACTGTCAGTTTCACTCACTGTACCTCTCTGTCCCTCAACTCAAGGATTGAAAATATGGTTCAGCAAAATAGTTTTAGAACAGAATAGCACACTGACACTTTCCCTCACTGTCCTACTCTGTCCCTCCCTACAAACAAGATTTAGCACAGAATAGCACACTGATAATTTCTACGAGTGTCCTTCTCTGTCCCTAAACTCAAGGATTGAAAATATGGAACAGCAAAATTGGTTTAGAACAGAATAGCACACTGTCAGTTTCACTCACTGTACCTCTCTGTCCCTCAACTCAAGGATTGAAAATATGGAACAGCAAAATTGGTTTAGAACAGAATAGCACACTGTCAGTTTCACTGACTGCACCTCTCTGTCCCTCAACTCAAGGATTGAAAATATGGAACAGCAAAATTGGTTTAGAACAGAATAGCACACTGTCAGTTTCACTCACTGTACCTCTCTGTCCCTCAACTCAAGGATTGAAAATATGGAACAGCAAAATTGGTTTAGAACAGAATAGCACACTGTCAGTTTCACTCACTGTACCTCTCTGTCCCTCAACTCAAGGATTGAAAATATGGTTCAGCAAAATAGTTTTAGAACAGAATAGCACACTGACACTTTCCCTCACTGTCCTACTCTGTCCCTCCCTACAAACAAGATTTAGCACAGAATAGCACACTGATAATTTCTACGAGTGTCCTTCTCTGTCCCTAAACTCAAGGATTGAAAATATGGAACAGCAAAATTGGTTTAGAACAGAATAGCACACTGTCAGTTTCACTCACTGTACCTCTCTGTCCCTCAACTCAAGGATTGAAAATATGGAACAGCAAAATTGGTTTAGAACAGAATAGCACACTGTCAGTTTCACTCACTGTACCTCTCTGTCCCTCAACTCAAGGATTGAAAATATGGAACAGCAAAATTGGTTTAGAACAGAATAGCACACTGTCAGTTTCACTCACTGTACCTCTGTGTCCCTCAACTCAAGGATTGAAAATATGGAACAGCAAAATTGGTTTAGAACAGAATAGCACACTGTCAGTTTCACTCACTGTACCTCTCTGTCCCTCAACTCAAGGATTGAAAATATGGTTCAGCAAAATAGTTTTAGAACAGAATAGCACACTGACACTTTCCCTCACTGTCCTACTCTGTCCCTCCCTACAAACAAGATTTAGCACAGAATAGCACACTGATAATTTCTACGAGTGTCCTTCTCTGTCCCTAAACTCAAGGATTGAAAATATGGAACAGCAAAATTGGTTTAGAACAGAATAGCACACTGTCAGTTTCACTCACTGTACCTCTCTGTCCCTCAACTCAAGGATTGAAAATATGGAACAGCAAAATTGGTTTAGAACAGAATAGCACACTGTCAGTTTCACTGACTGCACCTCTCTGTCCCTCAACTCAAGGATTGAAAATATGGAACAGCAAAATTGGTTTAGAACAGAATAGCACACTGTCAGTTTCACTCACTGTACCTCTCTGTCCCTCAACTCAAGGATTAAAAATATGGAACAGCAAAATTGGTTTAGAACAGAATAGCACACTGTCAGTTTCACTCACTGTACCTCTCTGTCCCTCAACTCAAGGATTGAAAATATGGTTCAGCAAAATAGTTTTAGAACAGAATAGCACACTGACACTTTCCCTCACTGTCCTACTCTGTCCCTCCCTACAAACAAGATTTAGCACAGAATAGCACACTGATAATTTCTACGAGTGTCCTTCTCTGTCCCTAAACTCAAGGATTGAAAATATGGAACAGCAAAATTGGTTTAGAACAGAATAGCACACTGTCAGTTTCACTCACTGTACCTCTCTGTCCCTCAACTCAAGGATTGAAAATATGGAACAGCAAAATTGGTTTAGAACAGAATAGCACACTGTCAGTTTCACTCACTGTACCTCTCTGTCCCTCAACTCAAGGATTGAAAATATGGAACAGCAAAATTGGTTTAGAACAGAATAGCACACTGTCAGTTTCACTCACTGTACCTCTGTGTCCCTCAACTCAAGGATTGAAAATATGGAACAACAAAATTGGTTTAGAACAGAATAGCACACTGTCAGTTTCACTCACTGTACCTCTCTGTCCCTCAACTCAAGGATTGAAAATATGGTTCAGCAAAATAGTTTTAGAACAGAATAGCACACTGACACTTTCCCTCACTGTCCTACTCTGTCCCTCCCTACAAACAAGATTTAGCACAGAATAGCACACTGATAATTTCTACGAGTGTCCTTCTCTGTCCCTAAACTCAAGGATTGAAAATATGGAACAGCAAAATTGGTTTAGAACAGAATAGCACACTGTCAGTTTCACTCACTGTACCTCTCTGTCCCTCAACTCAAGGATTGAAAATATGGAACAGCAAAATTGGTTTAGAACAGAATAGCACACTGTCAGTTTCACTCACTGTACCTCTCTGTCCCTCAACTCAAGGATTGAAAATATGGAACAGCAAAATTGGTTTAGAACAGAATAGCACACGGTCAGTTTCACTCACTGTACCTCTCTGTCCCTCAACTCAAGGATTGAAAATATGGAACAGCAAAATTGGTTTAGAACAGAATAGCACACTGTCAGTTTCACTCACTGTACCTCTCTGTCCCTCAACTCAAGGATTGAAAATATGGTTCAGCAAAATAGTTTTAGAACAGAATAGCACACTGACACTTTCCCTCACTGTCCTACTCTGTCCCTCCCTACAAACAAGATTTAGCACAGAATAGCACACTGATAATTTCTACGAGTGTCCTTCTCTGTCCCTAAACTCAAGGATTGAAAATATGGAACAGCAAAATTGGTTTAGAACAGAATAGCACACTGTCAGTTTCACTCACTGTACCTCTCTGTCCCTCAACTCAAGGATTGAAAATATGGAACAGCAAAATTGGTTTAGAACAGAATAGCACACTGTCAGTTTCACTCACTGTACCTCTCTGTCCCTCAACTCAAGGATTGAAAATATGGAACAGCAAAATTGGTTTAGAACAGAATAGCACACTGTCAGTTTCACTCACTGTACCTCTGTGTCCCTCAACTCAAGGATTGAAAATATGGAACAGCAAAATTGGTTTAGAACAGAATAGCACACTGTCAGTTTCACTCACTGTACCTCTCTGTCCCTCAACTCAAGGATTGAAAATATGGTTCAGCAAAATAGTTTTAGAACAGAATAGCACACTGACACTTTCCCTCACTGTCCTACTCTGTCCCTCCCTACAAACAAGATTTAGCACAGAATAGCACACTGATAATTTCTACGAGTGTCCTTCTCTGTCCCTAAACTCAAGGATTGAAAATATGGAACAGCAAAATTGGTTTAGAACAGAATAGCACACTGTCAGTTTCACTCACTGTACCTCTCTGTCCCTCAACTCAAGGATTGAAAATATGGAACAGCAAAATTGGTTTAGAACAGAATAGCACACTGTCAGTTTCACTGACTGCACCTCTCTGTCCCTCAACTCAAGGATTGAAAATATGGAACAGCAAAATTGGTTTAGAACAGAATAGCACACTGTCAGTTTCACTCACTGTACCTCTCTGTCCCTCAACTCAAGGATTAAAAATATGGAACAGCAAAATTGGTTTAGAACAGAATAGCACACTGTCAGTTTCACTCACTGTACCTCTCTGTCCCTCAACTCAAGGATTGAAAATATGGTTCAGCAAAATAGTTTTAGAACAGAATAGCACACTGACACTTTCCCTCACTGTCCTACTCTGTCCCTCCCTACAAACAAGATTTAGCACAGAATAGCACACTGATAATTTCTACGAGTGTCCTTCTCTGTCCCTAAACTCAAGGATTGAAAATATGGAACAGCAAAATTGGTTTAGAACAGAATAGCACACTGTCAGTTTCACTCACTGTACCTCTCTGTCCCTCAACTCAAGGATTGAAAATATGGAACAGCAAAATTGGTTTAGAACAGAATAGCACACTGTCAGTTTCACTCACTGTACCTCTCTGTCCCTCAACTCAAGGATTGAAAATATGGAACAGCAAAATTGGTTTAGAACAGAATAGCACACTGTCAGTTTCACTCACTGTACCTCTGTGTCCCTCAACTCAAGGATTGAAAATATGGAACAACAAAATTGGTTTAGAACAGAATAGCACACTGTCAGTTTCACTCACTGTACCTCTCTGTCCCTCAACTCAAGGATTGAAAATATGGTTCAGCAAAATAGTTTTAGAACAGAATAGCACACTGACACTTTCCCTCACTGTCCTACTCTGTCCCTCCCTACAAACAAGATTTAGCACAGAATAGCACACTGATAATTTCTACGAGTGTCCTTCTCTGTCCCTAAACTCAAGGATTGAAAATATGGAACAGCAAAATTGGTTTAGAACAGAATAGCACACTGTCAGTTTCACTCACTGTACCTCTCTGTCCCTCAACTCAAGGATTGAAAATATGGAACAGCAAAATTGGTTTAGAACAGAATAGCACACTGTCAGTTTCACTCACTGTACCTCTCTGTCCCTCAACTCAAGGATTGAAAATATGGAACAGCAAAATTGGTTTAGAACAGAATAGCACACGGTCAGTTTCACTCACTGTACCTCTCTGTCCCTCAACTCAAGGATTGAAAATATGGAACAGCAAAATTGGTTTAGAACAGAATAGCACACTGTCAGTTTCACTCACTGTACCTCTCTGTCCCTCAACTCAAGGATTGAAAATATGGTTCAGCAAAATAGTTTTAGAACAGAATAGCACACTGACACTTTCCCTCACTGTCCTACTCTGTCCCTCCCTACAAACAAGATTTAGCACAGAATAGCACACTGATAATTTCTACGAGTGTCCTTCTCTGTCCCTAAACTCAAGGATTGAAAATATGGAACAGCAAAATTGGTTTAGAACAGAATAGCACACTGTCAGTTTCACTCACTGTACCTCTCTGTCCCTCAACTCAAGGATTGAAAATATGGAACAGCAAAATTGGTTTAGAACAGAATAGCACACTGTCAGTTTCACTCACTGTACCTCTCTGTCCCTCAACTCAAGGATTGAAAATATGGTTCAGCAAAATAGTTTTAGAACAGAATAGCACACTGACACTTTCCCTCACTGTCCTACTCTGTCCCTCCCTACAAACAAGATTTAGCACAGAATAGCACACTGATAATTTCTACGAGTGTCCTTCTCTGTCCCTAAACTCAAGGATTGAAAATATGGAACAGCAAAATTGGTTTAGAACAGAATAGCACACTGTCAGTTTCACTCACTGTACCTCTCTGTCCCTCAACTCAAGGATTGAAAATATGGAACAGCAAAATTGGTTTAGAACAGAATAGCACACTGTCAGTTTCACTCACTGTACCTCTCTGTCCCTCAACTCAAGGATTGAAAATATGGTTCAGCAAAATAGTTTTAGAACAGAATAGCACACTGACACTTTCCCTCACTGTCCTACTCTGTCCCTCCCTACAAACAAGATTTAGCACAGAATAGCACACTGATAATTTCTACGAGTGTCCTTCTCTGTCCCTAAACTCAAGGATTGAAAATATGGAACAGCAAAATTGGTTTAGAACAGAATAGCACACTGTCAGTTTCACTCACTGTACCTCTCTGTCCCTCAACTCAAGGATTGAAAATATGGAACAGCAAAATTGGTTTAGAACAGAATAGCACACTGTCAGTTTCACTGACTGCACCTCTCTGTCCCTCAACTCAAGGATTGAAAATATGGAACAGCAAAATTGGTTTAGAACAGAATAGCACACTGTCAGTTTCACTCACTATACCTCTCTGTCCCTCAACTCAAGGATTGAAAATATGGAACAGCAAAATTGGTTTAGAACAGAATAGCACACTGTCAGTTTCACTCACTGTACCTCTCTGTCCCTCAACTCAAGGATTAAAAATATGGAACAGCAAAATTGGTTTAGAACAGAATAGCACACTGTCAGTTTCACTCACTGTACCTCTCTGTCCCTCAACTCAAGGATTGAAAATATGGTTCAGCAAAATAGTTTTAGAACAGAATAGCACACTGACACTTTCCCTCACTGTCCTACTCTGTCCCTCCCTACAAACAAGATTTAGCACAGAATAGCACACTGATAATTTCTACGAGTGTCCTTCTCTGTCCCTAAACTCAAGGATTGAAAATATGGAACAGCAAAATTGGTTTAGAACAGAATAGCACACTTTCAGTTTCACTCACTGTACCTCTCTGTCCCTCAACTCAAGGATTGAAAATATGGAACAGCAAAATTGGTTTAGAACAGAATAGCACACTGTCAGTTTCACTCACTGTACCTCTCTGTCCCTCAACTCAAGGATTGAAAATATGGAACAGCAAAATTGGTTTAGAACAGAATAGCACACTGTCAGTTTCACTCACTGTACCTCTGTGTCCCTCAACTCAAGGATTGAAAATATGGAACAGCAAAATTGGTTTAGAACAGAATAGCACACTGTCAGTTTCACTCACTGTACCTCTCTGTCCCTCAACTCAAGGATTGAAAATATGGTTCAGCAAAATAGTTTTAGAACAGAATAGCACACTGACACTTTCCCTCACTGTCCTACTCTGTCCCTCCCTACAAACAAGATTTAGCACAGAATAGCACACTGATAATTTCTACGAGTGTCCTTCTCTGTCCCTAAACTCAAGGATTGAAAATATGGAACAGCAAAATTGGTTTAGAACAGAATAGCACACTGTCAGTTTCACTCACTGTACCTCCCTGTCCCTCAACTCAAGGATTGAAAATATGGAACAGCAAAATTGGTTTAGAACAGAATAGCACACTGTCAGTTTCACTCACTGTACCTCTCTGTCCCTCAACTCAAGGATTGAAAATATGGAACAGCAAAATTGGTTTAGAACAGAATAGCACACTGTCAGTTTCACTCACTGTACCTCTCTGTCCCTCAACTCAAGGATTGAAAATATGGTTCAGCAAAATAGTTTTAGAACAGAATAGCACACTGACACTTTCCCTCACTGTCCTATTCTGTCCCTCCCTACAAACAAGATTTAGCACAGAATAGCACACTGATCATTTCTACGAGTGTCCTTCTCTGTCCCTAAACTCAAGGATTGAAAATATGGAACAGCAAAATTGGTTTAGAACAGAATAGCACACTGTCAGTTTCACTCACTGTACCTCTCTGTCCCTCAACTCAAGGATTGAAAATATGGAACAGCAAAATTGGTTTAGAACAGAATAGCACACTGTCAGTTTCACTCACTGTACCTCTCTGTCCCTCAACTCAAGGATTGAAAATATGGTTCAGCAAAATAGTTTTAGAACAGAATAGCACACTGACACTTTCCCTCACTGTCCTACTCTGTCCCTCCCTACAAACAAGATTTAGCACAGAATAGCACACTGATAATTTCTACGAGTGTCCTTCTCTGTCCCTAAACTCAAGGATTGAAAATATGGAACAGCAAAATTGGTTTAGAACAGAATAGCACACTGTCAGTTTCACTCACTGTACCTCTCTGTCCCTCAACTCAAGGATTGAAAATATGGTTCAGCAAAATAGTTTTAGAACAGAATAGCACACGACACTTTCCCTCACTGTCCTACTCTGTCCCTCCCTACAAACAAGATTTAGCACAGAATAGCACACTGATAATTTCTACGAGTGTCCTTCTCTGTCCCTAAACTCAAGGATTGAAAATATGGAACAGCAAAATTGGTTTAGAACAGAATAGCACACTGTCAGTTTCACTGACTGTACCTCTCTATCCCTAAACTCAAGGATTGAAAATATGGAACAGCAAAATTGGTTTAGAACATAATAGCACACTGTCAGTTTCACTGACTGTACCTCTCTGTCCCTCAACTCAAGGATTGAAAATATGGAACAGCAAAATTGGTTTAGAACAGAATAGCACACTGTCAGTTTCACTCACTGTACCTCTCTGTCCCTCAACTCAAGGATTGAAAATATGGAACAGCAAAATTGGTTTAGAACAGAATAGCACACTGTCAGTTTCACTCACTGTACCTCTCTGTCCCTCAACTCAAGGATTGAAAATATGGTTCAGCAAAATAGTTTTAGAACAGAATAGCACACTGACACTTTCCCTCACTGTCCTACTCTGTCCCTCCCTACAAACAAGATTTAGCACAGAATAGCACACTGATAATTTCTACGAGTGTCCTTCTCTGTCCCTAAACTCAAGGATTGAAAATATGGAACAGCAAAATTGGTTTAGAACAGAATAGCACACTGTCAGTTTCACTCACTGTACCTCTCTGTCCCTCAACTCAAGGATTGAAAATATGGAACAGCAAAATTGGTTTAGAACAGAATAGCACACTGTCAGTTTCACTGACTGCACCTCTCTGTCCCTCAACTCAAGGATTGAAAATATGGAACAGCAAAATTGGTTTAGAACAGAATAGCACACTGTCAGTTTCACTCACTGTACCTCTCTGTCCCTCAACTCAAGGATTGAAAATATGGAACAGCAAAATTGGTTTAGAACAGAATAGCACACTGTCAGTTTCACTCACTGTACCTCTCTGTCCCTCAACTCAAGGATTGAAAATATGGTTCAGCAAAATAGTTTTAGAACAGAATAGCACACTGACACTTTCCCTCACTGTCCTACTCTGTCCCTCCCTACAAACAAGATTTAGCACAGAATAGCACACTGATAATTTCTACGAGTGTCCTTCTCTGTCCCTAAACTCAAGGATTGAAAATATGGAACAGCAAAATTGGTTTAGAACAGAATAGCACACTGTCAGTTTCACTCACTGTACCTCTCTGTCCCTCAACTCAAGGATTGAAAATATGGAACAGCAAAATTGGTTTAGAACAGAATAGCACACTGTCAGTTTCACTGACTGCACCTCTCTGTCCCTCAACTCAAGGATTGAAAATATGGAACAGCAAAATTGGTTTAGAACAGAATAGCACACTGTCAGTTTCACTCACTGTACCTCTCTGGCCTTCAACTCAAGGATTGAAAATATGGAACAGCAAAATTGGTTTAGAACAGAATAGCACACTGTCAGTTTCACTCACTGTACCTCTCTGTCCCTCAACTCAAGGATTGAAAATATGGTTCAGCAAAATAGTTTTAGAACAGAATAGCACACTGACACTTTCCCTCACTGTCCTACTCTGTCCCTCCCTACAAACAAGATTTAGCACAGAATAGCACACTGATAATTTCTACGAGTGTCCTTCTCTGTCCCTAAACTCAAGGATTGAAAATATGGAACAGCAAAATTGGGTTAGAACAGAATAGCACACTGTCAGTTTCACTCACTGTACCTCTCTGTCCCTCAACTCAAGGATTGAAAATATGGAACAGCAAAATTGGTTTAGAACAGAATAGCACACTGTCAGTTTCACTGACTGCACCTCTCTGTCCCTCAACTCAAGGATTGAAAATATGGAACAGCAAAATTGGTTTAGAACAGAATAGCACACTGTCAGTTTCACTCACTGTACCTCTCTGTCCCTCAACTCAAGGATTGAAAATATGGAACAGCAAAATTGGTTTAGAACAGAATAGCACACTGTCAGTTTCACTCACTGTACCTCTCTGTCCCTCAACTCAAGGATTGAAAATATGGAACAGCAAAATTGGTTTAGAACAGAATAGCACACTGTCAGTTTCACTCACTGTACCTCTCTGTCCCTCAACTCAAGGATTGAAAATATGGTTCAGCAAAATAGTTTTAGAACAGAATAGCACACTGACACTTTCCCTCACTGTCCTACTCTGTCCCTCCCTACAAACAAGATTTAGCACAGAATAGCACACTGATAATTTCTACGAGTGTCCTTCTCTGTCCCTAAACTCAAGGATTGAAAATATGGAACAGCAAAATTGGTTTAGAACAGAATAGCACACTGTCAGTTTCACTCACTGTACCTCTCTGTCCCTCAACTCAAGGATTGAAAATATGGAACAGCAAAATTGGTTTAGAACAGAATAGCACACTGTCAGTTTCACTCACTGTACCTCTCTGTCCCTCAACTCAAGGATTGAAAATATGGAACAGCAAAATTGGTTTAGAACAGAATAGCACACTGTCAGTTTCACTCACTGTACCTCTGTGTCCCTCAACTCAAGGATTGAAAATATGGAACAGCAAAATTGGTTTAGAACAGAATAGCACACTGTCAGTTTCACTCACTGTACCTCTCTGTCCCTCAACTCAAGGATTGAAAATATGGTTCAGCAAAATAGTTTTAGAACAGAATAGCACACTGACACTTTCCCTCACTGTCCTACTCTGTCCCTCCCTACAAACAAGATTTAGCACAGAATAGCACACTGATAATTTCTACGAGTGTCCTTCTCTGTCCCTAAACTCAAGGATTGAAAATATGGAACAGCAAAATTGGTTTAGAACAGAATAGCACACTGTCAGTTTCACTCACTGTACCTCTCTGTCCCTCAACTCAAGGATTGAAAATATGGAACAGCAAAATTGGTTTAGAACAGAATAGCACACTGTCAGTTTCACTCACTGTACCTCTCTGTCCCTCAACTCAAGGATTGAAAATATGGAACAGCAAAATTGGTTTAGAACAGAATAGCACACTGTCAGTTTCACTCACTGTACCTCTCTGTCCCTCAACTCAAGGATTGAAAATATGGTTCAGCAAAATAGTTTTAGAACAGAATAGCACACTGACACTTTCCCTCACTGTCCTACTCTGTCCCTCCCTACAAACAAGATTTAGCACAGAATAGCACACTGATAATTTCTACGAGTGTCCTTCTCTGTCCCTAAACTCAAGGATTGAAAATATGGAACAGCAAAATTGGTTTAGAACAGAATAGCACACTGTCAGTTTCACTCACTGTACCTCTCTGTCCCTCAACTCAAGGATTGAAAATATGGAACAGCAAAATTGGTTTAGAACAGAATAGCACACTGTCAGTTTCACTCACTGTACCTCTCTGTCCCTCAACTCAAGGATTGAAAATATGGAACAGCAAAATTGGTTTAGAACAGAATAGCACACTGTCAGTTTCACTCACTGTACCTCTGTGTCCCTCAACTCAAGGATTGAAAATATGGAACAGCAAAATTGGTTTAGAACAGAATAGCACACTGTCAGTTTCACTCACTGTACCTCTCTGTCCCTCAACTCAAGGATTGAAAATATGGTTCAGCAAAATAGTTTTAGAACAGAATAGCACACTGACACTTTCCCTCACTGTCCTACTCTGTCCCTCCCTACAAACAAGATTTAGCACAGAATAGCACACTGATAATTTCTACGAGTGTCCTTCTCTGTCCCTAAACTCAAGGATTGAAAATATGGAACAGCAAAATTGGTTTAGAACAGAATAGCACACTGTCAGTTTCACTCACTGTACCTCTCTGTCCCTCAACTCAAGGATTGAAAATATGGAACAGCAAAATTGGTTTAGAACAGAATAGCACACTGTCAGTTTCACTCACTGTACCTCTCTGTCCCTCAACTCAAGGATTGAAAATATGGAACAGCAAAATTGGTTTAGAACAGAATAGCACACTGTCAGTTTCACTCACTGTACCTCTCTGTCCCTCAACTCAAGGATTGAAAATATGGTTCAGCAAAATAGTTTTAGAACAGAATAGCACACTGACACTTTCCCTCACTGTCCTACTCTGTCCCTCCCTACAAACAAGATTTAGCACAGAATAGCACACTGATAATTTCTACGAGTGTCCTTCTCTGTCCCTAAACTCAAGGATTGAAAATATGGAACAGCAAAATTGGTTTAGAACAGAATAGCACACTGTCAGTTTCACTCACTGTACCTCTCTGTCCCTCAACTCAAGGATTGAAAATATGGAACAGCAAAATTGGTTTAGAACAGAATAGCACACTGTCAGTTTCACTCACTGTACCTCTCTGTCCCTCAACTCAAGGATTGAAAATATGGTTCAGCAAAATAGTTTTAGAACAGAATAGCACACTGACACTTTCCCTCACTGTCCTACTCTGTCCCTCCCTACAAACAAGATTTAGCACAGAATAGCACACTGATAATTTCTACGAGTGTCCTTCTCTGTCCCTAAACTCAAGGATTGAAAATATGGAACAGCAAAATTGGTTTAGAACAGAATAGCACACTGTCAGTTTCACTCACTGTACCTCTCTGTCCCTCAACTCAAGGATTGAAAATATGGAACAGCAAAATTGGTTTAGAACAGAATAGCACACTGTCAGTTTCACTCACTGTACCTCTCTGTCCCTCAACTCAAGGATTGAAAATATGGTTCAGCAAAATAGTTTTAGAACAGAATAGCACACTGACACTTTCCCTCACTGTCCTACTCTGTCCCTCCCTACAAACAAGATTTAGCACAGAATAGCACACTGATAATTTCTACGAGTGTCCTTCTCTGTCCCTAAACTCAAGGATTGAAAATATGGAACAGCAAAATTGGTTTAGAACAGAATAGCACACTGTCAGTTTCACTCACTGTACCTCTCTGTCCCTCAACTCAAGGATTGAAAATATGGAACAGCAAAATTGGTTTAGAACAGAATAGCACACTGTCAGTTTCACTGACTGCACCTCTCTGTCCCTCAACTCAAGGATTGAAAATATGGAACAGCAAAATTGGTTTAGAACAGAATAGCACACTGTCAGTTTCACTCACTGTACCTCTCTGTCCCTCAACTCAAGGATTGAAAATATGGAACAGCAAAATTGGTTTAGAACAGAATAGCACACTGTCAGTTTCACTCACTGTACCTCTCTGTCCCTCAACTCAAGGATTAAAAATATGGAACAGCAAAATTGGTTTAGAACATAATAGCACACTGTCAGTTTCACTCACTGTACCTCTCTGTCCTTCAACTCAAGGATTGAAAATATGGTTCAGCAAAATAGTTTTAGAACAGAATAGCACACTGACACTTTCCCTCACTGTCCTACTCTGTCCCTCCCTACAAACAAGATTTAGCACAGAATAGCACACTGATAATTTCTACGAGTGTCCTTCTCTGTCCCTAAACTCAAGGATTGAAAATATGGAACAGCAAAATTGGTTTAGAACAGAATAGCACACTGTCAGTTTCACTCACTGTACCTCTCTGTCCCTCAACTCAAGGATTGAAAATATGGAACAGCAAAATTGGTTTAGAACAGAATAGCACACTGTCAGTTTCACTCACTGTACCTCTCTGTCCCTCAACTCAAGGATTGAAAATATGGAACAGCAAAATTGGTTTAGAACAGAATAGCACACTGTCAGTTTCACTCACTGTACCTCTGTGTCCCTCAACTCAAGGATTGAAAATATGGAACAGCAAAATTGGTTTAGAACAGAATAGCACACTGTCAGTTTCACTCACTGTACCTCTCTGTCCCTCAACTCAAGGATTGAAAATATGGTTCAGCAAAATAGTTTTAGAACAGAATAGCACACTGACACTTTCCCTCACTGTCCTACTCTGTCCCTCCCTACAAACAAGATTTAGCACAGAATAGCACACTGATAATTTCTACGAGTGTCCTTCTCTGTCCCTAAACTCAAGGATTGAAAATATGGAACAGCAAAATTGGTTTAGAACAGAATAGCACACTGTCAGTTTCACTCACTGTACCTCTCTGTCCCTCAACTCAAGGATTGAAAATATGGAACAGCAAAATTGGTTTAGAACAGAATAGCACACTGTCAGTTTCACTCACTGTACCTCTCTGTCCCTCAACTCAAGGATTGAAAATATGGAACAGCAAAATTGGTTTAGAACAGAATAGCACACTGTCAGTTTCACTCACTGTACCTCTCTGTCCCTCAACTCAAGGATTGAAAATATGGTTCAGCAAAATAGTTTTAGAACAGAATAGCACACTGACACTTTCCCTCACTGTCCTACTCTGTCCCTCCCTACAAACAAGAGTTAGCACAGAATAGCACACTGATAATTTCTACGAGTGTCCTTCTCTGTCCCTAAACTCAAGGATTAAAAATATGGAACAGCAAAATTGGTTTAGAACAGAATAGCACACTGTCAGTTTCACTCACTGTACCTCTCTGTCCCTCAACTCAAGGATTGAAAATATGGAACAGCAAAATTGGTTTAGAACAGAATAGCACACTGTCAGTTTCACTCACTGTACCTCTCTGTCCCTCAACTCAAGGATTGAAAATATGGTTCAGCAAAATAGTTTTAGAACAGAATAGCACACTGACACTTTCCCTCACTGTCCTACTCTGTCCCTCCCTACAAACAAGATTTAGCACAGAATAGCACACTGATAATTTCTACGAGTGTCCTTCTCTGTCCTTAAACTCAAGGATTGAAAATATAGAACAGCAAAATTGGTTTAGAACAGAATAGCACACTGTCAGTTTCACTCACTGTACCTCTCTGTCCCTCAACTCAAGGATTGAAAATATGGAACAGCAAAATTGGTTTAGAACAGAATAGCACACTGTCAGTTTCACTGACTGCACCTCTCTGTCCCTCAACTCAAGGATTGAAAATATGGAACAGCAAAATTGGTTTAGAACAGAATAGCACACTGTCAGTTTCACTCACTGTACCTCTCTGTCCCTCAACTCAAGGATTGAAAATATGGAACAGCAAAATTGGTTTAGAACAGAATAGCACACTGTCAGTTTCACTCACTGTACCTCTCTGTCCCTCAACTCAAGGATTGAAAATATGGTTCAGCAAAATAGTTTTAGAACAGAATAGCACACTGACACTTTCCCTCACTGTCCTACTCTGTCCCTCCCTACAAACAAGATTTAGCACAGAATAGCACACTGATAATTTCTACGAGTGTCCTTCTCTGTCCCTAAACTCAAGGATTGAAAATATGGAACAGCAAAATTGGTTTAGAACAGAATAGCACACTGTCAGTTTCACTCACTGTACCTCTCTGTCCCTCAACTCAAGGATTGAAAATATGGAACAGCAAAATTGGTTTAGAACAGAATAGCACACTGTCAGTTTCACTCACTGTACCTCTCTGTCCCTCAACTCAAGGATTGAAAATATGGTTCAGCAAAATAGTTTTAGAACAGAATAGCACACTGACACTTTCCCTCATTGTCCTACTCTGTCCCTCCCTACAAACAAGATTTAGCACAGAATTGCACACTGATAATTTCTACGAGTGTCCTTCTCTGTCCCTAAACTCAAGGATTGAAAATATGGAACAGCAAAATTGGTTTAGAACAGAATAGCACACTGTCAGTTTCACTCACTGTACCTCTCTGTCCCTCAACTCAAGGATTGAAAATATGGAACAGCAAAATTGGTTTAGAACAGAATAGCACACTGTCAGTTTCACTGACTGCACCTCTCTGTCCCTCAACTCAAGGATTGAAAATATGGAACAGCAAAATTGGTTTAGAACAGAATAGCACACTGTCAGTTTCACTCACTGTACCTCTCTGTCCCTGAACTCAAGGATTGAAAATATGGAACAGCAAAATTGGTTTAGAACAGAATAGCACACTGTCAGTTTCACTCACTGTACCTCTCTGTCCCTCAACTCAAGGATTGAAAATATGGAACAGCAAAATTGGTTTAGAACAGAATAGCACACTGTCAGTTTCACTCACTGTACCTCTCTGTCCCTCAACTCAAGGATTGAAAATATGGTTCAGCAAAATAGTTTTAGAACAGAATAGCACACTGACACTTTCCCTCACTGTCCTACTCTGTCCCTCCCTACAAACTAGATTTAGCACAGAATAGCACACTGATAATTTCTACGAGTGTCCTTCTCTGTCCCTAAACTCAAGGATTGAAAATATGGAACAGCAAAATTGGTTTAGAACAGAATAGCACACTGTCAGTTTCACTCACTGTACCTCTCTGTCCCTCAACTCAAGGATTGAAAATATGGAACAGCAAAATTGGTTTAGAACAGAATAGCACACTGTCAGTTTCACTCACTGTACCTCTCTGTCCCTCAACTCAAGGATTGAAAATATGGAACAGCAAAATTGGTTTAGAACAGAATAGCACACTGTCAGTTTCACTCACTGTACCTCTCTGTCCCTCAACTCAAGGATTGAAAATATGGTTCAGCAAAATAGTTTTAGAACAGAATAGCACACTGACACTTTCCCTCACTGTCCTACTCTGTCCCTCCCTACAAACAAGATTTAGCACAGAATAGCACACTGATAATTTTTACGAGTGTCCTTCTCTGTCCCTAAACTCAAGGATTGAAAATATGGAACAGCAAAATTGGTTTAGAACAGAATAGCACACTGTCAGTTTCACTCACTGTACCTCTCTGTCCCTCAACTCAAGGATTGAAAATATGGAACAGCAAAATTGGTTTAGAACAAAATAGCACACTGTCAGTTTCACTCACTGTACCTCTCTGTCCCTCAACTCAAGGATTGAAAATATGGTTCAGCAAAATAGTTTTAGAACAGAATAGCACACTGACACTTTCCCTCACTGTCCTACTCTGTCCCTCCCTACAAACAAGATTTAGCACAGAATAGCACACTGATAATTTCTACGAGTGTCCTTCTCTGTCCCTAAACTCAAGGATTGAAAATATGGAACAGCAAAATTGGTTTAGAACAGAATAGCACACTGTCAGTTTCACTCACTGTACCTCTCTGTCCCTCAACTCAAGGATTGAAAATATGGAACAGCAAAATTGGTTTAGAACAGAATAGCACACTGTCAGTTTCACTCACTGTACCTCTCTGTCCCTCAACTCAAGGATTGAAAATATGGTTCAGCAAAATAGTTTTAGAACAGAATAGCACACGACACTTTCCCTCACTGTCCTACTCTGTCCCTCCCTACAAACAAGATTTAGCACAGAATAGCACACTGATAATTTCTACGAGTGTCCTTCTCTGTCCCTAAACTCAAGGATTGAAAATATGGAACAGCAAAATTGGTTTAGAACAGAATAGCACACTGTCAGTTTCAGACTGTACCTCTCTGTCCCTCAACTCAAGGATTGAAAATATGGAACAGCAAAATTGGTTTAAAAAAGAATAGCACACTGTCAGTTTCACTCACTGTACCTCTCTGTCCCTCAACTCAAGGATTGAAAATATGGAACAGCAAAATTGGTTTAGAACAGAATAGCACACTGTCAGTTTCACTCATTGTACCTCTCTGTCCCTCAACTCAAGGATTGAAAACATGGAACAGCAAAATTGGTTTAGAACAGAATAGCACACTGTCAGTTTCACTCACTGTACCTCTCTGTCCCTCAACTCAAGGATTGAAAATATGGTTCAGCAAAATAGTTTTAGAACAGAATAGCACACTGACACTTTCCCTCACTGTCCTACTCTGTCCCTCCCTACAAACTAGATTTAGCACAGAATAGCACACTGATAATTTCTACGAGTGTCCTTCTCTGTCCCTAAACTCAAGGATTGAAAATATGGAACAGCAAAATTGGTTTAGAACAGAATAGCACACTGTCAGTTTCACTCACTGTACCTCTCTGTCCCTCAACTCAAGGATTGAAAATATGGAACAGCAAAATTGGTTTAGAACAGAATAGCACACTGTCAGTTTCACTCACTGTACCTCTCTGTCCCTCAACTCAAGGATTGAAAATATGGAACAGCAAAATTGGTTTAGAACAGAATAGCACACTGTCAGTTTCACTCACTGTACCTCTCTGTCCCTCAACTCAAGGATTGAAAATATGGTTCAGCAAAATAGTTTTAGAACAGAATAGCACACTGACACTTTCCCTCACTGTACTCTGTCCCTCCCTACAAACAAGATTTAGCACAGAATAGCACACTGATAATTTCTACGAGTGTCCTTCTCTGTCCCTAAACTCAAGGATTGAAAATATGGAACAGCAAAATTGGTTTAGAACAGAATAGCACACTGTCAGTTTCACTCACTGTACCTCTCTGTCCCTCAACTCAAGGATTGAAAATATGGAACAGCAAAATTGGTTTAGAACAAAATAGCACACTGTCAGTTTCACTCACTGTACCTCTCTGTCCCTCAACTCAAGGATTGAAAATATGGTTCAGCAAAATAGTTTTAGAACAGAATAGCACACTGACACTTTCCCTCACTGTCCTACTCTGTCCCTCCCTACAAACAAGATTTAGCACAGAATAGCACACTGATAATTTCTACGAGTGTCCTTCTCTGTCCCTAAACTCAAGGATTGAAAATATGGAACAGCAAAATTGGTTTAGAACAGAATAGCACACTGTCAGTTTCACTCACTGTACCTCTCTGTCCCTCAACTCAAGGATTGAAAATATGGAACAGCAAAACTGGTTTAGAACAGAATAGCACACTGTCAGTTTCACTCACTGTACCTCTCTGTCCCTCAACTCAAGGATTGAAAATATGGTTCAGCAAAATAGTTTTAGAACAGAATAGCACACGACACTTTCCCTCACTGTCCTACTCTGTCCCTCCCTACAGACAAGATTTAGCACAGAATAGCACACTGATAATTTCTACGAGTGTCCTTCTCTGTCCCTAAACTCAAGGATTGAAAATATGGAACAGCAAAATTGGTTTAGAACAGAATAGCACACTGTCAGTTTCACTGACTGTACCTCTCTGTCCCTCAACTCAAGGATTGAAAATATGGAACAGCAAAATTGGTTTAAAACAGAATAGCACACTGTCAGTTTCACTCACTGTACCTCTCTGTCCCTCAACTCAAGGATTGAAAATATGGAACAGCAAAATTGGTTTAGAACAGAATAGCACACTGTCAGTTTCACTCATTGTACCTCTCTGTCCCTCAACTCAAGGATTGAAAATATGGAACAGCAAAATTGGTTTAGAACAGAATAGCACACTGTCAGTTTCACTCACTGTACCTCTCTGTCCCTCAACTCAAGGATTGAAAATATGGTTCAGCAAAATAGTTTTAGAACAGAATAGCACACTGACACTTTCCCTCACTGTCCTACTCTGTCCCTCCCTACAAACAAGATTTAGCACAGAATAGCACACTGATAATTTCTACGAGTGTCCTTCTCTGTCCCTAAACTCAAGGATTGAAAATATGGAACAGCAAAATTGGTTTAGAACAGAATAGCACACTGTCAGTTTCACTCACTGTACCTCTCTGTCCCTCAACTCAAGGATTGAAAATATGGAACAGCAAAATTGGTTTAGAACAGAATAGCACACTGTCAGTTTCACTGACTGCACCTCTCTGTCCCTCAACTCAAGGATTGAAAATATGGAACAGCAAAATTGGTTTAGAACAGAATAGCACACTGTCAGTTTCACTCACTGTACCTCTCTGTCCCTCAACTCAAGGATTGAAAATATGGAACAGCAAAATTGGTTTAGAACAGAATAGCACACTGTCAGTTTCACTCACTGTACCTCTCTGTCCCTCAACTCAAGGATTGAAAATATGGTTCAGCAAAATAGTTTTAGAACAGAATAGCACACTGACACTTTCCCTCACTGTCCTACTCTGTCCCTCCCTACAAACTAGATTTAGCACAGAATAGCACACTGATAATTTCTACGAGTGTCCTTCTCTGTCCCTAAACTCAAGGATTGAAAATATGGAACAGCAAAATTGGTTTAGAACAGAATAGCACACTGTCAGTTTCACTCACTGTACCTCTCTGTCCCTCAACTCAAGGATTGAAAATATGGAACAGCAAAATTGGTTTAGAACAGAATAGCACACTGTCAGTTTCACTCACTGTACCTCTCTGTCCCTCAACTCAAGGATTGAAAATATGGTTCAGCAAAATAGTTTTAGAACAGAATAGCACACTGACACTTTCCCTCACTGTCCTACTCTGTCCCTCCCTACAAACAAGATTTAGCACAGAATAGCACACTGATAATTTCTACGAGTGTCCTTCTCTGTCCCTAAACTCAAGGATTGAAAATATGGAACAGCAAAATTGGTTTAGAACAGAATAGCACACTGTCAGTTTCACTCACTGTACCTCTCTGTCCCTCAACTCAAGGATTGAAAATATGGTTCAGCAAAATAGTTTTAGAACAGAATAGCACACAACACTTTCCCTCACTGTCCTACTCTGTCCCTCCCTACAAACAAGATTTAGCACAGAATAGCACACTGATAATTTCTACGAGTGTCCTTCTCTGTCCCTAAACTCAAGGATTGAAAATATGGAACAGCAAAATTGGTTTAGAACAGAATAGCACACTGTCAGTTTCACTGACTGTACCTCTCTATCCCTAAACTCAAGGATTGAAAATATGGAACAGCAAAATTGGTTTAGAACAGAATAGCACACTGTCAGTTTCACTGACTGTACCTCTCTGTCCCTCAACTCAAGGATTGAAAATATGGAACAGCAAAATTGGTTTAGAACAGAATAGCACACTGTCAGTTTCACTCACTGTACCTCTCTGTCCCTCAACTCAAGGATTGAAAATATGGAACAGCAAAATTGGTTTAGAACAGAATAGCACACTGTCAGTTTCACTCACTGTACCTCTCTGTCCCTCAACTCAAGGATTGAAAATATGGTTCAGCAAAATAGTTTTAGAACAGAATAGCACACTGACACTTTCCCTCACTGTCCTACTCTGTCCCTCCCTACAAACAAGATTTAGCACAGAATAGCACACTGATAATTTCTACGAGTGTCCTTCTCTGTCCCTAAACTCAAGGATTGAAAATATGGAACAGCAAAATTGGTTTAGAACAGAATAGCACACTGTCAGTTTCACTCACTGTACCTCACTGTCCCTCAACTCAAGGATTGAAAATATGGAACAGCAAAATTGGTTTAGAACAGAATAGCACACTGTCAGTTTCACTCACTGTACCTCTCTGTCCCTCAACTCAAGGATTGAAAATATGGAACAGCAAAATTGGTTTAGAACAGAATAGCACACTGTCAGTTTCACTCACTGTACCTCTCTGTCCCTCAACTCAAGGATTGAAAATATGGTTCAGCAAAATAGTTTTAGAACAGAATAGCACACTGACACTTTCCCTCACTGTCCTACTCTGTCCCTCCCTACAAACTAGATTTAGCACAGAATAGCACACTGATAATTTCTACGAGTGTCCTTCTCTGTCCCTAAACTCAAGGATTGAAAATATGGAACAGCAAAATTGGTTTAGAACAGAATAGCACACTGTCAGTTTCACTCACTGTACCTCTCTGTCCCTCAACTCAAGGATTGAAAATATGGAACAGCAAAATTGGTTTAGAACAGAATAGCACACTGTCAGTTTCACTCACTGTACCTCTCTGTCCCTCAACTCAAGGATTGAAAATATGGTTCAGCAAAATAGTTTTAGAACAGAATAGCACACTGACACTTTCCCTCACTGTCCTACTCTGTCCCTCCCTACAAACAAGATTTAGCACAGAATAGCACACTGATAATTTCTACGAGTGTCCTTCTCTGTCCCTAAACTCAAGGATTGAAAATATGGAACAGCAAAATTGGTTTAGAACAGAATAGCACACTGTCAGTTTCACTCACTGTACCTCTCTGTCCCGCAACTCAAGGATTGAAAATATGGAACTTCAAAATTGGTTTAGAACAGAATAGCACACTGTCAGTTTCACTCACTGTACCTCTCTGTCCCTCAACTCAAGGATTGAAAATATGGAACAGCAAAATTGGTTTAGAACAGAATAGCACACTGTCAGTTTCACTCACTGTACCTCTCTGTCCCTCAACTCAAGGATTGAAAATATGGTTCAGCAAAATAGTTTTAGAACAGAATAGCACACTGACACTTTCCCTCACTGTCCTACTCTGTCCCTCCCTACAAACAAGATTTAGCACAGAATAGCACACTGATAATTTCTATGAGTGTCCTTCTCTGTCCCTAAACTCAAGGATTGAAAATATGGAACAGCAAAATTGGTTTAGAACAGAATAGCACACTGTCAGTTTCACTCACTGTACCTCTCTGTCCCTCAACTCAAGGATTGAAAATATGGAACAGCAAAATTGGTTTAGAACAGAATAGCACACTGTCAGTTTCACTCACTGTACCTCTCTGTCCCTCAACTCAAGGATTGAAAATATGGAACAGCAAAATTGGTTTAGAACAGAATAGCACACTGTCAGTTTCACTCACTGTACCTCTCTGTCCCTCAACTCAAGGATTGAAAATATGGTTCAGCAAAATAGTTTTAGAACAGAATAGCACACTGACACTTTCCCTCACTGTCCTACTCTGTCCCTCCCTACAAACAAGATTTAGCACAGAATAGCACACTGATAATTTCTACGAGTGTCCTTCTCTGTCCCTAAACTCAAGGATTGAAAATATGGAACAGCAAAATTGGTTTAGAACAGAATAGCACACTGTCAGTTTCACTCACTGTACCTCTCTGTCCCTCAACTCAAGGATTGAAAATATGGAACAGCAAAATTGGTTTAGAACAGAATAGCACACTGTCAGTTTCACTCACTGTACCTCTCTGTCCCTCAACTCAAGGATTGAAAATATGGAACAGCAAAATTGGTTTAGAACAGAATAGCACACTGTCAGTTTCACTCACTGTACCTCTCTGTCCCTCAACTCAAGGATTGAAAATATGGTTCAGCAAAATAGTTTTAGAACAGAATAGCACACTGACACTTTCCCTCACTGTCCTACTCTGTCCCTCCCTACAAACAAGATTTAGCACAGAATAGCACACTGATAATTTCTACGAGTGTCCTTCTCTGTCCCTAAACTCAAGGATTGAAAATATGGAACAGCAAAATTGGTTTAGAACAGAATAGCACACTGTCAGTTTCACTCACTGTACCTCTCTGTCCCTCAACTCAAGGATTGAAAATATGGAACAGCAAAATTGGTTTAGAACAAAATAGCACACTGTCAGTTTCACTCACTGTACCTCTCTGTCCCTCAACTCAAGGATTGAAAATATGTTTCAGCAAAATAGTTTTAGAACAGAATAGCACACTGACACTTTCCCTCACTGTCCTACTCTGTCCCTCCCTACGAACAAGATTTAGCACAGAATAGCACACTGATAATTTCTACGAGTGTCCTTCTCTGTCCCTAAACTCAAGGATTGAAAATATGGAACAGCAAAATTGGTTTAGAACAGAATAGCACATTGTCAGTTTCACTCACTGTACCTCTCTGTCCCTCAACTCAAGGATTGAAAATATGGAACAGCAAAATTGGTTTAGAACAGAATAGCACACTGTCAGTTTCACTCACTGTACCTCTCTGTCCCTCAACTCAAGGATTGAAAATATGGTTCAGCAAAATAGTTTTAGAACAGAATAGCACACTGACACTTTCCCTCACTGTCCTACTCTGTCCCTCCCTACAAACAAGATTTAGCACAGAATAGCACACTGATAATTTCTACGAGTGTCCTTCTCTGTCCCTAAACTCAAGGATTGAAAATATGGAACAGCAAAATTGGTTTAGAACAGAATAGCACACTGTCAGTTTCACTCACTGTACCTCTCTGTCCCTCAACTCAAGGATTGAAAATATGGAACAGCAAAATTGGTTTAGAACAGAATAGCACACTGTCAGTTTCACTCACTGTACCTCTCTGTCCCTCAACTCAAGGATTGAAAATATGGTTCAGCAAAATAGTTTTAGAACAGAATAGCACACGACACTTTCCCTCACTGTCCTACTCTGTCCCTCCCTACAAACAAGATTTAGCACAGAATAGCACACTGATAATTTCTACGAGTGTCCTTCTCTGTCCCTAAACTCAAGGATTGAAAATATGGAACAGCAAAATTGGTTTAGAACAGAATAGCACACTGTCAGTTTCACTGACTGTACCTCTCTATCCCTAAACTCAAGGATTGAAAATATGGAACAGCAAAATTGGTTTAGAACAGAATAGCACACTGTCAGTTTCACTGACTGTACCTCTCTGTCCCTCAACTCAAGGATTGAAAATATGGAACAGCAAAATTGGTTTAGAACAGAATAGCACACTGTCAGTTTCACTCACTGTACCTCTCTGTCCCTCAACTCAAGGATTGAAAATATGGAACAGCAAAATTGGTTTAGAACAGAATAGCACACTGTCAGTTTCACTCACTGTACCTCTCTGTCCCTCAACTCAAGGATTGAAAATATGGTTCAGCAAAATAGTTTTAGAACAGAATAGCACACTGACACTTTCCCTCACTGTCCTACTCTGTCCCTCCCTACAAACAAGATTTAGCACAGAATAGCACACTGATAATTTCTACGAGTGTCCTTCTCTGTCCCTAAACTCAAGGATTGAAAATATGGAACAGAAAAATTGGTTTAGAACAGAATAGCACACTGTCAGTTTCACTCACTGTACCTCTCTGTCCCTCAACTCAAGGATTGAAAATATGGAACAGCAAAATTGGTTTAGAACAGAATAGCACACTGTCAGTTTCACTCACTGTACCTCTCTGTCCCTCAACTCAAGGATTGAAAATATGGGACAGCAAAATTGGTTTAGAACAGAATAGAACACTGTCAGTTTCACTCACTGTATCTCTCTGTCCCTCAACTCAAGGATTGAAAATATGGAACAGCAAAATTGGTTTAGAACAGAATAGCACACTGTCAGTTTCACTCACTGTACCTCTCTGTCCCTCAACTCAAGGATTGAAAATATGGTTCAGCAAAATAGTTTTAGAACAGAATAGCACACTGACACTTTCCCTCACTGTCCTACTCTGTCCCTCCCTACAAACAAGATTTAGCACAGAATAGCACACTGATAATTTCTATGAGTGTCCTTCTCTGTCCCTAAACTCAAGGATTGAAAATATGGAACAGCAAAATTGGTTTAGAACAGAATAGCACACTGTCAGTTTCACTCACTGTACCTCTCTGTCCCTCAACTCAAGGATTGAAAATATGGAACAGCAAAATTGGTTTAGAACAGAATAGCACACTGTCAGTTTCATTGACTGCACCTCTCTGTCCCTCAACTCAAGGATTGAAAATATGGAACAGCAAAATTGGTTTAGAACAGAATAGCACACTGTCAGTTTCACTCACTGTACCTCTCTGTCCCTCAATTCAAGGATTGAAAATATGGAACTGCAAAATTGGTTTAGAACAGAATAGCACACTGTCAGTTTCACTCACTGTACCTCTCTGTCCCTCAACTCAAGGATTGAAAATATGGAACAGCAAAATTGGTTTAGAACAGAATAGCACACTGTCAGTTTCACTCACTGTACCTCTCTGTCCCTCAACTCAAGGATTGAAAATATGGTTCAGCAAAATGGTTTTAGAACAGAATAGCACACTGACACTTTCCCTCACTGTCCTACTCTGTCCCTCCCTACAAACAAGATTTAGCACAGAACAGCACACTGATAATTTCTACGAGTGTCCTTCTCTGTCCCTAAACTCAAGGATTGAAAATATGGAACAGCAAAATTGGTTTAGAACAGAATAGCACACTGTTAGTTTCACTCACTGTACCTCTCTGTCCCTCAACTCAAGGATTGAAAATATGGAACAGCAAAATTGGTTTAGAACAGAATAGCACACTGTCAGTTTCACTCACTGTACCTCTCTGTCCCTCAACTCAAGGATTGAAAATATGGAACAGCAAAATTGGTTTAGAACAGAATAGCACACTGTCAGTTTCACTCACTGTACCTCTCTGTCCCTCAACTCAAGGATTGAAAATATGGAACAGCAAAATTGGTTTAGAACAGAATAGCACACTGTCAGTTGCACTCACTGTACCTCTCTGTCCCTCAACTCAAGGATTGAAAATATGGAACAGCAAAATTGGTTTAGAACAGAATAGCACACTGTCAGTTTCACTCACTGTACCTCTCTGTCCCTCAACTCAAGGATTGAAAATATGGAACAGCAAAATTGGTTTAGAACAGAATAGCACACTGTCAAATTCACTCACTGTACCTCTCTGTCCCTCAACTCAAGGATTGAAAATATGGTTCAGCAAAATAGTTTTAGAACAGAATAGCACACTGACACTTTCCCTCACTGTCCTACTCTGTCCCTCCCTACAAACAAGATTTAGCACAGAATAGCACACTGATAATTTCTACGAGTGTCCTTCTCTGTCCCTAAACTCAAGGATTGAAAATATGGAACAGCAAAATTGGTTTAGAACAGAATAGCACACTGTCAGTTTCACTCACTGTACCTCTCTGTCCCTCAACTCAAGGATTGAAAATATGGAACAGCAAAATTGGTTTAGAACAGAATAGCACACTGTCAGTTTCACTCACTGTACCTCTCTGTCCCTCAACTCAAGGATTGAAAATATGGTTCAGCAAAATAGTTTTAGAACAGAATAGCACACTGACACTTTCCATCACTGTCCTACTCTGTCCCTCCCTACAAACAAGATTTAGCACAGAATAGCACACTGATAATTTCTACGAGTGTCCTTCTCTGTCCCTAAACTCAAGGATTGAAAATATGGAACAGCAAAATTGGTTTAGAACAGAATAGCACACTGTCAGTTTCACTCACTGTACCTCTCTGTCCCTCAACTCAAGGATTGAAAATATGGAACAGCAAAATTGGTTTAGAACAGAATAGCACACTGTCAGTTTCACTGACTGTACCTCTCTGTCCCTCAACTCAAGGATTGAAAATACGGAACAGCAAAATTAGTTTAGAACAGAATAGCACACTGTCAGTTTCACTCACTGTACCTCTCTGTCCCTCAAATCAAGGATTGAAAATATGGAACAGCAAAATTGGTTTAGAACAGAATAGCACACTGTCAGTTTCACTCACTGTACCTCTCTGTCCCTCAACTCAAGGATTGAAAATATGGTTCAGCAAAATAGTTTTAGAACAGAATAGCACACTGACACTTTCCCTCACTGTCCTACTCTGTCCCTCCCTACAAACAAGATTTAGCACAGAATAGCACACTGATAATTTCTACGAGTGTCCTTCTCTGTCCCTAAACTCAAGGATTGAAAATATGGAACAGCAAAATTGGTTTAGAACAGAATAGCACACTGTCAGTTTCACTCACTGTACCTCTCTGTCCCTCAACTCAAGGATTGAAAATATGGAACAGCAAAATTGGTTTAGAACAGAATAGCACACTGTCAGTTTCACTGACTGCACCTCTCTGTCCCTCAACTCAAGGATTGAAAATATGGAACAGCAAAATTGGTTTAGAACAGAATAGCACACTGTCAGTTTCACTCACTGTACCTCTCTGTCCCTCAACTCAAGGATTGAAAATATGGGACAGCAAAATTGGTTTAGAACAGAATAGCACACTGTCAGTTTCACTCACTGTATCTCTCTGTCCCTCAACTCAAGGATTGAAAATATGGAACAGCAAAATTGGTTTAGAACAGAATAGCACACTGTCAGTTTCACTCACTGTACCTCTCTGTCCCTCAACTCAAGGATTGAAAATATGGTTCAGCAAAATAGTTTTAGAACAGAATAGCACACTGACACTTTCCCTCACTGTCCTACTCTGTCCCTCCCTACAAACAAGATTTAGCACAGAATAGCACACTGATAATTTCTACGAGTGTCCTTCTCTGTCCCTAAACTCAAGGATTGAAAATATGGAACAGCAAAATTGGTTTAGAACAGAATAGCACACTGTCAGTTTCACTCACTGTACCTCTCTGTCCCTCAACTCAAGGATTGAAAATATGGAACAGCAAAATTGGTTTAGAACAGAATAGCACACTGTCAGTTTCACTGACTGCACCTCTCTGTCCCTCAACTCAAGGATTGAAAATATGGAACAGCAAAATTGGTTTAGAACAGAATAGCACACTGTCAGTTTCACTCACTGTACCTCTCTGTCCCTCAACTCAAGGATTGAAAATATGGAACAGCAAAATTGGTTTAGAACAGAATAGCACACTGTCAGTTTCACTCACTGTACCTCTCTGTCCCTCAACTCAAGGATTGAAAATATGGAACAGCAAAATTGGTTTAGAACAGAATAGCACACTGTCAGTTTCACTCACTGTACCTCTCTGTCCCTCAACTCAAGGATTGAAATTATGGTTCAGCAAAATGGTTTTAGAACAGAATAGCACACTGACACTTTCCCTCACTGTCCTATTCTGTCCCTCCCTACAAACAAGATTTAGCACAGAATAGCAAACTGATAATTTCTACGAGTGTCCTTCTCTGTCCCTAAACTCAAGGATTGAAAATATGGAACAGCAAAATTGGTTTAGAACAGAATAGCACACTGTCAGTTTCACTCACTGTACCTCTCTGTCCCTCAACTCAAGGATTGAAAATATGGAACAGCAAAATTGGTTTAGAACAGAATAGCACACTGTCAGTTTCACTCACTGTACCTCTCTGTCCCTCAACTCAAGGATTGAAAATATGGAACAGCAAAATTGGTTTAGAACAGAATAGCACACTGTCAGTTTCACTCACTGTACCTCTCTGTCCCTCAACTCAAGGATTGAAAATATGGAACAGCAAAATTGGTTTAGAACAGAATAGCACACTGTCAGTTTCACTCACTGTACCTCTCTGTCCCTCAACTCAAGGATTGAAAATATGGTTCAGCAAAATAGTTTTAGAACAGAATAGCACACTGACACTTTCCCTCACTGTCCTACTCTGTCCCTCCCTACAAACAAGATTTAGCACAGAATAGCACACTGATAATTTCTACGAGTGTCCTTCTCTGTCCCTAAACTCAAGGATTGAAAATATGGAACAGCAAAATTGGTTTAGAACAGAATAGCACACTGTCAGTTTCACTCACTGTACCTCTCTGTCCCGCAACTCAAGGATTGAAAATATGGAACAGCAAAATTGGTTTAGAACAGAATAGCACACTGTCAGTTTCACTCACTGTACCTCTCTGTCCCTCAACTCAAGGATTGAAAATATGGAACAGCAAAATTGGTTTAGAACAGAATAGCACACTGTCAGTTTCACTCACTGTACCTCTCTGTCCCTCAACTCAAGGATTGAAAATATGGTTCAGCAAAATAGTTTTAGAACAGAATAGCACACTGACACTTTCCCTCACTGTCCTACTCTGTCCCTCCCTACAAACAAGATTTAGCACAGAATAGCACACTGATAATTTCTATGAGTGTCCTTCTCTGTCCCTAAACTCAAGGATTGAAAATATGGAACAGCAAAATTGGTTTAGAACAGAATAGCACACTGTCAGTTTCACTCACTGTACCTCTCTGTCCCTCAACTCAAGGATTGAAAATATGGAACAGCAAAATTGGTTTAGAACAGAATAGCACACTGTCAGTTTCACTCACTGTACCTCTCTGTCCCTCAACTCAAGGATTGAAAATATGGAACAGCAAAATTGGTTTAGAACAGAATAGCACACTGTCAGTTTCACTCACTGTACCTCTCTGTCCCTCAACTCAAGGATTGAAAATATGGTTCAGCAAAATAGTTTTAGAACAGAATAGCACACTGACACTTTCCCTCACTGTCCTACTCTGTCCCTCCCTACAAACAAGATTTAGCACAGAATAGCACACTGATAATTTCTACGAGTGTCCTTCTCTGTCCCTAAACTCAAGGATTGAAAATATGGAACAGCAAAATTGGTTTAGAACAGAATAGCACACTGTCAGTTTCACTCACTGTACCTCTCTGTCCCTCAACTCAAGGATTGAAAATATGGAACAGCAAAATTGGTTTAGAACAAAATAGCACACTGTCAGTTTCACTCACTGTACATCTCTGTCCCTCAACTCAAGGATTGAAAATATGTTTCAGCAAAATAGTTTTAGAACAGAATAGCACACTGACACTTTCCCTCACTGTCCTACTCTGTCCCTCCCTACAAACAAGATTTAGCACAGAATAGCACACTGATAATTTCTACGAGTGTCCTTCTCTGTCCCTAAACTCAAGGATTGAAAATATGGAACAGCAAAATTGGTTTAGAACAGAATAGCACATTGTCAGTTTCACTCACTGTACCTCTCTGTCCCTCAACTCAAGGATTGAAAATATGGAACAGCAAAATTGGTTTAGAACAGAATAGCACACTGTCAGTTTCACTCACTGTACCTCTCTGTCCCTCAACTCAAGGATTGAAAATATGGTTCAGCAAAATAGTTTTAGAACAGAATAGCACACTGACACTTTCCCTCACTGTCCTACTCTGTCCCTCCCTACAAACAAGATTTAGCACAGAATAGCACACTGATAATTTCTACGAGTGTCCTTCTCTGTCCCTAAACTCAAGGATTGAAAATATGGAACAGCAAAATTGGTTTAGAACAGAATAGCACACTGTCAGTTTCACTCACTGTACCTCTCTGTCCCTCAACTCAAGGATTGAAAATATGGAACAGCAAAATTGGTTTAGAACAGAATAGCACACTGTCAGTTTCACTCACTGTACCTCTCTGTCCCTCAACTCAAGGATTGAAAATATGGTTCAGCAAAATAGTTTTAGAACAGAATAGCACACGACACTTTCCCTCACTGTCCTACTCTGTCCCTCCCTACAAACAAGATTTAGCACAGAATAGCACACTGATAATTTCTACGAGTGTCCTTCTCTGTCCCTAAACTCAAGGATTGAAAATATGGAACAGCAAAATTGGTTTAGAACAGAATAGCACACTGTCAGTTTCACTGACTGTACCTCTCTATCCCTAAACTCAAGGATTGAAAATATGGAACAGCAAAATTGGTTTAGAACAGAATAGCACACTGTCAGTTTCACTGACTGTACCTCTCTGTCCCTCAACTCAAGGATTGAAAATATGGAACAGCAAAATTGGTTTAGAACAGAATAGCACACTGTCAGTTTCACTCACTGTACCTCTCTGTCCCTCAACTCAAGGATTGAAAATATGGAACAGCAAAATTGGTTTAGAACAGAATAGCACACTGTCAGTTTCACTCACTGTACCTCTCTGTCCCTCAACTCAAGGATTGAAAATATGGTTCAGCAAAATAGTTTTAGAACAGAATAGCACACTGACACTTTCCCTCACTGTCCTACTCTGTCCCTCCCTACAAACAAGATTTAGCACAGAATAGCACACTGATAATTTCTACGAGTGTCCTTCTCTGTCCCTAAACTCAAGGATTGAAAATATGGAACAGCAAAATTGGTTTAGAACAGAATAGCACACTGTCAGTTTCACTCACTGTACCTCTCTGTCCCTCAACTCAAGGATTGAAAATATGGAACAGCAAAATTGGTTTAGAACAGAATAGCACACTGTCAGTTTCACTGACTGCACCTCTCTGTCCCCCAACTCAAGGATTGAAAATATGGAACAGCAAAATTGGTTTAGAACAGAATAGCACACTGTCAGTTTCACTCACTGTACCTCTCTGTCCCTCAACTCAAGGATTGAAAATATGGGACAGCAAAATTGGTTTAGAACAGAATAGAACACTGTCAGTTTCACTCACTGTATCTCTCTGTCCCTCAACTCAAGGATTGAAAATATGGAACAGCAAAATTGGTTTAGAACAGAATAGCACACTGTCAGTTTCACTCACTGTACCTCTCTGTCCCTCAACTCAAGGATTGAAAATATGGTTCAGCAAAATAGTTTTAGAACAGAATAGCACACTGACACTTTCCCTCACTGTCCTACTCTGTCCCTCCCTACAAACAAGATTTAGCACAGAATAGCACACTGATAATTTCTATGAGTGTCCTTCTCTGTCCCTAAACTCAAGGATTGAAAATATGGAACAGCAAAATTGGTTTAGAACAGAATAGCACACTGTCAGTTTCACTCACTGTACCTCTCTGTCCCTCAACTCAAGGATTGAAAATATGGAACAGCAAAATTGGTTTAGAACAGAATAGCACACTGTCAGTTTCATTGACTGCACCTCTCTGTCCCTCAACTCAAGGATTGAAAATATGGAACAGCAAAATTGGTTTAGAACAGAATAGCACACTGTCAGTTTCACTCACTGTACCTCTCTGTCCCTCAATTCAAGGATTGAAAATATGGAACTGCAAAATTGGTTTAGAACAGAATAGCACACTGTCAGTTTCACTCACTGTACCTCTCTGTCCCTCAACTCAAGGATTGAAAATATGGAACAGCAAAATTGGTTTAGAACAGAATAGCACACTGTCAGTTTCACTCACTGTACCTCTCTGTCCCTCAACTCAAGGATTGAAAATATGGTTCAGCAAAATGGTTTTAGAACAGAATAGCACACTGACACTTTCCCTCACTGTCCTACTCTGTCCCTCCCTACAAACAAGATTTAGCACAGAACAGCACACTGATAATTTCTATGAGTGTCCTTCTCTGTCCCTAAACTCAAGGATTGAAAATATGGAACAGCAAAATTGGTTTAGAACAGAATAGCACACTGTTAGTTTCACTCACTGTACCTCTCTGTCCCTCAACTCAAGGATTGAAAATATGGAACAGCAAAATTGGTTTAGAACAGAATAGCACACTGTCAGTTTCACTCACTGTACCTCTCTGTCCCTCAACTCAAGGATTGAAGATATGGAACAGCAAAATTGGTTTAGAACAGAATAGCACACTGTCAGTTTCACTCACTGTACCTCTCTGTCCCTCAACTCAAGGATTGAAAATATGGAACAGCAAAATTGGTTTAGAACAGAATAGCACACTGTCAGTTGCACTCACTGTACCTCTCTGTCCCTCAACTCAAGGATTGAAAATATGGAACAGCAAAATTGGTTTAGAACAGAATAGCACACTGTCAGTTTCACTCACTGTACCTCTCTGTCCCTCAACTCAAGGATTGAAAATATGGAACAGCAAAATTGGTTTAGAACAGAATAGCACACTGTCAAATTCACTCACTGTACCTCTCTGTCCCTCAACTCAAGGATTGAAAATATGGTTCAGCAAAATAGTTTTAGAACAGAATAGCACACTGACACTTTCCCTCACTGTCCTACTCTGTCCCTCCCTACAAACAAGATTTAGCACAGAATAGCACACTGATAATTTCTACGAGTGTCCTTCTCTGTCCCTAAACTCAAGGATTGAAAATATGGAACAGCAAAATTGGTTTAGAACAGAATAGCACACTGTCAGTTTCACTCACTGTACCTCTCTGTCCCTCAACTCAAGGATTGAAAATATGGAACAGCAAAATTGGTTTAGAACAGAATAGCACACTGTCAGTTTCACTCACTGTACCTCTCTGTCCCTCAACTCAAGGATTGAAAATATGGTTCAGCAAAATAGTTTTAGAACAGAATAGCACACTGACACTTTCCATCACTGTCCTACTCTGTCCCTCCCTACAAACAAGATTTAGCACAGAATAGCACACTGATAATTTCTACGAGTGTCCTTCTCTGTCCCTAAACTCAAGGATTGAAAATATGGAACAGCAAAATTGGTTTAGAACAGAATAGCACACTGTCAGTTTCACTCACTGTACCTCTCTGTCCCTCAACTCAAGGATTGAAAATATGGAACAGCAAAATTGGTTTAGAACAGAATAGCACACTGTCAGTTTCACTCACTGTACCTCTCTGTCCCTCAACTCAAGGATTGAAAATATGGTTCAGCAAAATAGTTTTAGAACAGAATAGCACACGACACTTTCCCTCACTGTCCTACTCTGTCCCTCCCTACAAATAAGATTTAGCACAGAATAGCACACTGATAATTTCTACGAGTGTCCTTCTCTGTCCCTAAACTCAAGGATTGAAAATATGGAACAGCAAAATTGGTTTAGAACAGAATAGCACACTGTCAGTTTCACTGACTGTACCTCTCTATCCCTAAACTCAAGGATTGAAAATATGGAACAGCAAAATTGGTTTAGAACAGAATAGCACACTGTCAGTTTCACTGACTGTACCTCTCTGTCCCTCAACTCAAGGATTGAAAATACGGAACAGCAAAATTAGTTTAGAACAGAATAGCACACTGTCAGTTTCACTCACTGTACCTCTCTGTCCCTCAAATCAAGGATTGAAAATATGGAACAGCAAAATTGGTTTAGAACAGAATAGCACACTGTCAGTTTCACTCACTGTACCTCTCTGTCCCTCAACTCAAGGATTGAAAATATGGTTCAGCAAAATAGTTTTAGAACAGAATAGCACACTGACACTTTCCCTCACTGTCCTACTCTGTCCCTCCCTACAAACAAGATTTAGCACAGAATAGCACACTGATAATTTCTACGAGTGTCCTTCTCTGTCCCTAAACTCAAGGATTGAAAATATGGAACAGCAAAATTGGTTTAGAACAGCATAGCACACTGTCAGTTTCACTCACTGTACCTCTCTGTCCCTCAACTCAAGGATTGAAAATATGGAACAGCAAAATTGGTTTAGAACAGAATAGCACACTGTCAGTTTCACTGACTGCACCTCTCTGTCCCTCAACTCAAGGATTGAAAATATGGAACAGCAAAATTGGTTTAGAACAGAATAGCACACTGTCAGTTTCACTCACTGTACCTCTCTGTCCCTCAACTCAAGGATTGAAAATATGGGACAGCAAAATTGGTTTAGAACAGAATAGCACACTGTCAGTTTCACTCACTGTATCTCTCTGTCCCTCAACTCAAGGATTGAAAATATGGAACAGCAAAATTGGTTTAGAACAGAATAGCACACTGTCAGTTTCACTCACTGTACCTCTCTGTCCCTCAACTCAAGGATTGAAAATATGGTTCAGCAAAATAGTTTTAGAACAGAATAGCACACTGACACTTTCCCTCACTGTCCTACTCTGTCCCTCCCTACAAACAAGATTTAGCACAGAATAGCACACTGATAATTTCTACGAGTGTCCTTCTCTGTCCCTAAACTCAAGGATTGAAAATATGGAACAGCAAAATTGGTTTAGAACAGAATAGCACACTGTCAGTTTCACTCACTGTACCTCTCTGTCCCTCAACTCAAGGATTGAAAATATGGAACAGCAAAATTGGTTTAGAACAGAATAGCACACTGTCAGTTTCACTGACTGCACCTCTCTGTCCCTCAACTCAAGGATTGAAAATATGGAACAGCAAAATTGGTTTAGAACAGAATAGCACACTGTCAGTTTCACTCACTGTACCTCTCTGTCCCTCAACTCAAGGATTGAAAATATGGAACAGCAAAATTGGTTTAGAACAGAATAGCACACTGTCAGTTTCACTCACTGTACCTCTCTGTCCCTCAACTCAAGGATTGAAAATATGGAACAGCAAAATTGGTTTAGAACAGAATAGCACACTGTCAGTTTCACTCACTGTACCTCTCTGTCCCTCAACTCAAGGATTGAAATTATGGTTCAGCAAAATGGTTTTAGAACAGAATAGCACACTGACACTTTCCCTCACTGTCCTATTCTGTCCCTCCCTACAAACAAGATTTAGCACAGAATAGCAAACTGATAATTTCTACGAGTGTCCTTCTCTGTCCCTAAACTCAAGGATTGAAAATATGGAACAGCAAAATTGGTTTAGAACAGAATAGCACACTGTCAGTTTCACTCACTGTACCTCTCTGTCCCTCAACTCAAGGATTGAAAATATGGAACAGCAAAATTGGTTTAGAACAGAATAGCACACTGTCAGTTTCACTCACTGTACCTCTCTGTCCCTCAACTCAAGGATTGAAAATATGGAACAGCAAAATTGGTTTAGAACAGAATAGCACACTGTCAGTTTCACTCACTGTACCTCTCTGTCCCTCAACTCAAGGATTGAAAATATGGAACAGCAAAATTGGTTTAGAACAGAATAGCACACTGTCAGTTTCACTCACTGTACCTCTCTGTCCCTCAACTCAAGGATTGAAAATATGGTTCAGCAAAATAGTTTTAGAACAGAATAGCACACTGACACTTTCCCTCACTGTCCTACTCTGTCCCTCCCTACAAACAAGATTTAGCACAGAATAGCACACTGATAATTTCTACGAGTGTCCTTCTCTGTCCCTAAACTCAAGGATTGAAAATATGGAACAGCAAAATTGGTTTAGAACAGAATAGCACACTGTCAGTTTCACTCACTGTACCTCTCTGTCCCTCAACTCAAGGATTGAAAATATGGAACAGCAAAATTGGTTTAGAACAGAATAGCACACTGTTAGTTTCACTGACTGCACCTCTCTGTCCCTCAATTCAAGGATTGAAAATATTGAACAGCAAAATTGGTTTAGAACAGAATAGCACACTGTCAGTTTCACTCACTGTACCTCTCTGTCCCTCAACTCAAGGATTGAAAATATGGAACAGCAAAATTGGTTTAGAACAGAATAGCACACTGTCAGTTTCACTCACTGTACCTCTCTGTCCCTCAACTCAAGGATTGAAAATATGGAACAGCAAAATTGGTTTAGAACAGAATAGCACACTGTCAGTTTCACTCACTGTACCTCTCTGTCCCTCAACTCAAGGATTGAAAATATGGTTCAGCAAAATAGTTTTAGAACAGAATAGCACACTGACACGTTCCCTCACTGTCCTACTCTGTCCCTCCCTACAAACAAGATTTAGCACAGAATAGCACACTGATAATTTCTACGAGTGTCCTTCTCTGTCCCTAAACTCAAGGATTGAAAATATGGAACAGCAAAATTGGTTTAGAACAGAATAGCACACTGTCAGTTTCACTCACTGTACCTCTCTGTCCCTCAACTCAAGGATTGAAAATATGGAACAGCAAAATTGGTTTAGAACAGAATAGCACACTGTCAGTTTCACTCACTGTACCTCTCTGTCCCTCAACTCAAGGATTGAAAATATGGTTCAGCAAAATAGTTTTAGAACAGAATAGCACACTGACACTTTCCCTCACTGTCCTACTCTGTCCCTCCCTACAAACAAGATTTAGCACAGAATAGCACACTGATAATTTCTACGAGTGTCCTTCTCTGTCCCTAAACTCAAGGATTGAAAATATGGAACAGCAAAATTGGTTTAGAACAGAATAGCATACTGTCAGTTTCACTCACTGTACCTCTCTGTCCCTCAACTCAAGGATTGAAAATATGGAACAGCAAAATTGGTTTAGAACAGAATAGCACACTGTCAGTTTCACTGACTGCACCTCTCTGTCCCTCAACTCAAGGATTGAAAATATGGAACAGCAAAATTGGTTTAGAACAGAATAGCACACTGTCAGTTTCACTCACTGTACCTCTCTGTCCCTCAACTCAAGGATTGAAAATATGGAACAGCAAAATTGGTTTAGAACAGAATAGCACACTGTCAGTTTCACTCACTGTACCTCTCTGTCCCTCAACTCAAGGATTGAAAATATGGAACAGCAAAATTGGTTTAGAACAGAATAGCACACTGTCAGTTTCACTCACTGTATCTCTCTGTCCCTCAACTCAAGGATTGAAAATATGGTTCAGCAAAATAGTTTTAGAACAGAATAGCACACTGACACTTTCCCTCACTGTCCTACTCTGTCCCTCCCTACAAACTAGATTTAGCACAGAATAGCACACTGATAATTTCTACGAGTGTCCTTCTCTGTCCCTAAACTCAAGGATTGAAAATATGGAACAGCAAAATTGGTTTAGAACAGAATAGCACACTGTCAGTTTCACTCACTGTACCTCTCTGTCCCTCAACTCAAGGATTGAAAATATGGAACAGCAAAATTGATTTAGAACAGAATAGCACACTGTCAGTTTCACTCACCGTACCTCTCTGTCCCTCAACTCAAGGATTGAAAATATGGTTCAGCAAAATAGTTTTAGAACAGAATAGCACACTGACACTTTCCCTCACTGTCCTACTCTGTCCCTCCCTACAAACAAGATTTAGCACAGAATAGCACACTGATAATTTCCACGAGTGTCCTTCTCTGTCCCTCAACTCAAGGATTGAAAATATGGAACAGCAAAATTGGTTTAGAACAGAATAGCACACTGTCAGTTTCACTTACTGTACCTCTCTGTCCCTCAACTCAAGGATTGAAAATATGGAACAGCAAACTTGGTTTAGAACAGAATATCACACTATCAGTTTCACTCACTGTACCTCTCTGTCCCTCAACTCAAGGATTGAAAATATGGTTCAGCAAAATAGTTTTAGAACAGAATAACACACTGACACTTTCCCTCACTGTCCTACTCTGTCCCTCCCTACAAACAAGATTTAGCACAGAATAGCACACTGATAATTTCTACGAGTGTCCTTTTCTGTCCCTAAACTCAAGGATTGAAAATATGGAACAGCAAAATTGGTTTAGAACAGAATAGCACACTGTCAGTTTCACTCACTGTACCTCTCTGTCCCTCAACTCAAGGATTGAAAATATGGAACAGCAAAATTGGTTTAGAACAGAATAGCACACTGTCAGTTTCACTCACTGTACCTCTCTGTCCCTCAACTCAAGGATTGAAAATATGGAACAGCAAAATTGGTTTAGAACAGAATAGCACACTGTCAGTTTCACTCACTGTACCTCTCTGTCCCTCAACTCAAGGATTGAAAATATGGTTCAGCAAAATAGTTTTAGAACAGAATAGCACACTGACACTTTCCCTCACTGTCCTACTCTGTCCCTCCCTACAAACAAGATTTAGCACAGAATAGCACACTGATAATTTCTACGAGTGTCCTTCTCTGTCCCTAAACTCAAGGATTGAAAATATGGAACAGCAAAATTGGTTTAGAACAGAATAGCACACTGTCAGTTTCACTCACTGTACCTCTCTGTCCCTCAACTCAAGGATTGAAAATATGGAACAGCAAAATTGGTTTAGAACAGAATAGCACACTGTCAGTTTCACTCACTGTACCTCTCTGTCCCTCAACTCAAGGATTGAAAATATGGTTCAGCAAAATAGTTTTAGAACAGAATATCACACTGACACTTTCCCTCACTGTCCTACTCTGTCCCTCCCTACAAACAAGATTTAGCACAGAATAGCACACTGATAATTTCTACGAGTGTCCTTCTCTGTCCCTAAACTCAAGGATTGAAAATATGGAACAGCAAAATTGGTTTAGAACAGAATAGCACACTGTCAGTTTCACTCACTGTACCTCTCTGTCCCTCAACTCAAGGATTGAAAATATGGAACAGCAAAATTGGTTTAGAACAGAATAGCACACTGTCAGTTTCACTCACTGTACCTCTCTGTCCCTCAACTCAAGGATTGAAAATATGGTTCAGCAAAATAGTTTTAGAACAGAATAGCACACTGACACTTTCCCTCACTGTCCTACTCTGTCCCTCCCTACAAACAAGATTTAGCACAGAATAGCACACTGATAATTTCTACGAGTGTCCCTCTCTGTCCCTAAACTCAAGGATTGAAAATATGGAACAGCAAAATTGGTTTAGAACAGAATAGCACACTGTCAGTTTCACTCACTGTACCTCTCTGTCCCTCAACTCAAGGATTGAAAATATGGAACAGCAAAATTGGTTTAGAACAGAATAGCACACTGTCAGTTTCACTGACTGCACCTCTCTGTCCCTCAACTCAAGGATTGAAAATATGGAACAGCAAAATTGGTTTAGAACAGAATAGCACACTGTCAGTTTCACTCACTGTACCTCTCTGTCCCTCAACTCAAGGATTGAAAATATGGTTCAGCAAAATAGTTTTAGAACAGAATAGCACACTGACACTTTCCCTCACTGTCCTACTCTGTCCCTCCCTACAAACAAGATTTAGCACAGAATAGCACACTGATAATTTCCACGAGTGTCCTTCTCTGTCCCTCAACTCAAGGATTGAAAATATGGAACAGCAAAATTGGTTTAGAACAGAATAGCACACTGTCAGTTTCACTTACTGTACCTCTCTGTCCCTCAACTCAAGGATTGAAAATATGGAACAGCAAACTTGGTTTAGAACAGAATATCACACTATCAGTTTCACTCACTGTACCTCTCTGTCCCTCAACTCAAGGATTGAAAATATGGTTCAGCAAAATAGTTTTAGAACAGAATAACACACTGACACTTTCCCTCACTGTCCTACTCTGTCCCTCCCTACAAACAAGATTTAGCACAGAATAGCACACTGATAATTTCTACGAGTGTCCTTTTCTGTCCCTAAACTCAAGGATTGAAAATATGGAACAGCAAAATTGGTTTAGAACAGAATAGCACACTGTCAGTTTCACTCACTGTACCTCTCTGTCCCTCAACTCAAGGATTGAAAATATGGAACAGCAAAATTGGTTTAGAACAGAATAGCACACTGTCAGTTTCACTCACTGTACCTCTCTGTCCCTCAACTCAAGGATTGAAAATATGGAACAGCAAAATTGGTTTAGAACAGAATAGCACACTGTCAGTTTCACTCACTGTACCTCTCTGTCCCTCAACTCAAGGATTGAAAATATGGTTCAGCAAAATAGTTTTAGAACAGAATAGCACACTGACACTTTCCCTCACTGTCCTACTCTGTCCCTCCCTACAAACAAGATTTAGCACAGAATAGCACACTGATAATTTCTACGAGTGTCCTTCTCTGTCCCTAAACTCAAGGATTGAAAATATGGAACAGCAAAATTGGTTTAGAACAGAATAGCACACTGTCAGTTTCACTCACTGTACCTCTCTGTCCCTCAACTCAAGGATTGAAAATATGGAACAGCAAAATTGGTTTAGAACAGAATAGCACACTGTCAGTTTCACTCACTGTACCTCTCTGTCCCTCAACTCAAGGATTGAAAATATGGTTCAGCAAAATAGTTTTAGAACAGAATATCACACTGACACTTTCCCTCACTGTCCTACTCTGTCCCTCCCTACAAACAAGATTTAGCACAGAATAGCACACTGATAATTTCTACGAGTGTCCTTCTCTGTCCCTAAACTCAAGGATTGAAAATATGGAACAGCAAAATTGGTTTAGAACAGAATAGCACACTGTCAGTTTCACTCACTGTACCTCTCTGTCCCTCAACTCAAGGATTGAAAATATGGAACAGCAAAATTGGTTTAGAACAGAATAGCACACTGTCAGTTTCACTCACTGTACCTCTCTGTCCCTCAACTCAAGGATTGAAAATATGGTTCAGCAAAATAGTTTTAGAACAGAATAGCACACTGACACTTTCCCTCACTGTCCTACTCTGTCCCTCCCTACAAACAAGATTTAGCACAGAATAGCACACTGATAATTTCTACGAGTGTCCCTCTCTGTCCCTAAACTCAAGGATTGAAAATATGGAACAGCAAAATTGGTTTAGAACAGAATAGCACACTGTCAGTTTCACTCACTGTACCTCTCTGTCCCTCAACTCAAGGATTGAAAATATGGAACAGCAAAATTGGTTTAGAACAGAATAGCACACTGTCAGTTTCACTGACTGCACCTCTCTGTCCCTCAACTCAAGGATTGAAAATATGGAACAGCAAAATTGGTTTAGAACAGAATAGCACACTGTCAGTTTCACTCACTGTACCTCTCTGTCCCTCAACTCAAGGATTGAAAATATGGTTCAGCAAAATAGTTTTAGAACAGAATAGCACACTGACACTTTCCCTCACTGTACCTCTCTGTCCCTAAACTCAAGGATTGAAAATATGGTTCAGCAAAATAGTTTTAGAACAGAATAGCACACTGACACTTTCCCTCACTGTACCTCTCTGTCCCTACAAACAAGGATTAGCACAGAATAGCACACTGTCACTGACACTCTCCCTACCTATCCTTATTTGTCCCTAAACACAAGGAATCCAGGAATAGTAAAGGAAAAATAATGACACTGTCCCTGCCTATGCTTCTCTTTCCCTGCTCCGGAACACACTACACAAGGCCGCCGCGCTGGCGGCCTTTTATAGTGTGGGGCGTGTACTAAACCCCATCAGCAATAATTGGCCACAGGCATCCTGCCTGTGGCCAATCATTGCTCTCCTCGCTGCCGGCGCTGTGATTGGCCAAGCATGCGGGGTCACAGTGCATGCTTGGCCAATCACAGCGCCTGGATGACACTGCGATGTCGTAGTGCATTGTGGGCCGTTCGCGTCACTCGAATTTGGCGCGAACGGCCCAAATCGTTCGATCTTCGTCGAACGATCGAACAGCCGATGTTCGAGTCGAACGTATGTTCGACTCGAACACGAAGCTCATCCCTACTTGGAGAGTATTTTTCCTTTTTCTGCATTTTCCTGATACTTATCATCTCCCTATGCTTTTCTTTAAGGCACCTTTTGTTTGGACTTTTTTGCTTGTTTGTCCTGACTCCTTATATGAGCATGTGGCAATATATGAGGATACTTGGAGAGGACATTAGAAGGGAACTCACACCATAATGTGATTGGAACATGAAGTGCATATACAATTTTAATGAATTTGATTGAGTAAGTTTATTTCTGCTTTCTGTATTATTGGGGGAGTGGAGAATGGGAAACTTATTTTGTATTTAATGACATTTTGTGATCTGTTATAGATAAGGATACAGTTGAAATCCCTGATAAAGAACTTTTACATAAACAGTTTGAAACGCGTTTGATGAAGCTTTCTTTGATTCGTCTCCGGATGGAGTGGTCAATTTAGGCAATTGTATTCATTCTCTCTAATCATGTTACAGATTTTATGGATGTTATTGCAACTTATGTAATTTCTATGGATATGAATTATTTTTGCTTTCTTTTTTGGTACTTATAAATAAATATATTTTTGTATAAAAACTTTTTTTGTTGCCTCTACAATCCCAAACATTAGAGGTTTTTTCATTTTCACAGCTCTTACTGTGAAGAAACCTTTCCATATTTGGAGATGAAATCTTTTTTCCTCTAGACGTAAAGAGTGCCCCCTTTTGTGTTGACCGTAATGTGAATAACTAAACACCAAGTTCACTATATGGACCCCTTACATATTTGTACATGTTAATCATATCCCCCCTTATTCTCCTCTTCACAAGAGCGAATAAATTGAGTTTGTCTAATCTTTCCTCATAGCTGAGCTCCTCCATGCCTCTTATCAGTTTGGTTGCTCTTCTCTGCACTTTCTCCAGTTCCCCGATATCCTTTTTGAGAACTGGTGCCCAAAACTGAACTGCATATTCCAGATGAGGTCTTACTAATGATTTGAACAGGGGCAAAATGATATCTCTCTCTCTCTGGAGTCCATACCTCTCTTAATACAAGAAAGGACTTTGCTCACTTTGGAAACCGCAGCTTGGCATTGCATACCATTATTGAGCTTATGATCTACCAAAACCCCCAGATCCTTCTCCACTATGGATCCCCCCAGTTGTACTCCCCCTAGTATGTATGATGCATTCATATTCTTAGCCCCCAAGTGCATAACTTTACATTTATCAACATTAAACCTCATCTGCCACATAGTCGCCCAATTAGACAGAGCATTGAGGTCGGTTTGTAAATTGGCGACATCATGTAAGGACGTTATTCCACTGCATAGCTTGGTGTCATCTGCAAAGACAGAAATTTTTCTTTTGATCCCAGACCCAATATCATTTATAAAGATATTAAAAAGTAAGGGTCCCAGCACTGAACCTTGGGGTACACCACTGATAACCTTAGACCATTCAGAGTAAGAATCATTAACCACTACTCTCTGAATTCTGTCTTTTAGCCAGTTTTCTATCCATTTACAAACTGATATTTCCAATCCTGTAGACTTTACCTTACACATGAGCCGTGCGTGCGGAACTGTATCGAACGCTTTTGCAAAATTTAAGTATACCACGTCCACAGCCATGCCTCTGTCCAAGGTTTTACTTACCTCTTCAAAAGAAATCAGGTTTGTCTGACAACTTCTGTCTTTCATGAATCCATGCTGTCTGTTGCTTAAATAGTTTTTTCAGCAAGAACTTATCTATGTGGTCTTTTATTAATCTCTCCAGTATCTTCCCAACTATAGAAGTTAAACTAACAGGTCTATAGTTACTTGTTAAAGACTTTGTTCCCTTTTTAAATATAGGCACCACATTGGCCCTGCGCCAATCCAGTGGTACTATTCCTGTCAATTAGTCCCTAAAAATTAGATACAATGGCTTTGAAATTACAGAGCTCAATTCTTTTAGGATCCGTGGGTGGATACCATCTGGTCCAGGTGCTTTATCCACCTTTATTCTGTCTAAATATTTCTGGACCATATCACTTTTGAGCCATTGTGGATTTGGGGCTGTGTCACTACCACCCCCATTATGGACATGATCTCCCCCATGCTCCATTGTATACACAGAGCTGAAGAAAGTATTTAATAATTTAGCCTTCTCTTTGTCCCCAGTCACCCACTCTAGATTTTGTACAAAAGGGTTATAAAGAGGAAAAAATTAAGAATACCATTACTGAAATAGCTAATGTTCCAAGGGAACTGTGTTTAAAAAAGAAGTAGGAGGTTATAAAGAATGATCAACATCAGTGGGGATTTATTTCCAATTTCCACTTTCAGTATAAGGAGATTGAAAATATCTTCTCTAAATACTGGTATATTTTAGGCAGGGATAGACATTTAGGAGGGAATTTGCCAGAAAAAAACAAAATGTATCTATCGTAGAGCCCCAAGTTTTGGTGATCATGTGGTGCAAAAGATTTTGGACCCTCCTGGTCAACATGATTTGAGGATTAATCTAAAAGATTTTTTCTCATGCCGAAAATGCATCTGTTGCAAAACAGTGAAAATAAGTAACAGAGGCACTACTAACATTACTAATTTGGATCATGAAAGATTTGAGATAGATCAGTTCATTACGTGTAATTCTTCCTATGTTGTATATTTACTTTGGTGCCCTTGCGGGTTATACTATGTAGGGAGAACGAAGCGTCTCTTGAAAGTCAGAATATCTGAACATTTGGCAAATATCAGAAAGGGGTTTAAATATCACAGTGTTTCTCTGCACTTTAAAGAGAAGCATAATCAGGATCCATCTGTTCTCCAATTCTGTGGCATCGATTGTACCTTTCCAAATTGGAGAGGATCCAATCGGGTGAGGGATCTGTCACAGAGGGAAACTAAATGGATTTTTCTTCTCAAGAGTTTGTATCCGAGAGGGTTAAACATCGAGTTAGACCTGAACTGCTTTATTAATAGACATGTGCATTCGTTTTCATCCAAATGCATTTTCGTCCGAATTTCAGGTATTTTCGTTATCGTTTTAACAAACGAAAACGAAAATGCAGAATCCGAAAACCGAAAGATCCGACATAAACAAATGCTTAATTTTTGTTTTCGTTGCAACAACAGTTCGATATAGATAGGAGATTCGACATGAGGCTGACAATAACAATCTGTGTCCATCGAACCTGTGGTCGAATGTGCCTAACCTTAACTCTATTAGTCCAAGATTATTCTACATAGAGAGAAAAGATTCAACATTATAGAGAGAAAAGATTCGACATTATAGAGAGAAAAGATTTGACATAGAGAGAAAAGATCGCTGCTGGAATTGGGTGGGGGAAGTAAAATAAAAATAATGATGATGATGAATGTTATTGGCTGATTGTAACCAAAGAGGAGGAGCAGTAAAATAGCTAGAACTAACTTGACAATTCAACGTGAACGACGAAGATTCGACAAAGCATCGAAAAACATACAAACGTCGAATCTGTCATTGAAGGCTTATGGTGTCTGTTGAAAGTTCTAAGAAGATTCGACGGTGCAGATAAACTGTACGATGCTGCAATCGTACATTTCCGGTCAAATGCTCAGCCCATAGGCTATAGAAGAATTCTAATGTTGGTTGACTAGTAATAATAATTAATAAATATAATTATTACTAGTCATACAACATTATAATTCTACTATAGCTAGCTTGTTAGGCGGAACATTCGACCGGAAATGTATGATTGCAGCCTCGTACAGTTTCGCTGCTCCGTCGAATCTTCTTTGAACATTCGACAGACACCATAAGCCTTCAATGACAGATTCGACCTTAATTAATTCAGATTTTCGGACGAATGCAATTTCTAACGAAAAACAAAATAAATAAAAACGAATTTCGGGAGTAACTAAATAAATTTATTTTTCTAACGAAAATGAAATTTCGAAATGAAATATTTCAGTGTGCACATGTCTATTTATTAATAACTTCTAAATATTCAGCATAGGAGAATTCAGGATATATATATTTTTTATATATTTTTTTTATTTATATTTTTTTAAATATTTGGTCTGTGTTAGACTAAGAATGAGAGATGTGTGTGCCCCTATCTGATTTTTAGTAATACATGTCCAGCAGATTTTAGATATATGTATTTATATATATTTCTCTTTGATATAAATGTGAAGTACTGGTATATATAATATAATATGATTTTATTAAATTTATTTATTTTTACTCCAACCAATTATAGTATCGGTCCTATTATCAATGATTTTATTCTTTTCTATGTGTACTTTTGCTATTGCAGGTTTACATAGATTTTATTTTATTTTATTTAGTGCTTTATTTGAATGTTTGTGTCATGGCTTGATGTTCATTGCACTTGTCATGCTTACCGCAACTTAGGACCTCAATGACTGCTGCGGATGGGGTCAAATCCGATGCTTTGTGGTCATGGGGACACGAATAACCTGCGGATGCAGTAGGGGTTAAATTGTTTCATTGTTGACTATAAAAGAGAAGCTGTTACGCCGTGCAGCCAATCCCAATGATTAAGTCCTAGTGACGAAACATGTCTGGGCGTGGTCAGCACGGCAATCACCTGTGACACCTGACTTACCATACCACCGGCTGTTGTAGTCTGCACAGGAGAGAGAAGCGAGTGAGCAAAAAGGGAGGGTGAGACCCAACGAAAAGCTTATTTGGGTCCGCCGTGACCGCAATTCACCGCATATCTCTGCAGAGGCTACTGTTTGATGTACTTGTTCCTGTGTGTTTTCGATATGCTGTGTTTAACTTGAAGTGATGTAAGTGCAATGGTTGAAGATTTTTGGTTAGTTTGAAATAAATTGGCTTTGATATACTTCACTATTAGAAGCACTTTTTCATTTACATGTGGAACATATGTGTAACGGCACCCCAAGTATGAAAGGGGTTAACACCGTTAGGATATTCCCTTTCCAACCACACGAAAGCCACCAGACACTCCAACCAGCCGAATAAGACCCCATACGAATGATTCTCCCCCCAGATACAAGTCAACGCTCTGTATTCAAGTTCCAAAACAGGGAATGCCTTTATTTTCAAAACACATGGTAACACATTTCTCTTCAAAACCCTCCCCTCCCATCCTTTAGGGAACAGGGCGGGTTAAACTGTCCAATGACAATGGTGATACAGGTCAGGTGTGTTCAAACTTCTCCTTCAGTAAACAGTCTTAGCAGGAGGGGTGATTCCCCCCCTCCTCACAGAAGACACTTCCACATCCCATAATATGGAGCCAGACGGTTTACCAAGCTCCAATCAACATCATCACAATGAAAGGGCCTGTAGCATAGGTGAGGCTCATTAGCATTACACAAGGAGACAGGAGACACATCAGCCTCTCTTAATTTAACCTGTTGAGTTCAGCACCAACAGAATAACTATTTACAGACCCTGAGCAATATTGGGGAATAATGTTACAGACCCATTTTAAAACAATCCCATACATATTCTCAATGTCCATTATTTCATTGCTCACCCTGTGGTCCAAAGTGACCCCCTGTCACACATCTCCCCTTTCGGCAGGAGACTAACAGAGGAGGGGACCCCAGACGGGTTGATTCCGAAGTTAGTCCATAGTTCCATTCTTCTAATGTCTGGACAACCCATCACCACTAGGGGCCCGAGATGACGTCTGTTTGCCGGGACAACCCATCAGCATTGCCATTTTGCTTACCGGGTCGGTAGCTGATGGTGAAATTGTAAGGTTGTAGGGCTAGGCTCCACCGCAACAACCTGCCATTGTCTCCTGAGACCCGGTTAAGCCAGACCAATGGGTTGTGGTCGGTGACCAGTGAAAATTCCTGTCCGTATAAGTAAGGGTTCAACTTTTTAAGGGCCCAGACCAGGGCCAAACACTCTTTCTCCACTGCCGCATAGCTCACTTCCCGGGGTAATAGCTTTCTACTCAGGTATGCGAGAGGGTGTTCTCCTCCATCCTCCCCAACTTGGCTCAGCACAGCCCCCAGTCCAAACATGGAAGCATCTGTGTGGACAAGAAAGCGTTTGTTAGGTACTGGGGCAGCCAAGACAGGAGCATTTACAAGTGCTTGCTTGAGGGCTAGAAACGCGGTTTCACAAGCTGGAGACCACAGGACCTGCCTAGGTAAATTCTTTTTCGTCAGGTCCGTCAGGGGTTTGGCGATAGCACTATAATTAGGCACAAAATGTCGGTAGCACCCTGCAGTTCCCAAGAAGGCTAATACCTGGGTCTTAGTACGGGGCGTGGGCCAGTTAGCTACTGCCTCTACCTTGGCTGGCTCTGGTCTCTGATTCCCACACCCCACTCGGTGTCCCAGGTTCTGCACCTCCGCCATACCTAGATGGCACTTGTCTGGTTTCAAGGTCAGGCCTGCGGCCCGAATTTTGTCCAGAACCACCCCTACGTGCACCAGGTGCTCCTCCCAAGACCCACTGTAGATCGCAATGTTATCCAGGTATGCACATGCAAAATCCTGGAAGCCATCGAGGAGCCTATCCACCATACGTTGGAAGGTGGCCGGGGCATTTTTCATCCCAAATGGCATGACCCTAGACTGGTACAGGCCAAATGGGGTAACAAATGCCGACTTGGGGATGGCATCCTCAGCCAGGGGGATCTGCCAATAACCTTTACACAGGTCTATTGTAGTTAAATAACGTCCCCTGGCTATCCGATCTAGCAGTTCGTCTACCCTGGGCATCGGGTAGGCATCGGTGGTGGTCTTCTCATTGAGTCGCCTGTAGTCCACGCAGAACCGGGTAGTTCCGTCTTTCTTAGGCACCAGGACTACAGGTGAGGCCCAAGGGCTGTCAGAAGGCTCAATGACTCCTAACTGAATCATCTCCTGTATCTCCTTCCGCATTTCTTCTCAGACTGCTTCAGGGATACGGTAGGGGGGCTGTCGAAGGGGTGCTTGTCCAGGGGTCTCTACCTTATGCACAGCCAGGGTCGTATAGCCCGGTTTTTGGGAGAACGTTGCCTGTTTCTCCCCCAGAAGCCGCTTAGCCTGTTCCTTCTTTGTGGGGCTTAACCGGTCTCCTAGCTGCACAAGGCTAATGAGGTCAGTCTGGGGCTCTCTCTCTAGTAAGTCAGGGAGGGGTAGACCTTCTGAGTCGTCCGCAGCAGGGGCACATACTGCAGCAACATCCTCCTGCCGTTCCTGATACTCCTTCAGCATGTTCACATGAAAGGTTCGCTGGATTCTTTCATCTGCACAGCTGGCAATAACATAGGTAGTATCACATACCTGGGCTACTACTTTATACGGGCCCTGCCAAGATGCCTGCATCTTGTCGGTCTTCACAGGTTTGAGCACTAAGACCTTCTGCCCAACCTGGAAGATACGCTGTCGGGCCCCCCGATCGTACCATCTCTTCTGTCTTCCCTGGGCCGCCTGGAGATTCTCCCTTACCATCAGAGACAGTTGCTCCATGCGGTCCCGGAGTTCCAGAACGTAGGGCACTATGGGGGTCCCTTCTTGCTCGGTCTCTCCCTCCCAGTGTCCTCTAATGAGGTCGAGGGGTCCGCGGACCCTTCTCCCATAGAGCAACTCGAAGGACGAGAACCCCGTAGATTCCTGGGGTACCTCTCTGTACGCAAATAACAGGTGAGGCAGGAATCTCTCCCAGTCTCTGCAAGCGTCCGAAAAGGTCCTCAGCATTTGCTTAAGGGTCCCGTTAAAGCGTTCGCAGAGACCATTAGTCTGGGGGTGGTAAGGTGAGCTCAGCAAGGGCTTAATATTGCACACCTTCCACAACTGCTGGGTAAGCACCGCAGTAAACTGGGTTCCCTGGTCAGAGAGAATCTCCTTAGGGAACCCCACTCTGGTAAAAATCTTAACCAGGGCATCAGCTACTGTCTCTGCTTCAATGTTAGACATAGCCACTGCCTCTGGGTAACGGGTGGCGTAGTCCACCACGGTGAGAATATACTTCTTCCCGGATGGACTAGGCCTGGCCAGGGGACCCACAATGTCAACGGCTATGCGGTAAAAGGGCTCCCCAATAATAGGCATGGACATGAGTTTAGCCTTAGGGTGGTCCCCCCTCTTACCTATCCGTTGACATGTGTCACACGTTTTGCAGTATTGTCGCACATCCTGGCTAAAATTGGGCCAGAAGAAATTCTGTGTGATCCTATGGGCTGTACGACGGAACCCTAGATGTCCTGCTAGCGGTACATCATGCCCGATTCACAGAATCTCCAGCTGGTATTTCTTAGGTACCACCAGCTGTCGTTTCTGCGAAGGGGCCTTACTTCTCCGAGATGGCTTAGGGATCCTATACAGTCTATCCCCCACCCATTCAAAAAGCTCCCCATCTATTCCCCTTTCCTGAGTATCTGCCTTAGCCCTATACTTGTGTAAGGTCGGGTCCTCCCGAGTTTCCCTCCCGAATGCTTCTGGGGTATCCCAGCCTAAGAGCGCCTGATCTAAGGTACGTGTCGGGGAAGGTAGTCTCACCTGTGTCTCAGCAGCAAGCGGGCCGGTTCCAATAGTACGTGTCTGGGCATGGGTAGTCACGGGGTTGACTTCATCGGGGCCCATCGGGGCCCATCGGGGTGTAAGCAGAAAGGAGGGGGCTCAAATCATTCCCCAGTAGTACATCCGCTGGCAAATCCTTCATCACCCCCACATTCACGTGTCCCGAACCAACCCCCCAATCCAGGTGAACATGGGCAACAGGTAGCCGGAAGACGGTACCTCCCGCTACTCTTACGGCCACAGTGTCTCCGGTGTGTTGGCTCTCTGGGATGAGGTTCTTCTGTAGTAGGGTCATGGTAGCGCCACTATCACGTAAGCCATTGGCTACCGTTCCATTAACCCGGACCGTCTGCCTGTGTTGCTGCCTGTTGTCCCGGTTAGCGGCTTGTATTGGATCAGCCTCGTGCAGGACGCCCCAATGTTCTTCCTCCTCAACGCAGTGGGCCGCAGGCATGGATGTGTTGCGGTTCCCCCTTGCTGGCTGTCTCCATGACTGGGACTGCCTGGCTGGATTCAACGGACAGTCTGGCTTTTTGTGCCCTAGCTGTTTACACCCAAAACACCTGATGGGTTGTGAGTAGTCCTGGGAGTTGAACCTGGGCTTCTGAGAATAAGTGGCCGCTGGAGGTGGTGCTGTAGGGCGGTACGACTGTGGTTGGTAGGCGATAGCCAGAGGGGGTGCCGCTGATCGATAATCCACCCGAGCTGTTGCCTTGACCACAGGGGTATCCAGTTTGCGAGCTGCTTCAGGCAAGGTGAAAGGTTTTCGGTCCCGGACCCACTCTCTGACTTCCAGGGACAGTTTGTCAAAGAAGTGCTCCAGCAGGAACACCTGCAGCACCTCTTCCCCAGATTCTGCTTGGCACCCAGCAACCCAGTGAGAGGCCGTGCGGTGTAGGCGGCATGCCCACTCGGTATACGAGTCTCCAGTCTGCTTGCTCGTCTCTCGGAACCGCCTCCGGTGTGACGGCATACCTGGCCAACAGTGTTTCTTTTACCAGTCCATAGTTCATAATATCCTCATCTGGGATGGCCCTGAACGCTTCACTGGCCCGGCCAGACAGTTTCCCAGACAAAATGGTAACCCATTCTTCTGTGGGCACCCGGTGTAGGGCACATTGCCGTTCAAAATCAGCAAGGTACCCATCAATCTCCCCTTCAGTTTCAATGAAATTTTTAAAAGCAATAAAATGTATCTTTCTCCTTTCAGTTGGTGCTGCTGTGACTTCTGCTGCTGCAGAACCTCTTTGCTGTAGCAAATTTATGTCAACAGCCGCTATAACTCGGTCTATGATCTCCGCTATAGGGTTAGGACCATAATGTGCCAGTCTTATGTTAACAGCCCGATCAAAACTTGCCTCTTCAGGTGTCCTGTCTGTTACGCTGGGCCTTTCTGTTATGTTGGGTCTTTCAGCTCCATCCATTTCGACTAGTTCTCTGATAATGTCCCTCTTCTTACGGTTGTTGGCCGGTCTTCCCCGGTTCTCAAGTAAGTCTTTGAGGGTAGAACGCTTTAGCCGTTCATACTGTGCTTCCATTGGCCTGTGTCCTCTTGTAGCTGTCCTTCCGGCTGTGGGGATCAATCCCACTGCTTGCCAACAATTGTAACGGCACCCCAAGTATGAAAGGGGTTAACACCGTTAGGATATTACCTTTCCAACCACACGCAAGCCTCCAGACACTCCAACCAGCCGAATAAGACCCCATACGAATGATTCTCCCCCCAGATACGAGACAACGCTCTGTATTCAAGTTCCAAAACAGGGAATGCCTTTATTTTCAAAACACATGGTAACACATTTCTCTTCAAAACCCTCCCCTCCCATCCTTTAGGGAACAGGGCGGGTTAAACTGTCCAATGACAATGGTGATACAGGTCAGGTGTGTTCAAACTTCTCCTTCAGTAAACAGTCTTAGCAGGAGGGGTGATTCCCCCCCTCCTCACAGAAGACACTTCCACATCCCATAATATGGAGCCAGACGGTTTACCAAGCTCCAATCAACATCATCACAATGAAAGGGCCTGTAGCATAGGTGAGGCTCATTAGCATTACACAAGGAGACAGGAGACACATCAGCCTCTCTTAATTTAACCTGTTGAGTTCAGCACCAACAGAATAACTATTTACAGACCCTGGGCAATATTGGGGAATAATGTTACAGACCCATTTTAAAACAATCCCATACATATTCTCAATGTCCATTATTTCATTGCTCACCCTGTGCTCCAAAGTGACCCCCTGTCACAATATGATTGATTGAACACCGTTGGAACAAGCCTATTAACCCTGGTGGGTTCACTTTGCTGTGGTGCCGAGCACGAGAGTGTTAAGCCTCGTACACACGACCGAGAATCTTGTCAGGAAAAAACACGTAATTTTTCTTGACGAGATTCTTGGACAAGAAACTTGTCCCGGCCGAGTGTACAGACGCTCCATTCAAAGAACTCGTGGTTCTTTGAATGGAGCGAACGCGGTGACGTCATTGACTACGACGAGCGTGCGCTCGTCACATTCGATGCCGTCGCCGCCATCTTGCTACACCCTAACTATGCCTAGGAAGCTACCGCGCATGCGTCGTAGTCATTTCGAGCATGCGCGGGCTTCCCGGAGGACAGGTAAGTGTACACACACACACTTTTCTCGTCGAGAAACTGGCTGACAAGAATCTCGACGAGAAAATAGAGACCAGGTTCTCTATATTTCTCGTCGAGATTCTTGTCGGTTTTCTTGACGAGAAACCATACACACGAACGATTTTCTCGGCAAGAAAGCTATCTCGGCAGTTTTCTTGTCATTTCTTGCCGAGAAACTCGTTCGTGTGTACGAGGCTTAAGGCATATATTTCTGGTGAGCTTATTTCTTAAGGGAGAGGAATCACGGAGGTGTGGGGAAAGTCACAGTTTTAGGAAGATTTATTCATTCACCTGGATTTATTTTTCACTTGGACTGGCACACAGTTTTTTTCCCCTTTTTTTTCTTTTTTCTTTTTATATTTTATATGGATTATTCATTCAATTTTGTATGGACACTTTGCAAATAATTTGTCACTGGTATCATATTATTTGGAACATTCACATGCAATATTGTGTACTTATTCACTGTATGGTCATTATGTATCACTAATCATCATATATTTAGTTTATTTGTTTATATTTGGTATAAACACAGCGCTACTATTTAATCACATTTAAATATCACTATACACAGATTATTTTGTAAAGGGCCTACATGCTCAGACCTGACCTTTTTACTATTAATATATTTGAAGAATTTTTGGGGGTTTGTCCTACTATCTTTTGCAATCTGTCGTTCGTTTTGAATTTTTGCATCTTTGATTTCCTTTTTACATATCCTGTTATATTCTTTGTAACATTTAAATGACACTAGTGTTCCTTCATTTTTATATTTTTTAAAAGCTCTTTTCTTATTGTTTATAGCTTTTTTAACTTTAACCGTGAGCCACATAGGTTTTATTTTTAGCCTTTTAAACGTATTGCCCATGGGAATATACTTTTCAGTGAGGTCCCAAACAGTCTTTTTGAAGAATTCCCATTTCTGTTCTGTGTTAATCGATGCCAATATTCCCTCCCAGTCTAATGCCGCGTACACACGACCGCTTTTCTCGACGAGAAAAACTGCATTTTTTTTTTCGCCGAGAAAAACGATCGTCTGTGGGCTTTATGTCGTTTTTCTCGTCGAGAAAAACGGCATAAAAAACGACGAGAAAAATTGGAACATGTTCTAAATTTTCTCATCGTTTTTTCCAGCATTTTTTTCCGCGGCAGTTTTCCCATAGGGAAACACTGCCGCGGAGCCCACAGACGGTCGTTTTTCTCGTCAAGAGAAAAAATGACGGGAAAAACGACCGTGTGTAGGGAACCAAGCGGTTCCCTCGTTTTTCCTGTCATTATTCACGGCGGTTTTTTAACCACCGTGAATAATGATCGTATGTACGCGGCATAAGTCCTGGAGAGCAGCCTTCATCCTTGGAAAATTTGCTTTATTGAAATTAAGTGTTTTTATCTTTCCTGTATGCATTTCTTGCTTACAGCTAACATCAAATTAAATCATGTTATGGTCGCTGCTACCCAGGTGTTCCTTTATCTGAACATTAGTAATACGCTCTGCATGGTTTGAGATTACCAGGTCCAACAGAGCATCATTCCTAGTTGGGGCCTCAATAAACTGGACCATAAAATTGTCCTGCAATAGGCTTATAAATTTTTGCCCTTTAACTGTCCCAGCAGTGCCATTACTCCAGTCAATTTCTGTGTAGTTAAAATCCCCCATTATTATCACCGTCCCAGCCCTTGCAGCCCTTTCCATCTGTGCAAGGAGCTGAGTCTCCACCTCCTCATTAACATTGGGTGGTCTATAACAAACTCCAATGATTAACTTTGAACTACGCACATCTTTATGCAGTTCCACCCATAATGCTTCAGCCTCATCACACTCTCCATCAACCAGGTCCTCTTTCACACTCGCTTTGAGATCACTTCTCACATAGAGACAGACCCCGCCACCTTTCCTTTTTACCTTGTCTTTCCGAGAGAGTGCATAGCCAGGAATATTAATAGCCCAGTCATGTGAGGATTGAAGCCAAGTTTCAGCAATACCGATTACATCATAGCTCCCCTCATGAACCAGAGCTTCCAACTCACCTATTTTGCTTGGCAGACTTCTGGCATTGGTGAACAAACACTTTAATGTATTACATTTTTCTCACTTTTTTTTTTCATATAATTTTTAGTAGTACAAATGGCACTATACAGTAGTTTCCAATGGCTGTTTGCAACATGGGAACTTTCTTGTCACCTGCCATAACCCTCCCCCCATCTATCCCCATTCCACTCTCCATTAATGTCTGACCCCTAACTGACCTGTGTGCCCGATTTAATTCTAGTTCACCCTCCCCCCTCAATCCTAGTTTAAATACTCTTCCAGCCTTCCCATAAACCTCTCCCCCAGCACAGCAGACCCCCTTCTATTCAAGTGCAAACCGTCTTTAGCATATAGGTTGCACCCCAATGAAAAGTCAGCCCAGTGCTCTAGAAACCCAAATTCCTCCTCCCTACACCAGGTCTTTAGCCATGCATTCAGCTCTCTATTGTCTCCTGCATAGCTGTTTTTTAACTTACACTAATCTTTATGATATTTAGAGTACTGTTTGAAGCTTCATTATTTAATCATGTAGCATATACCGTTGGTTCAATTAAAAATGTATAATTAAATATTTAATATTAAAAATCAAAAATTAAAAATCAAAAAACCCAATTATACATGTAGCACACAGATCCCTTCCTTGCTTACCTCCGCTAGAAGGTGGGACACACCATGCCACATGCCCAGTGCCCTCCTTGTTGAAGAGGGAGCTCCAATTTCTGTGGAGTGCGAAGAATTCTTCTCTTAAGTCAAATTTGTACTTTCCTCGGTGGGATTCAGAAGTATCTAAGTAATCCCAAATAGTCTCGTCGTACCACGATTCCCTCTCGTCCTCAATCTCCTTCATCACACTATGAGCCACGTAAGGGAATTCAAGACCGTAATTCCTTCTCACACGGTGCAGCATAGCTTTCTGTAACCGGGCAAGTCTTGGCAATGTCCTCCGGTCTCCCGTCCCAGGTAACAAACACGATACGGGTGATCTGACAGGTTTACAAAGAGTCTCTTTCCTTGCTGTCAATGTCCATTTAGCATCACCCGGGGCCCTTACCCATGCTGTCACCCTCTCGGGGTCCTTGGTTGTCAACTCTTTATAGCGACACATAAGGGTAGCAACTACACATTGGTTCTGCAACAGTTTCTGGGCCTTGGCTCCGGCCTCACTCCGGCCTCATTCCCTTTATGAGGAATGGGCTTCTTCCTTTCCCCAGCAAACTCGCTGTCACAGTTCCCTCCAGCCTCCTTACCGTCACCTGACGTGGATTTTCCGGAGATCCATCCGCTTCGAAGATCCGGTTTAGGCAGGCGCTGGGGCAGGCTTCTACCGTGGCCGCGGGAGGCCTTAACGTTTACCACTTTCCGTTTGGCGGGTGGGATGGAAGTTTCCGTAGTGACAGAGGCAGCATCCGCTGTGGCGTCCGTCGCTGGCTCCGTAGTGGCTGGAACTCCATCTTTGGCATCCATTGCAGCCACGTTGATGCGCGTGGGCTCGGCTGTAGGGGCGTAGTTGTCTTCCTCGGAAGTAACAGTCCCTGTGATACAGTTGACCGGGTAAGCTCGGGGTGACTCGGTGGGCTGGTCCATGTCAAATAGAAATTCCCCACAGGTCAAACACCTTCCAAATGGCCGTATCTGCACAGCCAAGCCACTACATCTGGGACAGAGCACGCCCAGGGCCTCCGCATCTCGGCAAGTGTAAAGTGCGAAGCGGCCCCTAGGCTTGAGCCGGATCCCTGTATCCGTGAGAGGAGCAGTAATGGGAGCAATGTCCATGGTAGTGGTAGCTGGGAACATCCGAGGTCCCGGTGAAATGGAAGTCCATGGAGTGGCAGACATATTGCTCCTCTTTACTAGTCCAGGCTCTTACTGTCCCTTGGCGCCAAATGCACCACATGCAACTCACAATTGGCGGGGGCTCCTCCCCTTTTCTTTTATTTTCTTCACGCAGCCCGAGGGCTTTTCTTCTTTTAGGATACGCCCACGAACTACGCAGTTAGAAACAGTCAAAGCACAGTCCTGCACCTCCTTTTCTCTCGATAAAGTAATGACACAGTCCAATTTTCCTCAATGGCCGACCTCCACAAAAACACACAGATAGAGGAAAAAAAATAGTCCAACTTCCAGGGGTAGCTGCAAAATCCCGGACTCGAGCCCCCAGGTGTAGCACACAGATCCCTTCCTTGATTACCGCTGCTAGCAGGTGGGACACACCATGCCACATGCCCAGTGTCCTCCTTGTTGAAGAGGGTGAGCGGTGTAATCTGATTTGGGTCCTGCAGCGAGTTACCTCCTTCCGTTGGTTCTCTTCCCTAGAGTGCAGGGAAGAGTCTATTCTCTCTCTTTATTTCAAGAAGGCCATTGTCCAGACAGTATTAAACCCAATAAGGAAAGATTTATTTTGCTTGCTTGATAACTTGACAGGAAAGTTGGAGATAAAGAAAAATGATCAGGGAGGTAGGTTCAGGCACACGGCACTTAACTAACAATCATCGCCACTCAGGCCTGAGTGGGATTTGCTCACCCGGATAGTCCCCTCTCACGGTTCTAGCAGCCGGTGTGGAGCACGGAACATTCACTTGTAGGGATGAGCCGAACACCCCCCGGTTCGGTTCTCACCAGAACCTGCGAACGGACCGAAAGTTTGCGCAAACTTTAGAACCCTATTAAATACAATGGGCGCGAACGTTCGAAATCTAAAGTGCTAATTATAATGGCTAATATGCATGTTATTGTCCTAAAAAGGGTTTGGGGACCCGGGTCCTGCGCCAGGGGACATGTATCAATACAAAAAGAGGTTTTAAAAACGGACGTTTTTTCGGAAGCAGTGATTTTAATGATGCATAAAGTGAAAAAAAAAAGTGAAATATTCCTTCAAATATTGTACCTGGGGGGTGTATAAAGTATGCCTGTGAAGTGGCACGTGTTTCCCGTGTTTAGAACTGTCCCTGCACAAAATGAGATCTCTAAAGGAAAAAAAGTCATTTAAAACTGCTTGCGGCTTTAATATAATGTCTGGTCTCGGCAATATGGATGAAAATCCTTGAGAAAAATGACATGGGTACCCCCCACCCCCAGCCCACTACGAGTCCCTTTGGGTCTTGTATGGATATTAAGGGGAACCCTGCACCCAAATTTAAAAAAAGGCCCTATATACTCTGAACAGCAGTATACAGGCAGTGCAAGCAAGACAGGGACTTTAGGTTTGTTCTTAAGTAGAATCTGTTTATAATTTGGAACAGGTACATTTTTAAGCTTTTTAGAAAACATAGGGAAGGGTTAACACCCCTGTAACATTTTGTTTTGCTGTCTGTGCACCTGTTCAGAACATTTCACCTCACTTTCCGTCCCAATGACAAATGTTTTTTGAAAATTTGGGGTTTTTATTGAAACAAGGATTGATGATAAAGCATCAGTGGAGAGGAGACACCCTTTTCCCATATTAACTCTTACAGGAGAGAATTTCCCTTCTTAGGGGTAGATTTCCTCTCACTTCCTGTTGTCTCCTTCCGTTTGCAAGTAGGAGTCGTTTGTAAGTTGGATGTTTGAAAGTAGGGGCCTGCCGTATATAGTCTGCAGAAATTTGGCCCTTAGGTGTTGGTGTTGCCACAACACTGTAAGCCCTCAAAGTTACTCTTGGTGGGCGCTGGAACGCCCTGCTGTGAACTATTATATCAAGAATTGTAATTACATGTCATTGTTGAACAGTGGTAGGAAAAATTGGGCCTTTGGTGGTGGTGCTGGTGCCACAACACTGTAAGTCCTCACAGTTACTCTTGATGGGCGCATGAATGGGCCCTGCTGTGAATTATTAGATCAAGAATTGTAATTGCATGCCCCTGTTGAACAGGGGCTGAAAAATTGAGCCTTTGATGGTGGCGGTGGTGCTGGTGCCACAAGACTGTAAGTCCTCACAGTTACTCTTGGTGGGCACAGGAATAGGCCCAGCTGTAAAATATTAGATCAAGAATTGTAATTACATGCCCCTGTTGAACAGGGGCTGAAAAATTGGGCCTTTGGTGGTGGCGGTGGTGCTGGTGCCACAACACTGTAAGTCCTCACAGTTACTCTTGGTGGGGGCAGGAATGGGCCCAGCTGTGAAATATTAGATCAAGAATTGTAATTACATGCCCCTGTTGAACAGGGGCAGAAAAACTGGGCATTAGGCACTGGTGCTTGTGCCACAACACTGCAACCCCTCACAGATACTGTATTTAGAGCGCAGCAATGAGCCCTGTTGCAAAGTATTAGATCAAGAATTGTAATTACATGCCCTTGTTAAACAGGGGCAGAAAATTGGGCCTTAGCCACTGGTGCTGGTGCCACAACACTGCAACCCCTCACAGATACTGTACTTGAAGCGCAGCAATGAGCCCTGCTCCAAAGCATTGCATCAAAAATTGTAAATACACGCCCCTGTTAAACAGGGGCTGAAAAATTGGGCCATAGCCACTGGTGACGGTGCCCAGAACCAAAAATGTTCTTTAAAGTTATCAGCATGATTATTGAGGAGGAAGAGGATAGTCACTCAGCATAACAGGATAGTCACTGTGCATCAGCATAGGCAGTCTTGAAGGGATCTGACATTTCAAAGAAAATTATTCTGTTACATCAGCATCAGGTGCTTGGTAGCTGGTGGTGATCCAAGACTGATTCATTTTTATGAAGGTCAGTCGATCGACTGAGTCGGTTGACAGGCACACCCTGTGATCGGTTACAAAGCCTCCAGCAGCACTGAATGTGCGTTCCGAAAGAACGCTGGATGCAGGACAGGCCAGTATCTCAATTGCATACTGTGCAAGCTCTGGCCAGTGATCCATCCTCAAGACCCAGTAACCCAGAGGATTTTTGGTGGGAAAGGTGTCCAAGTCTGATCTTGCCCCTAAGTACTCTTGCACCATGTAAACCAGACGCTGGCGATGGTTGCTGGAACCGATCATACCTTGGGGCTGCGGACTAAAAAATTGTCTGAACGCATCGGTCAGACGGCCACTTTCTCCACCGCTCCTTCTTTGACTGACCGAAGCCTCAGTAAGACGTTGTCGAGGACCAGGAATTTGTAACCTCCCAGTCTCTAGGAACGCGTTGCACAGACCTTTCTGCAAGGTCTCCCGAAGATGCCTCATTCTCTGCTCCCTCTGTGACGGCAAGATAAGGTCCGCAACCTTACCCTTGTAACGTGGATCAAGGAGGGTTGCCAGCCAGTAATGATCCCTCTCCTTGATCGCACGAATACGAGGATCCTTATGAAGGTTTTTCAGGATCAGGGAGGCCATGCAGCATAGGTTTGCTGAGGCATTCGGTGCGGAGTCCTCTGGGTCACTGAGGATGACATGATCCGCAGCCACCTCCTCCCAGCACGTACAAGTCCATGGGTGTCTTGGGACTGTAATTGATCCCTTGAAGACTGCTGCTGATGCTGAGTGCTAGTCTCCACCTCCATGCTGACACAATCCTCCTCCTCCTGCATGAACACTGTCTGGATCAAGGGGGCCTTGAGAGGTAAGGAAGTCCTCCTCTTCCTGCCTCTGTTATGCCTCAAGTGCCCTGTCCATTATTCCATGCAGCGTGTGTTCCAACAGGTGGACAAGAGGGACAGTGTCACTGATGCATGCACTGTCACTGCTCACCATCCTCGTGGCCTCCTCAAATGGTGCCAGGACAGTGCATGCATCCCTGATCATGGCCCACTGGCGTGGGAAAAAAAATCCAAGCTCCCCTGACCCTGTGCTCGCACCATATTGCAACAGATACTCATTTATGGCCCTCTGCCGCGTGTGCAGCCGCTGCAGCATGGCCAACGTAGAGTTCCACCTGGTGGGCATGTCACAGATTAGGCAGTTCTTGGGCAGGTTGTAATCCTTTTGCAGCTCAGCCAGCCGAGCACTGGCATTATATGACAGGTGGAAATGCTCACAGAGTTTCCTGGCCTGCTTCAGGACCTCCTGTAAGCCTGGGTACCTGCCCAAGAACCGCTACACCACCAAGTTGATGACATGAGCCAAACAGGGCACATGGGTCAGTTGTCCCTGTCGGAGGGCAGAGAGGAGGTTGGTGCCATTGTCGGAAACCACCTTTCCTGGCTTAATCTGGCGTGGCGTCAACCACCTCTGAGCCTGCCCCTGCAGAGCTGACCGAATCTCTGCCCCAGTGTGGCTCCTGTCCCCCAAGCACACCAGCTCAAGCACCGCACGGCATCTTTTTGCCTGCGTACTGGCGTAGCCCCTTGAATCCCTACGGAGCACCGCTTGTTCCCAAGGACAAATGAGCACAGGAAGAGGCCATGGAGGAAGAAGAAGAGGAGGGGGTGGAGGAGAGAGGTGTGTCAGAATCACCAGTAGTAACATTTTGGAGGCGTGGTGGCGGAACAACCTCCAACACTACTGCACCTTGTCCTTCATCCTTCCCAGCTGCCAGCAGAGTCACCCAATGCGCCGTGGAAAGATAGGTTACGTCCCTGTCAATGCCTGATGGACCATGAGTCAGCGGTACTATGCACCTTACCACTGACCGCTCTGTCAAGCGAGGCCAAGATATTGCACATGACGGTAGAGAGCCGAAATCGCCTTCCGTGAGAAAAAGTGGCGTTTGGGAACCTGCCACTGAGGAACTGCATATTCCACAAACTCACGGAAGGGGGCAGAGTCTACCAACTGAAAAGGCAGCAGTTGAAGTGCTAGCAATTTAGCCAAGCTAGCATTCAACCGCTGGGCATGTGGATGGCTGGGAGCAAACTTCAAGCTGCAGCTGGGGCAGGGAAGTTTGCCTGGTACAATCGGACGTCGGTGTACCGATAGCAGATTGCCCGCAAGTACTGTGACAAACCTAATTGTACACCTTCATTCCTCTCAGTGCAGGTTTCAGAGAGGACTGAAGGTATAGTGGGGTTGGAGATCCCAGCTGATGAGGAGCAAGGAGAGGTCCGCCTTGTTCTTTGGTGTGGGTCTTTTAGGTGTGCTTGCCAACGGACTGCATGGCAGGTCGACATATGTCTGGTCAAGCACGTGGTGCCCAAGCGGCCGATGTTTTGGCCACGCGAGATATGCTTTAGACATATGTTGCAAATGGCAATGGTGCAATCTGCTGCACACGTCTGAAAAAAGGCCCACACCAAAGAACTTTTGGAATAACGCGCAGAGACAGCAGTGCCCTGCACATGCGGAGCTCTGCGGTGTGATGCAGTCGGTGTGCTGCCCTTAAGCTGACCCCTGGAGGGCATCCTGCCTCATTGGAGATGTGCCTCCTCCTCCTCCTTCTCCTCTCTCCTATCAGGCACCCACGTGGAGTCAGTGACCTCATCATCCCCTCCCTCCTCATCACTGGAGCCAATCTTGCAGTATGCTGCAGCTGGGGGAACATGACTGCTAGATAGCTGACCTTGTTGGGCACCCCCTCTCTCTGGGCTCACGTTACTACCTCCTCTCTCTGAGCTCAAGTTACTGCCTTCGTCCAGCTGGGTTCCATCATCGGAGCCTTCAAAAAGCTGGGCATCCTCCTGGAGCATGTACCCAACACTGTGGTCAAACAGTTCGGGGGACTCCTCAGGAGGACATGGTGGGGCTAGGGCAGGAGTGACTGATGCCATTGAGCCGAGGGAAGAGGCCGCTTTGGCAGCTGCTTTACCAGACAAAGTACCCTGAGCCTGGGTGAGAGAGGATGAGGAGGAGGAGGACAGCTTGGTCATCCACTCTACAAGTCTTGGGAATGTTGCGGCTCAACATGACCAGCTGCCGAAAAGAAGGACAAGCGTTTCCCACGGCCACGTGCTGATGGGGATGCACCGTGTCCACGACCAGCAGCACTGTTGCCTCTAGACACAGAGCCTGCTTGCCCTCTTTTATTGCCTCATGACTGTCTGCCTCTCATTGTTTGCCTTCCAAACATACTAATGGCCTGCTGTGGTGTTAGTATGGGAAAAGCAGCAGTGTTTTCAGTTAGTTTTAGGTGAAAACTGTGCAGAGGACACAGTACACTAAAAATACTTGCAGCTCTCTGCTTGTGGTTTTATTATGAGAACACGTCTATAATAGTCACTAACTGTATTCAGGTGAGCTTTAGGTGAATGCTATGCAAAGCACACAGTAGTACACTTAAGTGAAACACTGATTGTCTGCAGCTAGCACAATCACCGGCCTGCCTGTCACAGTATAGAGACTAACTTTATTGAGGTTACGCTTTAGGTGAATGCTATGCAAAGCACACAGTACACTAAGTGAAACAATGACTGTCTGCAGCTAGCACAATCACCTGCCTGCCTGTCACAGTATAGAGACTAACAGGAACGGATCTAGCTAAACTCAATACAGTGTATAAATATATATACAACACCTAGGATGCATATATATCCTCTACACCAGGGATATGCATTTAGCGGACCTCCATCTGTTGCCAAACTACAAGTCCCATGAGGCATAGCGAGACTCTGACAGCAGCAAGCATGACACCCAGAGGCAGAGGCATGATGGGACTTGTAGTTTTGCAACAGCTGGAGGTCCGCTAATTGCATATCCCTGCTCTACACACTGTAATTACAGCTAACTGACTCACCTGCCTTCTCTATCTAACTCAATATAAATGACACTGTCTGTCTCTGTAAACTCTCGTTTCACAACTCCAACACACTACACAAGGCCGCCGAGCCGGTGGCCTTATATAGTGTGGGGCGTGTACTAAACCCCTGAGCCATAATTGGCCAAAGCCACCCTGGCTTTGACCAATTATGGTTCTCAGTTTTTTCTGCGCTGTGATTGGCCAAGCATGCGGGTCATAGTGCATGCTTGGCCAATCATCAGCCAGCAATGCGAAGCGAAGCGGCAGTGAATTATGGGTCGTGACGCGCCACTCGAATTTGGCGCGAACGGCCCATAATGTTCGATCTTCATCGAACAGCCGATGTTCAAGTATCCAGGGGAGTGAGTAGTCTCTTGATAAGGTCAGTGTGTTGGTTCCTACTATAAGGGACTCTTGTTGGCTCTACGCAGGTGCGGGTTCACAGTTGCTAATGAATTGATTGTCCCTGATTGCCCAGCCATAAGGTCAACTTCAAGGCAGATACCTATCATATAGAAAGTTCTGAGTACCAAGACCCCATAACTCTAGCTCTTTCAACTTCTGTAGGGGTAGGTGTTAGAGGTGTTTGTCGTAAAAGTCCCTGTATAGCAGTATCACCTTTGCCCCTGCATCCAGAAAGGCCTTTGTATAGATGCCTTCTACTTGGACTGGCATGATAGAAGAAGGCCCTACTAACTTCTCAGGGAAGCAGCTGTGGCAGCAGATATTGCTATCTGTATTTGTGCCTGCTTCTTGGTTGGCTGACATTTTTGTTGGTGTCTCAGATGAGTTCCAGGAGGCTGGTGTGCACTGAATTTCTGAGGATGTATGCCTAAAGTCAAGCAAGTTGGATGATTGCACAGAAAAAAGCAGGGGAGGGGGGGGGCGCCTCTGCGAGGCTTTGGAGCTCTGCTGTTGTTTTTCCATGTCTTTGAGTTTAGAGCTAGCTGTTTTAGGTGGGCACCCAGTTGGTTCCTTCACCGGGGCCCTCTGAAGTTTTCTGCTGGTTACTTGCGCTGGCTTTCAGACTTTTATGGGTTTGGGAAGTCACTTTGGTAGTGTCCCACTCTTTTGTAGTTGAAGCAAACCTTTTTGTAACCTGCCTCTGAATAAATGGCACTAGTCTGATTGGACTTGGTCATAAAGTTCCCCAGAGTGGTGAAGAAGTCCACCCCTATGGTAACTAAGGTCACTTGTGGAAAATATCCTTTGGTAGATGTGGCCTGGCTGGAGCTTTCTGGATTCATATCTGACACTTTCATCTGAACCAGGCGGGCTTCAATGTTTTTAGTCAGCTGCAGACTAGTCCCCTGGAAGCAGGCAGGAATCTCCCTCCCCGGTGTAACAGAACAAGGGAGTGAGAGGCATCTTGATCCATTTTCAGATCCAGTATGAACACTCTGAACAGGAACTAGAGCCGTTACTACTTGGTGGACTTTCTTTCCTGTCCAAGTATTTCGGGGGATCTCAACCACTACATCTGACTCCTGACAACCATGTTGCTCCTTGCGCTACTGGATTGCAGCAACGGAGTCCATATTTGCTGTTTCTTTCTCGTTGTTTTGGTAATTTGCTTGTAGAATAGATATATCCCAGACGAGAAACCCCCACAAGTAGTGCTACCCCCACAGGAGTCACTTGGTAATTTGGGTTCTCTGTTCTGCACCTCAACCTCAAGAACAACCAGATCTGGTTGAATGAAAGTCATTGCAAACACATATAAGAACACAAGTATAGATACAGTACCTTTAATTTGGCTGTGATTTAATGCCTGGAAAAAAAAAACACAAGACCGCTTAGTGATGAACTCAATGTATTGGTACGGGTTAGAATGAATGGTGGTTTGACCATAAATGAGTATACATAAGGAATGCTAAAGTTACTTAGAATAGAGTTCTGTTCCACTAGACTGGAATCAACACATAAATCAACAAAGTCAGCAATAAACAGTGCATATAAGCATTAACTGCATGCAAATAATAATACTATAACTAGTCTAGAGTGCACTCTAGGAGAATGGCTAGGATATGGTGCTATATCCCCTGAGAGATATCTCTTAGCATAAACAATAGGTAGAGGTCTCCGTGTAGCAGCTGTAAGGGGGCAGTCTTTAGACCTAATTCTTCAGCCGGCTAGTTTTGGGGTTCATTTGTACCGTTGGTGCACATGAGAATAGTCCCAGTCAAGCCTGCAGGCAGCAGTAAGTAAGAGGGTAGCTGCAGCGAGTGTTTCTTTCACTCTCATTTATAGCCAAGCACCCGGTTACACTTATATTAATTCCCCCTAAAGATCCAGGTACCCAGGTCAAAGATATCTTAGCAGTATTCCAGGGGTTCTACCAGTAGTATCTAGTTTCTTCAACTATAGTTACATAGTTACATAGTAGGCAAGGTTGAAAAAAAGACACAAGTCCATCAAGTCCAACCTATGTGTGTGATTTTATGTCAGTATTACCTTGTATATCCCTGTATGTTGTGGTAGTTTAGGTGCCTATCCAATTTGTTTTTTGAAATTATCGGTGCTCCCTGCTGAAACCACTGCCTGTGGAAGAGAATTTGACACGTACCTTGGAGGTGAGCCTGACGTGCAGAGGGAGACCTTTCCTACAGCCCTGAATCCCGGGTCACTGGAGTTGGGACAGTGACCGGAGGAGCACAGTGGGGTATGAGTGCCTGCTGGGTTCTCTTGGACTAGATGAGAAGACCACTGGAGAAGGCTGAAGATGCAGGTCAGCGGATGCTGGTAGCTGAGGATGCAGGTCAGAAGATGCAGATCAGCGGATGCAGGTAGCTGTGGATACAGGTCAGCAGATGCAGGTAGCTGAGGATGCAGGTCAGAAGATGTAGGTCAGCGGAAGCAGGTAGCTGAGGATGCAGGTCCGAGGATGCAGGTGCGCCAAGGAGCAACAGGTGCACGCAGGTGCAAGCAGCAGGCAGGAGAAGGGTCAGGCGAGCCAGGTAATGCACAGCGGATCAGATACAGGCAGGAAGTTCAGGCAGCGGATGGTCAGTGTTCAGGCAGGATCAGGCAACGGAGGATCAGGCAGACAGATGAGCAGAACAAAGTCAAGGAAGCCAAAGGTCAGGACTGGAGATAGCAACAAGGTCAGGAAGCCAGGTCAGAGTAACAACAGGTGCAGGTTCAGGGTCAGGTCACAGGATAAGCTGCAGATCAGACAGCAAGGGTCTGGACAGTAGAAGCCCCTTTTAAAAGCCGCTGGGCACCAAGGCAGCGTCACCGTGTGCGCGTGCACGATCTCCGCGATTGGTGCACGTCTGTTTTCAGTTGTAACCCTGCCAGCGCCTGAGCCTTGTTGTGGGTCTAAGAGGCGTGCGTCCATGACATTGCCCCCCCCCTTATGGGCAACCTCCGGGTGCCCAAAATAACTATTTTTTTAGGGTGGCTGCTGAAGAAGGCCGGATCAGCTCTTGGGCATGCACATTCTGCTTGGGTTCCCAAGAGTTCTCTTCTGGTCCGTACCCCCTCCACTTGATCAAGTATTGCAGTTGATTACCTCTCCTTCTGCAGTCTACGATAGCCTCCACCTCATATTCCTCGTCCCCATCAATCATTATGGGTTCAGGTGGCCCCGATCCCCTGTCTGGGAAGGGGTCTGGTACTGTGGGTTTTAGCAGGGACACGTGGAACACTGGGTAGATCTTAAGCAGATCAGGTAAGACAAGTTCATAAGAAACTTTGTTTAGTTTTCTCTTAACTGGAAAAGGTCCATTAAACTTAGGTGCCAGTTTTCTTCGAGGGGCAAGCCATTCTTTTTTTTAATTTATTTAAATTTTTATTTAATGGTATGCAACAGATACAATAAAAGGGTAACTTTGCATAAACATACAAACAGTAGTTAAAGGGGTTATAAAGGTTCGTTTTTTATTTTCTAAATAGGTTCCTTTAAGCTAGTGCATTGTTGGTTCACTTGCCTTTTCCTTTGATTTCCCTTCTAAATATTTTTTTTCTTTGTTTTCTTTGTCTGAATTTCTCACTTCCTGTTTCTCCTCAGTAAGCTGTTCAGTAAGCTGTTCTGGCTGACTCAACACCACTCGGATGATGGTGTGGAGTTCAGTGAGGAGAAACAGGAAGTGAGAAATTCAGACAAAGAAAAAAAACATTTAGAAGGTAAATCAAAGGAAAAGGTAAGTGAACCAACAATGCACTAGCTTAAAGGAACCTATTTAGAAAATAAAAAACTAACCTTTACAACCCCTTTAACATCATTAGCACCTCTAATACTCCAGGATATACTGTGGAAGAGTAAACCACATACATGTGGTAACCAAAAAATAAATAGTGCTAATAAAAGAGTGCCATGACTCTTCCAACCGGTCTACGTTAAAGGCAGTCTCTCCTGTCTGAGGAAAAAGAGAGATCAGCCAGATCAATGTGTGAAGTCTATAATTTTATTTTTTCTAGATTCATAGAATCAAATAGAGGTCAGAGATAGACCAAAGGGAGAGAAAAGAGAGAGCGAGAGAGAGAAAAAAAGGGGGGGTGGGAGGGGGAATTGGGGACGGGGGGTATGGTTACGAGGAAGCGGGAGCTGTGTCATCTCACGGGAGTCAGGGTCGTCAGGACCGGTCAGACAGTAGGATTCACTGGCAATAGTCTTGATTAGGCATATTTCAGGAATTAATCGGAGAAGCGGAATTGGACCCAATAAAACCATCTGGTCTTGTGATCCTCCGCCTTATCTCGCAGAACCGAGGTCAAGTCTTCCATTTGCTCTATATCTTTCACCCTTGCGAACCATTGCACCACCGTGGGCGCAGATTGTTGTTTCCATAGGGGCGGGATGCACTCTCGTGCAGCATTAAGAAGGTGTTTGAGAAGGGATTTATGATAACGTTTCCTTGATAAAGGGGTGAGGTTTAGTAGAATTGTGGCCGGGTCGCCCTGTATGGAAATGTCAGTGAATTTATGTATGAGTTTGAGGACTGGTTCCCAAAAAGTTTTGAGCACAGGGCATTCCCAGAAGATGTGCAAGATGGTTCCCTGGTGAAAGCCACAGCGACAACAGCTATCCGTTTGCCTGGGGAACATCTTTGCCAAGACTGATGGAGTCCTATACCAGCATGTAATTATTTTATATGTGGTCTCCTGATATTTGCTGCATAGAGAGGACTTCTGTGCAAAGAAGAGTATGCGTTCTTTTTGTGGTTCTGAGAATGTAACTCCCAGGTCCCTCTCCCATTTTGCCAGGTACGGGCATGGAGTTCCAACAAAGAGTTGTAGGAAGTAGAAAGAGAACCCCGTATCGGGCCTTCTCCCAAACAAAGTTCCTCAAAAGAGTGAAGTTTTTGGATGAACAGCACTGGCTTAGGCAATGAGCCAAGAAAATGTGAGAACTGAATAGTCCTCCAGTAATCTAACGTTAGAGGAGCTCGCCCAGAGAGCACAGTCTCTGCAGGGAACCAGCCTGAAGATTGCAAGAACTGGTAAGCCCTCAGGAGTCCCCGCGGGGCTTGCGTGTGGAAAGTGGGGTCAGTGAGGCCGGGTGTGAACCCTGGATGTCCAACAAGGGGTGTCATTGGGGAGGGAAAATTGCACAGCGAAGATAGACGAGAAAACCTGTCCATTTCCGCAAGAGTAGGGCCAATTAACGGATGAGCCATCAGATGGGTAGTGTGGATTTTTTCCACCCACGGTAAGCCAGCGAGTGGGGCATTGGCGGCCTCCTGTTCTAATGCTACCCACAATCTTGTGTCGCCATGTCGGCACCAGTCAACCACCCTGGCCAAGTGTGTCGCAGTGTAATACAGAGCAGGATCCAGAAATCCAAGACCGCCTTTGAGCTTGGGTCTTAACAATAACGTTCTGGTGAGGCATGGATGTTTGCCTCGCCAGATGAATTTAATAAATGCTGATCGGACTGCGTGAAAATAAGACTGGGGTATTTTGATTGGTAGTGTTTGTAAAAGGTACAGGAGTCTGGGCATCGCATTCATCTTAAGGACATTACATCGACTGAACCAGGACAGGGTCAGAGAGTCCCACTTTTTAAGATCCGCAGTTAACGCCGAAAAAAAAGGCTGGTAGTTGAGAGGGAAAATGTTGCTCAGGTTTGCGGGAATTTTTGTTCCCAAGTATTGGATCGAGCGGGCTGCCCATTTTAATGGGAAAAAGGGGCGTAATCTCGCCACCGTAGAGTCTGACAGGGAGACATTCAGGGCCTCTGATTTTTGTAGGTTGACCTTAAACTTAGATAATTATAAACAAAAAATTGTTAGAGTATAAAGTAGTTTAATCTGATAATTTAAAGAAGCCAACCATGTGGTGACCAAAGCTGACTATAGAATTAAATTCATATACAGTAAGGTGCATAAAAACAAGAAATACAGATACAAATTGTTTTCCAATCTGTGGTTGAGCCCGACGCGTTTCAGGGAATGTTCCCTTTCATCAGGGGCGTGTCCTTGTTGGAGATTTAAATAGCATCTAAAATATATATATACAAAGACATGGTCGGTAACAAGGGACAAATGAGCATCGTTGAAGCAAAAGGTAAAAAACAACTGGCAAAAAAAAAGATGAACAATGATGCGAGACATGTGACAGATCATGCATAGAAAACAAATGGAGACAATGAATGGGCAATTCTAACCTGATGTATCTGCCAACCAGTGAGTCGAGGTGGAAAACTGCAAACAATGTCCTGATAAGGCCAAAGGTTGACTGAACAATGGACTAATAGTTAAAGTTCAATAAAAGACCGCTTAGTCAGGCTGCAACAATAAATTATGTCAAGATCTCACCGATGTCCATAACTGGTCATTGAAGACCATACGGAAAAGGGTAGAGCCCCGTCAGTGGGCTTGTGACAATTAAAAAAAAAAGTAAAAATAACATATGTGTCAAATTCAATGATAAGCAAGGCTCACAGCCCTGCATAATAAATAGCTCCACATGTATATGATAATGTACTGCAGTTAGAATACATTTTATAGTAAACAGGGCATGCCATGTATAATAATTTTGTATATAAATGCAACCACAAGTCAGTGGAACATAAGGATAGAGACTAATAAGCAGAGACCCATAGTTGTATCTTCACAGAGTATAAAGGAAGGAAACAGCAAAACAAAATTCAAAGTAATATGTGCCAAAAAAGTAGGCTGTTCCATAGGAAAAGGGTAACTACATCATAAGTCAATGAGTTTGAAGGGGTTTGAAAAGCATTCATACCTGTTGGGAGCAGCAGACTGATATGCGGTCTTATCTTAACAGAAGGCAGTGTGCAAATGGTCAGAGGAATGAATCCCATTTAAATAGCCCAAGAAAGTGCACCGAGCATGTGTGCTGATATCAATGCAGCTGTGAGGCAACTAGTGATGAGCCGAACACCCCCGGGTTCGGTTCGCACCAGAACCCGCGAACGGACCGAAATACAATGGATGCGAACGTTCGAAATCTAAAGTGCTAATTATAACGACTATTATGCATGTTATTGTCCTAAAAAGGGTTTGGGAACCCGGGTTCTGCACCAGGGGACATGTATCAATGCAAAAAGAAGTTTTTAAAACGGCAGTTTTTCGGGAGCAGTCATTTTAATGATGCATAAAGTCAAAAAAAAAAGTCAAATATTCCTTAAAATATCGTACCTGGGGGGTGTCTAAAGTATGCCTGTGAAGTGCCACGTGTTTCCCTGTGTTTAGAACTGTCCCTGCACAAAATTACATTTCTAAAGGACTTAACGACTTAACGACCGCTCACTGTATATGTATGTCGGCAGAATGACACCGACAGGCACAATCACGTACAGTGAACGTGATTGCCTTTGTACAGTTGGGGGGTCCGATCGGACCCCCCTCCTATACAGTGAGCGGTCGGTATTCGTTGGGGAGCGATCCAACATGAGGGGGCGGCCATTCGATTCCGGCCACCCCCCCCGCGATCGCTCCCGGCGAATGGAAATGCTCCCTCTGCTGTGTAATGTTTACACAGGCAGAGGAAGCAGGAGGAAGTGATGTCCTCTCTCATGCGGCGCTCACATATACCGAGCGCCGTACAAGAGAAGACACACAGGTCAGTACACTAACACTACACTGACACCAGGACACATAGGCACACAAATCGCCCCCCCCAGATCACCCCCCAGCCCCCAGTCACAGTGTCACTGATTGCAGTGACCATTTATCACTGCAATCAGTGACATTTGTGACTGTAAAAGTGTCACTACATTTAGTTTTAGGTCCAGTGTAGCCCCCTAACCCCCCCTAATAAAGGTTTAACCCCCTGATCACCCCCCAGATAACCCTTTCACCCCCTAGCACCGCCGTCGCTAAGCGATCATTTTTCTGATCGCTGTCTTAGCGTCGGTGATGCAGATCGGTAGCCAGTTATTTTTTTTAGGTTCGCCGCAGGTTTTTATAGCGTCGGGTACCCCCATAAATTATCTAATAAAGGTTTAACCCCCTTGATCGCCCCCCAGGTAACCCTTTCACCCCCTATCACCACTGTTGCTAAGCGATCATTTTTCTGATCGCTGTCTTAGCGTCGGTGATGCAGATCGGTAGCCAGTTATTTTTTTTTAGGTTCAGCGCAGGTTTTTATAGCGTCGGGTACCCCCATAAATTATCTAATAAAGGTTTAACCCCCTTAATCGCCCCCCAGGTAACCCTTTCACCCCCTATCACCACTGTCGCTAAGCGATCGTTTTTCTGATCGCTGTCTTAGTGTCGGTGATGCAGATCGGTAGCCAGTAATTTTTTTTAGGTTCGCCGCAGGTTTTTATAGCGTCAGGTACCCCCATAAATTATCTAATAAAGGTTTAACCCCCTTGATCACCCCCCAGGTAACCCTTTCACCCCCTATCACCACTGTCGCTAAGCGATAATTTTTCTGATCGCTGTCTTAGCATCGGTGATGCAGATCGGTAGCCAGTAATTTTTTTTAGGTTCGCCGCAGGTTTTTATAGCGTCAGTTACCCCCATATATTATCTAATAAAGATTTTAACCCCCTAATTGCCCCTAGTTAACCCTTTCACCAGTGATCACCATATAAGTGTTACGGGTGATGCTGGTTAGTTAGTTTGCTTTTTATAGTGTCAGGGCACCCGCCGTATATATAACCCAATATAGGTTTAACCCCCTGATCGCCCGGCGGGTGATATCAATTAGGTTTTAGCGTCAGAGAGGGTCTGCGTCACACCCCAGGCAGCGTCAGGTTAGTGCCAGTAACGCTAACATCCACGCATGAAGCATACACCCCCCTTAGTGGTATAGTATCTGACCAGATCAATATCTGATCTGATCAGATCTATACTAGCGTCCCCAGCAGTTTAGGGTTCCCAAAAACGCAGTGTTAGCGGGATCAGCCCAGATACCTGCTAGCACCTGCGTTTTGCCCCTCCGTCCAGCCCAGGCCACCCAAGTGCAGTATCGATCGATCACTGTCACTTACAAAACACAACACACATAACTGCAGCGTTCGCAGAGACAGGCCTGATCCCTGCGACTCCAGTGCTGTAGGAGGTGATTTCACCACCACAGTTAAAAAAAAAAGCATATATGCCGAAGCATTGGGGCAGCAGGGGCGGAGGAGCGGAGGAGCGATTTTGCTCCTAATGCCACGTACATACGGTCGAAATTCCGACGGAGGCTTGCCCGTGGAAAAGTCCGACCAAATAACTTTTTTGCGGGAGGATGCCCCCATGCTTCGGCATATATAAATGGTGCATGTATGCCCATCATTAGAAGTGGGTGGATGAAGGGCGGTATTCTAATGGTGGGCATACCCACCAATCAATCTCTTTTTTTCGTTCAGCCAACTGGCTGCATGAAAAAAAAAGATTACAATACATGTCCAACAAGGACCAGCAACGTACTGGTATGTTGCTGGACTTTGAATGTTTATACCAGAATGATGCCTGCGGGTTTAGGTATCATCTTGGTATCATTCTTTTCAGCCAGCGGCCGGCTTTCATGTAAAAGCAATCCTAGTGGCTAATTAGCCTCTGGACTGCTTTTACAAGCAGTGGGAGGGAATGCCCCCCCCGGATATAAAAAGCGCCATTGGGAAATTGGGAAAGCATTTTATCACACCGATCTTGGTGTGGTCAGATGCTTTGAGGGCAGAGGAAAGATCTAGGGTCTGGAAGACCCCAGTTTTTTCAAAAAAGAGTACCTGTCACTACCTATTGCTATCATAGGGGATATTTACATTCCCTGAGATAACAATAAAAATGATTAAAAATAAATAAATATGGAAGGAACAATTTAAAAATAAAATAAAAAAGCAAAATTAATAATAAAAAATAAAAAAAAGCACCCCTGTCCTGCCCTGCTCTTGCCCAATGGCGAACGCATGCGTCGGTCTGGCGTCATATGTAAACAGCAATTGCACCATGCATATGAGGTATCACCGCGAAGGTCAGATCGAGGGCAGTAATTTTAGCAGTAGACCTCCTCCTGTAAATCTAACGGGGTAACCTGTAAAGGCTTTTAAAGGCTTTTAAAAATGTATGTAGTTTGTCGCCAATGAGCGTTTGTGCGAAATTTTAAAGCATGTCGTGTTTGGTATCTATGTACTCGGCCTAAGATCATCTTTTTTATTTCATCAAACATTTGGGCAATATAGTGTGTTTTAGTGCATTAAGATTAAAAAAAGTTTATTTTTTCCCCAAAAAATGCGTTTGAAAAATCGCTGAGCAAATACTGTGTAGAAAAAAAAATGCAACACCCACCATTTTAATCTGTAGGGCCTTTGCTTTAAAAATATATATAATGTTTGGGGGTTCAACATAATTTTCTTGCAAAAAAAATATATGTTTTCATGTAAACAAAAAGTGTCAAAAAGGGCTTTGTCTTCAAGTGGTTAGAAGAGTGGATGTAAGCTTCCTAATGTTGTGTATAAAATGCCAGAACAGTTCAAAACCCCCCCAAATGACCCCATTTTGGAAAGTAGACACCCCAAGCTATATACTGAGAGGCATGTCGAGTCCATGGAATATTTTATATGTTGACACAAGTTGCGGAAAAAAGACAATTTATTTATTTATTTATTTTTTTGCACAAAGTTGTCACTAAATGATATATTGCTCAAACATGTCATGGGCATATGTGGAATTACACCCCAAAATACATTCTGCTGCTTCTCCTGAGTACGGGGATACCACATGTGTGAGACTTTTTGGGAGCCTAGCTGCGTACGGGACCCCAAAAACCAAGCACCGCCTTCAGGCTTTCTAAGGGTGTAAATTTTTGATTTCACTTCTCACTGCCTATCACAGTTTCGGAGGCCATGGAATGCCCAGATGGCACAAACCCCCCCCCCCCAAATGACCCCATTTTGGAAAGTAGACACCCCAAGCTATTTGCTGAGAGGTATTGTGAGTATTTTGCAGATCTCGCTTTTTGTCACAGTTTTGAAAATTGAAAAAAAAAAAAAATGTCTTTCTTCATTTTCAGAAACAAATGAGAGCTGTAAAATACTTACCATGCCTCTCAGCAAATAGCTTGGGGTGTCTACTTTCCAAAATGGGGTCATTTGGGGGGGTTTTGTGCTATTTTGGCATTTTATGGCCTTCGAAACTGTGATAGGTAGTGAGGAGTGAAATCAAAAATTTGTGCCTAGAAATCCTGAAGGCGGTGCTTGGTTTTCGGGGTCCCGTACGCGGCTAGGCTCCTAAAAAGTCCCACACATGTGGTATTCCCGTACTCAGGAGAAGCAGTAAAATTTATTTTGGGGTGCAATTCCACATATAACCATGGCATGTGTGAGCAATATATCATTTAGTGACAACTTTTTGTAATTTTTTTTTTTTTGTCATTATTTAATCACTTGGGACAAAAAAAAAATATTCAATGGGCTCAACAGGCCTCTCAGCAATTTCCTTGGGGTGTCTACTTTCTAAAATGGGGTCATTTGGGGGGGTTTGTGCTATTTTGGCATTTTATGGCCTTCAAAACTGTGATAGGTAGTGAGGAGTGAAATCAAAAATTTGCGCCCTTAGAAATCCTGAAGGCGGTGCTTGGTTTCCGGGGGCCCATACGAGGCTAGGCTCCCAAAAAGTCCCACACGTGGTATCCCCGTACTCAGGAGAAGCAGCAAAATGTATTTTTATATTCCACATATAACCATGGCATGTGTGAGCAATATATCATTTAGTGACAACTTTTTGTAATTTTTTTTAATTTTTTTTTGTCATTATTCAATCACTTGAGACAAAAAAAAAAATATTCAATGGGCTCAACATGCCTCTCAGCAATTTCCTTGGGATGTCTACTTTCCAAAATGGGGTCATTTGGGGGGGTTTTGTACTGCCCTGCCATTTTAGCACCTCAAGAAATGAGATAGGCAGTCATAAACTAAAAGCTGTGTAAATTCCAGAAAATGTACCCTAGTTTGTAGACGCTATAACTTTTGCGCAAACCAATAAATATACGCTTATTGACATTTTTTTTACTAAAGACATGTGGCTGAATACATTTTGGCCTAAATGTATGACTAAAATTGAGTTTATTCGATTTTTCTTATAACAAAAAGTAGAAAATATCATTTTTTTTCAAAATTTTCGGTCTATTTCCGTTTATATCGCAAAAAATTAAAATCGCAGAGGCAATCAAATACCATTAAAAGAAAGCTCTATTTGTGGGAAGAAAAGGACGCAAATTTCGTTTGGGTACAACATTGTGTACAACATTGCATGTCCGCACAATTTACAGTTAAAGCAGCGCAGTGCAAAATTCTGAAATCACCTCTGGTCCTCTAGCTACCAAATGGTCCGGGGCTTAAGTGGTTAATGTAATGTCTGGTCCCGGTAATATGGATGAAAATCTTTAAGAAAAATGGCATAGCTACCCCATCACACCCCCCCCCCCCACCCCCCCCCAGCCCATTACCAGCCCCTTTGGGTCTTGTATGGATATTAAGGGGAACCCCGCACACAAAATAAAAAAGGCCCTATATACTCTGAACAGCCGTATACAGGCGGTGCATACACGACAGGGACTGTAGGTTTGTTCTTATGTAGAATCTGTTTGTAATTTTGAACAGGTACATTGTTTAAGTGTAGCTCCAGCCAAAAAATCTATTTTTAAGCTTTTTGGAAAACATAGGGAAGGGTTATCACCCCTGTAACATTTGTTTTGCTGTCTGTGCAGTGTGCACCTGTTCAGAACAGTTCACCTCACATTCCGTCCTAATGACAAATGTTTTTTGAAAATTTGGGGTTTTTATTGAAACAAGAATTGGTGATAAAGCATCAGTGGAGAGGAGACACTTTTTTCCCAAATTAACTCTTACAGGAGAGAATTTGCCTTCCTAGGGGTAGATTTCCTCTCACTTCCTGTTGTATCCTTCCGTTTGCAAGGAGGAGTCATTTGTAAGTTGGATGTTTGAAAGTAGGGGCCTGCCGTATATACTCAGCTGAAATTTGCCCCTTACATGTTGGTGTTGCCACAACACTGTGAGCCCTCACAGTTACTCTTGGTGGGCGCATGAATGGGCCCTGCTGTGAATTATTAGATCAAGAATTGTAATTGCATGCCCCTGTTGAACAGGGGCTGAAAAATTGGGCCTTTGGTGGTGGTGGTGTTGACACAACACTGTAAGGCCTCACAGTTACTCTTGGTGGGCGCAGGAATGGGCCCTGCTGTGAATTATTAGATCAAGAATTGTAATTACATGCCCCTGTTAAACAGGGGCAGAAAAATTGGGCCTTAGCCACTGGTGCTGGTGCCACGACACTGCAACCTCTCCCAGATACTCTAGTTGGAGTGCAGGAATGAGCCCTGCTGCAAAGCATTGCATAAAAAATTGTAATTACATGCCCCTGTTAAACAGGGGATGAAAAATTGGGCCTTAGCCACTGGTGGCGGCACCCAGAAACAAAAATGTTCTTCCAAGCTATCATCATCAATCGGATCATTGAGGAGGAGGAGGATAGTCAGTCAACATAACAGAACAGTCTCTCAGCATCAGTCTTGAAGGGATGTGACATTTGAAAATAAATTAGTCTGTTATATCAGCTTCAGGTGTTTGGTAGCTGGTGGTGATCCAAGACTGGTTCATCTTTATGAAGGCCAGTCGATCAACTGAGTCGGTGGACAGGCGCACCCTGTGATCCGTGACAAATCCTCTAGCAGCACTGAATGTGCGTTCTGAAAGAACGCTGGATGCAGGACAGGCCAGTAGCTCAATTGCATACTGTGCAAGCTCTGGCCAGTGATCCATCCTCAAGACCCAGTAAGCCAGAAGATTTTCGGTGGGGAAGGTGTCCAAGTCTGACCTTGCCCCTAGGTATTCCTGCACCATGTATATCAGACGCTGGCGATTGTTGCTGGAGCCGATCATACCTTGGGGCTGCGGACTAAAGAATTGTCTGAACGCATCGGTCAGACGGCCACCTTCCCCACCGCTCCTTCTTTGACTGACCGAAGCCTCAGCAACTCGTTGTCCAGGACCAGGAGTTTGTAACCTCCCAGTCTCTGGGTACGCGTTGCACAGACCTTTCTGCAAGGCCTCCCGGAGTTGTCTCATCCTCTGCTACCTCTGCGATGGTAAGATAAGGTCCGCAACCTTACCCTTGTACCGTGGATCAAGGAGAGTGGCCAGCCAGTAATGGTACCTCTCCTTGATCCAAAGAATACGAGGATCCTTCCGCAGACTTTGCAGGATCAGGGAGGCCATGCAGCGTAGGTTAGCTGAGGCATTCGGTCCGGAGTCCTCTGGGTCACTAAGGACGACATGATCCGCAGCCACCTCCTCCCAGCCACGTACAAGTCCACTGGTTTCTTGGGACTGTAAATCATCCCTAAAAGACTGCTGCTGATGATGCTGAGTGCATGCACTGTCACTGCTCACCATCCTTTTGGCCTCCTCAAATGGTGCCAGGACAGTGCATGCATCCCTGATCATGCCCCACTGGCGTGGTGAAAAAAACCAGAGCTCCCCTGACCCTGTCCTGGTGCCGTAGTCACACAGGTACTCATTGATGGCCCTCTGCTGCGTGTGCAGCCACTGCAGCATGGCCAACGTTGAGTTCCACCTGGTGGGCATGTCACCTGGCGTTTCTTGGGCAGGTTCAACTCCTTTTGCAGCTCATCCAGGCGAGCACTGGCATTATAAGATCTGCGGAAATGCACACAGACTTTCCTGGCCTACCTCTGAACATCCTGTAAGCCTGGGTACCTGCCCAAGAACTGCTGCACCACCAGGTTAAGGACGTGAGCCACACAGGGCACATGGGTCAGTTGTCCCTGTCGGAGGGCGGAGAGGAGGTTGGTGCCATTGTCGCAAACCACCATTCCTGGCTTAAGCTGGTGTGGCATCAACCACCTCTCGGCCTGCCCCTGCAGAGCAGACAGAACCTCTGCCCCAGTGTGGCTCCTGTCCCCCAAACACACCAGCGCAAGCACGGCATGGCATCTTTTTGCCTGCGTACTTGCGTAGCCCCTTGAACGCCTACGGAGCACCGCTGGTTCCGAGGACAAAGCACAGGAAGAGGCCATGGAGGAAGAAGAAGAGGAGGGGGTGGAGGAGAGAGGTGTGTCACAACCAGTAGTAGCATTTTGGAGGCGTGGCGGCGGAACAACCTCCAACACTACTGCACCTTGTCCTGCATCCTTCCCAGCTGCCAAAAGAGTGACCCAATGGGCCGTGAAAGAAAGGTAACGTCCCTGTCCATGCCTGCTGGACCATGAGTCAGCGCTAATATGCACCTTACCGCTGACCGCCCTGTCTAGCGAGGCCAAGACATTGCCTTCCACATGCCGGTAGAGAGCCGGAATCGCCTTCCGTGAGAAAAAGTGGCGTTTGGGAACCTGCCACTGAGGAACCGCACATTGCACAAACTCATGGAAGGGGGCCGAGTCTACCAACTGAAAAGGCAGCAGTTGAAGCGCTAGCAATTTAGCCAAGCTAGCATTCAACCGCTGGGCATGTGGATGGCTGGGAGTGAACTTCTTTCGACGGTCCAGCAGCTGGGGCAGGGAAATTTGCCTGCTAGAATCGGACGTCGGTGTACTGCTAGCAGAGTGCCCGCAAGTACTTGGCTGTGACACACCTAATTCTACACCTTCATTCCTCTCAGTGCAGGTTTCAGAGAGGACTGAAGGTATAGTGGGGTTGGAGATCCCAGCTGATGCGGTGCAAGGAGAGGTCCGCTTTGTTCTTTGGTGTGGATCTTTAAGGTAGGCTTAAACAACGAGCTGCATGGCAGGTCAACATATGTCTGGTCAAGCATGTGGTGCCCAAGCGGGTGATGTTTTGGCCACGCGATATACGCTTGAGACATATGTTGCAAACAGCAGCTGTGCGATCTGATGCACTCGACTCAAAAAAGGCCCACACCAAAGAACTTTTTGAGAGTCTGTGCGGGGTAAGGTACCAGCGAAGAAGTAATTTCTGGTGCATTTCCCACAAGTTTGTGCTTTTGGTGGTGGCAAGTTGCATTTTAATCACTTTCTCCCAATGTGAAGTGGAAGCATTTATTCCTAAGTCCCTTTCCCAGGCTAAGATATTCGGGGATTTTTCCAAAATATTCTTGTTTTGTAGTTCCCTGTAAATGATGGATATACCTTTTTGTCTTTTTTATTGTCTTGGTGATAAAATTTAACAATTTTTTTCGGTAGTTGGGTAAATAGGTGAGGAGTCTTTTTTATCATCTGATTTAATTGCATATACCTGTATTGTTCTTTTGGTGGCAGTTTAAATTCTTGTTGCAGTACATGAAATGGTTTAAGTTGGGAATCTATATGAATATCTTCTAAGTGGTGTATACCATGATCTTCCCAGGTGTTGAGATTTATATCCGGGATGATGTGGTGTATAGGGATGAGCTTCGTGTTCGAGTCGAACATACGTTCGACTCGAACATCGGCTGTTCGATCGTTCGACGAAGATCGAACGATTTGGGCCGTTCGCGCCAAATTCGAGTGACGCGAACGGCCCACAATGCACTACGCCATCGCAGTGTCATCCAGGCGCTGTGATTGGCCAAGCATGCACTGTGACCCCGCATGCTTGGCCAATCACAGCGCCGGCAGCGAGGAGAGCAATGATTGGCCACAGGCAGGATGCCTGTGGCCAATTATTGCTGATGGGGTTTAGTACACGCCCCACACTATAAAAGGCCGCCAGCGCGGCGGCCTTGTGTAGTGTGTTCCGGAGCAGGGAAAGAGAAGCATAGGCAGGGACAGTGTCATTTTTTTTCCTTTACTAATCCTTGATTCCTTGTGTTTAGGGACAAATAAGGATAGGTAGGGAGAGTGTCAGTGACAGTGTGCTATTCTGTGCTAATCCTTGTTTGTAGGGACAGAGAGGTACAGTGAGGGAAACTGACAGTGTGCTATTCTGTTCTAAAACTATTTTGCTGAACCATATTTTCAATCCTTGAGTTGAGGGACAGAGAGGTACAGTGAGTGAAACTGACAGTGTGCTATTCTGTTCTAAATCAATTTTGCTGTTCCATATTTTCAATCCTTGAGTTGAGGGACAGAGAGCTACAGTGAGGGAAACTGACAGTGTGCTATTCTGTTCTAAAACTATTTTGCTGAACCATATTTTCAATCCTTGAGTTGAGGGACAGAGAGCTACAGTGAGGGAAAGTGTCAGTGTGCTATTGTGTTCTAAAACTATTTTGCTGAACCATATTTTCAATCCTTGAGTTGAGGGACAGAGAGGTACAGTGAGTGAAACTGACAGTGTGCTATTCTGTTCTAAATCAATTTTGCTGTTCCATATTTTCAATCCTTGAGTTGAGGGACAGAGAGCTACAGTGAGGGAAACTGACAGTGTGCTATTCTGTTCTAAAACTATTTTGCTGAACCATATTTTCAATCCTTGAGTTGAGGGACAGAGAGCTACAGTGAGGGAAAGTGTCAGTGTGCTATTGTGTTCTAAAACTATTTTGCTGAACCATATTTTCAATCCTTGAGTTGAGGGACAGAGAGGTACAGTGAGTGAAACTGACAGTGTGCTATTCTGTTCTAAATCAATTTTGCTGTTCCATATTTTCAATCCTTGAGTTGAGGGACAGAGAGCTACAGCGAGGGAAACTGACAGTGTGCTATTCTGTTCTAAAACTATTTTGCTGAACCATATTTTCAATCCTTGAGTTGAGGGACAGAGAGCTACAGTGAGGGAAAGTGTCAGTGTGCTATTGTGTTCTAAAACTATTTTGCTGAACCATATTTTCAATCCTTGAGTTGAGGGACAGAGAGGTACAGTGAGTGAAACTGACAGTGTGCTATTCTGTTCTAAATCAATTTTGCTGTTCCATATTTTCAATCCTTGAGTTGAGGGACAGAGAGGTACAGTGAGGGAAACTGACAGTGTGCTATTCTGTTCTAAATCAATTTTGCTGTTCCATATTTTCAATCCTTGAGTTGAGGGACAGAGAGGTACAGTGAGGGAAACTGACAGTGTGCTATTCTGTTCTAAAACTATTTTGCTGTTCCATATTTTCAATCCTTGAGTTGAGGGACAGAGAGCTACAGTGAGGGAAAGTGTCAGTGTGCTATTGTGTTCTAAAACTATTTTGCTGAACCATATTTTCAATCCTTGAGTTGAGGGACAGAGAGCTACAGTGAGGGAAAGTGTCAGTGTGCTATTGTGTTCTAAAACTATTTTGCTGAACCATATTTTCAATCCTTGAGTTGAGGGACAGAGAGGTACAGTGAGTGAAACTGACAGTGTGCTATTCTGTTCTAAAACTATTTTGCTGTTCCATATTTTCAATCCTTGAGTTGAGGGACAGAGAGGTACAGTGAGTGAAACTGACAGTGTGCTATTCTGTTCTAAATCAATTTTGCTGTTCCATATTTTCAATCCTTGAGTTGAGGGACAGAGAGCTACAGTGAGGGAAACTGACAGTGTGCTATTCTGTTCTAAAACTATTTTGCTGTTCCATATTTTCAATCCTTGAGTTGAGGGACAGAGAGCTACAGTGAGGGAAAGTGTCAGTGTGCTATTGTGTTCTAAAACTATTTTGCTGAACCCTATTTTCAATCCTTGAGTTGAGGGACAGAGAGCTACAGTGAGGGAAAGTGTCAGTGTGCTATTGTGTTCTAAAACTATTTTGCTGAACCATATTTTCAATCCTTGAGTTGAGGGACAGAGAGGTACAGTGAGTGAAACTGACAGTGTGCTATTCTGTTCTAAAACTATTTTGCTGTTCCATGTTTTCAATCCTTGAGTTGAGGGACAGAGAGGTACAGTGAGTGAAACTGACAGTGTGCTATTCTGTTCTAAATCAATTTTGCTGTTCCATATTTTCAATCCTTGAGTTGAGGGACAGAGAGCTACAGTGAGGGAAACTGACAGTGTGCTATTCTGTTCTAAAACTATTTTGCTGAACCATATTTTCAATCCTTGAGTTGAGGGACAGAGAGCTACAGTGAGTGAAACTGACAGTGTGCTATTCTGTTCTAAATCAATTTTGCTGTTCCATATTTTCAATCCTTGAGTTGAGGGACAGAGAGGTACAGTGAGGGAAACTGACAGTGTGCTATTCTGTTCTAAAACTATTTTGCTGAACCATATTTTCAATCCCTGAGTTGAGGGACAGAGAAGGACACTCGTAGAAATTATCAGTGTGCTATTCTGTGCTAAATCTTGTTTGTAGGGAGGGACAGAGTAGGACAGTGAGGGAAAGTGTCAGTGTGCTATTCTGTTCTAAAACTTTTTTGCTGAACCATATTTTCAATCCTTGTGTTTAGGGACAGAGAAGGATAGGCAGGGGACAGTGTCAGTGTCATTGTTGCTAAGCCTCCTGCACAATATACACCTGAAGGTAGCCCTTATTGCTGTTTTTCCCATCTCCCTGCAGGCCATCCATTAAAATGTCTGGAAGGCAACCAAGGAGAGGCAGACAGTCAGGAGGCAAAAAAAGAGGGCAAGCAGGCTCTGTGTCTGGGGGCAACAGTGCTGGTCGTGTACGCGGTGCATTGTCATCAGCACATGGCCATGGGACACGCTTGTCCTTGTTTTCGGCAGCTGGACATGTTGAGCCACATCATGCCGAAGACTTGGTAGAGTGGATGACCAAGCCCACCTCATCCTCCTCATCCTCTCTCACCCAGGCTCAGGGTAGTGGCAAAGCAGCTGCCAAAGCGTCCTCTTCTCTGGTATCATTATCTTCATTAGTCAATCCTTCCCTAGACCCACCATGCCCTCCTCCTGAGGAGTCCCCCGAACTGTTTGAGCACAGTGTTGGGTACATGCTCCAGGAGGATGCCCAGCGTTTGGAAGGATCTGATGATGATACCCAGCTAGAGGAAGGCAGCAGCGTGAGAGCAGAGAGAGGGGATGCTCAAGAAGGACACCAATCTGGCAGTCATGTTCCAGCAGCTGCAGCATACTGCCAGATTGGCTCCAGTGATGAGGAGGGAGGGGATGATGAGGTCACTGACTCCACGTGGGTGCCTAATAGGAGAGAGGAGGAGGAGGAGGATGAGGAGGAGGCACATCTCCAACGAGGCAGGATGCCCTTGAGTGGCCAGCGTATGGACAGCACACCGACGGAATCACACCGCAGAGCTCCGCCTGTGCAGGGCGCTGCCTCTGCCCGTCATTCAAAAAGTTCTTTGGTGTGGGCCTTTTTTGAGGCGAGTGCATCAGATCGCACAGCTGCTGTTTGCAACATATGTCTCAAGCGTATATCGCGTGGCCAAAACATCAGCGCTTGGGCACCACATGCTTGATCAGACATATGTTGACCTGCCATGCAGCTCGTTGGCAAGCCTACCTTAAAGACCCACACCAAAGAACAAAGCTGACCTCTTCTTGCACCGCATCAGCTGGGATCTCCAACCCCACTATACCTTCACTCCTCTCTGAAACCTGCTCTGAGAGGAATGAAGGTGTAGAATTAGGTGTGTCACAGGCAAGTACTTGCGGGCACTCTGCTAGCAGTACACCAACGTCCGATTCTAGCAGGCAAATTTCCCTGCCCCAGCTGCTGGACCGTTGAAAGAAGTTCACTCCCAGCCATCCACATGCCCAGCGGTTGAATGCTAGCTTGGCTAAATTGCTAGCGCTTCAACTGCTGCCTTTTCAGTTGGTAGACTCGGCCCCCTTCCGTGAGTTTGTGCAATGTGCGGTTCCTCAGTGGCAGGTTCCCAAACAACACTTTTTCGCACGGAAGGCTATTCCGGCTCTCTACAGGCATGTGGAAGGCAATGTCTTGGCCTCGCTGGACAGGGCGGTCAGCGGTAAGGTGCATATTACCGCTGACTCATGGTCCAGCAGGCATGGACAGGGACGTTACCTTTCTTTCACGGCCCATTGGGTCACTCTTTTGGCAGCTGGGAAGGATGCAGGACAAGGTGGAGTAGTGTTGGAGGTTGTTCCACCCCCACGCCTCCAAAATGCTACTACTGGTTGTGACACACCTCTCTCTCCTCCACCCCCTCCTCTTCTTCTTCCTCCATGGCCTCTTCCTGTGGTTTGTCCTCGGAACCAGCGGTGCTCCGTAGGCGTTCAAGGGGCTACGCAAGTACGCAGGCAAAAAGATGCCATGCCGTGCTTGCGCTGGTGTGTTTGGGGGACAGGAGCCACACTGGGGCAGAGGTCCTGTCTGCTCTGCAGGGGCAGGCCGAGAGGTGGTTGACGCCACGCCAGCTTAAGCCAGGAATGGTGGTTTGCGACAATGGCACCAACCTCCTCTCCGCCCTCCGACAGGGACAACTGACCCATGTGCCCTGTATGGCTCACGTCCTTAACCTGGTGGTGCAGCGGTTCTTGGGCAGGTACCCGGGCTTACAGGATGTCCTGAGGCAGGCCAGGAAAGTCTGTGTGCATTTCCGCAGATCTTATAATGCCAGTGCTCGCCTGGCTGAGCTTCAAAAGGAGTTGAACCTGCCCAAGAACCGCCTTATATGTGACATGCCCACCAGGTGGAACTCAACGTTAGCCATGCTGCAGCGGCTGCACACGCAGCAGAGGGCCATCAATGAGTACCTGTGCGACTACGGCACCAGGACAGGGTCAGGGGAGCTCGGGTTTTTTTCACCACGCCAGTGGGGCATGATCAGGGATGCATGCACTGTCCTGGCACCATTTGAGGAGGCCACGAGGATGGTGAGCAGTGACAGTGCATGCATCAGTGACACTGTACCTCTTGTCCACCTGTTGGAGCACACGCTGCGTGGAATAATGGACAGGGCACTTGAGGCAGAACAGAGGCAGGAAGAGGAGGACTTCCTTGCCTCTCAAGGCCCCCTTTACCCAGACAGTGTTCCTTCTGTCCCACCCATCGCACAGGAAGAGGAGGAGGAGGAGGAGGATTGTGTCAGCATGGAGGTGGAGGCTGGCACTCAGCATCATCAGCAGCAGTCTTTTAGGGATGATTTACAGTCCCAAGAAACCAGTGGACTTGTACGTGGCTGGGAGGAGGTGGCTGCGGATCATGTCGTCCTTAGTGACCCAGAGGACTCCGGACTGAATGCCTCAGCTAACCTACACTGCATGGCCTCCCTGATCCTGCAAAGTCTGCGGAAGGATCCTCGTATTCTTCGGATCAAGGAGAGGGACCATTACTGGCTGGCCACTCTCCTTGATCCACGGTACAAGGGTAAGGTTGCGGACCTTATCGTACCGTCGGAGAGGGAGCAGAGGATGAGACAACTCCGGGAGGCCTTGCAGAAAGGTCTGTGCAACGCATTCCCAGAGACTGGGAGGTTACAAACTCCTGGTCCTGGACAACGAGTTGCTGAGGCTTTGGGCAGTCAAAGAAGGAGCGGTGGGGAAGGTGGCCGTCTGACCGATGCATTCAGACAATTCTTTAGTCCGCAGCCCCAAAGTATGATCGGTTCCAGCAACCATCGCCAGCGTCTGATATACATGGTGCAGGAATACCTAGGGGCAAGGTCAGACTTGGACACCTTCCCCACCGAAAATCCTCTGGCTTACTGGGTCTTGAGGATGGATCACTGGCCAGAGCTTGCACAGTATGCAATTGAGCTACTGGCCTGTCCTGCAACCAGCGTTCTTTCAGAACGCACATTCAGTGCTGCTGGAGGATTTGTCACGGATCACAGGGTGCGCCTGTCCACCGACTCGGTTGATCGACTGACTTTCATCAAGATGAACCAGTCTTGGATCACCACCAGCTACCACACACCAGATGCTGATATAACAGACTAATTGATTTTAAAATGTCACATCCCTTCAAGACTGATGCTGATGCTGAGTGCCTGTGCTGTTATGTTGTCTGGCTATCCTCCTCCTCCTCCTCAATGATACGATTAACGATGATAGCTTGGAAGATCATTTTGGTTTATGGGTGACGCCACCAGTGGCTAAGGCCCAATTTTTCAGCCCCTGTTTAACAGGGGCGTGTAATTAAAATTTTTGATGCAATACTTTGCAACAGGCCTCATTGCTGTGCTCCAAGTACAGTATCTGTGAGGGGTTGCAGTGTTGTGCCACCAGTGCCTAAGGCCCAATTTTTCAGCCCCTGTTCAACAGGGGCATGCAATTATAATTATTGATCTAATAATTCACAGCAGGGCCCATTGCTGCGCCCACCAAGAGTAACTGTCAGGCCTTACAGTGTTGTGGCACCAGCAACACCATCACCACCACCACCACCACCAAAGGCCCAGTTTTTCAGCCCCTGTTCAACAGGGGCATGCAATTATAATTATTGATCTAATAATTCACAGCAGGGACCATTGCTGCGCCCACCAAGAGTAACTGTCAGGCCTTACAGTGTTGTGACACCAGCACCACCATCAAAGGCCCAATTTTTACTACCACTGATCAACAATTATATGTTATTACAATTCCTGATATTATACTTGACAGCAGGGCGTTCCAGCACCCACCAAGAATAACTGTGAGTGCTTTCAGTGTTGTGCCAACACCAACACCTAAGGGGCCAATTTCTGCAGAGTATATACGGAAGGTCCCTACTTTCAAACATCCAACTTACAAACTACTACTACTTGCAAACGGAAGAAGACAACAGGAAGTGAGAGGAAATCTACCCCTTGGAAGGAAAATTCTCTCCTGTAAGAATTAATATGGGAGAAAGGTGTCTCCTCTCTACTGATGCTTTATCACCAATCCTTGTTTCAATACAAACACCACATTTCAAAAACAGTTGTCATTGGGACGCAAAGTGAGGTGAAATGTTCTGAACAGGGGCACAGACAGCAAAAAAAATGTGACAGGGGTGATAACCGTTCCCTATGTTTTACAAAAAGCTAAAAAAAAGGAATTTGGCATGGAGCTACACTTAAACAATGCAGCTGTTCAAAATTACAAACAGATTCTACATAAGAACAAACCTACAGTCCCTGTCTTGTATGCACCGCCTGTATACGGCTGTTCAGAGTATATAGGGCCTTTTTTATTTTGTGTGCGGGGTTCCCCTTAATATCCATACAAGACCCAAAGGGGCTGGTAATGGGCTGGGGTGGGGGGGGGGGTTTGATGGGGTAGCTATGCCATTTTTCCTAAAGATTTTCATCCATATTACCGGGACCAGACATTGCATTAAAGCCGCAAGCAGTTTTAAATGGCTTTTTTTCCTTTAGAAATGTTATTTTGTGCAGGGACAGTTCTAAACACGGGAAACATGTGGCACTTCACAGGCATACTTTAGACACCCCCCAGGTACAATATTTAAAGGAATATTTGACTTTTTTTTTTCACTTTATGCATCATTAAAATGACTGCTCCCGGAAAACGTCCGTTTTTAAAACTTATTTTTGCATTGATACATGTCCCCTGGTGCAGAACCCGGGTTCCCAAACTCTGTTTCGGACAATAACATGGATAATAGTCGTTATAATTAGCACTTTAGAATCCGAACGTTCGCATCCATTGTATTTAATAGGGTTCTAATGTTCGCGCAAACTTTCGGTCCGTTTGCGGGTTCTGGTGCGAACCGAACCCGGGGGTGTTCGGCTCATCACTAGTGGTGTACTGCTTTAATGTTTAGCTTCAGAGAGATCGTCTCTGCTTCCCATTTTTGTGCTGTGCAGAGATGAGCCCAAGCTCTCAGAGAGGCAAGTATGGGAGGTGACACGTTTTTATCTAGCGTTCTATAGTGACGTGCTGTCATCAAGAAATTTCCCAAGTCACCCCCTGGGGTTTGCTCACATTCTAGTTCTTTCCACAGTTGTTTGTATGTTGGCCCTAACCAAATTTTCACCTGAGCTAGTATTGATGCAAAATAGTAATCCTGCAGTACAACATGACCTATACCTCCCGCTGACCTGTTTTTTATCAGTTTGCTGAATGCACATCTTGCCTTTTTCCCCTGCCATAGATAATTATTGAGAATTGACTGAAGGGAGGCAAAGTATGCACCAGGCAGAGGTATCGGAGGGTTCTAAACAAATATAACATTTGCGGTAATATCATCATCTTAAAGGCCGCCAATCTTCCCAGCCAAGACAATTCAGAGTGTGAGAGTTTTTGTAGTCTAGTATGGAAGGACTTCAAAAATGGTGTGTAGTTGGCGCTGAGCAGGTCAGCTGTGTCTGGGGTTAGTGTTATGCCTAAATAGCCTATACCGCCATCTGTCCAGACATAAGGGAATTTGTTCTGTAAATCTGCCTTAGTTTCTGGGGCAATACCCAGGCTCATTAAATAGGACTTGGTTTTGTTTACCTTGTAGTAGGAGATTGAGGAATATGTCTGTAGTGTTTCGTGCACCCAGGGCAGAGATTTACTCACGTTAGTTAGGAACAGAATTATGTCATCGGCAAATAGGCTAATGACATGTTTCCTGTTGCCCACTTGTAGTCCAGTAATTTGTGGATGGCTCCTCATGTACATGGCAAGAGGTTCCATTAGTAAATTAAAGATGGGTGGGGACAGGGGGCACCCCTGTCGCGTGCCATTCGTTATATTAAAAGGTGTTGATATAGCTCCTGCAATATATACCTGGGCCGAAGGGTGAGTATATAGCGCCAATATGGCCAAAAGGATAGGGCCTTCAAAACCAAACCTATTCAGTACTTCCTTAAGAAATCCCCAGTGTATTCTATCAAACGCCTTCTCTGCGTCCAACGAGAGAAGGAGAGAAGGCGTTCTTCTCCGCTTTGCAATATGTATTAGGTTGACCAAGCGCCTGGTAGCATCAGCAGTTTGTCTCCCCTTAGTGAATCCGGATTGGTCTATATCTACAATTTCAGGTATAATATCCACCAATCTAGTAGCCAGCAATTTAGCATAAATCTTGATTATCATTGTTTAGTAATGAAATAGGTCTAAAGTTTTGTGGTACATCAGGTGACTTCCCCGGTTTAGGCAGGGCTATAATAGTTGCAGTGAGCATTTCAGGGGGGAAAGAGGAAGACGCAGCGGCGTAGTTAAACATTTCAGTCATGTATGGGCATAAAATGTCTCGGAACGTCTTATAATACTCCCCTGTGAATCCGTCTGGTCCAGGGGATTTGTTAGTGGGGAGAGATTTTATAATCTGTTCCACCTCCTGATTGGAAATAGGGGCATTAAGGTGTTGAAGGTGTTCCTGTGTGAGTTTGGGGAAGTTAATTTTATCTAAGAAATCATTAATTGAGTCTGCAGTAGGTTGTATAGTAAGGGAGTCATCTTTAAGATTGTACAGTGAGCTATAGTATTGGCTAAAAGCGTCCGCTATTTCTTGAGGGTGAGTGTGTTTAACCCGAGTAGTTGGGTGTATGATATGGGAAGTTTGAGTCTTGGCTCTGTGACCCCTTAATTTGTTAGCCAGTAGTTTCCCTGCTCTATTTCCACTAGTGTAATATGTCAGTTTTAGTCTTCTAGACGTCCTTTCGTAGTCGCTTAGGAATTTTAACCTCAATTCTGTGTGCAGTTGTGTAACCAGTTCAGACAATACTTGGGAAGGTTTGTCTTTGTTTTGCTTGTCTATGTCCTCTATTTTGGATAGTAATTGTACTATTTGCCGCTGCATGTCCCTCTTATACCTCGCCCCCTGTTGAACCATGATACCTCTAATTACCGCCTTATGGGCGTTCCACAAAACAAACGGGTCCGATACTGAACCCTGATTATCCTCAAAATATTCAGAGATTTTCCCCTTAATGTATGACCTGATCGGACCTTCCTGGAGTAGATGGTGGTTAGCTCTCCACAAGTATGCAGGTTTTTGAAGGGAAGAATTCCCTACCATTAGACTGACCGAGGCATGGTCCGACCACGTGATACTATTAATTTTAACCGACTTACATTTCATCAGTAACCATCTATCAACTAGAAACAAATCAATTCTACTATAAGACCCATGGCAGTTTGAAAAAAATGTGTAGTCTCTTTCATTTGCGTTCAAACACCTCCAAGAGTCGAAAAGCTCCCGGTTCTGTATGTGTGTCTTCAAAGCTGGAGGGCACCTCTTTGGAGAGGAGGTTGAGTCCACACTCGGATCAGGCGTGATATTAAAGTCCCCACATATGACTAACATTCCTTTTTGCACCTCCCTCACTTTTTTCACAATCTTGTGAAAGAATTTAATTTGCCGTATATTTGGTGCATATACATTTGCTACTGTATAAGTGGTAGAATTGATGTCACATACAAGTATGATGAAGCGTCCCTGTTCTGTCTCAACTACAAAGCGATAAAGTTCATCTCCAGGTTTAAGTAGGCCTTACTCAAGCTGGTTTGATATTCATCCCTTGCATCGATACAGGCAGTTTAACTCAATGAATAAACTCACAGTTAGGACGACAGACGATGAATCCTTTTGAATGTTCCGTTTAATGATGGATATTCATAGGTAGAAAAACGTTGCAGTTGTAAGCCACATGTAAGATGTTTAGCATGGAAGATATACAGGAGTAATGACCAGAATCAGGAAGTGGAGGAGATATATAAAGAACTACGGTGAGAGAGAGAGTTCAGCAAGAAAGAAGGGGACAGATCTTAAAGACACAGAGCAAGAATAATCACATAGTGTAACACAACAGTCCCATTGGATCACAGATAGCAGTGTGAAGATGAAAAGTGACCGAATTTCTGATCGCTATCATCACTCCTTTGGTCTTTGAGGGAGCCTTCGCTTGAAATATATGGGGAAATTGGGGATGCGTGCATTTGGGCGATGAATCCTGTTGGAAATGGGTCTCCTGGGCGCATAAAATGTCACATTTTTGGTGCAGTGCCTCCTTCCACATAGACCTACGCTTAGCAGGATGGTTGAGGCCCTTAGTATTCAATGTCAAAAAATTTACAGCCATTTGTTGATATCAAGGTTACTCACATGCGGTGGAGCCTGTGGAGGAACTCCCGTGGAAATCTTTCGTTGATCCAGAGTTTTGTGCTTGTATTTGTTAGCAACGACTTCATCCTGGCTTACACACCTGTGTCTCTGGTCAATAGGGTAGAAAAGTTTTAGTCCAAAAAAAACAAAGAAGAACATATCAAAGGCTAACTGCCAACTAACAGAGTGCAGAAGAGTGTGACTCATAGTCACTCAAGAATTAGGTGGGGATATAAGGAAAGTTCGGAACAAAGTCCCTATCTCCCCAGCGGCACTCATTTGTGCCTTTCTGATGTATTTTCCAGGCTAGTTATGAGAGCGAGCGTTTTTGCGGTCGACTGTGCGCCATTCCGGCTCTATGGTTTTTGGTGCATTCCCCCTTTGAGGTTGAGGTTGAGTGTCAGGGACAATTCCCCAGGAGTGCAATAAGGCCATGCCTTTGGCTAGGGAATCCACAACATACTCTTTCTCCTCTTTTGTGACTATTAATTTGGTCGGGAAACCCCATTTATAGATCAACTTGTGATTCCTGAGGGCCTTCGTTACAGTATTGAGGTTTCTACGTTTTTGAAGCGTATACTGTGACAGGTCTGCATAGAATTGGAGGTCAGCATAGGGAGCGGGGATCCGCTCTTTTTGGCGCGACGCCGCCATCAATTGTTCCTTAGTGTGATAAAAATGCAGCCTAAGGATCACATCCCTAGGTATATTTTCTGAAAGGTAGGCTGGTTTAGGAAGTCTATGAATCCTGTCCACAGTAAAATCCAATGCAGTCAGATCTGGGAGGACTGAAGCGAACAATTGGGCAGTATAATTGCGCAGCTCTTGGTTTTTAACAGATTCAGGGAAACCCCTAATCTTCACATTATTCCTTCTGGACCTGTCCTCTATTTCTGCCAACTTAGCTTTAATAACGTCCATATCTTCCTCTGTTTTCTCATTAACATCTACCAGATCATTAATAGTGGCGGCGTACTCCCCCATCTTGTTTTCTACCTGTGACACTCTGTCAGCCACATGTCTGAGGTCTGTGCCAAATTTGTGCACACACGATATCATATCAGACTGCAAAGAACTTCTAAGGGACACTAGCATCTCCTTTAGAACCGTGTCTAACACTGGTTTGTTGTTAGTGGGGAATAAATCAATGGAGTCAGGCAAGTCTCTGGTGTCATCCCCTGAGTCTGTGGGAGAGCTCACCTCATGTCCAGTATCCGCTACATCCATCCGGAATCTCGCCTTTTCAGGGCTTCCAGATGTTGGTGTAGCTAGTGGGGAATGGGGGCTCCTTTGTGGACTGCTCCTTTTCAGCGCTGTCCCCTTCTGCAGAGTACACTGTGATGAGCCTTGTTGTGGCGTGGAGGAAGAGCCGGCACCATCTTGCCTGGGCTCCATAGGGAAGAATGCTGTACGTTTGGTCGGCCGGTTCCCCTCCTTCTTGCGTCTCGTCATTCTGCTGGATTGTTCCCTCCGTTAATAGGAGACAAAACGCAGTGTTTTGGCAATTTTTGGGTGCCTGGATTGCCCGCTGTGAGCCGTGTAAGTGCCGCTGGATCCGGAGCTTGGCTACAGCATGTCCTGCTCGGTCTCCGGCTAGCTCCGCCCCCGAACTTTTTGAATAACAGGCAGAGGCAGTGCCCTGCACAGGCGGAGCTCTGCGGTGTGATTCCGTCGGTGTGCTGCCCTTACGCTGGCCCCCCGAGGGCATCCTGCCTCCTTGGAGATGTGCCTCCTCCTCATCCTCCTCCTCCTCTCTCCTATTAGGCACCCACGTGGAGTCAGTGACCTCATCATCCCCTCCCTCCTCATCGCTGGAGCCAATCTGGCAGTATGCTGCAGCTGCTGGAACATGACTGCCAGATTGGTGTCCTTCTTGAGCATCCCCTCTCTCTGCTCTCACGCTACTGCCTTCCTCTAGCTGGGTATCATCATCAGACCCTTCGAAACGCTGGGCATCCTCCTGGAGCATGTACCCAACACTGTGCTCAAACAATTCGGGGGACTCCTAAGGAGGACATGGTGGGTCTAGGGAAGGAGTGACTGATGACATTGATACGAGGGAAGAGGACGCATTGGCAGCTGCTTTGCCAGTACTCTGAGCCTGGGTGAGAGAGGATGCGGAGGGCTTGGTCATCCACTCTACCAAGTCTTCGGCATGATGCGGCTCAACACGTCCAGCTGCTGAAAAGAAGGACAAGCGTGTCCCATGGCCACGTGCTGATGGCGATGCACCGCGTCCACGACCAGCACTGTTGTCTCTAGACACAGAGCCTGCTTGCCCTCTTTTATTGGCTCCTGACTGTCTGCCTCTCCTTGTTTGCCTTCCAGACATTCTAATGGCCTGCAGGGAGATGGGAAAACCAGCAATAAGGCCTAGCTTCAGGAGTATATTTTGCAGGAATCACACTACGCCTGCTGTAAGTGCTGCAAATGCCTGTTGGTGTAACACACCAGGAAAACACAGCAATACGGGCTAACTTCAGGTGTAATATGATCAGGAGACACACTCCGCCCGCTGAAGGTGCTGCAAATGCCTGTTGGTGTAACACACCAGGAAAACACAGCAATACGGGCTAACTTCAGGTGTATAATGTGCAGGAGGCACACTCCGCCCGCTGTAAGTGCTGCAAATGCCTGTTGGTGTAACACACCAGGAAAACACAGCAATACGGGCTAACTTCAGGTGTATAATGTGCAGGAGGCACACTCCGACCGCTGAAGGTGCTGCAAATGCCTGTTGGTGTAACACACCAGGAAAACACAGCAATACGGGCTAACTTCAGGTGTAATATGATCAGGAGGCACACTCCGCCCGCTGTAAGTGCTGCAAATGCCTGTTGGTGTAACACACCAGGAAAACACAGAAATACGGGCTAACTTCAGGTGTATAATGTGCAGGAGGCACACTCCGCCCGCTGTAAGTGCTGCAAATGCTTGTTGGTGTAGAACACCAGGAAAACACAGCAATACGGGCTAACTTCAGGTGTATAATGTGCAGGAGGCTTAGCAACAATGACACTGACACTGTCCCCTGCCTATCCTTCTCTCTCCCTGCACACAAGTTTTATCAAAGAATATGACACTGACACTCTCCCTGCCTATCCTTCTCTCTCCCTGCATACAAGGTTTAGCAAAGAATGTGACACTGACACTGTCCCCTGCCTATCCTTCTCTCTCCCTGCACACAAGGTTTAGCAAAGAATATGACACTGACACTCTCCCTGCCTATCCTTCTCTCTCCCTGCACACAAGAATAGCACAAAGAATATCACACTGTCCTTGCCTATCCTTCTCTTTCCCTGTGCCGGAACACACTACACAAGGCCGCCGCGCTGGCGGCCTTTTATAGTGTGGGGCGTGTGCTAAACCCCCTGAGCTATAATTGGCCACAGGCAACCTGCCTGTGGCCAATTATGGCTCTCCTAGCTGCCGGCGCTGTGATTGGCCAAGCATGCGGGGTCACAGTGCATGCTTGGCCAATCACAGCGCCGGGATTGCACTGCGATGGCGCAGTGTATTGTGGGCCGTTCGCGTCACTCGAACGGCCCAAATCGTTCGATGTTCGCCGAACGGTCGAACAGCCGATGTTCAAGTCGAACTTATGTTCGACTCGAACACCGAGCTCATCCCTAGAGGCAACTAATTAGTAAAGCCGTGCAAGACTTGTCAGTGATGAATGATATGGTGAGGGAGCAGCTGACATCTGTTTGTATGATAAACAAATCATCCAGCAGCACATTGAAGGAAGGGGCTGAACGTGCATTGCGCCTGGTGGGGGCTGGCTTAAGGAGTAAACAAAAAGCATTGTAGTGTGGCAATGTCAGGCGCCGACGTATGCACGGCCCCACACTATAGGGCAGCCGTGAGTGATGGGCGTGTCGGAACGCCGCATGTCAAATTGAACATGACGGCGCGTAGGTAACACATAGCAATGGACGCAAGTGGAGTCAGCGAGTGCAGGCGTGAACCTGTGAATGACATTTTCTGCTGGCACCACCGTGTCAGAGAGAGGACAAATGTCAGCCATAGGTGGCAGATGGATAATAAATAGGGCCAATGCGGATGACAGATACATCAAGGCATAACAAAACAAAAAAAAAAATCCCCTAGTGACACCAAAGATGCCAACGAAGGGAAAATTTATATTTTTTTGAAAACAAGTTGTCAAATCAGTATATATAACTATATAGGTATAATGATAGTGAGAAAAAGGGCTAAGATTGCCTAGATAAGTATAGAATGCATGTCTGTTAGTGAAAATTTATGTCTCACAATAGCCAGTTGGAATGTATCTTTCACTTCCCGGGATGATGCGATAGCACAGGGCAACATGGAACGCATAGTGCGACTCAGAACTGTAATTGAGGAAAATAAATAAATAAATAAATATGTTGAATAAATAAGTAACATATTAGTACATCTCAAGAATATACACAGAGGGTAACTAGACATTGATGTTATGCGGATGTTATGCAAGACATACATATCTGGAGGAAACAGCAATCCGAATCCACATCATCAATTTGCACAACTCACCAACTAAGAATTAGCATTGGTTTGCACAGCAGTTCAGTAATGCAGAACAAATTGTACTACATGTCCTTTTCACATATACCTGAACTGAAGCCTTCCAAGAAGAGCCTATAACTCAAAACAGTGTTGAGTCCGGGTGGAAAAGTGGCCCGAAGGTTCATTATCCAGCGGGACTCTCTTTGGAGGAGAATTTTATTCCAGTCCCCCCCTCTGGAATTTGGATGTATTCTGTCAAGAATGACAAAACAGAACTTGGGAACAATACTAGCATGAAAGTCTCTTATATGCCTTCCAAGTGGAAGGTCTGGATTGATTTTGACAATGCTGTTGATATGCCTAAGCGCCCTTTTGCGGAACTCGAGTTTTGTTTTCCCTATGTAGAAACTTGGACATTGGCATTTAAAGAGGTAAATGACTCCGGGAGTTTTGCAATTAGCAAAGTGCTGAGACTTAAGTTCTTTCCCATTAGGCAACATAAAGTGTGGCTGTGTGTTCATATAACGGCAGATACTGCAACCTCCACACGTAAAGGTACCCTGTCGTTTGCACGGATCATCTCTGAATGTGCCCACAAATTCTGTTTGGACTAATTTGTCCTCAAGGAATGTGGCCTTTTTGAATGTGACAGTGGGTCGTGTAGACAAGTGGGGATGGATCAGAGGGTCAGATTGCAAAATCCCCCAATGTTTCCCCAAAATTTCTTTAATTTGGTTGTGTTGGTTGCAGAATTTGGTAATTACTCTAGTGTGTTGCTCTTTGTGAGATTTAGTTTTTTGAGGGAAAAGTAACTCAGATCTTGGTCTTTCACATGCTCGTCTAAATGCTTTTTTGAGGCATGTATGTGAATACCCCCATAGAAGTAGACGTTTTCTCAAAGCGTCCGCCTCAGTTTTAAAAGACTCGTTGGTTGAGCAGTTTCTTTTGAGCCTTAAATATTGGCTGAAAGGGATAGAGTGGATCAAGGACTTGGGGTGGGCACTAGAGGCATGTAGGATGGTGTTTCCAGCACTGGGCTTTCTGAAAAGCCCACTGGAAAGATGACCATCCTCATGCTTGTAAATAATAACATCCAAGAAAGAAATGTGAGTGGCACTGTAAGACATGGTAAACTGTAAGTTAAAGGCGTTTTTGTTAATCTCTGCCATAAAGGCATTAAGACTGGCAACCGAGCCCTCCCAGATGACAAGCACGTCATCGATAAATCGGTACCAACTAGTGATGTTACTCATAAGCGGAACCAAATCATCATCATCATCATCAAGTAGAAAACGTTCCCACTCCCCCAGGTACAGGTTTGCATATGAGGGGGCGAATGACGTCCCCATAGCAACACCATGCACGTGGAGGTAGTGGGACCCGTCAAAGGTAAATGTGTTGTGCATCAAGATAAACTCTAATGCAGAGATGATAAATTTGTGTATTTTCTTATCGTCAATGTGAGATTGAGACAAAATATGCTGCATAGCCACAAGACCGAGGTGCTGTAGAGTGTCTCAACGTCAATAGCGACAAGTAAGCTGTCAGGATTTAGGCATACATTGTCTAGAACTTGTAGGAGGTGTATGGTATCCTTGATGTAGGATGGAAGTCTTGCGAAAATCAAAATGTATATTTAAGATTTAATATCTCAAACATATGATATGGGTTAAATAAGAGTTCTTTGGACAAGAAGTGAAAGCTTCAATATAATAAGCATTTATTAGAGAATTGTTATTAGTCTATCTAATACACCGCAAACAATTATAGTCTTAAGCACGGGAGTAAATATTAGTTTCAAATACAAAGTATGTACATTACACTACAAATATCAAACAGAAAAAACATAAGACAACATATGACAACGCAAGTATACTGTAAGTGATGGGAGATTGTCTGATATATTACCTAGTGATAATTAGATTTGAAGATAAATTAATTTAACCGAAGGTCTTTAACTTCCTTTGAATGGGGCCCTTAGCTATACATGGAACTAGCCGTGGCCAATTACCCCTTAAATGGATATTGGTTTGTTAACATGGGAGAATACACACGCCTTTATCTAGCTAATGAAGGCGGTGCCGAATAGACTAGCAGTTTCAGAGGTGATCACTTTCTGGCTTGTTTGAATACTAAGTTACCTCGTCAGACCGGACGACTCTCCCGCACTTTGTAACCCAGCATTCATGCCTATCAAGGGGACTGGTAATTAGATTTTTCTCAAGCCCAGCTTGTCAGCCAAGTTAACCCTTACAGACACACACATTTCATACTACACATTTCAATTCTAACTTGTATATACATCTTTGTACAGATATTCCCAGTTTCCAATGGAGATTATTCATAAACATTCCTCATAAGGCAACAGAAGGTTAACAACATGTGGTTTTAGTAAAGCATCAATGTATTTGCTTAAATTGTCGCTAATGCTTCCTCTCCCGGAGATGATGGGTCTACCCGGGGGAAGGGGGGCTTGTGAATTTCGGGCAAACAGTACATGGTTGGTATTTTGGGATGCTTGATGCGTATGAATTTCTCAAATGTCCCGGTTGATGCCGCCCTGGGAAAAGGCGTCATCAACAAGAACATAAAAGGCCTCATAGAATCTGTGGACTGTTGTCAGGGTTATCTTTTTGTGCCACTTTTTATTCTGCAGAATTTTTAGACACATTTCCTTGTATTGTATATTAGTCATCACCACTATGTTCCCACCTTTATCCGCTTGCTTAATTATAAGTGAGTGTTGTGTACATAGTGTCCGTAATGCATTAGTTTCTTGTTGTGAAAGATTTTTTAGTTGTTTCTGTTTATGCATTTTCCTAAAGTCATTACTGACAGCATCTACAAAGGCTAGAAGATTTTTGTTTTCGGATAATTAGGAAAATTCATTAGACTTAAGTTTAAATGTTGGCATTGAACTTAAAGGTTCGTATTTCTTAGAAGTGGTGATGTCAAGGGAAGTTTGAGAATCAGTGATTGCTGTAGAGGGATCTGATTCCTCCAATAAACTGATCAAAGTGGCGAGGGCCAGATCACTGGAGGGGTCCTCCTCGATAGGCAAATCAGTGGTACTAACAGTGTCAACCTTTTTAGTGTATAAACTTTTGAAATATAATTTCCTAGCAAAGAGGTTGACATCCTTGATGAGTTCAAAGATGTCAAAATCTGCAGTGGGACAGAAATCCAGTCCTTTACTCAGAAGGGAGTGTTCCGACTGCGAGAGCCGATACTCTGAGAAGTTGATGATACTCAGAGTGTCAACAGCCACAGCTGGGTCCTTCCCTAGGTGTTTGGTCTTGACTCGTGAGTGGAAAAATCCCCTTGGTGGGTTAGGCTTGTAGCCACTGAGGAACCACCCGTGTTCAAAGATAAAACAGAGCCATCACCAGATTGCCCATATGGTCGAATGATCGAGCCACCATGTGTGTTACCTTTACCAGCCGTAGAAAAAGATCCAGAGATAGATGGAGTTGAGGAGTGCTGTATAGGAGTTAGCTCGGATGTCCGCTTTCTCTGATCAGGATCCTCCTGTGAACCAGAGCGTTTTGTCTTTGAACGTCTCCCACCCTGTTTGGAACTGATGCCACCTGTATGCCTTTGATTCTTGAAAGGCGCGTTTATCTCTCCAAAATGTATTTTCTTTTGTGGCAAGGGTTTCAGGAGTAAATTGATCTAAATGTTTTTTTACTTTCTCTTCTCATGCTTTAAAATTGGAGGTACCCTTTGAGGGGTATAACTTACTATAAATAGTATCCATATCCTTATCAAGATTACTGATACGTTTACGGTACTCTTCATTTAAGAGCTTCATCATCCCTGCTGTACATTTTTGGAGATAATTTTCCCACTTTTTTTGAAAATAGAGTCTACGTCATCAAGTAGAGGAAATATCTGTATCCTTAATCCAAAATGATTAATATCCTCTCTTAGGTAATGTTCAAAACTCTCAATATGCCAAAAGAGGGCAGCTTTCTTTTCCACTAGTTTCTCCAACTGGGAAAAAAGGGAAAGAACCTCTGTCTGAGAGGCTTCCTGCATGCCATATTGCCTGTAAAACCGCCCATAAGGGCCTCCCATTCTTGTCCCTGAAACATCCCACCGACCAGCTAAGTACAAACTTATAAATGTAAAAATAATCTCAAAACAGAACAGAAACAAATCAAAAAATATAACAAAATACAAATACAAATACAAAAGAGGTAGGAATATTAATCAGGCCTGGTGTATTGAGGGGGACATATGCCTAAAAGGCAAAGGTTTGGGTATCTACTACTCTTATGGACAGAGCTGCTGAGCGGACGTGTGTGTGCAGCATCTCCTGACATCCAGGGCTGCACTTTTTTCTTCTTCCCCTTGCCCCCCCCTCACCAGCGGTTGCCTAGTGGTCCACAGCTCCCCATAGACCCAGCGACCCCCAGCCCAGCCCCCCCAGTCCTCCTCGGGCACCACCGAGGCCGCCATCCACCGCTCCGGGCATCCCTATTCATAGCACAGCACAGCTGAACAGACGCGTGTGCAGGAGCTCCACTCCATCCAGGGCTGCACAGTCCTCCACTCCCCCTCCCAGTCAGAGTTACCTATGGGCTGTGGCTACTGTTCCCCACAGACCCGGGGTCACCCCCAGCCCAGTCCCCCATCTCACCGCCACCGCCAAGGCCGCTGCTGAGGACTTCACCAGCCGCATTTCGGCATCCCCTCCCCCGCAGCCGCCGGCAGGAAAGTCCGCGGCTGCGGCCTATTTCCGCCAGTCAAAGCCTCCTCCAACATCCAGATCACTCAGCGATCCACCGGGATCACCCTCACTGCCCCCGCTCTCGGAGCTCCCCCCTGATGGCAGCGGGCCACTGAAGCAGCATCAGCAGCTGCCTGGCCCTGTCAGGATAGACCGCGGCTTCAGCCTAGCCCCCATCTTGGTCCACCCAGCTCGGCTTCCAACACCATCTCCCGGCCCCCCCTGGAATATACCCACACGGTAAAACTACCGGATTGCACCACCTTAAGGGTCGTTTGCTTGTGCCCCCCACTGGGTCACTTTGAACTGGCAGCCGGAAGGACGGAACTGAGATTGGCCTGGTAAGCAGCGCCATCTTGGTACACCCAGGAACTTCAACACTGAAAAAAAAAAAAACTTTTTCCCCTTTTCTGTTTTCCCCACTTCTACTGAAATCCCCCCCCACCCCCAGCTAAACCGGGTTTCCCCCAACCTGCAACACCAGGCACCACTATCTTTTAAAAACTCTTCAAAACTTTTTCTCTACTTATTACGGATAGCTCACCCCCCCGACACACCCAGGCTACCCCGACCTACAGCACCGACCACCGCTACTCCGCTGCACAGAGCAGGAGGCAGGAGCTCTGGTCGCACCACTTCACAGAGCAATCCACACACATGGTCTAGGGAAACGGACGTGTGTGGCAGGAGCTCTGGCCACCAGGCCATCTAGGACTCATCCTTGAACTCCTGTGCTTTCTCTCCCCCAGCAAACGGGAACCTGATGACCGGTGGCTTCCCTTGGACCCCACTCCTCCCCTAGTTAAGTCCTCCAGCTCACCATCGCACCGCCCGCAGCCGCCGCCTGCCGCCATCTGGGCACCAGCCTCTAGACCGCTAGACCTGCAGGACAGACCACGGCTGTGGCCTAGCTCCGGCCAACCCATCATCCTCTCACCAATTCTCTTTCCAGCGGGCCCACGTGCGCCGACCTGGTAAGTACATTGGGGCACCTCCAACCAATAGGAAGTTGATCCAGGGTTCACCCGATCGCCTCTCGGGGGGTCAGGAAGGAATTTTCCCCTGCTGTAGTAATTGGCCAGGCTCAGTTGGGGTTTTTCGCCTTCCTCTGGACCAATGGGGGGTGGTTTAGGTCATTGGTCATTCACTACTGCCATTCACTCTTGTATTTGAAATACTCAGCGGACACCCTCCACAGGCTGAGGAATACCACCTCAACACTACCAACCTCCACCCAAAAAATACTACGAAAGTAACAACTGCTAAGGATCAATCGACAATCGACCATCAAAAACACGAAGGGACCACTTCCACTACAACACATATCATGCGCCCTGATCAACACGAGATCTGCAGTCAAGTACAGAAAGGAAATCCATGACTTCATCACCCAAAACAACATAGATTGCCTCTTTATCACGGAAAGCTGGCTAACACCTGACTGTAACACCATCCTAACAGAATTGGTGCCTGAGAACTACTCCATCCTAACCGAGCATAGAATAGGACAAAGAGGAGGAGGCCTAGCAGTGATCTTCAAATCTCACCTCTCTCTCACCAAACCAACTCTACAGAACGCATTGCCTTTCATGGAGACACTCACTCTGCATCTTCAAACACCTCAAGACACCGCCCACATACTTCTATGCTACAGACCCCCAGGACCAAAGACAAATCTCCTCACACCTTTTACCAAATTCATTTTGACATACACCTTGAAAACCAAAAACTTTCTATTACTCGGGGACTTCAACCTCTGGGCTAACTCCGCTCAGGACCCCATCGCCACCTCCTGCATCAACCAACTGGAAGAACTAGGTCTGCAGCAACTGATAAATGCCCCCACGCATGGATCGGGTCACATTCTTGACCTCATCTTCAAACAAAATATGGACGTCAACACACTGGACAACATGCCGTTACCCTGGACGGACCACCACGCTATCAAATTTAAAATCATCACCAACACCATCTCCCAAAAACCGAAACACTCAATAACCACCCACTGGACAAGATCTCAGAAGAAACTACACTCTGAACTCTTCAAAACTACACTATCAAAAAAAAATAGGAATGCTAAATCAAAACCACTCAACGGAACAAACACTCAGCTCCTTAAACAAAGCATTACTACAAACAGCAGACATAGTCGCTCCGAGACGCAGAGCACTCATCCGCAGAAACAATTCGGGCTGGTTTAATGACACTCTGACTCTACTGAAGCAAGAACGCAGAAGAGCTGAAGGAGCCTGGAGAAGAAACCCAACAAAGGAAAACCACTCTAACTATAAAGCACTCACTAATAAATATCACAAAGCGATCTTCAAAGCAAAAAAAGAACATTTCTCAAACACCATCTCAAAAGCCCTAAACCGACCTCACAAACTTTTCAAACTAGTCGCTCAAACTATGAACCCCACCTGTTTGGACCCCCCAGCAAACGAAACTCAAGAATTCTGCAATGAACTATCGGATTTTTTTATCGACAATATACAATCGATTACATTTTCGCTGGTCCCGATCACCATCGACATCACCAAAAACATTATCAGAAGTCTCAGAGACAGCACATCACCAAATTACATAATTTCTAAAAAAAAATGAAAGAATATACCGACATTCTGGCACCCACCATAACACATCTCGTAAATCAATCGTTCAAAGAAGGCATTGTTCCGATCTCCCTCAAGCAAGGCATAGTCAAACCCCTCCTAAAGAAGCCCAACCTCGACCCTAAAGACCCAAACTACTGCAGGCTGGTAACTAGTCTCAACACCATCTCAAAAATCACGGAGAAAGCAGTAGTACAACAGCTACAACTCCATTTGGACACCCACAAACTCTTGGATCCACTACAATCAGGCTTCGGTCCAGGCCATGGCACAGAAACAGCACTTCTCAAAATATGGGATGACGCCCTCGAAGCAGCAGATGACGGAGAATCATGTCTTCTGGTGCTGCTGGATCTCAGTGCAGCGTTCGACACAGTAGACCACAAAACTCTACTCATCCACCTTAAAGAAGTAGCAGGAGTCGCAGACCCTGACCTACCCTGGTTCGCATCCTTCCTAGAAAATCGCTCCCAGACAGTGAAACTAGGAGTCTTCACCTCTGAAACTCGTGCAATTTCTTGCGGAGTCCCTCAAGGATCACCCCTTTCACCCGTGCTCTTCAACATCTACCTCTGCCCACTCCTTAAAATCATCAGCAAACAGGACCTGTGCTACCATTCATACGCTGACGACACCCAACTCTACTTTCGTATCACTGGAAAAAAAGACCAATATCACGGACTGGAAGAGTGCCTCACATTGATCGATGATTGGATGACTGAGAGTTCCCTCAAACTCAATGGATCCAAAACAGAACATCTTCTCCTCCACGCAAACAGAAAAACAAAAGCAAAGACCATTACCCTGAGCACCAAAGTCATCAAAAGTCTCTGAGTCATCTTTGACTCAGAGATGTCGATGGATGCACAAATAGGATCAGTAGTCAGCGGATCGCACCATCTCCTCCGTCTGCAACGGAGACTCATCCCCTTCATCCCGGAAGAGGACACAGCAGTAGTAGTTGGAACAATCATCAACTCCCGACTCAACTATGCAAACTCCTTCTACATAGGACTACCTAAATATCAGATTTTGCGCCTACAAGTCATCCAGAACACGGCAGCCAGACTGGTAACAGGGAAAAAACCTTGGGAATCGATCACCCCTTCACTGAGGACCCTGCATTGGCTAACCGTAAAGGATCGGGTCACATTCAAGACCCTCTGCCTCACCCACAAGTGCACACAAGGAAACGCTGCTCAATATTTATGCGAGAAAATAAAACACTACTCCCCCAAACGCATTCTCCGATCAACCAATCAAAACCTCCTCCACATCCCCAAGTCCCGCTACAAATGGAAGGGAGAACAAAGATTTGCAGTTGAAGGACCACATCTATGGAACGCTCTACCCACGGACATCCGCATGGAAGAAAACCATTGGGCCTTCAGGAAAAAACGTAAGACCCACCTCTTCTGAAGGATCAGGACGTCACTGTATGCAAAGCGCCTTGAGGCGATTTAGTTCGCATTTGCAGCGCTATATAAGTTATCACTCACTCACTCATCAAGGATGTCAACCTCTTTGCTAGGAAATTATATTTCAAAAGTTTATACACTAAAAAGGTTGACACTGTTACTACCACTGATTTGCCTATCGAGGAGGATCCCTCCAGTGATTTGGCCCTCGCCACTTTGATCAGTTTATTGGAGGAATCAGATCCCTCTACGGCAATCACTGATTCTCAAACTGTCATGGATATGCAGTAGTGTTTGTCTGTCAGCTTACCTTCCTTCCCATGTGTTCATCTTAGAGGCCAGAACCCTTTCACCTGGCTTCCTTTATAATCTCCTCCCAGCCTGACTCCACCCCAGGCCCTATCACAGAACACTATATTAACCTGTGCACTGCAAGCCTGCTTTGCTGATCAACGTGTTTGTTAGGCATTGTGTGTTTGGGTTCCTGCCTGCCGTGTGCTACGTCTGTCTCGCTGTTACGTTATTGGCTTGTCCCCGACTATCCCTGTCTGCTCGTGACCCTTGACCTTCGGCTCGTTCTTTCGTTATCCTTGTCTGCTTGTGGCCCCTGACCTTCAGCTTGTTATTCGGTTCTCTCATATCTTGTGCTGCTGCTTCCCCTCTTTTCCCCTTATCCTACGGGGCGTGAGCTAGGAAACTCCAGGGGCCGCGACCTGGTCCCAGCCTGCAGCATAACATCCTCACCACTAGAGGCCCTGGAGAAGACCTGCTTGGTCTTAGACTCCGCGCCCTGGGGAATCTTGGCTCTAGCTTCCGTTAGGATCCCGGTTGTGCTCCTCTGGTCCCGCTTTCCACAACCACCCAGTTTCCTATCCGCAGAAGCCAGCCATAGGGTTCACTACCTTGCGGTGCACTCCTGTCCCCCTACGGTGTGCATCTGTCACCTGGCCACAGGTGACCTTGACACAAACTTCCCTTGACATCACCACTACTAAGAAATACGAACCTTTAAGTTCAATGCCAACATTTAAACTTAAAGCGGAGCTCCACCCTAAAGTGGAACTTCCACTCATCGGAACCCTCCCCCCCTCCGGTGTCACAGTTGACACCTTTCAGGAGGGAGGGGGGTGAAGATACCTGTCTAAGACAAGTATTTTCACCCACTTCCGGGAGTCCTCTCTGCGGGAAATCTGCGGGAAGTATGTCACTTCCCGCAGAATACCCATTGTGTTCTGGGAGACACTCGGCTCCCAGAACACACAGGGACCAGTCAGAACGGTGCAGCGCGACTCGCGCATGCGCCGCAGGGAACCGGGCAGTGAAGCCGCAAGGCTTCACTTCCTGGTTCCCTCACCGAGGATGGTGGTGGGGGCAGCAGAGTGATGAGCGACTGCTCGTCCTCTGCTGCGGACGTCGCTGGACTCCAGAACAGGTAAGTGTCCTAATATTAAAAGTCAGCAGCTGCTGTAGCTGTAGCTGCTGGCTTTTAATATTTTTTTTGGCGGAGCTCCGCTTTAAGTCTAATAAATTTCCCCAATTATCCGAAAACAAAAATCTTCTAGCCTTTGTAGATGCTGTCAGTAATGACTTTAGGAAAATGCATAAACAGAAACAACTAAAAAATCTTTCACAACAAGAAACTAATGCATTACGGACACTATGTACACAACACTCACTTACAATTAAGCAAGCGGATAAAGGTGGGAACATAGTGGTGATGACTAATGTACAATACAAGGAAATGTGTCTAAAAATTCTGCAGAATAAAAAGTGGCACAAAAAGATAACCCTGACAACAGTCCACAGATTCTATGAGGCCTTTTATGTTCTTGTTGATGACGCCTTTTCCCAGGGTGCCATCAACCGGGAAATTTGAGAAATTCATACGCACCAAGCATCCCAAAATACCAACCATGTACTGTTTGCCCAAAATTCATAAACAAGCCCCCCTTCCCCCAGGGTAGACCCATCATCTCCGGGAGAGAAAGCATTAGCGACAATTTAAGCAAATATATTGATGCTTTACTAAAACCACATGTTGTTAACCTTCCATCCTACATCAAGGATACCATACACCTCCTACAAGTTCTAGACAATGTATGCCTCAATCCTGACAGCTTACTTGTCGCTATTGACGTTGAGACACTCTACAGCAGCATTCCGCATCACCTCGGTCTTGCGGCTATGCAGCATATTTTGTCTCAATCTCACCGTGACGATAAGAAAATACACCAATTTATCATCTTTGCATTAGAGTTTATCTTGATGCACAACACATTTACCTTCGACGGTTCCCACTACCTCCAGGTGCAGGGTGTTGCTATGGGGACGCACGAGGTGGTTTAGACATGGCTGCGTGAAGACACGTTGCTTTAGAGCTCCGGGACCTCCATGCCTATCCCGACTAGCAGCGGCCGATTGACAGCCTACATCACGGCATGAATACTGGCAGTAAATACAGGACAAGATCCGCAATAAAGAAAGACCCCATCGGTAACCCCCAAGGGGATATCCAGCAGTATTTCGCCTTACCAACGTGAGCATCGCCAGACGCCAGAGGGGCAATACCACGCAGCACAGGTTACATCGCAGCTGTGAGACCAACCTCTCTCTCGATTCCTTCCGAGTCAGACAGCGGAGCAGAGAGCGTGACTTGGGAGATTGCTATGCTGGGAGCTGGCCCTCTGAAGGACGGGGATACAGAGAACATGGAAGGAGACATGCGAGCCCTGCTGAAAGCACTCCCTACCCGTCAGGACATGGAGGCACTTCCCATACGCCAGGACATAGAGGCTCTGATTGCGCGAGTGGAGGAGGCACACTGCAAGGAAATTAATGCGGTAAGGACAGACCTTAAAGCTTTGACGGAGAGGGTAGATGAGGGAGCTATGGTATCTCTGGAGCAGCGGGTTGGGGCCATGGAAAAAAGACAGTTGGCACAGACAGATACAATTGTGTATTTACAACTCCACATGGAAGTTCTGGAAGATAGAAGCCGCCGGAACAATTTACGGCTCAGGAGCTCCCGGAACCATCAGATGCAGAGGATCTCGGGAATTTGGTGGAATCAATTTTCCAGAAGGTCATGAAGCTCCCCCAGATGACAGTGGAGCTGGATAGAGTACATAGAGCTTTGGGCCCCAGATCTAAAAATTCTGAGAGACCTAGAGATGTAGTGTGCCGCCTACACAGTTATCAGCAGAAGGAGCAGATACTAAGAGCGGCATGGGAGATGGGTGACATCGAGTACGAGGGAACTCATATCAAAATCCTTTCAGACCTATCTAGGGCTACCCTACAGCGTAGAACCTGGTTGCGCCCGATTTTGAATTTAGCAAGAGATAAGGGGTAATCCAATAGGTGGGGGTACCCTTTGGCGGTTACGTTCCGCAAAGCATCAGCTCTATTCACATTACGCACACCAGTTGACTTGCCGGAACTTTTTGCTTTTCTGGAAGAGCCACCTATTAAGGTTCAAAATTGGCTGTCGCCCATTATATACACAGGGGGTCATTTAGGAACTTCAGCTGCAGGACAATGGAGGAATTTTCAAGTAGGCCAACAGCAATTGCCTAGACGGTGATCCCAACCCCCAGAGGGAGACCTAAGCCAACAGATGAGACCTAACTCTGGAAATATAGGACAGGATAGATGACACCGGAGTCCTAACGGATACTACTGGTAACCCCAGTGACTTTGGAACCCGACAAGACTTTCTTAACCTAACTAGTTCCCATATTAAGATACATACCTGCTGATACTGGAGAGGAAGCCTTCGGGCTACAAGTTATTGATGTTGTTAGTAGTATGGCACTTTAGGAGTAGAGGCTGAATAATCAATTTGGATATGTAAAGTAATTAGGTTTGAGGGGTTAGAGAAAACACAACCTCCAGTGAGAGGGTCTGGGGAATTAGGGGGTTGATATTCTGCATTCTATCTGTTTTTTTTATTTTTTATATACATCTTTTCCTGTTAGTAGGAAGTTAGCTCGGTGGTGTGATGTATTCTTTTTTGTTTTCCTCCCTCCATACCTCTGAATTAAGGTTGGGGGGCCCATGTAGGGGGTGCCTACTATACCCGGAAGATGGTTTTGTTAAGCCCCCTCTTTATTGATATGACCCGGGAGTTGGGAATCGGATGGATGAATCCCATTATGGGGAATTTTTCATTATTATTTTTTTTGGCACAGTACAATATACACGGTCTACACATTTATAGGGGCTCTCTTTTTTTTTTTCTTTTTTTTTTTTTAGAGCCCCCTTCCTTAATAGGATTGACTGATTGACTGATTGTTAGCACATAGGAATCACTTTTTATAGATAAAGGGTTAACGTTTTCTGGAGGAAATAAGATAACACACAATTTTTTTTTTTTTTTTTTTCGGATTAAAGCAGTTGGAGAGATCACAACTTTAAGCACTTTTTTTTTCCTTCTTCTCCTCCCCCCTTTTTTTTTTATACACAGTAAGGCACTTAAATAAGGTAATTAATATAAGTGGTGATATGGGGGTAATTTTTTTTTTTCCCCCAGATGGGGTCCTTCCCCCTCTCCCCTTGTCTCCCTCCGGGGGGATGGAGAGAGGGGAAGGATTAGATGGTTGGAGTTGAGTAATAATATGTGATTAAATCAAGGGAAGGTTGGCGGGTGTTAATGTGGGGAAGTGAGGGTTAGAGTGGTCGCTCTATTATAATTTATTTAATGCCCCCTCGGCGAGGGAAATGAGCAGAGATGTGGGGGTGGAGGGAAGATGGGGAGAACTTGTGGTCCGTGTAGTGGGCTGTGGGTCGGAGATGAGGGGGGGGTGGAGGAGAGAGAGAGGTAATTAGATGAGGGAATTTTGCCTCATAGTACGGGGACTATATTGAGGGATGTATTATATAATATAGGGAATTTCAGGATGTCCCACATATGGATTTTAAGTATTGTGGGGTTTTTCCCTTATTTAGTATCATTCAGTATCAATAATAACAGTCAGAAATCGGAATTATAAATATAGTTAATAATGGAGCTACTGACGGCATCTGCCTCTCTCTCTTCTTCACACCCCCCCCTTCATTTCTTTCTCAGTTAATGGTAAATTGGGAGGGATGGGGGTCCCTGGAGAGCTCTACTTCCGTCCATGTCTGACCTATACCTCCAAATAGATTGACGCTCAAATACTGCTTACCCGTTGAGCGTTCTAGTTTATAGTGATAAATAAAAAAAAATTCCCCTTTTTTTTTTCCACTGTTCCTGTCACCTGTAGGACATGGAGACCCTAAATGTGCTTTCACTCAATGCCAAAGGCAAAGACGGGTACTCCTACATGACTTGCAGCGTCTGAAATCGGACATTTATACAGGAGATGCATTTCAGTGATGATAAAATACCAATTTTAAAGAGTCACCCATTTCCAATGGTTTACCATTCAACTAACCAAATGGCTAAGTCAAGGGGGGTTTCTATCCTTATCTCAGGGAGAATACCATGGTCTTGTATAGATTAATTTAGGGAATCGGCAGGTCGTTTTTTGTTTGTGAAAGGCAAGGTGGGAGAGGTAGGGGTAACGTTAGCAACATTATACGCCCCCAACGAGCGTCAAGAGACTTTCTTGGGCATGGTGTTTAAGCGACAGTTGGGAAGCTGAAATTTCTACACATCTGTTTTTACAACCAAGCTCAGATGGCACTTGCCGTCACCAAAGTTTGCATAGCAAAGAAAGGCTTGTCTCGAGGCCCCCTGGTGTGTTGGAAGCTTCAAAGAGTTTAATGACAATCTGTCCCCAGTGACCAAGTTGTAATTTACTGGAGGAAGGACTGCCCTGTGAGCATTGATTGGGTCAAAATTCAAATGGGTTGGCAAGGGACGGAGTTCGAATGAGTAATGAGTGAGTTTTTGTAAAAAGGGTTCGTAAGAATGAATTCAGCCCTTCTGACCTAAGACCTTGCTGAAACCACATGCATCTCTGGAGGCCTACTAGCAGCCTGTTGGTTCGGGCCTAACTCCATGAGGCTTGCTGGAGCCTCCAATCTATGTGATATCTGAAACCAGCCGATGAAGAGTATCTGGGGAAATGTGTTAAGTATCCTTCATATTATTATTGGTTGTTGTAGACTGTAATGTATATCTGTTGTTATGCTACGTTTCCTATTTTTAGAGGAATAAATGTAATATGACTTGGTTTACGAAGCAACTGTGTTTCTCTTTATACCATACAGTGTATCTTTAGGCCTAGCATTCTGATAGGCTAAACTAGCAAGCAAGGGACTATACAAATAATACATAGATGCGATAGTTATATGTTATAGATTAATAGATGTAATATTGCATATTTTCTAATAGCGACTGATGAAGTTCACTGAAGGACACTTGATCTTAGGGGGAGATTTAAATATACCATTAGTCCCAACAGAAGATACTACCTCTGGATTATCATCAATCTCCTTTTAGTATGCGTAACCGTATCGCTCAAATTTTTCATAGGAACCAATTGGTTGATATTTGGCGCTTGCTCCATCCCACTGAAAGAGATTACACTTTCTATTCTACCCCCCATAAATCGTACTCGTGAATAGATTATTTTCTTGTCCCACATGCCCAACTAATCTCGGTATGGAAGGCTAACATAGGTTCAATCACTTGGTCAGACCACGCACCGATATTCATGACATATGTTCTGGGGGACCCTATGATGACTAGGTTAAAGCAGTGGAGATTGAATGAAAGCCTCCTACAGGATCAAACTGTCTTAGAGGATGTTATTAAGGAATTAAAATTTTACTTCTGCACAAACGATACCCCAGATTGTGATCCAGGTATCATATGGGAAGCACATAAGGTGGCTATCCGCGGGGTACTAATTAAACATGGGGCTAGGATTAAGAGAAGACGCACAGAACAGCTAAAGTTATTTCTTGAAGAACTAGCTAGATTGAAGGCTCGACATAAACAGGCACGATCCCCCTCCCTAGAGAGAGCTCTTGGTAACAAACGAACACAAATTTCTGAACTTCTTTATTTTAAAGCTTAAGCGACATTACAGGTTTGTAAGAGATTCTCATATGATTTGGGGGATAAATGTGGTCAATTACTGGCTAGGACATTACGTGAGGAGAAATTAAGGAATTATATCCCATACCTTATTTCACCCAGCCAAGGCAGAGCTACGAAACCAAAATAAATAGTACAGGAATTTCAGGAATTTTATGAGTCCTTTTACAATATACAGACAAAGCCTCCTACTCAGGATCATATAGATTCGTACCTCTTATCATCAGCTATGCCCCATCTAACAGAGGAAGACAGAGATGACCTTGAAAAACCCATAACTATGGAAGAATTACAAGGAGTGGTAGGTACTACTAAATTGGGTAAACCACCAGGGCCGGACGGTTTGACGGCCCAATACTACAAAACATTGTTTCCATCCCTATCTCAATATATGCTGTGAGGGGGTTAGCTCGGCAGCGGGTGTGTGTGACCCCCGGGATGGGCTCCCCACACAAAACAGGCCCAGCAAACGGAGGTTGTGGTTTTCAAAATCAAAAAGGTGTGGTTTATTTTCTATTTACAGTGACAAAACACAGCAAAGCAAAAGAAACATAAACAAAATAAATCCTGGTCAACTTGACCTCTGACTAAACATACAGGTTTCCTAACTAACAACTGGGATCAGCCTAGTGCTGTCCTAGTCCCTAAGTCCCTGGTTTTAAATGTCCAAGCAAATAGCCACACAGGCTTTGTCTCACCGCACAGGGGTTCACTCTCCCTAGACAGTCCACACAGGTCTGGGTCCAGGCATGAGCTAACATCTAATGAAGCTGGGAGTTCTTATAGAGGCCTTAAACGAGCTGACAAGCTTCAGCTGGTCTCATCAACTCCCTGTCTGCACGACGCCCCACACTCTCCCTAGAGGTATGAGTCATCCATGAGCCCACTAGCCCCAGCTGGGCTTATACAACTCTCCACCTAGTTGTATAAGTCGGCGTAAAGCCTGAATCTGGGCGAAATATATCTACCCCCCTGGATGCAACCAGGTGACTTTACCTTCCTGCTGTCACATACCCCCCCCCCCTCTTGTTTTAACCTCGGGGTTGGAACACCAGCAATCAGGCATTCATGTACTCGAGACAAAGCATCCACATTCCCCATTTGAACGCCAGGGCGATGCTTTACTGTGAAGTTGAATTCCTGGAGGGCCAGGAACCACCTATTCACTCTTCTATTTGTTTCCTTGTTTTGAGCCATCCACTTTAACGGAGCGTGATCCGTAACCAAGTCAAAGTGCCTACCTAGCAGGTAGTACCGAAGGGAATCTAGAGCCCACTTCACCGCTAAACACTCCTTTTCAACGGTGGCGTAATTTACCTCATGGGACTTCAACTTCCTGCTGAGGTAAATGACTGGGTGCTCTTCCCTGTTCCAGACCTGGGACAATACTGCTCCTAACCCCACATCTGACGCATCACTTTGTACGACAAAGTCTTTAGAGAAGTCGGGTGAGTACAACACTGGCTGGCTACATAAGGCTTGTTTCAAGAATTGGAATGCTGCCTCAGCCTCGGGGGTCCATTTAATCATGACCGACCCTTTCCCCTTCGTCAGGTTGGTTAGGGGCACAGCCTTAGAAGCAAAGTGGGGAATGAATCGCCGATAATACCCAGCGATTCCCAGAAAGGCTCGTACCTGCTTCTTGCTGTTGGGACGTGGCCAACTCTGGATGGCCTCGACTTTGTTGAGTTGGGGTTTTATTACTCCCCTCCCAATGGTGTACCCAAGATATTTGGCCTCTTCCTGCCCAATGGTACACTTCTTGGGGTTAGCCGTAAACCCCGCTTCCCGAACAGAGTCCAGGACTGCTTGCACTTTTGGCAGATGTGAGGCCCAATCTGTGCTATGGACAATTACGTCATCCAGGTAAGCCGCAGCATACTTCCGATGGGGCCTCAGCATCTGGTCCATTTTCCGCTGGAATGTGGCCGGCGCATTCTGTAACCCGAACGGCATTCTTTTATATTGGAACGCCCCGTCTGGGGTTACAAATGCGGTTTTCTCTTTGGCCGACTTGGCCAGGGGGATTTGCCAATACCCTTTTGTGAGGTCAAGAGTCGTCATGTATCGGGCTGTTCCCAGCCGGTCGATCAACTCATCTATACGTGGCATGGGGTAGGTGTCAAATTTTGTAACTTTGTTCAACTGACGAAAATCGTTACAAAATCGCCAGCTCCCATCCGGTTTAGGCACCAACACAATGGGACTAGACCAATCACTTTGGGACTCCTCTATCACCCCTAAGTTCAGCATTTTCTGTACTTCCTCCCGTATTGCCTCCCGTCGGGCCTCTGGGATCCGATAGGGTTTTAACTTCACCCTTTCACCGGGCGGGGTAATGATGTCATGCTCTACCCCAGATGTTTGTCCCGGCAACTCAGAGAATACCTCCTTGTTGCGAAGCACAAACTCCTTAACCTCCTGTTGTTGGGGTTGTGACAAGGTGGCTGCTATTCCAACCTCAGGAATCACGCAACCAGTTTGAGCTGGTGACCAAGTGTCTGCGACTAGGGACTCTCTATCCCTCCAGGCTTTCAACAGATTAACGTGATAGATCTGTTCGGGCTTTCGCCTTCCTGGTTGTCTGACCTTGTAATTCACTTCGCTCACTTTTTCCATTATCTCGTAGGGGCCTTGCCATTTGGCAAGGAATTTACTTTCAACCGTAGGGACAAGTACCAGTATCCTATCCCCCGGGGAAAAGGTACGGGTCTTGGCTCCACGGTTGTACACTCTCTGCTGTGCTAACTGCGCTTGGGCCAAATGTTCCTTCACGATGGGCATTACCTGTGCAATTCGGTCTTGCATCAGGGCGACATGCTCAATCACACTCCTGTGGGGAGAACTCTCACTTTCCCAAGTTTCCTTGGCCATATCCAACAGCCCTCTTGGGTGTCTCCCATACAGTAACTCAAAGGGGGAGAATCCCGTAGAGGATTGGGGCACCTCCCTAATAGCAAACATCAGATAAGGAAGTAGACAGTCCCAATCCTTTCCATCTCTATCCACCACTTTCTTCAACATTTGTTTTAGGGTTTTGTTGAATCTTTCAACCAGCCCATCGGTTTGGGGGTGATACACAGATGTACGTAATTGCGTCACTTTGAACAATTTACACAGCTCCTTCATAACCCGGGACATAAAGGGTGTACCTTGGTCCGTAAGCAGTTCTTTACAAATACCCACCCGGCTAAACACAAGAGATAGCTCTTTGGCTATGGTTTTGGCCGAGGTATTTCGGAGAGGGATCGCTTCTGGATAACGGGTGGCATAGTCCATTATAACTAATATGTACTGGTGCCCCCTAGCGGACTTGATTATAGGACCTACCAAATCCATGGCGATCCTCTCAAACGGGACCTCAATGATGGGTAGAGGGACCAGCGGGCTACGGAAATGTGGCATTGGGGCCGACCTCTGACACACAGGGCAGGAGGAACAATAATTTTCTATGTCCTTCATCACCCCCGGCCAATAGAATCTCTGTAATACCCTCTCTCGGGTTTTCTCTGTCCCCAGATGACCTCCAAGAATGTGCCCATGGGCCAACTCCAACACCAACTTCCTGTAAGGTTTGGGCACCACAAGCTGCTCAACGGTTTCTTCTGCCCTTTTTGCCACCCGATACAGTAGGTCCTTCTCTACGCTGAAGTATGGGTAAGTGCAGGTATTATCTGGGTTCACTAACTCGCCATCTATTTTCACTACGTTTTCCCGTGCCTTTATTAGGGCGGGGTCTTTCAACTGTTCTGTGGCAAAGTTTTCCCTGTGAACCTCAAGATCAGAAAACTCCACAGACGGTAGGTTTTTGTCTGAGGAGGTGGGCTCCTCTCCAGTTTCTTGAGTCTCCCCTGCCAATACTGATAAGGGAAATTCCGGAGAGTCCTCACCACTCTCAGGGGAGTTCTGGCTATCACATTCCTGGTACATAGGGGCACCAGTGGGGGGCTCAGGATCATCCCACAGTTCCCAGAACTTCGGAAAATCCCTTCCCACAATGGCGTCATGCGGTAACTGAGATACTAAGCCCACTGGATGAAAGAGGGTACCTTTGGGGGTCTCGAAACACACTGTAGTCACTGGATACTCTCGGGTGTCCCCATGCACACAAATAACAGCTACCTTGCTATTCCCAGAGACCTCTGTTTTAACTAACTCAGCCTTTATCAGGGTCACAAGGCTACCTGAATCCAGCAATACCACAACATTTCTACCATTAACACACATTTTGCATAAATGTTTCTCAGTTCCTCGAATGGCAGTGCATGCGACTGTCGCACACAGCGACTGACGTCTGCCCGTCAGAAAGTCACACTGCATGGGTTCCTCCACAACCGGGCAATTGGCTGCAATATGTCCCGCTTGCCGGCAGCGGTAGCAAACGATCCTTCTTGCGGCCTCTTGAGCCGCTGATTTCCCAGGCTGTTCTCGCCAAACTTGGGGTAGAGCTCCCACCCTCTCACTCTCTCCACCCTCACCCCTTGGAATCCTCTTATCCGCCCCTGGGGATGGTCTGGTCTTAGGGTGGAAAGTCTGAGTGTCTCTGGAAGAGGCCGTCAGGTTCTCTGTAGCCAAGTATTTCTCCACACGATCCACAAGACCATCGGCCGTCTCTGGGTCTCCATGGCTTACCCACTTTTGGATGGCAGTAGGAAGAGCTCTCAAAAACCGATCCATTACAACACGTTCCACAATCTTTGGTGCGGACAAAGTCTCTGGCTGTAGCCACTTTCTGCTCAGGTGAATGAGATCATACATTTGAGACCTGGGGGGTTTTCCAAGCTGGAAAGTCCAGTTATGCACACGCTGAGCCCGGACAGCCTGGGTGACACCCAGCCTTGCCAATATTTCAGCTTTTAGCATCGCATAGTCTTTTGCTTGGTTAGGCTCTAGGTCATAGTAAGCTTTCTGCGATTCACCAGTTAACAGAGGAGCCACCAGTCCAGCCCACTGCTCCTCAGGCCACTTTTCTCTTTCAGCGGTCCTTTCAAATGTGGTCAAAAATACCTCTGGATCATCCTCTCCAGTCATTTTTGTCAATAAACGACTCACCCCAAAGGACGCGGTATTAGTGGGACGGCTTTCCTCACTGGTCTGCGGACGTTGCTGCATTACTGCTTCCATCTGTTGTTGTAGTCTCTGCTCTTGCTTCTGCAACAGGTCTATGAAGCGGGCCTCAGATTGCTGCTGGGCTTGTTGCTGAGCCTCCAGACTCTGTTGCAAAGTTGTGTTTGTCTGCTGCTGGGCTGCAAGGCTCTGTTGATGAGCTTGCTGCTGGGCTGCAAGGCTCTGTTGATGAGCTTGCTGCTGGGCTGCGAAGTTCTGTTGTTGAGCTGCAAGGCTCTGTTGATGAGCTGCAAGGCTCTTTTGCAAACCTGCATTTGTCTGCTGTTGATTGGCATTTGCTAGAGCCAGCTGTTTCAGTATCTCCTCCATGCTGGCTTAAAAAAAAACTGCCACTGGTTCTCCACCAACTGTGAGGGGGTTAGCTCGGCAGCGGGTGTGTGTGACCCCCGGGATGGGCTCCCCACACAAAACAGGCCCAGCAAACGGAGGTTGTGGTTTTCAAAATCAAAAAGGTGCGGTTTATTTTCTATTTACAGTGACAAAACACAGCAAAGCAAAAGAAACATAAACAAAATAAATCCTGGTCAACTTGACCTCTGACTAAACATACAGGTTTCCTAACTAACAACTGGGATCAGCCTAGTGCTGTCCTAGTCCCTAAGTCCCTGGTTTTAAATGTCCAAGCAAATAGCCACACAGGCTTTGTCTCACCGCACAGGGGTTCACTCTCCCTAGACAGTCCACACAGGTCTGGGTCCAGGCATGAGCGAACATCTAATGAAGCTGGGAGTTCTTATAGAGGCCTTAAACGAGCTGACAAGCTTCAGCTGGCCTCATCAACTCCCTGTCTGCACGACGCCCCACACTCTCCCTAGAGGTATGAGTCATCCATGAGCCCACTAGCCCCAGCTGGGCTTATACAACTCTCCACCTAGTTGTATAAGTCGGCGTAAAGCCTGAATCTGGGCGAAATATATCTACCCCCTGGATGCAACCAGGTGACTTTACCTTCCTGCTGTCACAATGCTTAAGCTATTTAATGCGCTAGGGTCAACAGCAACACTGGCCAAAGACACCCTGTTAGCCCATATCTTGGTTATCCCAAAAGAGGAAGTTATAGACCGATTTCCCTGCTCAATCTCGATCTTAAGCTTTTCACTAAAATCTTAGCAAATAGGATTCAAAAGTATATCCCCAATTTGATATATCTTGATCAGGTGGGATTTGTTCCCACACGAGAAGCACGTGATAATACCACAAAAGTTATCAATTTACTACAGATAGTAAATGCAACTCAGATACAATGTGTTTTCTTAAACACAGACGCGGAGAAGGCATTTGACAGGGTGAATTGGAGTTTTATGCTAGCAGTCCTACGACATGGAAGTTTTTGTAGTAGGATGCTACAATGGATTTCCTCCATTTATTCCTGCCCGACGGCCCAGGTACGGGCTAATGGCATATTATCTGAGACTTTTCTAATTTCAAATGGGACACGCCAGGGGTGTCCCTTGTCGCCACTCCTATTTGCCCTGCCATTGGAACCCTTTCTGTGTATGGTACGTTTAAATCAGGATGTTGCAGGAGTGCATATAGGGAACATTGAAAGTAAAATCTCAGCGTATGCTGATGATATGCTATTCTCTCTTACGAATCCTTTGATTACGATTCCCAATTTGATGATGGAATTTGAGAAATATGGCCGGCTCTCTAATCACTGTATTAATTTTAATAAGTCAGAGGCAATGGGGGTTAATTTACCACAAACGTTGATTGCGCAACTCAAGCAAAATTTTAAGTTTAAGTGGACTAATAAAGCGTTAACATATCTGGGCACTTTAATCCCGCCGAACATAGCTAAGATCTTCGAGTTAAATTTTCCCCCATTATTGCAAAAAATTAAGATACTATTAAATAAGTGGAATACTGGCCTATATACATGGTTAGGACGCTGCAACATCATTAAGATGAGCATTCTTCCTAAATTTCTGTACTTACTACAAGCACTACCTGTATATATTCCACCTATCTACTTTAAACAGAGCCAGAAATGAATCTTTGATTTTATATGGGCAAGCAAGCATCCCCATGTGCAACAGAAACAACTAATGCTTCCTAAAAGAAATGGGGGACTAGCGGTCCCAGATCTACAGAGATACTACGAAGCAATACATCTGAGTAGAGTCATTGATTGGAACAGACACAGAGATATTAAGCTTTGGGTGCAGATTGAGCAGGGTTAAATATCGGTACCCCTCGGTAGAGTTCCATGGTGTTTCCCCTTCTTACCTAGAGAGGTGACTAAACATCCTTTAGTAGGAAACACGGCCAAACTTTGTTCAAGGATGTTCCCTATGGTTGGTATAACACCTACCACTTCCCCCCTGTATCCGATACTGGGGAATCCTCTTTTACACCAGGTTATGAGGATGTGGCATTCAGACACTTAGTGAATAAGGGGTGTATACAAGCATCAAATTACATAAAGGCGGGAGTATGGCTGACAATTGGGGAATTAACTGAACAAAGGAGTGACTTTAGACTAAAGTACTGGAATGCCGTACAGATTACCCATTTTCTTAGTACCCTCCCATCCCCTGGACAATTTGATAGACCACTCAATAGATTAGAGAAACTATGTGCAGAGGAGAGAACAACATCTCACACTTTATCGGCTAGCTATGAACTATTGATGATACTGCCTGAAACCCATTCTCTGAAATGTGTTCAGGATTAGGAAAGGGAATTGGGGGAACCTTTTAGTTTTGCACAGCGACAGCACATTTTTAGGTTTACTCATAAATCCTCAATCTGTGTTAAAACACAACAAACTAACTTTAAGATTTTTACCAGGTGGTACAGAACACCAGGGAGATTAAAGAAAATCTACCCTGACACTTCAGACTTGTGCTGGAGATGTCAGAGAGATAAAGGCACTATGTTACACATTTTTGTTGAGAAAGTTGAGAAATTTTTGGATGGAGGTTAGACGAATTCTTTAAATCTGTACAGACCAAAGGATACCGGAAGATCTGGATTTTTTTCTCTTACACGCAAACCTTATTCCAAGGAAAAAATACAGAGAATCTAGCATTGGCCACCTGCTAGATGCTGCCAAGGCGTGTATTCCTTTGAAATGGAAATCATCTGCGCCACCGACGATCGGAATGTGGATACGTAAAGTTAAGGAAATAAGCAAATTAAAAGACCTAGTGCATTCTGCACGCCATCAGCAGGAACGCTATTCCAGGATTTGGTTTTCCTAGCCTCAGAAGAGGGAAGAACCCTCCTTGATAAGGATTAGGCTTGTGCAATTCGTTTCGTAACGAATCTAAATTCGTCCGAATTTAGCAACTTTCGGACATTCGGAAGCATTCGAATTTCTGAACAAAGCAATTACGAATAAAACCGAATCCGAAATAAATTATATCGCAAATAGCGAATGCCCGAATGTCTTCGGCATAATTCGTTATGAAAAAAGTTACGAATGTACTAAAACCATTCGAAGCACAATAACACTCTGCTCTGCTCTCTGCTTCTCCCTCACCGTGCTGAACTCCCTCTCAAAATGGTGTACAGGGGGCGGAGGCTATAGCCGCATGTAAAAAACGAAAGTAAAATACAAGATTTCGAATCGTTACAACTAACCACTATGTATTTAGAAAAGTAAGAATCCATCCAAACCACATTAGGCATAATAGGCAGCGTCTTTGTGAGAGAGACGCGTAAAATTATGAATCAACGAACCCAAGAAAAGTTACGAAAGTAGGAGTTGTGTCCAGAATCAACTAAAAACAATGTACTCTACCGAAAGTATGAATTATAAATCAACTAAAAATAAGGCTTACATTAATATGAATCATTCCGACCGATTCAACAAAAAATGTTGCTTGCGAAAATACGAATTAGTCCGAACACGAAAAATCCCGTCTAGCAAAATTACGAACGATTACGAATCAACAGGACTGAAAAGAAACAAACCAAAACTAAACAAATTTTTCCGTTGTGCACAAGAAAAGAACCGAAACTAAACAAATTTTTTCTGTTGTGCACAAGTCTAATAAGGATCAGAATAACTAAGTGGGAGGTCTGGAGGCACTAGGCTAATCTGTCTGGTGGCGTTGGGTGAGGCACTTGGGGTCTCCTTATGGGAATTCGTCCCATATTATATCCTATATTTTTCCCTTTTCCCCTCCCCCTTTTTTTTTTTGCTTGTTTTTTTGTTTTGTTGAATTGATAGGTTACAGATATAACTATGGAGACAGAGATAGATCTGGATAAGGAAGAGATTGTAAACGAGGGGGCAAAGAGGGGAGACGTTTGATTATACATTTATGGTCGGTAGGAGTATCGTTTCTTACGTTTGGGAAATCAGACGCCGACATGGGGATTGGGGAAATAATGTTGGGCTTTAAAATCGAGAAGCTTAATTAGAGTGGAATGATTAGCCCCCTAGGTATTTGTCTATCCCCTAGCTTACTCTGAACATTTATTTGTTTATGTGATGTCTGATATGTGATATGTTTAAATAATAATAAAAAAAATATTGATTTGAAAAAAAAAACAATTAAGCAAGCGGATAAAGGTGGGAACATAGTGGTGATGACTAATATACAATACAAGGAAATGTGTCTAAAAATTCTGCAGAATGAAACGTGGTACAAAAAGATAACCCTGACAACAGTCCACAGATTCTATGAGGCCTTTTATGTTCTTGTTGATGACGCCTTTTCCCAGGGCGCCAACAATCGGGACATTTGAGAAATTCATACGCACCAAGCATCCCAAAATACCAACCATGTACTGTTTGCCCAAAATTCATAAACAAGCCCCCCTTCCCCCGGGTAGACCCATCATCTCCGGGAGAGGGAGCATTAGCGACAATTTAAGCAAATACATTGATGCTTTACTAAAACCACATGTTGTTAACCTTCCATCCTACATCAAGGATACCATACACTTCCTACAAGTTCTAGACAATGTATGCCTCAATCCTGACAGCTTACTTGTTGCTATTGACGTTGAGACACTCTACAGCAGCATTCCGCATCCCCTCGGTCTTGCGGCTATGCAACATATTTTGTCTCAATCTCACCGTGACGATAAGAAAATACACCAATTTATCATCTCTGCATTAGAGTTTATCTTGATGCACAACACATTTACCTTCAACGGTTCCCACTTCCTCCAGGTGCAAGGTGTTGCTATGGGGACGTCATGCGCCCCCTCATATGCAAACCTGTACCTGGGGGTGGGAACGTTCTCTACTTGATGATTATGATGATTTGGTTCCGCTTATGAGTAACATCACTAGTTGGTACCGATATATCGATGACGTGCTTGTCATCTGGGAGGGCTCGGTTGCCAGTCTTAATGCCTTTATGGCAGAGATTAACAAAAACGCCTTTAACTTACAGTTTACCATGTCTTACAGTGCCACTCACATTTCTTTCTTGGATGTTATTATTTACAAGCATGAGGATGGTCATCTTTCCAGTGGGCTTTTCAGAAAGCCCACTGCTGGAAACACCATACTACATGCCTCTAGTGCCCACCCTAAGTCCTTGATCCACTCTATCCCTTTCAGCCAATATTTAAGGCTCAAATGAAACCGCTCAACCAACGAGTCCTTTAAAACTGAGGCGGATGCTTTGAGAAAACGTCTACTTCTACGGGGGTATTCACATACATGCCTCAAAAAAGCATTTAGACGAGCATGTGAAAGACCAAGATCTGAGTTACTTTTCCCTCAAAAAACTAAATCTCACAAAGAGCAACACACTAGAGTAATTACCAAATTCTGCAACCAACACAACCAAATGAAAGAAATTTTGGGGAAACATTGGGGGATTTTGCAATCTGACCCTCTGATCCATCCCCACTTGTCTACACGACCCACTGTCACATTCAAAAACGCCACATAACCTAAAGGACAAATTAGTCCAAACAGAATTTGTGGGCACGTTCAGAGATGATCAGTGCAAACGACAGGGTACCTTTTACGTGTGGAGGTTGCAGTATCTGCCGTTATATGAACACACAGCCGCACTTTATGTTGCCCAATGGGAAAGAACTTAAGTCTCAACACTTTGCTAATTGCAAAACTCCCGAAGTCATTTACCTCTTTAAATGCCAATGTCCAAGTTTCTACATAGGGAAAACGAGACTCGAGTTCCGCAAAAGGGCGCATAGGCATATCAACAGCATTGTCAAAATCAATCCAGACATTCCACTTGGAAGGCATATAAGAGACATGCCAGTATTGTTCCCAAGTTCTTTTCTGTCATTCTTGACAGAATACATCCAAATTCCAGAGGGGGGGACTTGAATAAAATTCTCCTCCAAAAAGAGTCCCGCTGGATAATGGACCTTCGGGCCACTTTTCCACCCGGACTCAACACTGTTTTGAGTTATAGGCCCTTCTTGGAAGGCTTCGGTTCAGGTATATGTGAAAAGGACATGTAGTACAATTTGTTCTGCATTACTGAATTGCTGTGCAAACCAATGCTAATTCTTAGTTGGTGAGTTGTGCCAATTGATGATGTGGGTTCGGATTGCTGTTTCCTCCAGATATGTATGTCTTGCTATACATTAACATCAATGTCTAGTTACCCTCTGTGTATATTCTTGAGATGTACTAATATGTTACTTATTTATTCAACATATTTATGTTTTTTTTTTTTCCTCAATTCCAGTTCTGAGTCGCACTATGCGTTCCATGTTGCCCTGTGCTATCGCATCATCCCGGGAAGTGAAAGATAAATTCCAACTGGCTATTGTGAGACATGAATTTTCACTAACAGACATGCATTCTATACTTATTTATACAATCTTAGCCCATTTTCTCGCCATCATTATACCTATATAGTTATATATACTGATTTGACAACTTGTTTTCAAAAAAATATCCATTTTCCCTTCGTTGACATCTTTGGTGTCACTAAGGGTTTTTTTTTTTTTTGTTATGCCTTGATGTATCTGTCATCCGCATTGGCCCTATTTATTAGCCATCTGCCACCTATGGCTGACATTTGTCCTCTCCCTGACACGGTAGTGTCAGCAGAAAATGTCATTCACAGGTTCACGCATGTACTGCACTGACTCCACTTGCGTCCATTGTTCTGTGTTACCTGCGCGCCGTCATGTTCAATTTGACATGCGGCGTTCCCATCACTCACGGCTGCCCTATAGTGTGGGGCTGTGCATATGTCGGCGCCTGACATCGCCACGCTACAATGCTTTTTGTTTACTCCCTAAGCCAGCCCCCACCAGGCGCAATGCATGTTCAGCCCCTTCCTTCAATGTGCTGCTGGATGATTTGTTTATCATACAAACAGATGTCAGCTGCTCCCTCACCATATCATTCATCACTGACAAGTCTTGCGCGGCTTTACTAATTAGTTGCCTCACAGCTGCATTGATATCAGCACACATGCTCAGTACACTTTCTTGTGCTATTTAAATGGCATTCATTCCTCTGACCATTTGCACACTGCCTTCTGTTAAGATAAGACTGCATATCAGTCTGCTGCTCCCAACAGGTATGAATGCTTTTCAAACCCCTTCAAACTCATTGACTTCTGATGTAGTTACCCTTTCCTATGGAACAGCCTGCTTTTTTGGCACATATTACTTTGAATTTCGTTTTTCTGTTTCCTTCCTTTATACTCTGTGAAGATACAACTATGGGTCTCTGCTTATTAGTCTCTATCCTTATGTTCCACTGACATGTGGTTGCATTTATATACAAAATTATTATACATGGCATGCCCTGTTTACTATAAAATTGATTCTAACTGCAGTACATTATCATATACATGTGGAGCTATTTAATTTGCAGGGCTGTGAGCCTTGCTTATCATTGAATTTGACACATATGTTATTTTAACTTTTTTTAGAAATTGTCACAAGCCCACTGACGGGACTCTACCCTTTTCCGTATGGTCTTCAATGTCCAGTTATGGACATCAGTGAGAACTTGACATAATTTATTGTTGCAGCCTGACTAAGCGGTCTTTTATTGATCTTTAACTATTAGTTCATTGTTCAGTCAACCTTTGTCCTTATCAGGACATTGTTTGCAGTTTTCCACCTGGACTCACTGGTTGGCAGATACATCAGGTTAGAATTGCCCATTCATTGTCTCCATTTGTTTTCTATGCATAATCTGTCACCTGTCTCGCATCATTGTTCATCTTTTTTTTTGCCAGTTGTTTTTTACCTTTTGCTTCAACTATGCTCATTTGTTCCTTGTTTTGCTTGTTATCGACCATGTCTTTGTATATATATTTTTTAGATGCTATTTAAATCTCCAACAAGGACACGCCCCTGATGAAAGGGAACATTCCCTGAAACGCGTCGGGCTCAACCACAGATTGGAAAACAATTTGTATCTGTAGTTCTTGTTTTTATGCACCTTACTGTATATGAATTTTATTCTACAGTCAGCTTTGGTCGCCACATGGTTGGCTTCTTTAAATTATCAGATTAAACTACTTTATACTCTAACAATTTTTTGTTTATAATTTTTGTTGCCGTGAAAGTCCCAGCCCCTAGTTAGGGGGACACCTTCTTTTGTTCCAGTAACATACGGGATTTTGGCAACTCTTTAATCTAGTCCTGGTGTAAAACTTCTTTCTGAGTTATAAACTTAGATAATGCGCCATACCTACTCAGCTCCTGTAGCAAAGAGGGCAAGGAGATGAGCGGTTCAGTGATGTAGAATAAGAGGTCATCGGCGTAGGCTGCCACTTTGTGTTGGTGCGGGCCGGCTTGAATGCCTCTAATAGACAGGTTACCTCTGATGTGGTGTAGGAAAGGCTCCAGGGAAAGAACAAACAGCAAAGTGGACAGGGGGCAGCCCTGTCTAGAGTCATTTGAGATTGAGAAAGGGGCGGAATTGTGTCAATTTACCCATACTGTTGCTGTGGGATTTGTGTACAGGGCTGCTATCCAGGACAGAATGGGGTCAGGCATTCCAACAAATTTAAAAATTTGCCGGAGAAAGACCCAATCCACCCTGTCGAATGCCTTCTCAACGTCTGTGGCCAGAAGTAGAAGGGGAATGCGGGATCTTTTCGCTTTTGCTATGACATCCAGGGTCCGGATAGTGTTGTCCCTGGCTTCTCTAGTCTGGATAAAGCTGACCTGGTCTGCAGCAACTACGCGTTACAGCAAGCCATTGAGTCTAGAAGCTAAAATTTTGGTGAAGAGCTTGACATCACAATTCAGGAGGGAGATAGGCCTATAACTGCCACATAGCATTGGGTCCTTGCCCAGCTTGGGTAGAACTGTAATAGAGGCACACAGCATATCAGCTGGTAAACTGTGTCCATCCAAAATGCCATTGAACGTTGCAAGGAAGTAAGGTGTCAGTAGATGAAGATATGTCTTGTAGTAGGGGAGGGTAAATCCATCTGGTCCAGGCGCCTTGCCAGGCTGGGTGTCAGTTATGGCAGTTCCTCAGCAGTAATAGGTTGGGATAGTGCCTCCCTCTCTTCAACCGTCAGTGTGGGCAGATTGGTTTCTTTGAGATAAGCTCGAATGTCAGAGGGGGTATAGGATGTTGAGACGGAGGTAGAGTCTAAGTTGTACAGTTTGGAGTAAAAGTCGCGGAACGTCTCTGCCAGGTCAGGAGAGGTATGGACTTTAGAGCCTGTTGGGGAAAGTAAAGCCAGAACATATGTCTGAGAGCGTTTAATTCGTAGTGCGGTGGCCAATAAATGGCCACATTTATCGCCATACTCATAAAAGGAGCGGCGAGCCCTTAAGAGTACGTGTTTCGCCTTGTACAGAGAGTGTTCCCTTATTGCCTCCTGAAGTCTGACTAATTCCGCTTCCATTATTCGTTCTGGCCGGTTCGTGTGTCAGCGTTCTAAGATATGAAGTTGCGTCAATAGTTCAGATAAGGTTTTAATGCGAAGTTGCTTGGCTGCATGCCCGTGTTTGATGAAAGTTCCCCTGATATAGCACTTATGTGCTGACCACACAGAGACCGGGCTCTTGACGGAGCCAGCGTTGGTGGAGAAATATGAGGTAAGTTCTTTATGGATATCAGTGGTGTTGTGGAATTTCTAGGCTGCTGTTTGCAGAGCACACAGCCCATATTTCCTGTGCTCTATAAGCACACACTTTAGATTCATCTTTTTGCAATAATGCTATCTTTAGTTAAGGTTGCTAAAATCCACTCACCATTCATCCCATCACTCATTCAAGGAAAGCACCAACACAGCTTATGTTCTCATCTCGGCTTCCCAGCATAGACTGCCTAGCCGACGCCTAATCATAGGCTTTTATTAAACTCAAAAGATCTCACACAGGAGGTGATTGGCTGCAGCAACCAATCCCCTCCCCCATGGGCGGGGACCTCACAGGATGTCCCTTCCACACAGGAAAATGGCAATACCTGGACATTCCTTCCAACAGGAGATGCCATACATGAATCCCATTCAAGAAATATGGCTTAAAGGATTCAATACAATAATACATACAATGAATACAATAACGTATGATGGCTAAAGTTACCATTGATAGGAATTCTTATTCTGCGCTATTCCATAGAATAACGCATATTAAGATTATACTATTATTGAATGGGGGAGGGAGGCTATCTGCTACGTATTCCAACCAATGTTGATCAGACACAGCAGAGACAAGAGCGCGCATCCGCCTATAACCAATGATGTCATTGCAGAGCGAGCATATCCCCTCCTTAACGATCGTCCATGCTAATGCACAGGGGGCCCCCGTTGGCGGACATATCCGCACCCTGCAAACATCACACTCCAACCTCAAGACGTTTTCCCCTATCAGACGGGATTCAACCAGCCTCAGACTACCCCAATCAGCTCTTTTAGAGCGGGTTGCGGAAGTACTAACACTGGGTGACACTATGACAATACATATTAAATACATCTTCATAAAAATTAAGTCAGGGTCCAGGAGGGACTCGTGAACCCTGTGGTGGACATTTTGGAGTTCATGTCACAACGATCGCACCCACCCCATCAGCCGAGAATATAAGTGACAGCTAATGAGGGGAATACGACCCTGGTTTTGATTGACCTCCAAACAACCCTCATATGACAATAACCCAGACATCGGGACTGTGGTCACTGCATAACCTGTGCGTGGCTTACAATACCTGGACCCATTGACAAAAGGTTCTTAGCCTCTGGGATGGGAACCTACTTCACCAGACTGCTGCTTGCCGATTCAAATTCTATTAAAGAAAGACAGTCTTGGCACAAACTTGGTTAGAATTACAGAGGTTATTATTAGTTTGAAAAAAAAAACTGTCACTCTTACATTTATCACTTCTCCCCCCTTTTCTTCCTCATTACAGACTGAAGGAAGAAATGCGTGGTGCAGGAAAAAAAAAAAGAAACAATGAAATAGCCTATGATACTTTTACCTCCCTTAGACTCATATTTATCCATATGTACAGCTGTCTACATACACCTGTTCTCTATGTACAAACTCCTTGGACCTGAAAAATACTTATAAGCAAAATCATTACTCTATCCTTCATATTTAACCTGCAAAGAATGGTAAATTGTCAATGACATTCTTTCAAAACCGATTCAAACAGAACCCTCCGTAACCCATACTTTTCCCGTTCCTACAAACATACAACAGCCGCGACGCATCGAAGGATCGCTGCGGTAAGTTCGAACATATTCACGTTACTACATACAAACGTGGGGGAGATACTTCATAGTTTCCAAAACCAAAAATGAAAAAAACAAAAACAGCCAGAATTCTCCCTTCACTCTTTCAGCAATAGAAAAAAAATACTATGGGACAAACATGAGAGCAGCTCGAGAACCTTCATGGACCAGCCATACAAAGTTCAAACAAACGGGCATGAGCCACCGTTCCTCATCATTACAGATTTCTGAAGCCGCAGCTCAACTACATCCATTCCAGAGGGATACCCAAAATAGTATCCTTGGACCACCTATGTTAATCTTTTTGGGGTTCAAAGGCCTTTGCCCCAAAACTAGGCTTCGTGCACTGTGTGACCGTCTGACTATGGGAAGCCTCCATTCCTTCCCTTTGCACAGACCTCCTTGTGTCCATGGCGATTCGAATCGGCTTATCGTCTTAAACCTGCGTCCAGGTTAAACCGTTGCACCCATTTTCGGAGATCACCGCCCGGTGTCTTCTTATATGGTGGATTGAAGAACTACAACCCATATATGGTCAAGTCCTCCAACTAGAAACCCTAACCGAGGCGTCGACTCTATGGCTTGTTGTCCCAACACTTTTGGAACTACAGCAACAACCACAGATCAACCCCAGAATTAGGCCTCTACCCCTCACAGTGCATGCATACACAAGCATTTTCCGCTATACACCCATACACTGCGTTGTCAGACTAAACCTCGCAGAACACTTACGCCAGTTTACCACCTGCAGAACAATGTGGCTTCTCTCTGTATCTAGATGATAAAACAATGGTGATGCCCCCCCCCCCCCTGTTTTGCTTTCTACCCAAAACTGTATTACAGTACAAAACTTCACAAAACTGGAACAAAATATAAAACACTTTTAAATGCAATTTTTTTTTTCTATTTTCCTTCCAAACACAAATCTCATTGCTCACCTTTAAAAACCCCAAGCTCCTCCCACTAACTTTCTGCTGATATATAAATGCTGAAAAGAAACTTCCGGTTATGCTCAGCTACTTAAAAAAAAAACTGGTTTATTTACATATCAATTGTTCAGGAAGAGGGAGGGGGAGGGGAGGCCTTAGCCCTAATCGCCTTGTCTATCAAGACTTCAAAAAAATCCATGGCTACACATCATATATATTTCAACCATTTAAAACCTTGTCAAGGAAATGATGGAGTAAACCCCCCTTTGCAAATGGGAGGGAATCCCCCCTGACCCACATTCCCTGGAAGTCAGACCATAAGTTGGGACTCAAAATACAAACTCCTGCCAAAAGATGGCTATACAGTACAAGTTCCAAAAAATGAATTGCCCTCTGGGAAACTCCCAAATATTTAAACATAAAAACACATCATTGTACAAAAACTCTGTTAGTCTTACAATATATCAAAATTCAGTGTAAAGTGAAGTTTTTCTTAAAACCAAAATCCAATGCAAAAAACCGCCGCTCATATACTGCAAAGTCAGCTGACCCTGCAATAGCTTACATTCACTTAAATGAAAACAGAGAAACCTTCCTCCTAACACCATCTGCATGGAGTTTGCATGTTGTCCCTGTCTCTGCGTTGGCCTCCCCCCACACTCCAACTGCTGGTAGGTCAACCAGATCCCATCCATAAATAGGCCCCAGCATGTGTGTGTGTCCGCAAGCGCGTCGTGGCCCCTCGGGGTAAGACCGCGCTGTTTCAAGATACCACTCTACTCAACTCAAAAGGCGATGCTTAGAAAAACAATTTAAACCAGCGAATTCATTAAACAAAAACCAGTCTCTCAGTATGTCACCCTGGTGTCTCACTACTCTTCCCAGCAGTGCACAGGTCAAACTGTAAACGCATAAAACAGAAGAAAACTGCGCCGATCAACAAATGCCAATACAGCATATTCAGGAGCCGTGTTTGCTAAACTGGAATTTCCTATCTCCAAACTGTAAACGTCTCTCAAAATGGCCGACAAGCCAGGACAGCAAAATGGTGGATGACCACCACCGCACACCTCATGGACAACAATGGCGCCATTAACGCATGCAATTTTTCCCGCCAAAACCAGCATGGGACGTCACAATGAACGCCACATGGGTTCCCCCACACAAAGAAAAACACAAATGGCCTCCACCAGGTTCCAACGCAGAAAAGACCGCACTACATTCGCACCAACCATCAAAATCTGCCCCAAAGGCTGAGAAATTCCACCAGCGAAATAGCAGACGAATGGCACAGCATGGTCACATAATATCATACCCAAAGGAAAGCTGGCTGCACCTTCCCTTATAGGATACCCACAGGCTAAGGAAAAACTGTGCCTCAAAATGGCAGACAAACCTGCAAGGCTAACAAAAGCCAAGAATGGCGCCATTAGCACATGTATTTTTTTCCCGCCAAAACCAACATAATCCACTGAAAAATGTGTGTCTTGAGTCACCTACACTCTACAAGGACCACATGTACACTTAAACATTTTAAAAACCCTTTGGCCAACTAAACAGCACATTCAATAAATGTTAGTTACATGACAATATTAAAAACATATTCATTTCTCTAAGTTAATATACTCTGAGATATTCACCACTTTTCTCTACCTAAAGTTCACACACACAGTGGCCTCAGCTTCCATAACAAGCCATTGCAGAGACATACTATTGTCTGCCTTCTAGCAATGCCTGGCCACTTGGATATGCGGCAGGAATTTTCAACTCAAAAACCAAACACTTTACTTAAAATATTTTTCCACTTATGGGGACATGTGTCTTTGTCCCCTACAAAAATCACAATCTATCCATTTCTATTTTTAATAGAAATCACGAACACTACACACATACAGTATATTGTTGTCCTACATGTTTGCTCAGAGATTCCTTCCCTCAGGGCACAGCCCCTGCAACACAAAGCAGTGGGCAAGCCCTTCCCCCATTCAAGCACATGGCTCACAAATAATCATCCATTTACAAACTTCTCAGTGCAGGCTACACTAAATAATCACATCTATACCTTCATTTCATACACAATATACAGTTTCCATCAGCATTCACACAGGCTCAAACACTACACACAACTTTGTTCTGAAAATTGGAAAGTCAGATATACACAACTTTCAAACATGTTGGCAGTGATAGCCATGCTGCCTGCCCCTCCCCCACTAAAGCACATGGCTTATGGCTCAATGCAGCCAAACACTCTTACAGCAAACAGCTTACCCACACAAACACCCAGGCACATGCAGGCATACCCACACAGGCACACACAATCAAATTCACAAGCATACGATCGGATTCACAGACACACACACACACACACACAATCGGGTTTGCAGACATACACGCACACACGCATCTCTCATACTGCATACCTCATTATTTCAAAAAGACGAAAATTGTTTGTTCTTTTACAAAGTACAGCCTCTTCGCGCATCACATCGCAGGTCCACTCTCCCCCCTCTGCTGATGTGATGCTCAAAGAGGCCGCAATTGGTCCAATCAGAGTCGCCATTAACTGTTGTGGAATTTCTAGGCTGCTGTTTGCAGAGCACACAGCCCATATTTCCTGTGCTCTATAAGCACACACTTTAGATTCATCTTTTTGAAATAATGCTATCTTTAGTTAAGGTTGCTAAAATCCACTCACCGTTCATCCCATCACTCATTCAAGGAAAGCACCAACACAGCTTATGTTCTCATCTCGGCTTCCCAGCATAGACTGCCTAGCCGACGCCTAATCATAGGCTTTTATTAAACTCAAAAGATCTCACACAGGAGGTGATTGGCTGCAGCAACCAATCCCCTCCCCCATGGGCGGGGACCTCACAGGATGTCCCTTCCACACAGGAAAATGGCAATACCTGGACATTCCTTCCAACAGGAGATGCCATACATGAATCCCACTCAAGAAATATGGCTTAAAGGATTCAATACAATAATACATACAATGAATACAATAACGTATGATGGCTAAAGTTACCGTTGATAGGAATTCTTATTCTGCGCTATTCCATAGAATAACGCATATTAAGATTATACTATTATTGAATGGGGGAGGGAGGCTATCTGCAGACGTGCGCTACGAATTCCAACCAATGTTGATCAGACACAGCAGAGACAAGAGCGCGCATCCGCCTATAACCAATGATGTCATTGCAGAGCGAGCATATCCCCTCCTTAACGATCATCCATGCTAATGCACAGGGGGCCCCCGTTGGCGGACATATCCGCACCCTGCAAACATCACACTCCAACCTCAAGACGTTTTCCCCTATCAGACGGGATTCAACCAGCCTCAGACTACCCCAATCAGCTCTTTTAGAGCAGGTTGCGGAAGTACTAACACTGGGTGACAATACATATTAAATACATCTTCATAAAAATCTCCACAACAGTGGCCACTTCGGGTTCTTTGAGGAGCGCTTTGTTAAGCCCCAAGTGGAGGTCCTAGAGGTCGCTTGCGATAGAGTAAGCTCCAGTACAATTGGAGCGTGGTCAGAGAGTGTAGTGTGACCAAAATTTGTTTTGGTGACCAGAGGTAATGCTGTGTGCTTCAATAGGAAAAATTCAATTCTAGAGTAAGAACCATAGACAGAAGAATAGAAGGTATAATTCCGCTCTTGCGGGTGGAATATGCTCCAGATATCAACCAATTGATAGGCGTGTAGTAGGTCTTTGAGACGAAGGCGAGTTCCCCGGGGTAGGGAAGAGGAGTTGGAGGAGGAGTCCCTGTGAGAATCCAGAGTCAAGTTGAAGTCCGCTCCAAGTATAAGGGTTCCTTTAAGGAAGGAGTCTAGGGTGGACAAAAAGGCTTCAAGACAAGAGTAGGAAGTTGATTAGAATTAGGAAGTTAGATGTTCGCAAGAGTGAAGGTCTGAGAATAAATTTTCCCTTTCAGTAGCAGGAACCTGCCCTCCTGATCATGGTACTCATCCAGGAATTTCCAGGGGAGGGATTTAGATATAAGGATACTCGTCCCTTTAGATTTAGAGGTTGGCGACATTTGTTCGATAGTTTGGGTATCTTGTCTGCCCTAAAATGAGTCTTTTGGAGAAAGGCAATGCTAACCCTGTGTCTCCACAGCTCGGCCAGACAGCTAGTGCGCTTCTCCGGGGAATTTTACACCCTTGGCATTCCAAGACAGGACTTTTACAGTCATAGTGCCAGAGATATAGTGTTGATCACTGTCTGCTCCCAGAGTGAGGTAGCGGAGGATGGGAGGATGTTGGGGGGAGGGGGGTTGGGAGGAGGGAGAGGGGGAAAAGAGAAGAAGAAAAAAAAAGAGAAAGGAAAAGAAGAGGGGATTAGATTAAAGATATGAAAGGGTCTAGAAAAAGAGAAGGATTCCGCAGTGGAGAGCTACTGCCACCAGGGCAGAGTATTCGTAGAGTGGAGAGTGGTAAGACACAGAGCCCCAACCATTGGGGCCCCCGCAGTTATTTCAAGTATGTGGTAAGGCACCATCGGTGCTTGGTCGGGGTAAACTGGAGAGCCAAAAAGGAAGAGAGAATAAAAATAAATCTATAAAAGTTAAATAAACGTCGCCCCTTGGGTATACTAGGTGGAAACCCTCTCAGGGAGGGTTAGTGTCAGTGTCACTCATGTGCGCCAAAAGCAAACAAGGCGGACAATAGAGTCTCAGCTAGGTCATGAAGATGTGCGACCACTAGGGATGAGCTCGGTGTTCGAGTTGAACGTACGTTCGACTCGAACATCGGCTGTTCGATCGTTCGGCGAACAACGAACAATTTGGGCCGTTCGCGCCAAATTCGAGTGACGCGAACGGCCCACAATGCACTACGCCATCGCAGTGTCATCCAGGCGCTGTGATTGGCCAAGCATGCACTGTGACCCCGCATACTTGGCCAATCACAGCGCCGGCAGCGAGGAGAGCAATGATTGGCCACAGGCAGGATGCCTGTGGCCAATTATTGATGAGGGGATTTAGTACACGCCCCACACTATAAAAGGCCGCCAGCGCGGCGGCCTTGTGTAGTGTGTTCCAGAGCAGGGAAAGAGAAGCATAGGCAGGGACAGTGTCATTTTTTTTCTTTACTAATCCTGGATTCCTTGTGTTTAGGGACAGAGAAGGATAGGTAGGGAGAGTGTCAGTGTGTTATTCTGTGCTAAACCTTGTTTGTAGGGACAGAGAAGGACAGTGAGGGAAAGTGTCAGTGTACTATTCTGTGCTAAACCAATCTTGCTGAAGCATATTGCAAATCCTTGTGTTTAGGGACAGAGAGGGACACTCAGTGAGGGAAAGTGTCAGTGTACCATTCTGTGCTAAACCAATCTTGCTGAAGCATATTGCAAATCCTTGTGTTTAGGGACAGAGAAGGACACTCAGTGAGGGAAAGTGTCAGTGTACCATTCTGTGCTAAACCAATCTTGCTGAAGCATATTGCAAATCCTTGTGTTTAGGGACAGAGAGGGACACTCAGTGAGGGAAAGTGTCAGTGTACCATTCTGTGCTAAACCAATCTTGCTGAAGCATATTGCAAATCCTTGTGTTTAGGGACAGAGAGGGACACTCAGTGAGGGAAAGTGTCAGTGTACCATTCTGTGCTAAACCAATCTTGCTGAAGCATATTGCAAATCCTTGTGTTTAGGGACAGAGAAGGACACTCAGTGAGGGAAAGTGTCAGTGTACCATTCTGTGCTAAACCAATCTTGCTGAAGCATATTGCAAATCCTTGTGTTTAGGGACAGAGAGGGACACTCAGTGAGGGAAAGTGTCAGTGTACCATTCTGTGCTAAACCAATCTTGCTGAAGCATATTGCAAATCCTTGTGTTTAGGGACAGAGAAGGACACTCAGTGAGGGAAAGTGTCAGTGTACCATTCTGTGCTAAACCAATCTTGCTGAAGCATATTGCAAATCCTTGTGCTTAGGGACAGAGAGGGACACTCAGTGAGGGAAAGTGTCAGTGTACCATTCTGTGCTAAACCAATCTTGCTGAAGCATATTGCAAATCCTTGTGTTTAGGGACAGAGAGGGACACTCAGTGAGGGAAAGTGTCAGTGTACCATTCTGTGCTAAACCAATCTTGCTGAAGCATATTGCAAATCCTTGTGTTTAGGGACAGAGAGGGACACTCAGTGAGGGAAAGTGTCAGTGTACCATTCTATGCTAAACCAATCTTGCTGAAGCATATTGCAAATCCTTGTGTTTAGGGACAGAGAGGGACACTCAGTGAGGGAAAGTGTCAGTGTACCATTCTGTGCTAAACCAATCTTGCTGAAGCATATTGCAAATCCTTGTGTTTAGGGACAGAGAAGGACACACAGTGAGGGAAAGTGTCAGTGTACCATTCTGTGCTAAACCAATCTTGCTGAAGCATATTGCAAATCCTTGTGTTTAGGGACAGAGAGGGACACTCAGTGAGGGAAAGTGTCAGTGTACTATTCTGTGCTAAACCAATCTGGCTGAAGCATATTGCAAATCCTTGTGTTTAGGGACAGAGAGGGACACTCAGTGAGGGAAAGTGTCAGTGTACCATTCTGTGCTAAACCAATCTTGCTGAAGCATATTGCAAATCCTTGTGTTTAGGGACAGAGAAGGACACTCAGTGAGGGAAAGTGTCAGTGTACCATTCTGTGCTAAACCAATCTTGCTGAAGCATATTGCAAATCCTTGTGTTTAGGGACAGAGAGGGACACTCAGTGAGGGAAAGTGTCAGTGTACCATTCTGTGCTAAACCAATCTTGCTGAAGCATATTGCAAATCCTTGTGTTTAGGGACAGAGAGGGACACTCAGTGAGGGAAAGTGTCAGTGTACCATTCTGTGCTAAACCAATCTTGCTGAAGCATATTGCAAATCCTTGTGTTTAGGGACAGAGAGGGACACTCAGTGAGGGAAAGTGTCAGTGTACCATTCTGTGCTAAACCAATCTTGCTGAAGCATATTGCAAATCCTTGTGTTTAGGGACAGAGAGGGACACTCAGTGAGGGAAAGTGTCAGTGTACCATTCTGTGCTAAACCAATCTTGCTGAAGCATATTGCAAATCCTTGTGTTTAGGGACAGAGAAGGACACTCAGTGAGGGAAAGTGTCAGTGTACCATTCTGTGCTAAACCAATCTTGCTGAAGCATATTGCAAATCCTTGTGTTTAGGGACAGAGAGGGACACTCAGTGAGGGAAAGTGTCAGTGTACCATTCTGTGCTAAACCAATCTTGCTGAAGCATATTGCAAATCCTTGTGTTTAGGGACAGAGAGGGACACTCAGTGAGGGAAAGTGTCAGTGTACCATTCTGTGCTAAACCAATCTTGCTGAAGCATATTGCAAATCCTTGTGTTTAGGGACAGAGAGGGACACTCAGTGAGGGAAAGTGTCAGTGTACCATTCTGTGCTAAACCAATCTTGCTGAAGCATATTGCAAATCCTTGTGTTTAGGGACAGAGAAGGACACACAGTGAGGGAAAGTGTCAGTGTACCATTCTGTGCTAAACCAATCTTGCTGAAGCATATTGCAAATCCTTGTGTTTAGGGACAGAGAGGGACACTCAGTGAGGGAAAGTGTCAGTGTACCATTCTGTGCTAAACCAATCTTGCTGAAGCATATTGCAAATCCTTGTGTTTAGGGACAGAGAAGGACACTCAGTGAGGGAAAGTGTCAGTGTACCATTCTGTGCTAAACCAATCTTGCTGAAGCATATTGCAAATCCTTGTGTTTAGGGACAGAGAAGGACACTCAGTGAGGGAAAGTGTCAGTGTACTATTCTGTGCTAAACCAATCTTGCTGAAGCATATTGCAAATCCTTGTGTTTAGGGACAGAGAGGGACACTCAGTGAGGGAAAGTGTCAGTGTACCATTCTGTGCTAAACCAATCTTGCTGAAGCATATTGCAAATCCTTGTGTTTAGGGACAGAGAGGGACACTCAGTGAGGGAAAGTGTCAGTGTACCATTCTGTGCTAAACCAATCTTGCTGAAGCATATTGCAAATCCTTGTGTTTAGGGACAGAGAGGGACACTCAGTGAGGGAAAGTGTCAGTGTACCATTCTGTGCTAAACCAATCTTGCTGAAGCATATTGCAAATCCTTGTGTTTAGGGACAGAGAGGGACACTCAGTGAGGGAAAGTATCAGTGTACCATTCTGTGCTAAACCAATCTTGCTGAAGCATATTGCAAATCCTTGTGTTTAGGGACAGAGAAGGACACTCAGTGAGGGAAAGTGTCAGTGTACCATTCTGTGCTAAACCAATCTTGCTGAAGCATATTGCAAATCCTTGTGTTTAGGGACAGAGAAGGACACTCAGTGAGGGAAAGTGTCCGTGTACTATTCTGTGCTAAACCAATCTTGCTGAAGCATATTGCAAATCCTTGTGTTTAGGGACAGAGAGGGACACTCAGTGAGGGAAAGTGTCAGTGTACTATTCTGTGCTAAACCAATCTTGCTGAAGCATATTGCAAATCCTTGTGTTTAGGGACAGAGAGGGACACTCAGTGAGGGAAAGTGTCAGTGTACCATTCTGTGCTAAACCAATCTTGCTGAAGCATATTGCAAATCCTTGTGTTTAGGGACAGAGAGGGACACTCAGTGAGGGAAAGTGTCAGTGTACCATTCTGTGCTAAACCAATCTTGCTGAAGCATATTGCAAATCCTTGTGTTTAGGGACAGAGAGGGACACTCAGTGAGGGAAAGTGTCAGTGTACCATTCTGTGCTAAACCAATCTTGCTGAAGCATATTGCAAATCCTTGTGTTTAGGGACAGAGAGGGACACTCAGTGAGGGAAAGTGTCAGTGTACCATTCTGTGCTAAACCAATCTTGCTGAAGCATATTGCAAATCCTTGTGTTTAGGGACAGAGAGGGACACTCGGTGAGGGAAAGTGTCAGTGTACCATTCTGTGCTAAACCAATCTTGCTGAAGCATATTGCAAATCCTTGTGTTTAGGGACAGAGAAGGACACTCAGTGAGGGAAAGTGTCAGTGTACCATTCTGTGCTAAACCAATCTTGCTGAAGCATATTGCAAATCCTTGTGTTTAGGGACAGAGAAGGACACTCAGTGAGGGAAAGTGTCAGTGTACTATTCTGTGCTAAACCAATCTTGCTGAAGCATATTGCAAATCCTTGTGTTTAGGGACAGAGAGGGACACTCAGTGAGGGAAAGTGTCAGTGTACCATTCTGTGCTAAACCAATCTTGCTGAAGCATATTGCAAATCCTTGTGTTTAGGGACAGAGAGGGACACTCAGTGAGGGAAAGTGTCAGTGTACCATTCTGTGCTAAACCAATCTTGCTGAAGCATATTGCAAATCCTTGTGTTTAGGGACAGAGAAGGACACTCAGTGAGGGAAAGTGTCAGTGTACCATTCTGTGCTAAACCAATCTTGCTGAAGCATATTGCAAATCCTTGTGTTTAGGGACAGAGAAGGACACTCAAGCCTCGTACACACGACCGAGTTTCTCGTCGTAAAAAACACGTCATTTTTTTCGACGAGATTTTTGTTAAGCTTGTCGATTTTCTCGTCAAGCTTTCTATGCGTACACACTGACATTTCCCAATTTCCTCGTTGTTCTCCGCGCTCACGTCCAGCACGTACGACGGCACTATAAAGGGGAAGATCTTTTTTCTTGGCGCCACCCCTTGGGCTGCTTTTGCTGATCTCGTGTTACCGCGTGTGAAGTAAAAGTTTGGGAAGAGACGATTCGCGCTTTTCAGTCTTCGTACTTTTCAGATCGTTTTCTGCGGTTCAGTTTGTGCTTGTGGGTTCGTATCTTGACTTTCAGGGCGTCTAGGCAGGTCGTATCTGTTTTACAGTGCGTTCTTGCCTGTTAGTTTCTGATTTTCAGTTCGTTATTCATAGGCCTTGCTGTTCTAAAGTGCGTTCTGTTCTGTACGTTCTGATAAGACGACCATTTCTTATTAGCCATGTCGCCTGGACGTTCTCGTCGTCGAGTTCGTGCTGTGCGTGCGCTTGGTGTTGGTCTGCTTGTTTTGGACCAAGACCAGTCCATGAATGGTGTGAGGAGGAGTTCATGGACCAAGAATTGGTTGCTCCAGCGGGACCAATTCTGCCATATGCCTCTGCTGCGGGAGATCGTCGAGAATAATCCTGAGGACTACAGGAATTTTCTGCGGATGTCTGACCCCGTTTTTCAGGAACTGTTGGCTTTGGTGTCCCCCTATATTACCAGGCAGGACACCGTTATGCGGGAAGCCATCAGTGCTGAGCAGAGGCTCATCGCCACGTTACATTACCTGGCGACAGGGAGAAGTCTTCAGGACTTGAAGTTCACCACAGGCATCTCCCCCCAGGCTCTGGGCCTCATAATCCCAGACACCTGTTCTGCTATTATACAAGTCCTGCAGGAGGACTATATTAGGGAAAGTTTTCTCCATTAACATCACATTTTATGTATTACATGTATGCTAATGTATTGTATTTCTTTCATCCTTCCCTAATTACCATGATTGTAATATGCTGAGAATGTCCCCTTTGTCCCCATGCATGCTGGAAGCTTTAGATTGCCCCTTTTTTCTCCTCCATAAATATTTCCCTTCACTAACTTTTCCAGCAGGGGCGCCTGTTGCTCCAAATGTTTGGGGGTCCCACCCCAATTTATGAACTAAACTTCCTCCTTTTTTGCTCAGGTGCCTATTAAACGCCCCCAGTTGTCCCCTCTAATGCAGCCATTTGGTTCCCTCCAATGCAGCCATTTTCCCCCCAGCCCTGCACTTACCTTCTTGTGGTCAGCGCCATCCTTCTTCTGTCCTTGATGTCTTCTCCTTCCCTTGATGTTGCATCAGCCAATCATGTTACCATTAAACAGACTTGTTGAACATGATTGGCAGAGCAGCCTGCCAGTGTTTCCCCAAGGAATGCCCCCCCCCTGCGTCCCCTATTTTACTTTTCGGAAGCCAATTACATCCCTCAGGTTGTAATGTGCAAGACTATTTTACTACCTGTTTCTGCTATGCAATTTGAACCCCCTAAATGCCGCAATTATTCATATGTCGGTCGCTAAACAAGAGGCCATCCACCTGAATAGTGGGCGGCATAGACAATACATAGGTTAATGCAATGCATGAACCTATGTATTGTTCTGAGTGATGGGCACAGGAGAGAGGGGGCAGTGCTCCAGCGCCCACTCTGGACGCACCGCCACTGCAATGCTATCCTGTGGCCAAACACATTTCCCCCCCCCAAAATAATTTAGTAATGGCCCATCAGAGGGGGTGATGAATCTGATAAATGAGCCTTCCCTTATACTTATTTTAAACACCTTAATAAACGTAGAATTTGATTGATGTTGGCCTTGATTTTTTTTAATCAAATTTCCTTGTAATGTCTGACTTTGGTATTCTAATATTATTTCATCTTGTTTCACTCCACAGCTTCCTTCCACGCCACAGGAATGGCAGACTGTGGCATCGGAGTTTGCCACGCGGTGGGACTTCCCCAACTGCGGGGGTGCCATAGACGGGAAGCACGTCCGCATCATGCCGCCACCCCGTTCTGGGTCCTACTACTACAATTACAAGGGGTTTCATAGCATTGTGCTGATGGCGGTGGTGTCAGCACGGTATGAATTCCTCTATGTTGATGTAGGGAAGAATGGCCGGATGTCCGATGGGGGATCCTTCATCCAGACGGAGTTTGCCCTCCGTCTCCAGAGTGACGACCTTGCATTGCCACCGGATGCAGGGAATATTGAAGGACTCCCCTTTGTTTTCTTGGCTGATGAAGCCTTCGGACTCGGACGGCATCTTATGAGGCCATTTCCACAGAGGACCCTGACCCCAGAGAAGAGGGTGTTCAATAACCGGCTGGCCAGGGGCCGAAGAGTTGTCGAAAATGCCTTTGGCATAATGGCCAGCCGGTTCCGCCTTTTTATGAATTCAATACACTTGGCGGACTACAAAATAAACTATGTCGTATTATGCTGCTGTGTGCTACACAACTTTCTGAGCAAAAAATCAAATTCCTATATGGCCTCAGTTTTGCCAGAGGCTGGACTTTCCCCTGCAAATCCCCTGCCGGGCCTGGAATCTGCCCGTCCTGGCTTGCCCTCCCAAAATGCCCGTGACGTTCGGGACAAATACATGGAGTATTTCACGGATAGGGGGGCAATTCCTATGCCAGCCTATATCTAAGGATCCCAATAAAAAGCTTGTTTAAACCTTTAATTATTTGTTCTTTCCTGTCTCCTAGTTTGTCTTTGTGCATTTGTAGTGCCAAGTGTATGCCAACCATTTCACTATGTAACCTTACAAAATAACCAAATAAGCTTAGAGGGTATTATAAAAAGAAGCTACACGTTGTTTGTGGTCAAATATTTTACTCTGTGCACATTCTCACCATTTTTAGTTTTTTCTGGTTTTTTGGGTTGGCCTGGCCCCAACCCAGCAATTTTTTGCTTATGAAAATGCAAAAATAACAGTTGCATTACAAAAATTACAACATTGGATACCTCTGAGCAATCTGAGACATTCACTTACACAAACTATGTCTCTATGTGCCCGTCCTAATATGGGGTCCTGCCACCCCTTGCCCAGGCAAAAATTGAATATGCACACATTTGGGATTTTTTACATCTATGAAGTTTACAATCCTGATCCCTATTGTCAACATGTGCTATCTGCCATCAGGGGTAATCAATGGACGTGTTTTGGGGGTGCAACCCCTTCCTCAGTTCACCGACTTTAGATACGAGGAAGGGGTTGCACCCACAAAAGACGTACATGGATATCCCCTGATGGCAGATAGCACATGTTGACACACTGTGTGCAGATTAAATTTTTGGCTGGTTTGATTGTCAAAAAAATTCGAATAGTTGCAAAAACAAACCTGTAAAAACAAATGTGTTTGGATGGCTTATTGAATTCTCCCCAAAACATCGAGAATGTCTTTAAATGTTTGTTCCATCACATGGATTCTTTGTTTAATAAGGTCCAGTTCCGTGCTACATTCCATCACTTGCTGGATGAGGCGGAGGGCACTGTCAGCAGAGAACCGTGTACAATCCTTCACAACATTTATATCCCCTAAAAACAAAAAACAAAAGGTATTATAACTATGCAGGCCTACATCTCTTACCTGAAGCTGTGGTGACAGATACTGACCTGTTGTGGTGACCAGATCCACAACGTCATCCACCTCTCCTTCCTGCACTTCTCCTTCCTCCACCTCAACTTCCTGCACATCTTTCGGTTGTGGGTCTTTGGGAGTTTGGGGTTGCTTGGAAGTTGTGGGGGGCATGTGCTCCCTGGAGTGTCCTCCTCCCAGTCTTCTCTCCCCTATGAGAAGCAAACAAAAGGTCAATTTATCACACTGTAAATCTCAAAGTTAAAATAAAAACAGGCTAAATTGATTGGAAGTGTGGTACAAGTGTGTGTTTGGGCGGAATTTAAAGAAGAATGCATTATTTATGACCAAGAATATGCTTAGTATTCACCTTTGGATGTAATTTATTTGACATGGAGGCACCACAAAAATTCTCGTATGCACCTGTGTGGGACACCCAAAAAAGGCAGGTCTGGTGGCCCACACTATAGTGCTCCAAAGTACAGATGTGGAAGCAGCTGCTGAGTGTCCTCTCCTTTACACTGATAAAAGTTTGCATTTCATTCTCTTTACAAACACATCATCTAGACGAAAAAATATGCCACAATTTTGGAGCAAAAATGGCAGATGTATAATTACTTTTGTGGCTCTAAAATAAGCCAAAACCGCGGATAGTGGCCGAACGAAGTGTCGGTAACGTAACGAACGATTACTGTGCCCAACCAAGTTCAAAATATTACATTTTGGAAGCGAGTCCAATATGAGAAACCAAAATAAAGAGCAACATGTCAGTTTAGAAAAAGATTAATATCAGAAAAGTCTACATTTTACTTACTTTAGCGAGCATTCTCTTTATGCTCCTCAACTGCTCTGGCTCCCTCAGTTTGAGGTCTGACCACCTCTTTCTGAGCTGCTCATTTGAGCGTTTCACCCCGAAATTCGCCTTCAGACTCTTCACGACTTTAGTGAGGATTTTGGCCTTCCTTCTATTTGGTTTGCTATACGGCCCATGCTTGGCATCATAATCAGCCTTGAGCAAGATGTCCACCATCTCCGCCATCTCCGCCAAAGACATATTCGATGCCTTGAATCTCCTCCTTGATCGTGACGTTTCCTCGGTCTCCGGGCTTGTCTCCTCCTCGTTAGTTGCGGAATTATCAGACACCTGCTGTAACTCCGCCATATCTGTCTGCGCGCCGAAAGAGAAGGGGCGGGGAAAAGATGTTAGTTAGAACGTCATGGGCGGGCGACGTGTGCGGAGCGACGTGTTCGTATTTTGACGCATGCGTGGTGTGTATATAGCAAACACACATGTGACTATAGTACGTTCGGTGTGCGGAGAGAGGAGTTCAAGTGACGGACGTGCGAACGAAGGTATGTGATTTTGTGACTTGTACAAATTGTTGGCCTATACTGTCTTGAGAATGTTGGAGGATATATATGGTGACTAGCATGTTAAGGAGGTTAGACTGTTTGCCTCACATTAGTTATATATAATTTATTTAACTTGCAGATACAATATGAATGTCTTTATAAGCGACAAGGATTTCCTGGCGGAATTTATTGACCGGGTAAGGGAGCTGCCCGCTCTGTGGGAGACGAAAAACCCCATCCAAAAAAAAAGAGGGGTGAGAAAAGCAGCGCTGGAGAAGCTGCTCCCATTTGTGCATACCAAGGTGCCCACAGCCACAGCAAAACAAGTGGACACTAAAATTGGGAGCTTGAGAGGTACCTACAGGACTGAACGCTCTAAGGTGCTGGCTTCTCAGAGGTCAGGAGCAGCAGCAGATGATGTGTATGTCCCGATTTTGTGGTACTACAACAGGATGTCCTTCCTGGATGACCACATTGAGACAAGGCCATCACTCTCCACTCTTCCCCCCAGACTTCCCTGCAGCCAACCTGAGCCTTCTCTGGAGCAAGAGGAGGCAGCCATCCTGGATGATCCTGATTTGGCCATCTGGAGCCAGGTATAGTATTTTTCGAAAATGTATTGGGATAAACTTAATGTTTGACAAATATGTCAAGATGACAAACATAAACTATTTTGGATTGCACAAGTGAAATCAAGATCTGTAGACATTATTCTGCACTTAATTGGATGCTAAATAGTCAATCTGATGTAGTGGTAAATTTAAAGCAAGGATTTATGGATTTACATTCTAATTGCTTCAATCAGGATTACAAAGTTTGATGCAAAGATTAAACGAACATATTAAACTATGTCCCTTTTTCATACACAGGATGAAATCAGCCAGGAGGAGGGTCTGGAAACTGTCAGGCAGGAGGAGGAAGGGCCCAGTGGCAGCCAGGAGGTGGCAGGGCCCAGTGGCAGACAGGAGGTGGCAGGGCCCAGTGGCAGCCAGGAGGTGGCAGGGCCCAGTGGCAGACAGGAGGTGGCAGGGCAAAGGAGAAGCACCAGATCCCAGGTGCCTCCCATCCGGCTTCACAAAAGAGGCAGGAGGGACAGGAGCACGAGTGAGGCAGCAATGGCCCTTATTCGTGAGGCCCATGCCACCCTCCAGGAGCCCACATCCCCTGAAGAGGCCATTGCCGGCCTAATGGAGGCTAAGTTCAAGGTGATGAGCATGGAGCAACGCCTCCTATGCGAGCCCCTGCTCATCACCTTGCTCAACAAGGGGGTGATGGAGAAAATTACCCCAATACCGCCATATGTGAGGTGGCACAACTGACCCAACCTCAACCTCCACCTCCCCCTTCTTCTTCTGCCCCACCCCCTTCTGCTACACCTCCCCCTTCTTCTTCTGCCCCACCCCCTTCTGCTACACCTCCCCCTTCTTCTTCTGCCCCACCCCCTTCTGCTACACCTCCCCCTTCTTCTTCTGCCCCACCCCCTTCTGCTACACCTCCACCTTCTTCTTCTGCCCCACCCCCTTCTGCTACACCTCCACCTTCTTCTTCTGCCCCACCCCTTCTGCTACACCTCCCCCTTCTTCTTCTGCCCCACCCCCTTCTGCTACACCTCCCCCTTCTTCTTCTGCCCCACCCCCTTCTGCTACACCTCCACCTTCTTCTTCTGCCCCACCCCCTTCTGCTACATCTCCTCCTCCTCCTCCTGACAGGAGTACCCCTCCAGTGGGCCAGCCTCCAGCCAAACGAAGAAGGAAGGCTGCAGGGAAGGCTTCAGGGAAGATTGCAGGGAAGGTTGCCAGGAAGAAGAGGAAGTGATGGCCTTGCTTCATTGTGGTCGGACAGAAGGCAGCCTGTTGTAGTACCACAGACTTGGGACATATATCTCACCTGCTGCTGTTCCTGACCTCTGGGAGGCCAGCATCAGATTGTGTTCAGAAATGTTGGCCTTCTCAAGCTCCCAATTTTAGTGTCCACACAGGGTTGCTGTGTGCTCTGGGGTCCCTGGGATGCACAAATGGCAGCAGGTTCTCCAGCGCTGCCTTCTCTTTATTTTATTTTTAAACATGAATAAATGTGATTTTTGTTTACGTTCATACTTGACTATGTGTATTTGTAAAAATTAAAAATCTAGCTTTGGAGTAAGCAGATACATTTGACTGTCAAAAAAGGGACAGATAACAGCCCCCCAAAAGAATAACTAAATCTGATTATCAAAAAAACATGGTGGGAAATTTAACTAATATAGAGTCCAAAATTAAATGGGAGATCACTACCAAAACATTGCGAAATTATAATTAACATCATTTTTAAAAATATTACCATTTAAATTATTCCTAAAAACTTGCACGATATAATACACATAAATCTTCTTAAGAGCAGCATGAAAAAGGTTAAAAAATAAGTCATAACTCTGTGTGAATATCAGCAGCAAAAGAAGGTCACTCGTTTTGATTAATGTAACATTCTAACGAAGATTTCAATGCAGAACATTTAAACGATGCAATATTTTTGAGCGTGACGAATGTGCTCTCTCCATTACGAAGGCTTGTTTTACCAGAAGATGCTCTCCCGTCTCATAGTTGCTTGTGAGCATGCGCGCTTTTGGAAGAGTCGTAAAAGCATACACACAAACCATTTTCTCGTCACAAAACAGCCCGACGAGAAACACGACGAGGAAATCTGGAATCCTGACGAGAAAATAGAGAGCAGGTTCTCTATTTTCTCGTCGAGATTCTCTGCAAATTTCTCGTCGTAAAACCATACACACGAACGTTTTTCTCGACAAAAAAGCTCTCGCGGCACATTTCTTGCCGGTTTTGGATGAGAAACTCGGTCGTGTGTACGAGGCCTCAGTGAGGGAAAGTGTCAGTGTACTATTCTGTGCTAAACCAATCTTGCTGAAGCATATTGCAAATCCTTGTGTTTAGGGACAGAGAAGGATAGGCAGGGGACAGTGTCAGTGTCATTGTTGCTAAGCCTCCTGCACAGTATACACCTGAAGCTAGCCCTTATTGCTGTTTTTCCCATCTCCCTGCAGGCCATCCATTAGAATGTCTGGAAGGCAAACAAGGAGAGGCAGACAGTCAGGAGCCAATAAAAGAGGGCAAGCAGGCTCTGTGTCTGGGGGCAACAGTTCTGGTCGTGGACGCGGTGCATTGTCATCAGCACATGGCCATGGGACACGCTTGTCCTTCTTTTCGGCAGCTGGACATGTTGAGCCACATCATGCCGAAGACTTGGTAGAGTGGATGACCAAGCCCTCCTCATCCTCCTCATCCTCTCTCACCCAGGCTCAGGGTACTGGCAAAGCAGATGCCAAAGCGTCCTCTTCCCTGGTATCAATGTCATCATCAGTCACTCCTTCCCTAGACCCCCCATGTCCTCCTCCTGAGGAGTCCCCCGAACTGTTTGAGCACAGTGTTGGGTACATGCTCCAGGAGGATGCCCAGTGTTTCGAAGGATCTGATGATGACACCCAGCTAGAGGAAGGCAGTAGTGTGAGAGCAGAGAGAGGGGATGCTCAAGAAGGACACCAATCTGGCAGTCATGTTCCAGCAGCTGCAGCATACTGCCAGATTGGCTCCAGTGATGAGGAGGGAGGGGATGATGAGGTCACTGACTCCACGTGGGTGCCTAATAGGAGAGAGGAGGATGAGGAGGAGGATGAGGAGGAGGCACATCTCCAACAAGGCAGGATGCCCTTGGGTGGCCAGCGTAAGGGCAGCACACCGACGGAATCACACCGCAGAGCTCCGCGTGTGCAGGGCGCTGCCTCTGCCCGTCATTCAAAAAGTTCTTTGGTGTGGGCCTTTTTTGAGGCGAGTGCATCAGATCGCACAGCTGCTGTTTGCAACATATGTCTCAAGCGTATATCGCATGGCCAAAACATCAGCCGCTTGGGCACCACATGCTTGACCAGACATATGTTGACCTGCCATGCAGCTCGTTGGCAAGCCTACCTTAAAGACCCACACCAAAGAACAAAGCGGACCTCTCCTTGCACCGCATCAGCTGGGATCTCCAACCCCACTATACCTTCAGTCCTCTCTGAAACCTGCACTGAGAGGAATGAAGGTGTAGAATTAGGTGTGTCACAGCCAAGTACTTGCGGCCACTCTGCTAGCAGTACACCGACGTCCGATTCTAGCAGGCAAATTTCCCTGCCCCAGCTGCTGGACCGTCGAAAGAAGTTCACTCCCAGCCATCCACATGCCCAGCGGTTGAATGCTAGCTTGGCTAAATTGCTAGCGCTTCAACTGCTGCCTTTTCAGTTGGTAGACTCGGCCCCCTTCCGTGAGTTTGTGCAATGTGCGGTTCCTCAGTGGCAGGTTCCCAAACGCCACTTTTTCTCACGGAAGGCGATTCCGGCTCTCTACCGGCATGTGGAAGGCAATGTCTTGGCCTCGCTGGACAGGGCGGTCAGCGGTAAGGTTCATATTACCGCTGACTCATGGTCCAGCAGGCATGGACAGGGACGTTACCTTTCTTTCACGGCCCATTGGGTCACTCTTTTGGCAGCTGGGAAGGATGCAGGACAAGGTGCAGTAGTGTTGGAGGTTGTTCCACCGCCACGCCTCCAAAATGCTACTACTGGTTGTGACACACCTCTCTCCTCCACCCCCTCCTCTTCTTCTTCCTCCATGGCCTCTTCCTGTGGTTTGTCCTCGGAACCAGCGGTGCTCCGTAGGTGTTCAAGGGGCTACGCAAGTACGCAGGCAAAAAGATGCCATGCCGTGCTTGCGCTGGTGTGTTTGGGGGACAGGAGCCACACTGGGGCAGAGGTCCTGTCTGCTCTGCAGGGGCAGGCCGAGAGGTGGTTGACGCCACGCCAGCTTAAGCCAGGAATGGTGGTTTGCGACAATGGCACCAACCTCCTCTCCGCCCTCCGACAGGGACAACTGACCCATGTGCCCTGTGTGGCTCACGTCCTTAACCTGGTGGTGCAGCGCTTCTTGGGCAGGTACCCGGGCTTACAGGATGTCCTGAGGCAGGCCAGGAAAGTCTGTGTGCATTTCCGCAGATCTTATAATGCCAGTGCTCGCCTGGCTGAGCTGCAAAAGGAGTTGAACCTGCCCAAGAACCGCCTTATATGTGACATGCCCACCAGGTGGAACTCAACGTTGGCCATGCTGCAGCGGCTGCACACACAGCAGAGGGCAATCAATGAGTACCTGTGCGACTACGGCACCAGGACAGGGTCAGGGGAGCTTGTTTTTTTTTTCACCACGCCAGTGGGGCATGATCAGGGATGCATGCACTGTCCTGGCACCTTTTGAGGAGGCCACGAGGATGGTGAGCAGTGACAGTGCATGCATCAGTGACACTGTACCTCTTGTCCACCTGTTGGAGCACACGCTGCGTGGAATAATGGACAGGGCACTTGAGGCAGAACAGAGGCAGGAAGAGGAGGACTTCCTTGCCTCTCAAGGCCCCCTTTACCCAGACAGTGTTCCTTCTGTCCCACCCATCGCACAGGAAGAGGAGGAGGAGGAGGAGGAGGAGGAGGATTGTGTCAGCATGGAGGTGGAGCCTGGCACTCAGCATCATCAGCAGCAGTCTTTTAGGGATGATTTACAGTCCCAAGAAACCAGTGGACTTGTACGTGGCTGGGAGGAGGTGGCTGCGGATCATGTCGTCCTTAGTGACCCAGAGGACTCCGGACTGAATGCCTCAGCTAACCTATGCTGCATGGCCTCCCTGATCCTGCAAAGTCTGCGGAAGGATCCTCGTATTCTTCGGATCAAGGAGAGGGACCATTACTGGCTGGCCACTCTCCTTGATCCACGGTACAAGGGTAAGGTTGCGGACCTTATGTTACCGTTGCAGAGGGAGCAGAGGATGAGACAACTCCGGGAGGCCTTGCAGAAAGGTCTGTGCAACGCGTTCCCAGAGACTGGGAGGTTACAAACTCCTGGTCCTGGACAATGAGTTGCTGAGGCTTCGGTCAGTCAAAGAAGGAGCGGTGGGGAAGGTGGCCGTCTGACCGATGCGTTCAGACAATTTTTTTGTCCGCAGCCCCAAAGTATGATCGGTTCCAGCAACCATCGCCAGCGTCTGATATACATGGTGCAAGAATACCTAGGGGCAAGGTCAGACTTGGACACCTTCCCCACCGAAAATCCTCTGGCTTACTGGGTCTTGAGGATGGATCACTGGCCAGAGCTTGCACAGTATGCAATTGAGCTACTGGCCTGTCCTGCATCCAGCGTTCTTTCAGAACGCACATTCAGTGCTGCTGGAGGATTTGTCACGGATCACAGGGTGCGCCTGTCCACCGACTCGGTTGATCGACTGACTTTCATAAAGATGAACCAGTCTTGGATCACCACCAGCTACCACACACCTGATGCTGATATAACAGACTAATTTATTTTAAAATGTCACATCCCTTCAAGACTGATGCTGATGCTGAGTGCCTGTGCTGTTATGTTGACTGGCTATCCTCCTCCTCCTCAATGATCCGATTGATGATGATAGCTTGGAAGAACATTTTTGTTTCTGGGTGCCGCCACCAGTGCCTAAGGCCCAATTTTTCAGCCCCTGTTTAACAGGGGCGTGTAATTACAATTTTTGATGCAATACTTTGCAACAGGGCTCATTGCTGTGCTCCAAGTACAGTATCTGTGAGGGGTTGCAGTGTTGTGCCACCAGTGGCTAAGGCCCAATTTTTCAGCCCCTGTTTAACAGGGGCGTGTAATTACAATTTTTGATGCAATACTTTGCAACAGGGCTCATTGCTGTGCTCCAAGTACAGTATCTGTGAGGGGTTGCAGTGTTGTGCCACCAGTGCCTAAGGCCCAATTTTTCAGCCCCTGTTCAACAGGGGCATGCAATTATAATTATTGATCTAATAATTCACAGCAGGGCCCATTGCTGCGCCCACCAAGAGTAACTGTGAGGCCTTACAGTGTTGTGGCACCAGCACCACCATCAAAGGCCCAATTTTTCCTACCACTGTTCAACAATTATATGTAATTACAATTCCTGATATAATAGTTGACAGCAGGGCGTTCCAGCACCCACCAAGAGTAACTGTGAGTGCTTACAGTGTTGTGCCAACACCAACACCTAAGGGGCCAATTTCTGCAGAGTATATACGGCAGGTCCCTACTTTCAAACATCCAACTTTCAAACGACTCCTACTTGCAAACGGAAGAAGACAACAGGAAGTGAGAGGAAATCTACCCCTAGGAAGGAAAATTCTCTCCTGTAAGAATTAATATGGGAGAAAGGTGTCTCCTCTCTACTGATGCTTTATCACCAATCCTTGTTTCAATAAAAACACCACATTTCAAAAACAGTTGTCATTGGGACGGAAAGTGAGGTGAAATGTTCTGAACAGGGGCACAGACAGCAAAACAAATGTTACAGGGGTAATAACCCTTCCCTATGTTTTCCAAAAATCTTAAAAATATATTTTTTGGCTGGAGCTACACTTAAACAATGTACCTGTTCAAAATTACAAACAGATTCTACATAAGAACAAACCTACAGTCCCTGTCTTGTATGCACCGCCTGTATACGGCTGTTCAGAGTATATAGGGCCTTTTTTATTTTGTGTGCGGGGTTCCCCTTAATATCCATACAAGACCCAAAGGGGCTGGTAATGGGCTGGGGTGGGGGGGGAGGGGGCTGTGATGGGGTAGCTATGCCATTTTTCTTAAAGATTTTCATCCATATTACCGGGACCAGACATTACATTAAAGCCGCAAGCAGTTTTAAATAGCTTTTTTTTTCCTTTAGAAATGTCATTTTGTGCAGGGACAGTTCTAAACACGGGAAACACGTGGCACTTCACAGGCATACTTTAGACACCCCCCAGGTACGATATTTAAAGGAATATTTGATTATTTTTTTTTCACTTTATGCATCATTAAAATGACTGCTCCCGAAAAACGGCCGTTTTTAAAACTTCTTTTTGCATTGATACATGTCCCCTGGTGCAGAACCCGGGTTCCCAAACCCTTTTTAGGACAATAACATGCATAATAGTCGTTATAATTAGCACTTTAGAATTCGAACATTCGCATCCATTGTATTTAATAGGGTTCTAATGTTCGTGCGAACTTTCGGTCCGTTCGCGGGTTCTGGTGCAAACCGAACCCGGGGGTGTTCAGCTCATCACTAGCGACCACTGAGCCCATCCCGGAGCAGTGCAGCCAGACATGGGCGTGACCGCACAGGTGGCGGACCATCACTGACACTAAGGACATAAAAATTTAGGGAATTTAAGCCAATAATGGTAACAATAACAGCAATAGTAACCTGCAACGTAACTAGTCAAAAAGAACAAACAGCATATAGTATGTGTTATACCATATATACACCATATATGTGTGTGTGTGTATATATATATATATATATATATATATATATATATATATACATACACATACCGACATCCATATTAGGTACATGTAGTATGGAAAAAACTCAAAAAATCCAAACAAAACAAAAAAAATATATGAAAGGTGGGGGGGGGGGGGAAACCTGCAGTCCGGTCAATCAGGGTGGGCATGGTATCCATGTAAATGTACCCGGGCCTATCAAAGTCTCACATAGCCTCCCGGGTATGCCACCCTGGGTGAGGAAAAAGATAATCAGAGCATGCAAGTTTCATCTGGAACAAAAGGATGTCTGGTCGCAGATACATCGGATGGCTGTGTGGGTAGGATCAACCGGCCGCTTCCTTGTTCGGAACTTGACGTTGGGGGTTTCCTGCTGAGCGAGCGTGTGAAAGACTCCCACGGTAGCGATGACTGTTTCGGGCCCTCTGCGTTCTGCCCAGGAAGGCTTGGTGTTGAGGATCCCTGGGGACGATCACCGTGAGCCAGTTGGGAATTGGGACTGGATCCATCCCTGTAAAGGCAAACAGGTCCGAAAGCTCTGTTGGATGGCGCAGCGGGAAGGTATCCAGTCCAGGACTATGAGATGGAATGGGTGCCCTCATTTGTAAGTGAGTCCCTTCTCGTTAAGACCATCCAGAAGAGGTTTGAGTGACCGCCGCTTCAGAAGAGTCTTTCTAGAAATGTCCGGGAGAAGGTGAATCGTAGCACCATCAAATTCCAAGACCCCCACCTGCCACGCTTGTCGGAATATCTCTTCTTTGAGGATAAAAGAATGCAAACAGCAGAGGACGTCTCTAGGTCTATCAGAAGGACCGCCTCTAGGGCTCATGTTCCTGTGCACCCGATCGATAATTATTTCTATGTCTGGCGAGCGGTCAAGGTAACGTTGCTAGTCACGGTTGTGCGCAACTCTGATTGCGGGACAGATTCCAGGATCCCTCTCAGCCTGATGTTTTGCCGGCGGCTGCGATTTTCTAAATTGTCAAGATGCAGTTGTAGAATTTGAGGACTGTGAAGCCTCTTACACACGGCCGGTTTTCTCGTCAAGAAACGACAAGAAAACTGCCGGGAGAGCTTTCTTGCCGAGAAAACCGGCCGTGTGTACGAGGCTTTCAGGCTTCTCGTCAGGAAAACTGGCCAGAATCTCGACGAGAAAAATAGAGAACCTGCTCTGTTTCCCGATGAGAAACCCGAGAGTGTGTACACTTACCTGTCACCGTGGAAACCCGCGCATGCTCGAAATGACTTTGACGCATGCGCGGTAGCTTCCTAGGCATAGGTAGGGTATAGCAAGATGTCGGCAACGGCATCGAATGTGACGAGCGCACGCTCGTTGTAGTCGATGACGTCACCGCGTTCGTGCCATTCAAAAGAACGGCGCTTCTTTTGAATCGTACGTGTGTACACTCGGGCGGGACAAGATTCTTGCTCAAGAATCTCGTCAGGAAAAATGACGTGTTTTTTCCTGACGAGATTCTCGGCCATGGGTACGAGGCTTAAGACCTGCACAGTCTGTGACACTGTCTGCTGTTCCTGTTCAATGACAGTAACACGAGAGTCCAGAACAGACACCTCTTGCTTGAGGTTTTGCACTTCCCCTTTAAAGGCTGTCTCCAGTCTATGCACCATTGTCTCTAGGTCTCCCCTTGTGGGCAGCTGTTGTAGGAATGCCCACAGCTTTTGTACTGAATCAGCATTTAAGGGGTTATCCTGAGTTGGGGTGAGTTAGGAATGGTATTCACTGTGCCTTGTTGTAATGTCGTCATTCTATGCTCATCCGTGTAGTGCTCTGGGCTATAGCACAGGATGCCTTGTGGTGTAGGAGCCGAGGGAGAGACAGAGAGCTCAGGGCTGCACAGGTCATCTTCTGCTGCTGTGGAGACTGTCAGCGATCTGGGGAGGCAGGGAGAGAGATCACTTGGAGGTGTGAAGGGTGGCAAAGTGTGCTCCTCTGCCTGATGCAGTGAAGGACCCGTCTTTGCGCTGTCCTCCATCTCGGCAGCATGACGAGCCGGCTCCATCTTGGAAATCGCAGGTGTGGATGCCACTGGTTGTTGTGACCGTAAATACCTATCCATGCTGTAGCGATCTGGCTTCCTGGGCATGTAAGGGTCTGGTGGGTACCTGTAATGTGCAGTAGTTTGGCTGTTAAGAGCTGCGGGAGAGCCGCCGGTAGGGAGCTCTGTAAAGAACATCCTCACGCCGCCATGTCTAGACCATGCCCCAGACAAGCCATTCTGAGGTTGGTAGTAGACAACCACACTTTTTTTAAATTTAATATCTTTATTAAACCATTTTCCATTTCCAACAATACATTCAATCCCCCTTCCCCTCCCCCCACAATCTCCCATACAAAAAATGTATAACAACATAATGTCACTTTAAACACAGTACAAAAATCCCCTTCCCCACTACCTCAATCCACTCCCTCCTTTCTCCATCCCCCATCCTTCCACTAATTGACCTATACCCCACACTCTCACATATCCCTTCCTTGCATCCTCCGGATCATCCATTCCCCTCTTTCGACATCTTTACTTGTATTTAATTACACTTTTTTCTCCTGCCACAATTTCCAAATCATATCGAATTTTTTTAAGGTTCCTTGTCTAATATAAGTAGTCCTTTCCTTTAATATTGTTATGTTCATATTTTGCTCCCAGTCTTTGCTAGAGGGTGGGGAAGCTGATTGCCATCTCTGTGCTATCAGCCTCCTTGCTTTAAATAAGCATCTTGTTATTGCTAACTGAGTATTGACATTTAACCCCTCACCCTCTGCCCAGCCCAATACACATTGTAAGGGTTCCAGCTCTATATGAACCTCGAAAGTTTACTCAATGGTTCTCACTACCTCCCTCCAATACCAGAATAGCCTCGGGCATCGCCAGAACATGTGGATCATATCCTCTTCTACTCTTCCACATCTGGGGCAGCTGGCATCTACTCTACGGCCAAAACGAAAAAGTTTGTACAGAGTATAGTACGCTCTGTTTAATAAAAACAGATGAGATAGTGAGACCAACGGAGCCAGTTCCAAAATTCTTTCCCACTGTTCATTAGATAAATTACCAATGTGTCTTTCCCACTTCCTCTTATGTACCTCACCCTGAGTTCCCCTTAGGCTCCCCTTATGTAGGCTTGGGTAGATTTTTGATATTAAGCCCTTAGATGTTTTAGTGTTGATAATTTCTTTTAAAAGGGGGATCTTACTCCAGGTCATTACTGTTCCTTTATACTGTTTTGCTAATGCATGTCTAATCTGTAAATATTTATAAAAGGATTTATTTGAAAGTTTATATTGATCTTTTAATATCTGAAAAGTTTTTAATATGCCATCTTGGTACAGCTGGGAAATATATTTTACACCCTGTCTTTCCCATTCCTTAACTGTTCCCATCTTCTGTATCTCCCTTAAATTGTCATTCTCCCATAAGGGGGTGTACTCAGTAATACCATTGTATCTCAGCGCTACCTTCACTTGATCGCCTGGTTGGAGACGCAATTTCCCTCTTCTCTTCCTGTCTTATACTCTCTTATTAGTTGCCTGTGCCTTGACCATAGTCTCTTGTAACAATTTGTTGTTGCGACTCAGGAAGTCAACAGTGCTCTGTACCGCTGGAACCGGAGAGTCAGGGATAATGTTAGGCAGGAAGACAGGGTGAAACCCGTAGTTTGCAATAAATGGAGACTGACCCGTGACTGAATGGCTGGCATTGTTAAAGGCAAATTCTGCCAACGGCAATAGTGCTACCCAATCGTCATGGACAAACGTGGTGAAACAACGTATATACTGCTCGAGAGTCTGGTTCGTCCTCTCGGTTTGTCCATTAGTCTGAGGATGGTAAGCAGATGACATGGATAGTTAAATTTTCAGGGCCTGGCATAGCGCTTTCCAAAAGCGAGAGGTGAACTGGACCCCCCTGTCAGATACAATGTTGGTTGTTACTCCATGTAATCTTACGATCTCCCGGATGAACACCCGAGCGGTCTCCATAGCAGAAGGCGTATTTTTCAGAGGTATGAAGTGGGCCATCTTGGAAAAGCAGTCGACTGCTACAAAGATGTCTGTATGGCTTTCGGATGGGGGTAGTTCGACTATAAAGTCCATGGCTATCATGCTCCAGGGTCTGTCAGGGATTGGTAGTGATCAGAGAAGACCCCAGGACTTGGTCCTAGCAGATTTGCTTTGGGAACAAATAGCACATGATTTCACATATTCCTTGCAACTCTTCTCGAGCTTTGGCCAACAGAACATGCACTGAATCAGGTCAAGGGTCTTGTGGATCCCGAAATGGCCAGCCATAGGATGGTCGTGGCATAGGTTCAGTACCTTTGTCTGGTAACTTGCTGGTACAAAAATGTTATTGTCCTTCCAAAGTAACCCATCCCTGGGTATCAGGGACACTCCTGGTGGGCTGGGCATTCCTGCTGAAGCTTGTTTTAAGCTGGACATCAGATTTGTCTGGATGAGCAGAAAGTTGCCTTCAGATAGAATAGTATCTGGAACTGAGGCATCCTTGGGATCATCGAACATGTGGGAGAGGGCGTCTGGCTTGGTGTTCCTTGATCCTGGCCGGTAGGTGATGTGAAAAGAATAGCACCCACCATGCTTGACGCGGCTTCAGGCGCTTGGCGGTTCTCAAATATTGCAGATTCTTGTGATCCGTGTAAATAAGTATGGGATGTGCTGCGCCCTCTAAGAGATACCGCCATTCTTCAAGAGCGGCCTTAATGGCCAAAAGTTCACGATATCCCACATCGAAATATCTTTCGGCTGGGGAAAGCTTACGAGAGAAGAAATCGCAGGGAAATAACTGCCCCTACCGCTGTTTCCGAAGCATCTACCTCGAGTAGGTAGGGTAGAGAGGGGTCTGGGTGGCTCAGGATGGGAGCATAATAAAAAGTCCCTTCAGGGTTGAAAAGGCAGTCTGAGCCTCGGAGTTCCAGTGAAAACAAATGTTCTGTTTTGTTAGCTGAGAGATGGGGCAATGATTGCAGAAAATCCTTTGATAAATCTTCTGTAAAAATTGGCAAAGCCAACAAAACACTGCACCCCCTTCTTGTCTGAGGGTGCGGGCCAGTCCAAAACAGCTGTGACCTTTTGTGGATCCATCTTGAACCCTTCTGTGGAAATTAACAGGCCCAAGAACTGGATACTCTGCTGCTCAAATTCACATTTTTCTGCTTTAGCATATAACCCGTGCAGACGGAGTCGGCAGAGTACCATCTTAACGTGTTTCCGGTGCTGATCTAAAGATGTGGAGAAAATCAGGATATCGTCAAGATAAACAATTACAAAGATATCTAACCAGTCTCTGAAGGTATCATTTACAAAGTGCTGGAAGGTAGCAGGGGCGTTGCACAGGTCGAAGGGCATCACTAAATATCCATAGTGGCCGAATCTGGTACGGAAGGCCGTTTTCCACTCGTCCCCTGCATGGGTACGAACCAAATTATAGGCTCCTCGAAGATCAAGTTTAGTAAATACAGCGGTAGTTCTTAGTCTTTGAAACAGCTCGGGCACCAGGGGTAGAGGATATCGGTTCTTAACCATCACTTTATTTAGTTCCCGCTAGTCCACACAAGGATGTAAGGAGTGGTCCTTCTTCTCCACAAAAAAGATTCCGGCCCCTGCTGGAGAAGTAGAAGGCTGGATGAATCCTCTCTTAAGGTTTTCATCCACATATTCTTTTAATACCTCCAGTTCCCGTTCAGACAGGGGAAAGACCCGCCCGAAGGGAATCTCAGCTCCAGACAGCAACTCAATTGGGCAATCATATGAATGGTGGGGAGGAAGAGTCTCAGCCCCCGTTTGCTGAACACGTCTAGAAACTTGTGGTATGGCTCAGGTACCTTTGAGTGTAATTCTGCATCAGATTCCAGGCACAACAGAGGGCCAGACACCTTGGGAGGAGAAGGCAGGCAATGTCCTTGACAGTAAGCGGACTGGAACTTTATTTCCCCGGTACCCCAATCAATCTGTGGATTGTGGGCCTGCAGCCACGGTAGGCCGAGGATGACCCGGAAACAGGGGGGATGCAATTGCATCGAGTCTCAGCAGTTTCTAATGACCCATGGCTGTGACTACGGGTAAGGGTGGAGTCTCCTGGGTGACTAGGCCTGATTTAATATGGGACCCATCTGCCAGGAAGATGGAGAGTCCTTGTGCCCTGTGCTGGAGTGGGATGAGCTGTTGGTTAGCAAAGTTCAGGTCAATATAACAACTGCATGTTCCAGATTCTATAATTGCAGTAGCAGGCACAGTCCTACCTGGAAGTTGGAAAGAGATGCAAAGGGCTAGGTGACTAGTACTGGCAGAGGGTGCTGGTTGACTGCTAGGTGAGGTGGACAAACATCTTTGAGTACCATCTTAACGTGTTTCCGGTGCTGATCTAAAGATGTGGAGAAAATCAGGATATCGTCAAGATAAACAATTACAAAGATATCTAACCAGTCTCTGAAGGTATCATTTACAAAGTGCTGGAAGGTAGCAGGGGCGTTGCACAGGTCGAAGGGCATCACTAAATATCCATAGTGGCCGAATCTGGTACGGAAGGCCGTTTTCCACTCGTCCCCTGCATGGGTACGAACCAAATTATAGGCTCCTCGAAGATCAAGTTTAGTAAATACAGCGGTAGTTCTTAGTCTTTGAAACAGCTCGGGCACCAGGGGTAGAGGATATCGGTTCTTAACCATCACTTTATTTAGTTCCCGCTAGTCCACACAAGGATGTAAGGAGTGGTCCTTCTTCTCCACAAAAAAGATTCCGGCCCCTGCTGGAGAAGTAGAAGGCTGGATGAATCCTCTCTTAAGGTTTTCATCCACATATTCTTTTAATACCTCCAGTTCCCGTTCAGACAGGGGAAAGACCCGCCCGAAGGGAATCTCAGCTCCAGACAGCAACTCAATTGGGCAATCATATGAATGGTGGGGAGGAAGAGTCTCAGCCCCCGTTTGCTGAACACGTCTAGAAACTTGTGGTATGGCTCAGGTACCTTTGAGTGTAATTCTGCATCAGATTCCAGGCACAACAGAGGGCCAGACACCTTGGGAGGAGAAGGCAGGCAATGTCCTTGACAGTAAGCGGACTGGAACTTTATTTCCCCGGTACCCCAATCAATCTGTGGATTGTGGGCCTGCAGCCACGGTAGGCCGAGGATGACCCGGAAACAGGGGGGATGCAATTGCATCGAGTCTCAGCAGTTTCTAATGACCCATGGCTGTGACTACGGGTAAGGGTGGAGTCTCCTGGGTGACTAGGCCTGATTTAATATGGGACCCATCTGCCAGGAAGATGGAGAGTCCTTGTGCCCTGTGCTGGAGTGGGATGAGCTGTTGGTTAGCAAAGTTCAGGTCAATATAACAACTGCATGTTCCAGATTCTATAATTGCAGTAGCAGGCACAGTCCTACCTGGAAGTTGGAAAGAGATGCAAAGGGCTAGGTGACTAGTACTGGCAGAGGGTGCTGGTTGACTGCTAGGTGAGGTGGACAAACATCTTTGAGGTTTTACTGGGCATGAATGTACATAGTGGCCGGCTCTTCCACAGTACAGGCAGAGATTGAGCTGTTACCGACGTGAACGTCCCTCAGCAGATAACGAGGGTCTTATTAAATTGACTTGCACTGGTTCAGGGGAGGTTGGTACAGATCTAGCTGAGACAGGTCTGGTGGAAGCAGGACACGTGGTCGTGGCCACACGGGGTAACATCCAGGTTGGACGAGTCTGCTGGTTCATTTTCTCTGTGCTGCACTCCCGAAGGCGCCTGTCTATCTGGATAGTCAACGGCATTAGGTTCTCCAAAGAGTCTGGTATGCCAACTCGGGCCTGTTCGTCTTTTAACCTTTCGGACAGGCCTAAATGGAACTGATGCCGTAAAGCTGCATGGTTCCATTGAGTATCTGCACCCCAGCAAAAAGGTACATGGTTAGTGGCGCTCACTGAAATATAGCATGGGACACTAGGTCCAAAGAAGTCCTTTAAGCAGTTTGCTTTGTGGTGAGGTAACAGTATTTTTGCACTTCTAGGCTGCCTTGCAAAAAAGGGGGAGCAGAAGCTGTACTCCAGAGCATGTAAAGAGATAAAAAACAAAGGCAGGCGCCGCTGAAGTAAAACTGTGTGATTTTAATATAGCAGTAATATTAAAACTCTCACATTAAGGTGTCTTTAGATCGGCATGTGGGGGTCCTGTGGGATGTGCACCTCCACTCGTGCCAGCAATGTTCAAGCCCAGTGCAGTGGAACCGGTGTTCAATCCTGTGGAGAGTTTTCCGGGTCTCGTGCGGCGGCCGAATGGAGGCCTGGAGCGCAAGCTGCTCGTCTGTGCTGAGTGCTGAGGCGCAGCGTGGGGCGGGATGGCATCACAGGACCAATATGCAATGCATTTCGGTGCATGCGCAGTGAGAGGAGGAACACACTACGCTCACCTTTTTCAAGCTCCATTCGGCTGCCGCACGAGACCCGGAAAACTCTCCACAGGATTGAACACCGGCTCCACTGCACTGGGCTTGAACATTGCTGGCACGAGCGGAGGTGCACATCCCACAGGACCCCCACATGCCGATCTAAAGACACCTTAATGTGAGTGTTTTAATGTTACTGCTATATTAAAATCACACAGTTTTACTTCAGCGGCGCCTGTCTTTGTTTTTTATCTCTTTATCTGCACCCCAGCGCCTGAAGTCTGTTATGTAGTCCTCGACCGCTCTACGGCCTTGCTGGAGTGCATGAAGAGCATTGGGGGTCATCATAAAGGAGCGACATGGCCTTGAAAAAGGATGGCAAAGAGTCCAGTCAAACATGGCGTTCTTCAAGCAGGTGATGTGTCCAGAACTGAGGTTCCCCCAGCAGGAGCGAGATGACAAACCCCACCTTGGTGGTTTCCTGGGCGAATGTTAGGGGTAGCAGGGAGAAGTACAACTTGCATGCATTGCGAAATGTCCGAAACGTATTTCGATCCACGGAAAACTTCGCCGGAATGGGGACCCTTGGCTCTGGAGGCAGCATCATTACAGAAGGTGCAGAGGTGGCCTCTGTAGGTGTCCTGCTGGCAGGAGGATCTGTGGTGGTAGCCGGGGATTGCATTTGTCCCTCTAAGCGTTCATGACCGTCCTGGAGAGATTTCACCTCAAGAGTGAGATCAGAAAGGAGTTGGCAGATCTAATCGGTGGAAGAGGTCCCTCTTGCAGGCTCAGGCATGGCTGTCTGATACTGACACGTACCTTAGAGGTGAGCCTGACGTGCAGAGGGAGACCTCTCGTACAGCCCTGGTTCCCGGGTCACTGGAGTTGGGACAGTGACCAGAGGAGCACAGTGGGGTATGAGTGCCTGCTGGGTTCTCTTGGACTGGATGAGAAGACCGCTGGAAAAGGCTGAAGATGCAGGTCAGCGGATGCTGGTAGCTGAGGATGCAGGTCAGAAGATGCAGATCAGCCGATGTAGGTAGCTGTGGACGCAGGTCAGAAGATGCAGGTCAGCAGATGCAGGTAGCTGAGGATGCAGGTCAGAGGATGCAGGTGCGCCAAGGAGCAATAGGTGCACGCAGGTGCAAGCAGCAGGCAGGAGAAGGGTCAGACAAGCCAGGTAATGCACAGCGGATCAGATACAGGCAGGAGCGTCAGGCAGCGGATGGTCAGTGTTCAGGCAGGATCAGGCAATGGAGGATTAGGCAGACAGATGAGCAGAACAAGGTCAAGGAGGCCAAAGGTCAGGACTGGAGATAGCAACAAGGCCAGGAAGCCGGGTCAGAGTAACAACAGGTGCAGGTTAGGGGTCAGGTCACAGGATAAGCTGCAGATCAGACAGCAAGGGTCTGGACAGTAGAAGCCCCTTTTAAAGGCCGCTGGGCGCCAAGGCAGCGTCACCGTGCGCACGTGCACGATCTCCGCGATCGGCGCATGCGCATTGGCGCACGTCTGTTTTCAGTTGGAAGCCTGCCAGCGGGGATGCGCCTGAGCCTGGTTGTGTGTCTAAGAGGCGTGCATCCATGACAGAATTCCACATCCTAACAGCTCTTACAGTAAAGAACCCTATACGCAGTTTAAGGTTAAACCGTTTTTCTTCTCGTTTTAGTGAATGGCCGCGTGTCTTATTAAATTCCCTTTCGCGGAAAAGTTTTATCCCTAATATGGGGTCACCAGTACGGTATTTGTACATTGAAATCATATCCCCTCTCAAGTGTCTCCTCTCCAGAGAGAACAAGTTCAGTGCTCGTAACCTATCCTCATAACTAAGGTCCTCCCAGTCCCTTTTTTCGTTTCTCTGGACTCCCTCCAGTTCCAACACATCCTTTCTTAGGACTGGTGCCCAGAACTGGACGGCATACTCCAGGTGTGGCCGGACCAGAGTCTTATAGATTGGGAGAATTATTGTTTTATCTCTGGAGTTGATCCCCCATAAGGACCCTGGCACTAATAGTCTACCTGTAGCGATATATAAAAGATATGGAACCATGCTACGTCTTCCCCTATTTCTCTCGTTCCATGAGGCTCTATCTACTGGCTTCTGCCTTCAATGTATGAAGTTGCAATAGTAGTCCTTCCCAAAAATTTCAAGTAGACATGTCCAGGACAAAAAATTTTGCTGTATTTATCGGCGTATAACACGCACCTTAATTTTTAAGAGGGGAGTTTCAGGAAAAAAACGTACATTTTAAATAAAGAATTTTGAAGCAAAATAAGGGTCAGTGCCCATCAATGCAGCCTTATCAGTGCCCATCTGCAGCCTCACCATTGCCCATCTTTGCAGCATGATCAGTGCCCATCTGCATCCTTACACATCACTGCAGCCTTATCAGTGCCCATCTGCAGCCTTTCCCATCATTGCAGCCTGATCAGTGCCCATCTGCAGCCTTGCCCATCATTGCAGCCTATTCAGTGCCCATCTGCAGCCTTGCCCATCATTGCAGCCTGATCAGTGCCCATCTGCAGCCTTGCCCATCATTCCAGCCTAATCAGTGCCCATCTGCAGCCTTGCCCATCATTACAGCCTAATCAGTGCCCATCTGCAGCCTTGTTAATGCTGAAATAGACAGAGCTGGATCTCCTGTGTACTTTGCTCGGCTTGCAGTCACACCCAGTTCTGCCCCTTGGCCCAGCACCTATGATGGACATAACACCGGTCCAATGGCGGGACGTCAATGCTAAGAGGTGAGACTGTGCATGTCTGCGAGCGGAGCCGAGTAAACAGGAGATTGCGGCTCTGTTTATTTTGGCAGCTCTCGTTCCCTCCTTCCCCTCCGAGGCAGCCCTGTGTCGGCGTATAACACGTACACACGATTTTCCCCTGATTTTAAGGGGGAAAAAAATATAAAAATGAAGGAACACTAGTGTCATTTAAATGTTACAAAGAATATAACAGGATATGTAAAAAGGAAATCAAGGATGCAAAAATTCAAAATGAACGACAGATTGCAAAAGATAGTAGGACAAACCCCAAAAAATTCTTCAAATATATTAATAGTAAAAAGGTCAAGTCTGAGCATGTAGGCCCTTTACAAAATAATCTAGAGTGGGTGACTGGGGACAAAGAGAAGGCTAATTTATTAAATACTTTCTTCAGTTCTGTGTATACAAAGGAGCATGAGGGAGCTCATGTCCATAATGGGGGTGGTAGTGACACAGCCCCAAATCCACAATGGCTCAAAAGTGATATGGTCCAGAAATATTTAGATGGAATAAAGGTGGATAAAGCACCTGGACCAGATGGCATACACCCACGGATCCTAAAAGAATTGAGCTCTGTAATTTCAAAGCCATTGTATCTAATTTTTAGGGACTCATTAATGACAGGAATAGTACCACTGGATTGGCGCAGGGCCAATGTGGTGCCTATATTTAAAAAGGGAACAAAGTCTTTACCAAGTAACTATAGACCTGTTAGTTTAACTTCCATAGTTGGGAAGATACTGGAGAGATTAATAAAAGACCACATAGATGAGTTCTTGCTGGAAAAAAACTATTTAAGCAACAGACAGCATGGATTCATGAAAGACAGAAGTTGTCAAACAAACCTGATTTCTTTTTATGAAGAGGTAAGTAAAACCTTGGACAGAGGGGTGGCTGTGGACGTGGTATACTTGGATTTTGCAAAAGCGTTTGATACAGTTCCCCACACACGGCTCATGTGTAAGGTAAAGTCTACAGGATTGGAAATATCAGTTTGTAAATGGATAGAAAACTGGCTAAAAGACAGAATTCAGAGAGTAGTGGTTAATGATTCTTACTCTGAATGGTCCAAGGTTATCAGTGGTGTACCCCAAGGTTCAGTGCTGGGACCCTTACTTTTTAATATCTTTATAAATGATATTGGGTCTGAGATCAAAAGTAACATTTCTGTCTTTGCAGATGACACCAAGCTATGCAGTGGAATAACGTCCTTACAGGATGTCTCCAATTTACAAGCCGACCTCGATGCCCTGTCTAATTGGGCGACTATGTGGCAGATGAGGTTTAATGTTGATAAATGTAAAGTTATGCACTTGGGGGCTAAGAATATGAATGCATCATACATACTAGGGGGAATACAACTGGGGGGATCCGTAGTGGAGAAGGATCTGGGGGTTTTGGTAGATCATAAGCTCAATAATGGCATGCAATGCCAAGCTGTGGTTTCCAAAGCGAGCAAAGTCCTTTCTTGTATTAAGAGAGGTATGGTCTCCAGAGAGAGACATCATTTTGCCCCTGTACAAATCATTAGTAAGGCCTCATCTGGAATACGCAGTTCAGTTTTGGGCACCAGTTCTCAAAAAGCATATCGGGGAACTGGAGAAAGTGCAGAGAAGGGCAACCAAACTGATAAGAGGCATGGAGGAGCTCAGCTATGAAGAAAGATTAGAGGAACTGAATTTATTCACTCTTGAGAAGAGGAGAATAAGGGGGGATATGATTAACATGTACAAATATATAAGGGGTCCATATAGTGAACTTGGTGATGAGTTATTCACTTTACGGTCAACACAGAGAACAAGGGGGCACTCTTTACGTCTAGAAGAAAAAAGATTTCATCTCCAAATGCGGAAAGGTTTCTTCACAGTAAGAGCTGTGAAAATGTGGAACAGACTCCCTGCAGAGGTGGTTCTGGCCAGCTCAGTAGATTGCTTTAAGAAAGGCCTGGATACTTTCCTAAATGTACATAATATAACTGAGTACTAACAGTTCTAGGTAAAGTTGATCCAGGGTAAATCCGATTGCCTCTCGGGGGATCAGGAAGGAATTTTTTCCCCTGCTGTAGCGAATTGGATCATGCTCTGCTGGGGTTTTTGCCTTTCTCTGGATCAACTGTGGGTATAGAATTGGGTATATGGGATTGCACGATATTTTTTTTATTTTATTTTAGTTATTTTTTTATGGTTGAACTGGATGGACTTTGTCTTTTTTCAACCTGACTAACTATGTAACTATGTAACTATGTGTTATACGCCGATAAATACAGTAGTTTTGTTTAGTTTCGATTTGTTATTTAAATAAATGAGTTTAGTTAAATTCGTTACATTAATTTAATTTGTTTTCGGAATTCGATTTGTTTAGTTTCATTATCGAATTAAAAAAATTACACCACATTCAAACATTTTTTAAAGCATTTGAAAAAATTTGACTGCATTCGAAAAAATGTGAAAAAAAATATTGCATTTGAATTTGAAAACGCATTGGAATTAAACATTTTTTCCATTTAAATGCAGCTGTTGCATTAGACAATTGATACTGACTATCTGACAATTAAAAAATTAGAAGAGAATAGAATAAAATAGAAAAAAATAATAGAATGAATTTGAATTTGAATACAAAAGAATAGAAAATAATAGAAAAGAAGAGATAAGAAAATGAGAAAATACAATGGAATAGAAAATAATAGAATAGAGAAACAATAGAAAAGAGTAGAATAAAAAATAAATAATATAATATATAACCATCTTCTGAAATTCAAATTTCGAATAGAATGAATTCAAATTTAAATAGAAAAAAATAGAATAGAAATCAATAGATATAATAGAAAACAAAAGAATAGAATAGAAAAGAATAGAATAGAAAAACAATAGAATACAATAGAATAAAATAGAAAGAATATAATATAACCATCTTCCGAAATTTGGGTTTCAAATAGAAAGAATTTGAATAGAACAGAATAGAATAGAAAATAATAGAAAATAATAGAATAGAAAATAAGAGAATCGACTAGAATAGAAAAGAATATAATAGAAAAACAATAGAATAGAATAATTTAAAAGAGTATAATATATAATCATCTTCCAAAATTAGAATCTCAAATACAATGAATTTGAATTCAAAAGAATAGAATAGAAAATAATAGAGAAGAATAGAATAGAAAAGAACAGAATAAAATAGAAAAACAACAGAATAGAATAAAATAGAAAATATATAATATGTGACTGTGTTTCAAAATTCGAATTTAGAATGGAATGAAATATAACTTGAATAAAAAAGATTACACTACAATAGAAAAAGTACTTGCAAACAGACTATATAAAGTAATTTATAATATTATACACCCAGACCAAATGGGTTGTATGCCCAATCTCTCTACTGCTGTGAATATTAGACATAACTACTTAAACATGCCAGTTGTCTGTGGTTGGCTGTGTCAACTTAAAAAAAATGGTGTGGATGCCACAGCTTCTTTAATTGCACAATTTCCCTAAATGGAAACCTCTGAGATACTTTATAAACATAAATGCCATTTTTAGAGATATGATTTGGAAGAAAAAGACTCATAGGATTAAATTGGCACTATTACAATACTCCAAGAGTGCTGAAGGTCTGGCTGCCCCTAACCCTTGGATCTTCTTTATTGCTGCTCAGCTGAATTTTTTTTATGGTTGGGAGCGTGAAGGCTTTTTGATTACTCATGCGGCATACACACGATCGTTTTTCATGCCATTTTTTTAACCGACGTTTTTCTCGTCGTTTTTTTTCATGTTTCCTCTCAAGCCTGTCTTGCATCCACACGATCATTAAAAAAAAACGCTCGAGCAAAGCGCAGTGACGTACAACACGTACGACGGCACTATAAAGGGGAAGTTCCGTTCGAATGGCGCCACCCTTCATGTTAGTAAACTTTGTTGAGCGGCGATTCGCGCTTTTCAGCCTCGTGCTTTTCAGTCCGTTACAGCGTGACGAATGTGCTATCTCCATTATGAACGCTAGTTTTACCAGAACGAGCGCTCCCGTCTCATACTTGATTCTGAGCATGCGCGTTTTTTTTCCCCTCGTAAAAGCATACACACTATCGTTTTTCATGTCGTTAAAAAAAATGACATGAAAAACTACGTGAAAAAATAGAGCATGTTCGAAATTTTTAATGGCCATTTTTCACGCCATTAAAAATGCTCTGGAGCATACACATGATCGGTTTTAATGGCCATTTTTAAAAATGGCATTTTTAACGGCATGAAAAACGATCGTGTGTATGCCGCATCACCCTCATATTTCAAGGTAGACATCCCCTCCATGTCCTTGAGACTCAAATCTGTGCCACATCATAGCCTTCCCAGGTCACTCAACTTTTAAGAAGCAAGATCTTGGAGGCAGCAAAGAAATTGTTATTGTTACTTTTACAAGATATACTCCCAATTAGAATAATGATCTCTTTACAGAAATTCGCAAACTACATGGCTTCCAGAGATGGGAGAAGGCTGGTGTTTTTACTCTGTGACACCTCTATGGTAAAGGGTCTTTCAAATCCTATGTTCAAATAACTTCTGAAATTGCTCCCAAATGGTTTTTAGCAATTTATTCAATTGTGATATTGCATACTGTTGCAGCCTAAACTGGCCTCTATAGTATGTAGATCAGTAGGTAGACTGAGATGAGTGAAAGATGAGAGAAAGACACTATTCTCAGATGGAATCTGGGATGATATCCTGATACAAGCACCAGGTTTCTCTTTCTCCCTATCATAGGTTAACTCAGGTGTTCATTTTGCACAGGATATATAGAACAACCAAATTTTTACATACCATAGGTGCAAGGGATAACCCCTGTTGTGATAGATGTAGGCACTGCATTATCCATAATTTTAGAGGTACAATAAGTTAAAAGGTTATTGGAGTGAGGTAGTAGGTGCATTAAATGGTTTGCTGGAAATGACCCCTCCTATTGAACCACTCACATGCCTATTAGGATATATTAACTCCTCCTCTATGGAACATAATTTTGTGTTTACTATTTCCAGAGCTCTTTTTATAGCCTCAAGGATGGTTGCCCTTAGATGGATGCCACCCCACCTCACCCACCAACTCTTTCTGGATGGATAACGGATCTTAACAAATATATTTCCTTTAAAAAACATATTTACTATCTGAGAAACGCAATGCATAAATTTTATGTTATATGGCCTCAATGGATGAAATTTATGTATCCCCCCCCCCCTTTCCTTAGGTCCTCATATGTTTCCCTAGCCTATTTTGTTAATGCATCTGTGTGACTAAAGAATGTATAGTTACTGTCCTGCTCATTGGCTTGTATTTTCCCCCCAAAAAAATACTTTTTGTTATTGTTGGTTGCTCCTTTATTTTTGTATTATTTTCTGTTTATCAACAATGTCATTGAAGATGTCTAGGTCAAGCAAGAACATGGTGAACACCACTGTCAAGTGTAAAAAATAAAAATAAGTTCACCATGAATAAATATAATGTTTGTATGTTGTCTATTACACAACATGATTAAAAAAGACAAAAATAAATAACAAACAAAAAATAAAACAAATTAGACAAATCTACCCTTGCCGTGGCCAATACCCGCCTCCCCTCCCACCTTAGAGAGAGCACTGTGTTGGACCAGTCGCATGGATGGAGAAAGCCTGCCAGAGCCAGGAATAAAGTCAGTAAAACACCTTATCACTGCACCCATAGACATGCATTTAACCCTTGTATTGCAGGGGGGCCACTGTAAGAAAAGTGGCTAAACATCCAAGTAGCCACCTTCAGGCGTTCTAGGAGCATAAATTACACATATAATTTCCTGACTACCTATCACATCTGTGAAGGCCCTGGAGCACCAGGACAATGTAAAACGCCCACAAAATGACCCCAGAAGACAGGTACTCGGGTACTCTGATGGGCTACAGATAGGTACTTGGGTACTCTGATGGGTCTGGAGAAAGGAATTCGGGTACTCTGATGGGCTACAGATAGGTACTCGGGTACTCTGATGGGTCTGGAGACAGGTGCTCGGGTACTCTGATGGGCTACAGATAGGTACTTGGGTACTCTCATGGGTCTGGAGAAAGGAATTTGGGTACTCTGATGGGCTACAGATAGGTACTCGGGTACTCTGATGGGTCTGGAGACATGTACTTGGGTATTCTGATGGGCTACAGATAGGTACTCGGGTACTCTGATGGAGTGTAGATAGGTACGCAGATGGGCTGGAGACAGGTACTCTGGTACTCTGATGGGCTGGAGACAGGTACTCGGGTACTCTGGGCTGCAGATAGAGAGCAGGTATGAGTAGTCTTTAATACAGGAAACATCTACACAGGAGTCATTTGAATGGGCTGCTAAGTGCACCAAAAAAGGTACATGCATCATTTTCAGCAGTGCAGCCCATGCCAACACATATTACATATACAATATCTCACAAAAGTGAGTACATCCCTCACATTTTTGTAAATATTTCTTCTATCTTTTCATGTGACAACACTGAAGGAAGGACACTTTGCTACAATGTAAAGTAGTGAGTGTACAGCTTGTATAACAGTGTAAATTTGCTGTCCCCTCAAAGTAACTCAACACACAGCCATTAATGTCTACATCGCTGGCAACAAAAGTGAGTACACCCCTAAGTGAAAAATTGGGCCCAATTAGCCATTTTCCCTCCCCGGTGACATGTGACTCATTAGTGTTACAAGGTCTCAGGTGTGAATGGGGAGCAGGTTTGTTAAATTTGGTGTTATCGCTCTCACTCTCTCATACTGGTCACTGGAAGTTCAACATGGCACCTCATGGCAAAGAACTCTCTGAGTATCTGAAAAAAAAAAGAATTGTTGCTCTACATAAAGATGGCCTAGGCTATAAGATGATTGCCAAGACCCTGAAACTGAGCTACAGCAAGGTGGCCAAGACCATACAGCGGTTTAATAGGACAGGTTCCACTCAGAACAGGCCTCGCCATGGTCAACCAAAGAAGTTGAGTGCACATGCTCAGCATCATATCCAGAGGTTGTCTTTGGGAAATAGACATATGAGTGCTGCCAGCATTGCTGCAGAGGTCAAAGGGGTGGGGGGTCAGCCTGTCAGTGGTCAGACCATACGCCGCACACTGCATCAAATTGGTCTGCATGGCTTTCGTCCCAGAAGGAAGGCTCTTCTAAAGATGATGCAAAAGAAAGCCGAAAAAGTTTGCTGAGGACAAGCAGACTAAGGACATGGATTACTGGAACCATGTCCTGTGGTCTGATGAGACCAAGATAAACTTATTTGGTTCAGATGGTGTCAAGCGTGTGTGGCGGCAACCAGGTGAAGAGTACAAAGACAAGTGTGTCCTGCCTACAGTCAAGCATGGTGGTGGGAGTGTCATGGTCTGGGGTTGCATGTGTGCTGCCGGCACTGGGGAGCTATAGTTCATTGAGGGAACGATGAATGCCAACCTGTACTGTGACATACTGAAGCAGAGCATAAAGGTGTTGGACTGGCCAAGCATGTCTCCAGACCTAAACCCTATTGAGCATCTGTGGGGCATCCTCAAATGGAAGGTGGAGGAGCGCAAGGTCTCTAACATTCACCAGTTCCATGATGTCGTCATGGAGGAGTGGTAGAGGAATCCAATGGCAACCTGTGAAGCTCTAGTGAACTTCATGCCCAAGAGGGTTAAGGCAGTGCTATAAAATAATGGTGGACACACAAAATATTGACACTTTGGGCCCAATTTTTACATTTTCACTTAGGGGGTGTATTCACTTTTGTTGCCAGCGGTTTAGACATTAATGGCTGTGTGTTGAGTTATTTTGAGGGGACAGCAAATTTACACCTTTATACAGGCTGTACACTCACTACTTTACATTGTAGCAAAGTGTAATTTCTTCAGTGTTGTCACATGAAAAGATAAAATAAAATATTTACAAAAATGTGAGGGGTGTACTCACTTTTGTGAGATAATGTAGTTAGTCTGGTTGAAAAGAGACACCTAGTTCAACCAATAAAAGAGAAAAAAAAACATACAATAGCATATACACAATTCTATACCAACAGTTGATCCAGAGGAAGAAAAAAAATAACAGCAAAGCACGATCCAATTTGCTCCAGCAGGGGAAAAAAATCCCTTCCTGATTTCCCGAGAGACAATCGGATTTACCCTGGATCAACTTTACCTATAAATGTTAGTATCCAGTTATATTATGTACATTTAAGAAATAATCCAGGCCTTTTTTTTTTTAAAGCAATCTACTGAGCTGGCTAGAGCCACCTCTGGAGGGAGTCTAATCCACATTTTCACAGCTCTTACTGTGAAGAAACCTTTCCGTATTTGGAGATTAAATCTCTTTTCCTTCAGACTTAGAGTGCCTCTTGTCCTTAAGGTGAATAACTCAACACCAAGTTCACTATATGGACCATTTATGTATTTGTATATGTTGATAATATCCCCCCTTAATCTCCTCTTCTTAAGAGAGAATTAATTCAGTTCCTCTTGTTCTTTTCCTCATAGCTAAACTCCTCCATACCTCTTATTAGTTTTGTTGCCCTTCTCTGCACTCTCTCCAGTTCCCCGATATCCTTTTGAGAACTGGTGCCCAAAAATGAACTGCATATTCCAGAAGGTCTTACTAATGATTTGTACAGGGGCAAAATGATATCTCTCTCTCTGGAGTCCATACCTCTCTTAACCACTTAAGGACCGAGCCTCTTTCTGAGATTTGGTGTTTACGAGTTAAAAACATTTTTTTTTGCTAGAAAATTACTTAGAACCCCCAAACATTATATATATTTTTCTAACACCCTAGAGAATAAAATGGCGGTCGTTGCAATACTTTCTGTCACATCGTATTTGCGCAGCGGTCTTACTAAAAAATAAGACATAAGACGTAAAGTTAGCCCAATTTTTTTTTTTATATTGTGAAAGATAATGTTACGCTGAGTAAATTAATACCTAGCATGTCACGCTTCAAAATTATGCCCCCTCGTGGAATGGAAACAAATTTTTACCCTTCAAAATCTCCATAGGCGCCATTTAAAAAATTCTACAGGTTGCATGTTTGTTGTTACAGAGGAGGTCTAGGGCTAGAATTATTGCTCTCGCTCTAACGATTGAGGCGATACCTCACATGTGTGGTATGAACACCGTTTTCATATGTGGGCTCTGCTCACGTATGCGTTCGCTTCTGCACGCGAGCTTGGCGGGACGGGGCGCGTTTAAAAAAAAAAAAGTCATTTATTTTACCTTTTATTTTTATTTTTTACACTGTTCGTTAAAAAAAAAAAGTGTCACTTTTATTCCTATTACAAGGAATGTAAACATCCCTTGTAATAGAAAAAAGCATGACAGGACCTCTTAAATATGAGATCTGGGGTCAAAAAGACCTCAGATCTCATATTTACACTAAGATACAATGAAAAAAATATATATATTTAAATGTAATTTAAAAAAAAAAAGTCTCTTTAAGAGCTATGGGCGGAAGTGACGTTTTGACGTTGCTTCCGCTCTGCAATAGTATGGAGACGGGTGGGGGTCATCTTCTCTACACTCGTCTCCATACTACAGACCAAGAAGGATCCGATCGCTTCTGCCGCTACCGACAGCTCCGGTAAGCGGCGGAGGGCACAGGAGAGCGGCGGGAGGTGGGCCCCCTCCCGCCGCCGATAAAAGTGATCTTGCGGGAATCCACTACAGAGACCACTTTTATCTTGAAGCGGACCGCCCGCTCTTGAAGAGGATACCGGGGTTATGGTAGCTACCTGCTGCCATAACAACGGTATTCCTCTTCAAAATACCAATGTAAAACGAGTGGTTAATACAAGTAAGGACTTTGCTTGCTTTGGAAACCGCAGCTTGGCATTGCATGTCATTATTGAGCTTATGATCTACCAAAACCCCCAGATCCTTCTCCACTACGGATCCCCCCAGTTGTACTCCCCCTAGTATGTATGATGCATTCATATTCTTAGCCCCCAAGTGCATAACTTTACATTTATCAACATTAAACCTCATTTGCCACACAGTTGCCCAATTAAACAGTGTATTGAGGTTGGCTTGTAAATTGGAGACATTCTGTAAAGACGTTATTCCACTGCATAGCTTAGTGTCATCTGCAAAGACAGAAATGTTACTTTTAATCCCAGACCCTATATCATTTATAAAGATATTAAAAAGTAATGGTCCCAGCACTGAACCTTGGGGTACACCACTGATAACCTTAGACCTTCAGAGTGAGAATCATTAACCACTACTCTCTGAATTTGGTATTTTAGCCAGTTTTCTATCCATTTACTAACTGAACTGTTGGTGTGTTATGCATTGTGCTACACTGCAACATACACATGTTGAGAAGGTTTGTTGGGGTACTATTCAGAGAAGTGAATTCTAGGTATGGCAATTTTGATAGTTACATTGGTCCAGGTTGATCCCCGTGGAGCTTGGAAATCACTGTACTAGGCAAATCCTACTCCAGTAACGTCCAGATACCATACTGAGTGGCTGCCCTGCTACTTACAGAACACAGGAGGCCACCAATTTGACAGGGAAACCAAGCTGGGCCAATATATTATGTAAAAATAAACTTACCTGGAGTTCATCTTTAAAGAAAAAAATCCCTTTACCGCTGTAATAAATATTCAAGTCAGTCCCATCCAGACAAAACTCAGATAGCACTAACTATGGAACAAAAAAAACATACTGCCAAAGTGTCCCAATGAGAACACCTAGGTGTGCATGCATGATCCAACCATCCTCCAGCACCAGTTTTGGGCAACCCTTATCTCATGTCTTTGAATGCTTTGCCTCAAGTAGCGGACATAAAAAAAAAAAACACACTTGTGCATTTCATTTCTGAGCACATTAAGCAGCAAATAAAACATCCTGAACACCAATTAAGTACTATTTACCAACATATTTAAAAAGGAATTCAAATAAAGGAGAAAAAAGGAAGCAAGAAAAAAATAATTCTGGACACCAAACCATAAGGATTAAATAAATACATTTCTATATGAGGAGAAATATGCCATAGTACCTGCCATTAATTTTTCCATCTATAATATAAACGGCAAGACACAGAGGAACGTTTATTTTGGGTAGTGATGTACTTTTCTCCCATTAAAAATAAATTAATCAGCAAATTCCTCCACAGCTAAGCCCTTCTTTTCTGTAAATATTACACAGCTGTTATGCATTACAAGCTGATATTGTCCCACATTTGCTTTTAGAATGTTTTACACATAAGTAGATCCTTTGCAGCTCGCCTTGCAACAAAAGCATGTTAAATAAACTGAGAAAATTCTGTTTGCTTTGTAATATTTACACAGAAGTGGGATATACCTCACACTTATAAAGTTTCTCTATATGACTGAATTTTACAAGATGTTAAAGTGAGGAAGTTTGGCTTTGGGGAAACAAAATTAACAAAATTGCTTTCTCTCTCCGGCATGAAAACCAACCTGTTTCTGTATACGCGGAATTTAAAAGAAAAAAAAAATGAAGGAGCTCTGCTAAACTCCTCATCGTTATTTCTGAACGTTCCTGTGTTCTCGCAGGAAAGATATATGCTGTGAAATTAAAAATGAGCCTTGAGGAAGGAATGAATGCACTTACAAGTTAATTTAATATTCCCAAAGGTTAAAAAAACACTCTTTTTAATATTGAGAAAATTATAAGGCACTGGGCTGAACTGTATTAATAATACATGAAAAAAAAGAAATGCATTTCTGCTGACAACCACAAAGTTAAGTCTTCTGTAAGTCTGTAGGTAAAATAAATTAGACGTTTATTTTACATTGGAAGGGCGGTGGATTGGTGGGTATGCTTCTTGGAATATGTGAAAACACAGCCAGTTCAGAAGGGCTGAAATCATTTTATGTACGGGTCTGTAGCTATTGGAGGATTTGATTCTGACATTATTGTGAACAGGGCTTTTTTTCAGCTGGAACTTGGTGGAACTCAGTTCCACCACCTCTGGCTCAGGTCTTCTGCTCCCTGCTCACCACTATTACTTGAAAGCACAAAAGTCCGGCTTCTATGCTTACAAGTGACAGCTTGTTCCCCAACAGCTCCCACAGATCAGATCTCTTGAGTGGCTCCCACTGAGTGAAGGATGGGGACAAGGGAGATGCAGGTACACGGGGTGCAGCGCAAATGCGAACATCACCACTGGATGTTCTCCCCGCAAGTTAGAGAGGTGGAGCCAACTACGGTATGCAGGGAGGTACTAGAGCTGGCTGGGTGCTTCAGCTTAAAGTGGAGTCCCACCCAAAAATGGAACTACCACTTTTCGGAACCCTCCCCCCCCTCCGGTGTCACATTTGGCAACTTTCAGGGGGAGGGGGGTGCAGATACCGGTCTAAGACAGGTATTTGCACCCACTTCCGGGAATACGCTACTGCAGCAGACATGTTCCCCACCCCCCCCATCTTCTGGGAAACACACTGTTCCCAGGAGAGAGCGGGGACCAGTGGCGGCGTGATACTCGCACATGCGCAGCAGGGAACCGGGCAGTGAAGCCGCAAGGCTTCACTTCCTGATTCCCTCACCGAGAATGGGAGTGGCAGCATCCGAGGACCGAGCAACTGCTTGATCTCGTCTGCCGATATCGCTGGCGCGCTGGACAGGTAAGTGTCCATTTTTTAAAAGTCAGCAGCTGCAGTATTTGTAGCTGCTGGCTTTGAAAAAAAAATTCAGCGGAACCTCCGCTTTAATACAGCAACAAAAAAAAGACATGTGGAAGATGGTGGAGCTTTTAAGGAGATGGGGAGAAGCTGGGGGCAGTAGAGGAGGGTTGCATGCAGAGGTCAGAACTGAAGAGGGGTAAACGTGAGATGTGGATGGGGGATGCAGAGGTAGGCAGCTGTGGAAGAAGGCTGAATTCTTCACACTGTGTGTAGCGCACTACTGAACTCTGCAGTCTGTGTGTAACCCCCTCCCTGAACTCTGCACTCTGTAGATAATGCAGTCCTGGTATTTAACTACCCAGTTAAGACCCACCCACTGTTAGTGAAAATTGACCACACCCACTATTTGATGCGGTTTGGAGTGTGTGTGTGTGTGTGTGTAAGGGCGGGGGGCGGGGGTTCGTCGTGATTGAGTTCCTGTACCTATTTTCTGAGAAAAAAAGCCCTGATTGTGAACAATGACAAAGATATCAATTCACCAAAGAATCTTTATAAAAAGAAAACAATAATTTTCATACCACGCTCTTATTCATAAACAAACAATGTACAAACCAACATATAATAGGTGCTGAATACAATTAATGAAATAGTTGTGTGTAAGTTGTCCATACACCCCCACCAGATGTCTATAATCAAGTGAGAGTGAAGTAAATCTTCTAAGTAGTTCATAAAATGTGAAGAAACAAAGGTGCCTTCTTTCACCAGCCCCTAGGCAAACATCCCACTCACTGGACATATATGACACCCATCACAGGTAGTCATAGTAGGCATGTGTAGCAGATAGGGATGAGCTTCGAGTTCGAGTCGAACTCATGTTCGACTCGAACATTGCCTGTTCGCCCGTTCGCCGAACAGCGAACAATTTGGGGTGTTCGCGGCAAATTCGAAAAGCCACAGAACACCCTGTAAAAGTCTATGGGAGAAATCTAAAGTGCTAATTTTAAAGGCTTATATGCAAGTTATTGTCATAAAAAGTGTTTGGGGACCTGGGTCCTGATCCAGGGGACATGTATCAATGCAAAAAATAGTTTTAAAAACTGCAATTTTTTCGGGAGCAGTAATTTTAATAATGCTTAAAGTGAAACAATAAAAGTTAAATAAAAAAAGTAATTTAACCACTTAAGACCCGAACCATTATACAGCTTAAAGACCTGGCCACTTTTTGCGCAGTCGTGCAACGTGGCTCCCAAACAAAATTGGCATCCTTTTTTCCCCACAAATAGAGCTTTCTTTTGGTGGTATTTGATCACCTTTGCGGTTTTTAGTTTTTGCGCTGTAAACAAAAATAGAGCAACAATTTTGAAAAAAAATTCTATATTTTTTACTTTTTGCTATAATAAATATTTTTTTCCTCAGTTTAGGCCGATACGTATTCTTCTACATATTTTTGGTAAAAAAAAATCGCAATAAGCGTTTATTGATTGCTTTGCGCAAAAGTTATAGCGTTTACAAAATAGGGGATAGTTTTATGGCATTTTTATTATTTTTTTTTTTTTTTACTAGTAATGGCGGCGATCAGTGATTTTTTTCGTGACTGCGACATTATGGCGGACACATCGGACACTTTTGACACTATTTTGGGACCATTGTCATTTTTAAACCGATCAGTGCTATAAAAATGCACTGGTTCCTGTAAAAAATAACACTGACAGTGAAGGGGTTAACCAGGAGGGGGCGCTGTAGGGGTTAAGTGTGTCCTAATTTGTGTTTCTTACTGTGGGGGGGCGTGGCTTAGTGTGTGACGTCACTGATCGTCAGGGAACAGACGATCAGTGACAGGCTCACTAGGAAGCACGGGGAGACCCGATCGGGTCACTCTGTGACCCGATCGTGGGACACCAGCGGCAATTGGGTCCGCTGTTCCCGCGGGGACGGTCACAGAGAAGAGGACCGGGTCGCGAGTGCGCTGCCGGCGGCGCGCTCGAGACCCACGGCTGGGCTCTTAAAGGGGACGTACCTGTACGCCCTTGTGCCCAGCCGTGCCATTCTGCCGACGTACATTGGCGTGCGGCGGTCCTCAAGTGGTTAAAAGTACTCGCGGCTGTAATGAATTGTCTATAAAAAGAAAAAATTCGCGCTAGGTACAAAATATTTTGAAATTATAAATAAATGAATAAGTCCCTTAAGGAAAACCTGCTGCTAACACCAAAAAAAAACCTTGATATAAGGTACAAACAAAATGGGTATACAAAATAGTGTAGCGCTGGAAAAAACTGTGTATGTCTATACAGTGGATTAAATAAGTGAAAAAGTATCAAAAACACAAATAAATAACACAGATAAACAAATAAAGTTCATAATTGCACGTGAAGAGTGAATAATTGAATATGTAGTGGGTCTTCCCTCTAATTAGATGATAAAAGTGCCACAGAGAAAATATCCAATGAAACTGGTAAGTATTATTCCAACAGTAAGTGAAGATCCCGCCACCAAAGTGAGAAGTGAAGGCTTACCAAACAGCCTGTGACCGCCCTTCTCAGGGGGGTCAAAACAAGCTTAGCAGAGCGATGTTCACTCCATGGGAGGCAGGAAGACTGCAGTGGGAACACTCCATTCACAGTAGGCGAGTCTCCAGAGACGTGTCTGAACAGCTGATCCAATCCAGAAATGAGAAAAACACTCTTGATGAATCAGAGTGAATGATCCTCAGCAGATGAAGCGAAATCCTCTTCCCTGCATGTAGTGTGGCGGGGAATTTTTTTTTCTTAAGGTTGGTACCCTTCTCTATTAAAATCCATAAGGTCGCTATGTTATTCATATATTTATTGGACCTTGGGGTGGCCGGAGTAGGGGCAGGGACTGCGACATTGCAGCGGACAAATCTGACCCCAGTGGGGACCAGTGACATTATCACATTGATCAGTGCTATAAAAATGCACTGCTCAATGTAAAAAAGACACTGGCATGGAAGGGGATAACACTAGGGGGTGATCAAGGGGTTAACTCTGTTCCCTAGGTGTGTTTTAACTGTAGGGGGGGATGGGCTGCCAGGAACATAGATCTCTAACATGTCCCCTGTCAGAACAGGAACAGGGATTCGCCTTGTTTACAAAGGCAGATCCCCGTTCTGCCTCTGTACTAGGGGATTGCGGGTTGCCGGTGGACATCGAGCCCGCTCGACCCGCGGGCATGCTCCACCCACAACTGCGCCTGCGCAAGCCACGTACAGCTACGGCGATTCACGCAGGAGAGCCAACCTGCTGCCGTATAACGACGCAGCTGGTCGGCAAGCAGCAGGGATGGACTGGCCATCGGGACTACCGGGAGATTCCCGGTGGGCCGATGGCTCAGTGGGCCGGTCGGAGGTCCGCGGCGATCTACCGGTCAATTGCCGACAGCTAGCGCTGGGCGGGTAGATTGAGATTTAGCCAGCATGCAGAGTAGCGCAGGAAGCGTGTGTAATAAGTTCTCTCTCATGTCACGGCAGTCACGCTGCTCCCCGGCGGCCCCTCCTCTCTTCTCGTCCATCCCCATTTGCTCGTGACATCATCTGGGATGGACGAGAAGAGAGAAGATGCCGCCGGGGAGCAGCGTGACTGCCGTGAAAAAGAGAGAACTTATTACACACGCTTCCTGCGCTACTCTGCATGCTGGCTGGTAAACGATGTGCCCCACAATGTGCAATGTGTCCTGATGTGCCCTGTGTCCTGATGTGCCCTGTGCCCCATGTCCTGATGTGCCCTGTGCCCTGATGTGCTAAGCGTCCCGTGTCCTGATGTGCCCTGTGCCCCGTGTCCTGATGTGCCCTGTGCCCTGATGTGCTATGTGCCCCGATGTGCCCTGTGCCCCGTGTCCTGATGTGCCCTGATGTGCTATGTGCCCTGATGTGCTATGTGCCCTGTGTCCTGATGTGCCCTGTGCCCCATGTCCTGATGTGCCCTGTGCCCTGATGTGTTATGTTCCCTGATGTGCTATGTGCCCTGATGTGCTATGTGCCCCGTGTCCTGATGTGCCCTGTGCCCCATGCCCTGATGTGCTATGTGCCCTGATGTGCTATGTTCCCTGATGTGCTATGTGCCCTGATATGCTATGTGCCCTGTGCTCCGTGCCCTGATGTGCTATCTTCCCTGATGTGCTATGTGCCCTGATGTGCTATGTGCCCCATGCCCTGATGTGCCCCATGCCCTGATGTGCTATGTGCCCTGATGTGCTATGTGCCCTGTGCCCTGATGTGCTATGTGCCCTGTGCTCCGTGCCCTGATGTGCTATGTTCCCTGATGTGCTATGTGCCCTGATGTGCTATGTGCCCTGTGCTCCGTGCCCTGATGTGCTATGTGCCTCATGCCCTGATGTGCCCTGTGCCCTGATGTGCCCCGTGCCCTGATGTGCTATGTGCCCTGATGTGCTATGTGCCCCGTGTCCTGATGTGCCCTGTGCCCCGTACCCTGATGTGCTATGTGCCCTGATGTGCTATGTGCCCTGATGTGCTATGTTCCCTGATGTGCTATGTGCCCTGTGCTCTCTGCCCTGATGTGCTATGTTCCCTGATGTGCTATGTGCTCTGATGTGCTATGTGCCCTGTGCCCTGATGTGCTATGTGCCCCATGCCCTGATTTGCCCCATGCCCTGATGTGCTATGTGCCCCGTGCCCTGATGTGCTATGTACCCCATGCCCTGATGTGCTATGTGTCCTGTGGTGCTATGTTCCCTGATGTGCTATGTGCCCCCTGTCCTGATGTGCTATGTGCCCCGTGCCCTGATGTGCCCCGTGCCCTGATGTGCCATGTGCCCCGTGCCCTGATGTGCTATGTGCCCTGATGTGCTTTGTGCCCCGTGCCCTGATGTGCTATGTGCCCCATGCCCTGATGTGCTATGTGCCCTGTGCCCTGATGTGCTATGTTCCCTGATGTGCTATGTGCCCCGTGTCCTGATGTGCTATGTGCCCTGATATGCCCCATGCCCTGATGTGCTATGTGCCCTGAAATGCCCTGTGCCCTGATGTGCCATGTGCCCTGATGTGATGTGCCATGTGCCCTGATGTGCCCTGATGTGCCCCGTGCCCTGATGTGCCCCATGCCCCCATGTGCTGTGCCTCAATGTGGTGTTCCCTGATGTGCTGTGATGGGCCCTGATGTGCTGTGCCCTGTACCCTGATGTGATGTGCCCTGATGTGCCCTGTACGTGTTGTGCCCTCTGCTCTGATGTGCTGGGCTCTGTACCCTGATGTACTGTGCCCTGTACCCTGATGTGCTGGGCTCTGTACCCTGATGTGCTGTGCCCTGTACCCTGATGTGCTGTACCCTGATGTGTTGTGCCTTGGGCCGATCTGGATGAAGTCCAGGGCCACATTTTTGTCCCAGTCCAGCCCTGGCAAGCAGTTAAAGAGACTGATAGGAATGGGTATATCCCTGCAGCTAGTTGCCACCACCCAAAGTGGTTGGGGGCGATCCACAAGGCGCAACTTATGCGCATTCAGTGGAATTGCGCCAATTTTAGATGATTATGTCCAACAATCTGAACTTGTGATAATTCAGTGGAATTGCGCCAATTTTAGATGATTATGTCCAACAATCTGAACTTGTGATAAATAGATTTAAAGAAAAGGGTGATCTATTAGCACCTATTCCGGCACAAGTAAGGAATATGGACCGACAGTGCCTATTGGAATATAAACCAGGTTTCAATTCCACAGCTTTGGGCATTGATTGATAATTAATGTCTGACCAAATTCTTAATTTTTCCAAAAGCGTGGTAAGGGCAGCTGGAGCTGGCGTATAAACCCCAGCTGTATACCCCAGCTCCAGCTGCCCTTACCACGCTTTTTTTACTCTTATTTGTATTCGATTTTTAGGGATGTTCATTTGCTTGAACTTTTTATGGATTTATAAATAAATCTTTCGGATTTACGCTATGTGGAGGACCTCTTTTCTTTTTATTTTTAATGATTACTACACACTGAGGGGTCACCTCCTGATACCAGTATCCCCTTGTTCCTGAGCTTTCATACACGGACGTTCGGTGCTGTCAGCACAAGAGTGGAGGTGCGTTGCAGATCCTTAATGTTCCCTGGGTCCATAGAGTGGACAAAGCCTTATCGACCCACCGCTATATGTTGAGCTGGGTCCACTCTGTCTGGTAAGAGCATTCATTTCTCCCCCATTGGCCCAAGGTGAAGGCACTCCCGGGTGATGTTATATGTCTCACATATCTGCACAGATCATCAGACACATCCACCTTTCCGTGTTTATCCATTGTTGATGCAAGTTTCATGTTGGATATCGCCTTATGGACTTTTTGTATGATTTATGTCCGTTTAAGACCTGATACTCACCTGTGAAGTCCTATAAGCACTGGTTTTCACTTATTCATATATTCACATTGGACTCTATGTTAAAACATTTTTTTGCGTCACGATTAGTTCATTCTGATTGTTTTTTCAGTGCACTCTAAGATACACAGACTTCATTGTTGTTGTGTTTCCTTAAGGTTATCACTGTTTCATCACATTATTTGTTCATACAGATATAATAGGATTTTTATAACAGCTTACCTGTAAAATCCTTTTCTTGGAGTACATCACGGGACACAGAGCGACATAGTCATTACTAATGGGTTATATAGTTACCGTCAGGTGCTGGCACTGGCAACTTCCAAAACCGGAAGTACCCTCCCCTATATAAGCCCCTCCCATCCGGGAGCACCTCAGTTTTGTAGCAAAGCAATAAGTGTCCCCAAAGAGGGGCGGGAGCTCTGTGTCCCGTGATGTACTCCAAGAAAAGGATTTTACAGGTAAGCTGTTATAAAAATCCTATTTTCTTTCTCGTACATCACGGGTCACAGAGCGACATAGTCATTACTAATGGGATGTCCTAAAGCAATGCCAAATGAGGGGGGGGGATACACCATATATAAGCTGAGCGCTATCAGACATGAGGATCTTTTGCGGCCTGCAACACACTGCGCCCAAAGGCGACATCCTCCTGACTTCTAACGTCCACCTGGTAGAACCTAGTAAACGTGTGTACTGAAGACCATGTTGCGGCCTTACAGACTTGAGCCAGGGAGGCCTGGTGATGCACTGCCCATGAAGTTCCAACTGCTCTCGTGGAGTGCGCCCTAACTTTGAACGGAGGCGGTCTACTTCTCAAGCTATAGGCTTGTATTATGACCTGTCGAATCCACTTGGCTAAAGTAGATTTTGACGCTGCCTGACCCTTTCTGGGGCCTTCCGGCAGAATAAACAAAGTATCCGTTCTGCGAATCTGAGCAGTGGCTTTTAGATAAGCTTTAACTGCTCTTACTACATCCAAAGAATGCAATAACTTTTCCTCTACCGAAGTAGGCTTGGGGAAAAAAGAAGGAAGAACCACATCTTGGCTCAAATGAAAACTCGATACCACCTTAGGAAGAAAGGCTGGATGAGGACGTAACACTACTCTGTCCTTATGGATAACCAGATATGGCTCCTTACAGGACATAGCTGCTAATTCCGATACTCTTTTAGCCGAACAAATGGCTACTAGAAAAAACAATTTCCTGGTGAGAAGCACTAAGGAAATATGCTGTAATGGTTCAAATGGTTGTTTCTGTAGAACCGACAGAACCAAGTTTAGATCCCATGGACATATGGGAATATTAACCGGAGGACTAATACGCATCACTCCTTGTATAAAGGCTTTGACTAGTGAATGCGAAGCCAAGGGCCTTTGAAAAAATATTGACAAGGCCGAAATCTGACCTTTGATAGTACTCAAGGCAAGCTTCCTATCTACAGCCCATTGTAGGAAGTCCAGAATTCTACCTATTACGTATTTACGTGGATGCCATTTCCTGGCCTCACACCAGGCGATGTACGCCTTCCAGATTCTATAGTAGATCTGCCTGGATACCGGTTTCCTGGCATTGATCATGGTAGACACCACAGCATTAGAGAGCCCTCTCCTTTTTAGAATGTGGGCTTCAATAGCCAGGCCGTCAAACCTAGGGCTGGTAAGGAAGGGTGGTATATCGGTCCCTGCGAAAGCAGGTCCGGACGATGTGGGAGGGTCCAAGGACTCCCCACAGACATTTTTACAATCTCCGCGTACCATGCTCTTCGGGGCCACGCTGGAGCCACCAGAATCACTGGTTTCTTTTCTACCCTGATTCTGCGGAGTAATCGAGGTAACAATTGTGGCGGTGGGAATGCATATATCAGCTTGAACTGATCCCAAGGGAACACTAGGGCATCCGAGCCGCACGCTAGGGGATCCCTTGTCCAAGAGACAAACCTGTCCACTTTCGTGTTGAACCTGGATGCTAGCAGATCTACATCCGGTGTTCCCCACCGCTGACATATTGTCCGGAAAACCTCGGGATGAAGGGACCATTCCCCTGGGCATAATTGTTGGCGACTTAGAAAGTCCGCCTTCCAATTCTCCACCCCTGGAATGAATACCGCAGATATGGCTGGGACATATCTTTCTGCCCATCTCAGGATGTAATTTACTTCCCTTTGGGCTGCACGACTCCTGGTGCCCCCCTGACGATTGATATATGCCACTGCTGTGGCATTGTCTGACTGAACTCTGACAGGGGACCCTTGGAGTTTGGATGTCCATGCTACTAGGGCATACCGGGCTGCTCGTATCTCTAAGAGATTGATGGGCAGGGCCTTTTCCGCATCCGACCATCTGCCCTGGAGAGACCATTGCTCCAGTACTGCTCCCCAGCCCAAAAGGCTGGCATCTGTAGTGACCACCTTCCAAGAAATCGGACTGAAGGATTTCCCTCTTTCCAGATTCCGGGGAACCAACCACCAACGGAGGCTTCTGCGAACGGAAGGGGACAAGGACATTGGTACGTCCAGAGCCTGAACTTTTTTGTTCCAGGCTGACAGTATGGCCCTTTGCAACTTCCTTGAATGGAATTGACCGTAGGGTACTGCTTCGAATGATGCCACCATTTTTCCCAGCAGCCTCATGCACAGGCGTATGGATGGCTGTCTTTTTGAACCCACTAAGTGGATCAAATCTCTCAAAGACGACCCCTTTTCTCGAGACAAGAAAATTTTTCTCTGGTCTGAATCCAGCCTTAGCCCCAAGTATTCCAGACTTTTGACTGGTTTTAGGGCTGACTTGTCTCGGTTGATAATCCAACCGTTATATTCCAGATACTTGATTGTCTCGTGAACAACCACTTCTAGTTTTTCCACTGAGTGGTCTATCAGCAACAAGTCGTCTAGATATGCCATTATCGTTACACCTCGTGTTCTTAGATTGGCCAATAATGGGGCCAGAATTTTTGTGAACACTCTTGGTGCTGTGGCCAGACCGAAGGGTAAGGCTCTGAACTGAAAATGGCGCCCTTCTACTGCAAAGCGTAGAAATTTTTGGTGGACTGGAAAGATGGGAATGTGCAAATAAGCATCTTTGATGTCGATCGTGGCTAACCAATCCTCCCCTTGTAGGGCAGTGGCCACCGATCGGATCGACTCCATCGGAAAGTCCTGATATACAGGAATTTGTATAGCCCTTTTAGAATTAATATGGGCCTCCCGTCCGCGTTTGCTTCGGGACTGTAAAGAGGTTTGAGTAAAACCCGAACCCTCATTCTTCCAGGGGAACCTCCATAATTACTCCTTGGAGCAATAGTTGTTCTAGTGCCAACAGGAGGGACTCTCTCTTCCGGGGATCCCTTGGCACGTTTGACCTCAAAAATGGGAAGGAGGAGAGTCTTTTAACTCCAAACTGTATCCCAAACCTACTGCGGAGAGCACCTATCTGTCTTGATCGTGTCCCGCCAGGTCTCTTGCGAACAACTGGAGTCCTCCCCCCACCCGACTGAGTGGGGGCTTCAATGAATTTAACTTTGGGGGAGGTTTTGTACCTCCCCTGACCCAGGGTTTCTCATTACCCTGCTACTGTCCCTGTTTTTTACCCCCGGGATTTGACCGAGGAGGCCGTCGGAACTGTTACACAGCCGATGCCCCAGGGACTGGAGAAGCAGGCCTCTTAAAGAGGGACCTCTAACTCTGCTTTTAACCGGCAAGAGCGTATTTTTACTGCTGGAAATTTTCTGGATATATTTGTCCAGGTTTTCCCTGAATAAGCGTTCACCATGAAATGGGACGCTAACCAGCCATTCTTTACAGGGAGCTTCAGCAGACCAGTTTCTGAGCCATAGGAGCCTACGCATATGTACTATAGACAGCGTAAGGCGGGAGGCCTGATGGACTGAATCCTCTATGGCGTCAACCGCAAAGCCTAAGGCTCTAGGTAGATCAGCTAGGGCAAAGCCTGCTGATCTGTCAAGTCCCTCAAGACCTGTTTCAACTGATCCTTCACTGCTTAGCAGACCCCAATAGCTGCTACTGCTGGTTGTATCACCAAGCAGATTTTCATAAGGACTCCAATCTTTTATCTATTGGGTTCTTGAACATTTGGACATTATCCACTGGACATGTCAGTGATTTATACATACAAGAGATGGCTGCGTCCACTGTAGGGACCTTCCATTTTTTTTTTTTTTTTGATGAACTTATCCTCCATGGGATAGACCACCGGAAATCTCTTGGGGGAATAAATATTTTCTCAGGACGTTCCCAATCCTGGTAAATGAGCCCTTTCAGTAAAGGGTGAAGTGGAAAAGAACAAACAGTCTGGGGGCTTCTAGCGACCCCAACGAGGATACAGTAGTGGTTGATGGTTCCGCAAGGTGCATTTTTAAATGCTGATCGGACCATGTTAGTCAGAGACTGAACCCATAATCTTTCAGCTTGAGATGCTGAGAAAAGGTTCCCCCACTGTTGATTCCTCTATAACAGAATCAACCTTATCCTGATCCCCTTCAGGCAGGTCGATCCCTGTATGGGACTGTTGCTCTGCTAACAGGCACTCTGAAGGAGGAGACGGAGATCGGGCGTGCTTTCCCTGACAGGGAGGCAGCGATAAATTTTGACAATCTCTCTCTAATCCTCCCAGAGCTGAGGAAAAAACCTCCTCTGTTACATACACAGGAGCAGGTGACTGAGGACAGCCACAGTACCAAGTACCCCTGCGGGGTCTCTACGGTCACTTACCTCTGAACTTCAGGGGAGACTGGTGCAGCAGGAGTATGCCCAAGATCCTCAGAGCCCGATGAGACCCCCTTCGCTTCCTGGAAGATTCAGTTCCGGAGCTACTGGACGGCATATTCCTAAGCCTAAAGCTGAGGTATTCCAGCCGTAATACACCACTTTTACTGAGAATAGTCTAGCACAATTGCTGCTATATCACAGTTGGTGTCTACTAATGTGCCTTTCTAGGGGATGCCTGTATCAACCGCTTGCTGTATGCCTTTAAATGTTGCCAGCTCTGTCTCTGTACTTCATAGCCAGCTTACTGCAATAATGTGGCTTTTTAAAAACCTGCTGGGACGCCCGCACATGCGCAGAAGCGCTGCGGCGCGCACAGAGCGTCATCCCCCAGGCCCCGCCCCTTTTTCCGGCCACCTCTATATATAGAGGCGCGTGCACGCGCACGCGCGCGGCCACGTGCGCCTCGGCGCTAATTTTCAAACATGGAAACCAGGGACAGGAGCCAGGGCCCCCTTTGCCGCAGGCCGGGGGATAGACGAACACTGCAACATGGCAGAGGAAACAGTTTCCTGTAGGAGAACTCACCAGCTGCCTGGACTTTGCTCTCTGAGAAGAAACTAGTCCATATGACAAGAAAAACATTCCACAGCGGCCTCTAGTGGACAAACACAGGTACCGCAGTTTAATATACTAAACATATATAAAAAAAACATTCTTTTTATTTTTTATTTTTTCTTGACCACCATTAAAAATTATTACATTTTTTTTAGTAGTTACAGGCATGCACAGATATTAGCGGGAATACCGTTAGGTAACAGACAGAAAGACAAATTAGGCTTGGGGGTCCCCCAATAGAACCAAGTTCCTGGGGGCCCCCACTTACCTGTTCCCCGCCGCAGGACTTTGTTTGGTCCACAAAAGCCCAAACTTCACCTATCACGGCAGGCATTGTAATCAAACCTTCAGGGACCGGGTTCCCAAGGATTCCACTCCCCTGGACCTGTATAGCACCCTGCACAGAAAACATCTTGGTCGTGGGTATGACCAGAGCTCTGGATCCCAGGGTCCAGCTCTCCTAAGAGAAGCATTACAGGCAGAACCTTGCTCTTCTCTGCAAGGCCCGGGTACCGACCGTTTAGCTATGAAGCTTTTTTGGTCGGATCCGGAATAGCTTACTGAGGCCCAAAAGAACCTGTACGCAAGCTCAGTGAAAAACACATGTTTCTTCTTGGCCAACACCTTAGACACTGGCAAAAAACTGAGGTGCTCCCGGATGGGAGGGGCTTATATAGGGGAGGGTACTTCCGGTTTTGGAAGTTGCCAGTGCCAGCACCTGACGGTAACTATATAACCCATTAGTAATGACTATGTCGCTCTGTGTCCCGTGATGTACGAGAAAGAAAATATATATCTATATGCACTGTGTTCAGTTTAGCTAGATCCGTTCCTGTTCTACTGTTGCTAAGATACTACAGGCAGGCAGTTGATTCAGTAAGCTGCTGTATATCACTCAGTATACTGTATTCAGTTTAGCTACACTGCAGACTGTTCCTGTTCGACTGTTGCTAAGATACTACAGGCAGGCAGTTGATTCAGTAAGCTGCAGTATATCACGCAGTATACTGTTTTCAGTTTAGCTACACTGCAGACTGTTCCAATCCTGTTCTACTGTTGCTAAGATACTACAGGCAGGCAGTTGATTCAGTAAGCTGCTGTATATCACTCAGTATACTGTATTCAGTTTATCTACACTGCAGACTGCTCCAATCCTGTTCTACTGTTGCTAAGATACTACAGGCAGGCAGTTGATTCAGTAAGCTGCTCTATATCAGTCAGTATACTGTATTCAGTTTAGCTACACTGCAGACTGTTCCTGTTCTACTGTTGCTAAGATACTACAGGCAGGCAGTTGATTCAGCTAGCTGCAGTATAATCAGTATATATATACATCCCAGCTTTGTGCAGCTACATCTCACTGCGGGCCATTCCTTGTGTACCTATTCCAATACATCAAAGACAGTATGTCTGGAAGGCCAACAAGGAGAGGCAGACACTCACAGGCCAATAAAAGAGGGCAAGCAGGCTCTGTGTCTAGAGGCAACAGTGCTGGTCGTGGACACGGTGCATCCTCATAAGCACATGGCCGTGGGGCACGCTTGTCCTTTTTTTCGGCAGCTGGCCGTGTTGAGCCGCAACATGCTGAAGAGTTGGTAGAGTGGATGACCAAGCCGTCCTCATCCTCCTCATCCTCTCTCACCCAGCCTCAGGGTACTTTGTCTGCCAAAGCAGCTGCCAAAGCGGCCTCTTCCATTGGCTCAATGGCATCAGTCACTCCTTCCCTAGCCCCACCATGTCCTGAGGAGTCCCCCGAACTGTTTGACCACAGTGTTGGGTACATGCTGCAGGAGGATGCGCAGCGTTTTGAGGGCTCCGATGATGGTACCCAGCTTGAGGAATGCAGTTACGTGAGCCCAGAGAGAGGGGGTGCCCAAGAAGGACAGCAAACTGGCAGTCATGTTCCCCCAGCTGCAGCATACTGCCAGGTTTGCTCCAGTGACAAGGAGGGAGGGGATGATGAGGTCACTGACTTTACATGGGTGCCTGATAGGAGAGAGGAGGAGAAGGAGGAGGAGGAGGAGGCACATCTCCAATGAGGCAGGGGCCAGCTAAAGGGCAGCCAACTGACTGCATCACACCGCAGAGCTCCGTCTGTGCAGGGCGCTGCTTTCTCTGCGCGTTATTCCAAAAGTTCTTTGGTGTGGGCCTTTTTTGAGACGTGTGCAGCAGATCGCACCGTTGCTGTTTGCAACATATGTCTGAAGCATACCTCGCGTGGCCAAAACAGCAGCTGCTTGGGCACCACATGCTTGACCAGACATATGTCGACCTGCCATGCAGTCCATTGGCAAGCATACATAAAAGACCCACACCAGAGAACAAAGCGGACCTCTCCTTGCTCCTCATCAGCTGGGATCTCCAACCCCACTATACCTTCAGTCCTCTCAGAAACCTGCACTGAGAGGAATGAAGGTGTAGAATTAGGTGTGTCACTGCCAAGTACTTGCGGGCAATCTGCTATCTGTACACCAACGTCCGATTGTACCAGGCAAATTTCCCTGCCCCATCTGCTGCACCGCCGAAAGAAGTTCGCTCCCAGCCATCCACATGCCCAGCGGTTGAATGCTAGCTTGGCTAAATTGCTAGCACTTCAACTGCTGCCTTTTCCGTTGGTAGACTCTGCCCCCTTCTCAGTGCCCCGAGACGACGTGAATTTTCACGAAACGCGTAGGGCAGGATACGAGCTTTGTGCTGACGTCACCCTCCACTGCTCGACTTCCACGGACGTATGCGTGTGACTAGCGCCTTTGACCGGTCGGCGCTGTCATACTTTTAAGGCTGTTTTTAAACTGCATTTTTGTAAGTATGTTTTCTTCTTTTAAATAAACATCCACCAAGGATTTTACACTATCTAGTGTCCTCCCTTCCTTCCATGTTCCGTATCGAGTACTGCATGATGGTATATGAGCGTTTTGGCTACCAAAAAAATTGAGGCTCAACATACACTGAAGTTTGGAGTCCTATTGATTATCAATTGAGGCTGTTTGGGGTCCTCCGTCATAGGGGACCATCGCTTTTTGGTAAGCAGGAATTCTTACTGGTGGTGGTGAAAGTCACGAATACAAGAAGATTTGGAATCGTTTTTGTTTTGTTTTCTTTTTTCTTTTTTCTTTTTTCATCTAGTATGGACACTTGATCACGGGTGTTTTTTTGTATGGACTTTAGACTTGATTATTTAAGGGTCCTATTCAAGCATGTAATAATATTATTAATTAAGTTTGTATTATTTCATATGTCATGATCAGGGATGCATGCACTGTCCTGTCACCATTTGAGGAGGCAGTGACAGTGCATGCATCAGTGACACTGTCCCTCTTGTCCACCTGTTGGAGAACACGCTGCATGGAATAATGGACAGGGCACTTGAGGCAGAACAGAGGGAGGAAGAGGAGGACTTCCTTACCTCTCACGGCCCACTTTATCCAGACAGTGTTTCTGCTGGCCCGCCGATCACACGAGGAGGAGGAGGAAGAGGATTGTGTCAGCATGAAGGTGGAGCCTAGCACTCAGCATCAGCAGCAGTCTTCAAGGGATCATTTACAGTCCCAAGAAACCCATGGACTTGTACGTGGCTGGGAGGAAGTGGCTGTGGATCATGTCGTCCTTAGTGACCCAGAGGACTCCGGACCGAATGCCTCAGCAAACCTACGCTGCATGACCTCCCTGATCCTGCAAAGCCTGCGGAAGGATCCTCGTATTCGTGCGATCAAGGAGAGGGATCATTACTGGCTGGCAACCCTCCTTGATCCACGTTACAAGGATAAGGTTGCGGACCTTATCTTGCTGTTGCAGAGGATGAAACATCTTTGGGAGGCCTTGCAGAAAGGTTTGTGCAACGCGTTTCCAAAGCCTGGGAGGTTACAAATTCCTGGCCCTGGACAACGTGTTGCTGAGGCTTCAGTCAGTCACAGGAAGGAGTGGTGGAGAAGGTGGCCGTCTGACCGATGCGTTCAGACAATTTTTTAGTTCGCAGCCCCAAGGTATGATCGGTTCCAGTAACCATCACCAGCGTCTTATTTACATGGTGCAGGAATACCTAGGGGCAAGATCAGACTTGGACACCTTTCCCAACGAAAATCCTCTGGGTTACTGGGTCTTGAGGATGGATCACTGGCCAGTGCTTGCACAGTATGCAGTTGAGCTACTGGCCTATGCTGCATCCAGCGTTCTTTCGGAACGCACATTCATTGCTGCTGGAGGCTTTGTAACCGATCACAGGGTGCGCCTGTGCACCGAATCGGTCGATCGGCTGACCTTCATAAAAATTAATCAGTCTTGGATCACCAGCTACCAAGCACCTGATGCAACCGAATATTTTTTTTTTCATGTGAGATCCCTTCAAGACTGCCTATGCTGATGCTGAGTGACTATCCTGTTATGCTGAGTGACTATCCTCTTCCTGCTGATAGCTTGTAAGAACATTTTTGGTTCTGGCACCGCCACCAGTGGCTAAGGCCCAATTTTTCAGCCCCTGTTTAACAGGGGCGTGTAATTAAAATTTTTGATGCAATACTTTGCAGCAGGGCTCATTCCTGCGCTCCAACTAGAGTATCTGTGAGGAGTTGCAGTGTTGTGGCACCAGCACCAGTGCCTAAGGCCCAATTTTTCAGCCCCTGTTTAACAGGGGCATGTAATTACAATTCTTGATCTAATATTTCACAGCAGGGTCCATTCCTGCGCCCAGCAAGAGTAACTGTGAGGCCTTACAGTGTTGTGGCAACACCACCACACCGTCCACCACCAAAGGCCCAATTTTTCAGACCCTGTTCAACAGGGGCATGTAATTACAATTCTTGATCTAATAATTCACAGCAGGGTCCGTTCCTGCGCCCACCAAGAGTAACTGTGAGGGCTTACAGTGTTGCGGCAATACCAACACCTAAGGCCCAAATTTCTGCAGAGTATATAGGGCAGGCCCCTACTTTCAAACATCTAACTTACAAACGACTCCTACTTGCAAATGTAAGGAGACAACAGGAAGTAAGAGTAAATCTATCCCTAGGAAGGGAAATTCTCTCCTGTAAGAGTTCCTTGTTTCACTAAAAATCCAAAATTTTCAAAATCCAATTGTCATTGCGACAGAAAGTGAGGGGAAATCTTCTGAACAGGTGTACAGACAGCAAAACAAATGTTACAGGGGTGATAACCCTTCCCTATGTTTTCCAAAAAGCTTAAAAATAGATTTTTTGGCTGGAGCTACACTTTAAAAATGTACCAGTTCAAAATTACAAACAGATTCTACTTAAGAACAAACCTACAGTCCCTGTCTTGTTTGCATCGCCTGTATACTGCTGTTCAGAGTATATAGGGCCTGGGGGCTCCACGCCTTTCCTTTTTTTAATTTGGGTGCGGGGTTCCCCTTAATATCCATACAAGACCCAAAGGGGCTGGTAATGGGCTGGGGGGGAGGGGGTACCCATGCCATTTTTCTCGATGATTTTCATCCATATTGCCGGGACCAGACATTACATTAAAAGCCGCAAGCAGTTTTAAATGACTTTTATTCCTTTAGAAATGTCATTTTGTGCAGGGACAGTTCTAAACTCGGGAAACATGCGCCACTTTACAGGCATACTATAGACACCCCCCAGGCACGATATTTAAAGGAATATTTCACTTTTATTTTTTTACTTTAAGCATCATTAAAATCACTGCTCCTGAAAAAACGGCCGTTTTAAAACTTTTTTTGCATTGATACATGTACCCTGGGGGAGGACCCAGGTCCCCCACCCCTTTTTAGGACAATAACTTGCATATTAGCCTTTAAAATTCACACTTTTGATTTCTCATGTTCGAGTCTCATAGACTTTAACAGGGTTCGAAAGTTTGCGCGAACTATCGGTCCGTTCGCATGTTCTGGTGCAAACCGAACCGGGGGGTGTTCGGCTCATCCCTAATCCTGATCAAATTAAAAAAAACGTTTGTTTACAGAGCTAAATAGCTAAAGCTAAAAAAAACTGTTGTTTACGGGGCTAAATAGCTAAAGCTGAACTTTGCACTCCCCCACTTCCCCACAGCAAGGATTAAATGCAAATTTTTGTCTGGGAGGGGAATAAAAAGCACCTATACTTTTCTAATTTCTCATTCCCACAGTCTTCCTCACACCTGCACAACTGTCTCCCTAAAATGCTGCTCCATTGGTTGCAGATGCTCTGACATCAATGCAAGATTATTAATCTGCTCTTCTTGAAACTGAGGATGGGACTAACGAACCATCATGATCATGATGATAATAATGACAAAAAGTGAAGGGCTGCCATTGGGAGTGCCTTGGAATGCAGACAGCTTGGTACCCATTGCAAGCTACACTCTTCCTTTTTCCAGACTGCCAAACATCATGCATAAAGGGGCTTGAGTTATAAGTAGCCACACCTTATGCTCTAGCTTTAAAAGCAATATTTGGAGCTTTCTCAAATTTTTGCTCTGCTGCCCCAGGTGGCTCTGGCAAAAGAAACTAGTGAAGAACTATCAAAGGAAGAAGGAGGGGCCACCAAAGCTTAGAAGGTGCCATTTATTTTTCTTTCTTTTTTTTTTTGCATTTGGTGCAGACAAATACTGGAGGGCTTCAGTTGCATAGAGCAAGTCTGGTCTTCTTCTGTCAATGAGCCTTGGGCCTGTGTTCATGGAAAATGCAGTTTGCTTTAGATAACACTCATGCCGTGTACACACGATCGGTTTTACCGATGAAAACAGACCGATGGACTTTTCTCATTGGACAAACCGATCGTGTATGGGCCCCATCGGTCTAGAACATGTTTTAAATTTATCCGATGGGAAAAAAAACGATAGCAAATTCCGATCATCTGTGTGGAACTCCATCGGACAAAAAACCCACGCATGCTCAGAATCAAGTCGACGCATGCTCAGAAGCATTGAACTTCATTTTTCTCAGCTTGTCGGAGTGTTTTACGTCACGGCGTTTGGGACGGTCGGATTTTAGCCTGATGCGAGAAAAAGCCTATCATCACAGGCCTGTAAGGATAGGATATACTGTATATCTTACTATGCAAAAGTTTTAGGCAGGTGTGAAAAAATGCTGCAAATTAAGAATGCTTAAGAATGCTTTCAGAAATAGAAGTGTTTAATAGTTTATTTTGATCAATTAACAAATGGAAAGTAAATGAACAGAGGGGGCATCCAAATCAAATCGATATTTTGTGTGACCCCCTTTTGTCTTTAAAACAGCATCAATACTTTTAGGTAAACACTTGCACACAGTATTTGAAGGAGCTCGGTAGGAAGTTGTTTTAAACTTCTTGGAGAACTAACCACAGACCTTCTGTGGATGTAGGCTGCCTCAAATCCTTCTGTCTCTTCATGTAATCCCAGACAGACTCGATTATGTTGAGATCAGGGCTCTCTCGGGGCGAAACCATCACTTCAAGGATTCCTTTTTCTTCTTTACGCTGATGATAGTTCGTAATGACATTGGTTGTATGTTTGGGGTCGTTGTCTTGCTGCACAATACATTTGGGGCCAATCCCACACCTCCCTGATGGTATCACATGATGGATAAATATCTGTATTACTCAGCATTGAGGACACCATTGATCCTGACCAAATCTCCAACTCCATTTGCAGAAATGCAGCCCCAAACTTGCAAGGAACCTCCACCATGCTTCACTATTGCCTGCAGATGTTTATTATTGTACCGTTCTCCAGCCCTTCAGTGAATAAACTGCCGCCTGCTACAGCCAAATATTTTACATTTTGACTCTTCAGTCCAGAGCACCTACTGCCATTTTTTTTGCACCCCAGTTCTTATGTTTTTGTGCCTAGTTGAGTCACTTAGTCTTATTTCTACATCGGAGGTATGACTTTTTGGCCTCAATTCTTCCATGAAGACCTCTTCTATCAATACTTCTCCAGACAGTAGATTGGTGTACCTGGGTCCCACTGGTTTCCATGCAGTTCTGTGCTGATGGCACTGCTGGACATCTTCCGATGTTGAAGGGAAGTAAGCATGATGTGTCTTTCATCTGCTGCATTGTTTTATTGGCCGACCACTGCATCTACAGTCCTCAGTGTTGCTCGTTTCTTTATGCTTCTTCAAAAGAGCTTGAACAGCACATCTTGAAAACATCTTGAACCCCCAGTCTGTTTTGAAACCTTTGCCTGGGAGAGACCTTGCTAATGCAGTATTACTACCTTGTGTCTTATTACTGTGATCAGTCTTGCCATGGTGTATGACCTGTGACATGAAACTGCCTTCCACAACCTCACCTTTGTAGCAGAGTATGGCTGTTTCTCACCCAGTTTTAAACCTCCTACACAGCTGTTTCTGTTTCAGTTCATGACTGTGTTTTAACCTACATTTGAAATTAATGATCATTAGCACCTGCTTGGTACAATTGGTTAATCATCCACCTGACTCTAATCCTAAAAAATCCCTGACTTTGTGCAAGTGTACAAAGTCTGCAAGTGTAAAGCCTAGTACACACTAGTAGTTTTTTCCATTCAACCCAACGGGCTGAGCGAAAAAAAAAACTGACAGCTCAGATCGGATCCACTGTACTAACAATTAAATGTTAGTACGGTTCTATTGTGTTCTGACAGGGAGATGCGCCCCCTGCCATAGGCCAAGAGCGCCGATCAGGAGCCGGTCGGCAGACCTTTTACTGTCATGCCCCTTCAACAGAAGCTGGCCGAACGGGCCGAATGTTGGCTGGTTTCTATTGAGCCCGCTGATGCCACCCCGACATTGGGCCCATGTTTATGGGGCTTAAGAATGTATGCTGGTTTGAAGCCAAAGGGTAGTCACACCAAATATTGATTTGATTAGAATTTTCTTCTGTTTGCTCACTTTGCATTTTTAAAATTTATAAAAATAACTAAAACATATATTTTTGAAAACATTGTTACTTTACAGCATTTCTTCACACCTGCCTAAAACATGTGCAGAGTACTGTGTGTGTGTATGTATGTGTGTATATATATATATTTTTTCCAGCTGTCATACTAGGTGTAAGCCACTGGCTTAATTAAAAAAAAGAATTGTGTCTTATTCACACTGCCCATTGGTCTCAGGTAATCTAGCCTATGACTTCTTGGATTACAGGGTTTATAAATGGGTTTAAGGCCTACCGCAGTGGCGGATGTAGCCGTTGCCCTTGGATACCTGAGGCAAAGGGCATTCGCCTGCCCAACGGTCAGTGGTTCCAGTTAAGACAATATGCTGACTGTGCTACCCGTGGAGTTATTTACCTTATGACTTGCCAATGTCATGCATTTTACATAGGTAAAACTATTCGCGAACTTGGTATAGGATGAGGGATCACCTCTATTATTCTGGTGGAGGCAAAATTCTAACACCTGTGACCAGACATATAGGTCTACACCATAGATTTGACAATACAGTGATCTCCTTCTTTGTATTGGAGGTTATTCCCCCCAATCCCAGGGGTGGTGATTGGGATAATGCCATATTAAGAGAGCTGAAACTTATTGGATTGAAAAACTCTCTGTCCTTACTCCCCCAGGTATCAACAAGGTGAATTCCTACAAACCCTTTCTATAGGATGATCCCCTACAAACTGGTCTAGATGACCAGAACGCCTCTGTTCTATGTTTGTCGCTCAATATCTCACAATTTCCTTTATGTTCCAGTATATATACACTTTTCCTCCCAGTCCTAGTTGGTCCACTAAGGTATTCCAACCTTGGAAACCACAATATATGAGAAACGTTAAAATTGAAATCTTAATGAAGGGTATTTGGACACGTTATCATTGAATCTACATGGTTAAGCATATCTTATTTATGTTAAATTTTCTTTATATATTCTTTCAAAACCGTTTTTACAGAAGCCTGATCCCACATCTGTTCCTTCATTGGTGTCCCCCTGGGTTTGGATTGGATCCTTGGAATTAGGAGCTCTCACATTCCCCTAGTTGACACCTCAGCCCTTGGGAGTCCATATCTCCATTAACGAGTGTGTGATTCCCCATCTTCTCTGGAGTTTGCATCATGCCCACTAGATGGCGCATGCAAATCTCCAGTTTGTTTTAGATGGGCCGATGGTCGGTCATCATTGTGTTTATGACACTGACTAACCACCGTGCAGTTTTGCGCATGCTCATGTCTTGCGTGCCCGCAGTCCCTCTGCGCGTGCGCAGATGCGCGGCCTGGAATCTTATCCATTGATGTCATCCAGTGGCGTCTCGGCGCACCATTTTGACACTCAAATGGATAGAAATCAGGTGTATCGCATGGTATAAAATGAGAACTAATCTGTTACACGTTCCCTGTGGCAGTTTATTTGGCGGTGGAGACACATTGTGTAGTGGACCTATAGGTATGTACTCTTCCTGTGTGGATTATTTGTATGATCTATTGGACGATTCTCATGAATTTTTACTCTGAGATAAATATTTGTTCTTTGTTTCTATAGACTTTTTCGGATCTGTTCGCTGTTCATATCTCTATTTTACCCCTGACATCTCTTGGGGCATGAGGCATGAGGCCTGATTGGGCGTAGCTTTGCTGCCTGATGAGAATTTATTATCAAGATCAGAGTTATTTTTCAGTTAGGTGAGTGACTCTTTTGAACCACTCCCCATGGGTCCAAGTTGAAACTTTGACTTATATTATGCTTTGTTCATTATTATTTTGACATTAGGATATATACTATATATGTATATGTTTTCTTTTTCACATAGAATCGCCTTTGATATCCTTTGTGATTCGTTTGAATTTCACTATTCACACCTGGTCCTGGTCCACACTTGTGTTAACATATACTCCCCGCCAAATTAGGTGATCCTTATATTGAAGATTATACAGGTGTGTAACCTTTTCGGGAAATGATATGATGATTATTATCTCTTTTTTTTTTTTTCTCAGTTTTTTTTAAAAAGGAAAATGTTTACCTAACCAACAATAAATTTGAAATAGAGTCCTTGATTATTAAATCAAGGATACCACATGTTATGCTAATTTATTTATACATCCTTTTTCTTTATAAAACAGCTTGTTTGTATCATTTAATCTTCCCTGATTTCTGCACTCGCCCGGGAGATTGCCATTTTTTGACCTCGAGATTCCCAAGTTTTTGGTGCTGGCTACGTGGGTGAGTTTTATTGCTCCAAATTCCATCTTTCCATTGGGTCCTATCCATTCTTATTATGGGGTTTCTATCAGAGGGATTAGTCTATACCTCAGTATTCTACTTTCAATACATGACAATATACCATGAAGGTTGGTCATGAGTTATGTATATATTTTGATGTTATTAGTGTATATCTGATTCATATGCTTTTTTGTAGATCTTTTTCTGACTTATACTCCTGAAGAAGGGGGATAACCCCGAAACATGTTGAGTTTACAACGGGAAGATTAGTGTTCGTACATCCAGTGCGGAATGACCATCTATATCTAATGTCCCATGTATGTCAGATAAGTGGATGTTCCACATTTAGTAGCATCCAATGTCTAGGATCTATGTATTTAAGGCTGATTTTATTATGTATGATTTTGTAAAATAAATGTATACTTTTGTAAACTGACTTTGTACGTTTATATCGTACCACGAGAGTCCATATTGCCTCCACAATATTCAATTTTTCTACTATATTTATTCAAATGACAACTGAAGTATGTATATTGGGGCTGGTGGATCCCTTGGCATTCACATGTGCAACCAAAACCTTCCTTGGCTTATTGTTATTCTATGCCAGGAAGGCTATAGTATTGACATGGAAGTTTGATCAAGCTCCTACCATTTACTTCTGGAAAGCCCCGTTTTTTTATTATTGGAACAGAAAGAATGTGAGCCTGTCCTCTTCATACCCCTGAAGTCAGAAAGATTTGTCAGTGCTCCAACACTGCCGTGAGCAGAGGGATACAATAAGAAAAGGTGCCAACTGGAATTGTATCACGCCCACTATTCTGGGGAGGGAAGGCGGTTTACGAAGATCAATTTTTTTCTTGGTTCTACAGTGCTACACACAACAATGAAGACTTATAACATTTCCCAAGGGAAACACTGAATACATCAGGAATCTGTTCAATAGGGAAACTTGACAAGTAGGGATGAGCTTCGAGTTCAAGTCGAACTCATGTTCGACTCGAACATTGCCTGTTCGCATGTTCGCCGAACAGCGAACAATTTGGGGTGTTCGCGGCAAATTCGAAAAGCCGCGGAACACCCTGTAAAAGTCTATGGGAGAAATCTAAAGTGCTAATTTTAAAGGCTTATATGCAAGTTATTGTCATAAAAAGTATTGGGGACCTGGGTCCTGCCCCAGGGGACATGTATCAATGCAAAAAAAAGTTTTAAAAACTGCAGTTTTTTCGGGAGCAGTGATTTTAATAATGCTTAAAGTGAAACAATAAAAGTGAAATATTACTTTAAATTTCGTACCGGGGGGAGGCGGTGTATAGTATGCCTGTAAAGCAGCGCTTGTTTCCCTTGCTTAGAACTGTCCCTGCACAAAATGTAATTTCTGAAGGAAAAAAAGTAATTTTAAAGCACGGCTATAATGAATTGTCGGCTCCCGGCAATTCAGAGAAAAGCCATTGATAAAAAAAAAAAAATGCGTGGGGGTCCCCCCGAATTCAATTCAGGTCTGGTACGGATATTAAGGGGAACCCTGCATCAAATTAAAAAAAAAAAATGACGTGGGGTTCCCTCCAAATATCCATACTAGACCCTTCAGGTCTGGTATTGATTTTAAGGGGAACTCCACCCCAAATTAAAAAAAAAATGGCGTGGAGTTCCCCCAAAAATCCACACCAGACCCTTTCTCCGAGCACGCAACCTGGCAGGCCGCAGGAAAAGGGGGGGGACAAGAGAGCGCCCCCCCCTCCTGAACCGTATCAGGCCACATGCCCTCAACATGGGGAGAATGTCCCCATGTTGATGGGGACAAGGGCCTCATCCCCACAACCCTTGCCCGATGGTTGTGGGGGTCTGCGGTCAGGGGGCTTATCGGAATCTGGAAGACCCCTTTAACAAAGAGGACCCCCAGATCCCGCCCCCCCTATGTGAATTGGTAAGGGGTACATTGTACCCCTACCATTTCACGAAGAAAGTGTAAAAAATGTTTTAAAAAAACACACAGACACCTTGGAAAAGTCCTTTATTAAAAATAAAAAAATAAAAACACATTCCAGCGATGTAATCCAATGTCCCGTGGCGATCCTATGTCCAGTGCTGCAGTCTCCACTTGAAGCGTCATTGCCTGAGCGGACCTACACTGCGGAGGAAGTTCCCCATCAAGTCCGCTCAGCCAATGACGTAGGCGGGGTCTGAGGTACGAGGGGGGGGGCCGCCCTCGTATCTCAGACCCCGCCTACATCATTGCCTAAGCGGACCTGATGGGGAACTTCCTCTTCAGTGTAAAAAAATGAATAGACCCGCCCCTTCTCACGTTCCCCATCAGGAGCGTACCTGATGGGGAACGTGAGAAGGGGCGTGTCTATTAATTTTTTACACTAAAGAGGAAGTTCCCCATCAGGTCCGCTCAGCCAAGACGTAGGCGGGGTCTGAGATACAAGGGCGCAGTGTAGGTCCGCTCAGCCAATGACGTTTCGAGTGGAGACTGCAGCGCTGGACATCGGATCGCCGTGGGACATTGGATTACATCGCTGGAATGTGTTTTTTATTTTTTATAAAGGACTTTTCCAAGGTGTCTATGTGTCTTTTTTTACACTTTCTTCGTGAAATGGTAGGGGTACAATGTACCCCTTACCAATTCACATAGGGGGGGCGGGATCTGGGGGTCCTCTTTGTTAAAGGAGTCTTCCAGATTCCGATAAGCCTCCTGCCCACAGACCCCCACAACCACCGGGCAAGGGTTGTGGGGATGAGGCCCTTGTCCCCATCAACATGGGGACATCCTCCCCATGTTGAGGGCATGTGGCCTGGTGCGGTTCAGGAGGGGGGGGCGCTCTCTCGTCCCCCCCTCTTTTCCTGCGGCCTGCCAGGTTGCGTGCTCGGATAAAGGGTCTGGTATGGATTTTTGGGGGAACTCCACGCCTTTTTTTTTATTTGGGGTGGAGTTCCCCTTAAAATCCATACCAGACCTGAAGGGTCTAGTATGGATATTTGGTGGGAACCCCACGTCATTTTTTTTTCAATTTGATGCAGGGTTCCCCTTAATATCCATACCAAACCTGAAGGGCCTGGTAATTGAATTTGGGGGGACCCCCATGCATTTTTTTTTTTTTTTATCAATGACTTTTCTCTATATTGCCGGGAGCCGACAATTCATTATAGCCGCAAGTGGTTTTAAATGGCTTTTTTTCCTTTTCCTTTCCAAACCCTTTTTAGGACAATAACTTGCATATTAGCCTTTATAATTAGCACTTTTGATTTTGAACGTTCGAGTCCATTGTATTTGTAGCGATACCTCCAACTAAGGAGGCCGCAGAATTAGATTTGGGCCCTGAGTGCAGCTCCGCCAACCCCCGGCAATAGGCTCTACCCCCTTCTGGCACAGCTAGTACTAACAATCAATGATATGTCCTATGCAATAGAATAACTAAGCAAGGACACAGTAATGAATTGTAATAGATAAAGTGTTTTACTCATTAATTCTCAATATGAATAAAGGGGTAACAATAATCACAGTTCTAGATAATCACTCCTAAGGGCAGCGTCCTGCCACTCTAACACACTATATAGTAACACACGCTACAGGTGCGCCATACGGGCGACCGTTAACTAAGTGCCCTATGGCGCAGTAATCAAACACGCTAGAATCCCCACCAGGCCTGGTTCTAATATTTAGCTTAGTCCTTCTTTCTTCACCGGCAGGTCTGTAATGGTGGTGCACTTTAAACAGAGTATAACTTTGTAATCCAAGGGGTATGAAAATAACTTGTAGGCCACGGCAGTCTATAGGCCTATATACAGCAACAGTATCTTAGCTGGGCTTACGCCCTCTCACCCGCCGGACTACGGATCCAGTCCGGGAAACCTCCACCGGTCGTGTCACACACACTCGATCTCTCCAACGATCGGGCCCCCCCGATCCGACAAGGCTGTAGCTCACAAAGTCAGATGCCACCCAGGCTCGCAGAGGGGAGGGTGGAAGGCTCTTTGGTGCAGAGCAAGGCCTCAGGCTTCAGGCCTTGCCCCTCCGACACATCCGCACAGGAGGATCCGTCTGTGAAGTCTCGTGTCCCCCAAAGAGGCCGAGCCCGGCCTCGCCTCCTCCTTTTATAACCCCTCCCATGAGTCTCTGCGGTGGAACATCACACGAATGGGGTTATGGGTAATGTAGTTTCTTCCCAAAATAGGGGAATACCCCGCTACATATTTAATAGGGTTCTAAAGATCACGCAAACTTTAGGTCTGTTTCCGAGCCTCTAAAGCAGCCGATGGAGACCGGCCAAACTACTCCACAGTCCACCTTTGCTCTTTGACCAGAGGACATTCACTTCATTGTCTATGGCTTGGCAGACCCTGCAAGGAATGATTATTCAACTTATGCTTGCTAAATTGATGTTTTGGGGGACACGATAAGTATACTTACAATTTATTATCTTTGGAACTGTTACAACCTGCTCGAGTCTTTATATCTTGGATTACAAATGGTCCCTTAGGGACCGGGACTGGTAGACTGTACATGTTATACTATCCTGTGTGGAGGACTTCTAACAGGGATTTCAGGACATGCTTTATCCTCAGCTTCTATAATTATATGTGGCAACCTTTGATCTAAAGAATGTGAATTCAACCTTGATCATTGTACCTCCTCTGGACCACTGTCATTGTTACATGTTTTTTGAGCTACCTTCTTATTATTTCTATCATTACATTGGAAACCATTGATGACAAGTTTTATGCTACTTTCTGCACCTTTTCAAGGAACCAAGGTCTCACATTTGAACGGTCCAACAATATGGTTTTCGTGTATAAACATATATACACGTATCCCTCTGTGTTGGTCCAACACTTTGAGGGTACAAGCATCACAATTTCCCAAATATATATATATATATATATGCCATAAATCTTATTTTTTATATACATGTGGTCAATGAATATGGTTATGAGAGGTGGAAATGGAGTTTTACCTGTATGAATGTCACGTTTGAATATTTTGGATTTAAAATGTTGGCTTTTCTATGAATTTTATTAAATAAAATTTGTTTTTGCAAATATGTACAGTGGGCTGTGTTCATAAGTATACATTTGGGTTGGTAGAGCTCATACAGGTTTTTTTATTGCGAGTTATACGAAACATGACAATGGCTACTTTTCATAGTCAAGTTTCATATTGCAATGTTATTGTTTTAGAGATTTGGAGTTTGGATTTAAAATGAACCCGTGGCCATTTAAGATTTTAAATGTTCTCATCACTTAGTAAATTAACTTTAATTACAAGCCCTCACTGATCTTTATAGCAGCAACCACTGTGGAGAAATGTAGCCTCAAATTTTGCAGCAGAACAACTAAAGTTGTTCTCTCAGCAGCTCAGCCCCCTTTTTTCTCCCTCCCAGAGAACCTACTTTATGTTTACATTGGGGATTAGAAGGGAGCTGCATTACTGCTGGGGGGTAAGCTGAGCTACTGAGAGAATGGCTTTAACTGCAACTTCTATTATTCTGCTTTTAAGAATATTTAAATGCTTGAATGTCTACATACTTGCTCCAGATTCACTTTAATTATTAATTTTTGTTAGGGTTCTCCTTTAAGTCATAATTCAAAGTTTCGTACATCAGCTTGACCCACAGAAACTCATACAAACTTGGGAAGAACACAGATAGTGGTTGTAACGACACCCCAAGTAGGAAAGGGGTTAAAGCCGTTTAGGACGTTCCATTCCCGAACACCAAGGCAGCTACCGACACTCCAGTGTAGAAGAAGAAGATGGAAGAAAGGAGAAGACATTAATAAAGGAATTGTCAAAAACCGGCTCTTGTAATTTTTAACATTTTTGACACTTTCTTTGTGAAATGGTAGGGGTACATTTGTACCCCATTACCATTTCACATAGGGGGGGCCGGGATCTGGGGGTCCTTTTTGTTATTGTTAATCTTCCAGATTCCGATAAGCCCGCAGACCCCCACAAACACCGGGCAAGGGTTGTGGCCTGGTATGATTCAGGAGGGAGGGGGGCCGCTCTCTCGTCCCCCCCTCTTTTTCTGCGGCCTGCCAGGTTGCATGCTCGGATAAGGGTCTGGTGTGGATTTTTGGGGGTACTCCACGCCATTTTTTTTTTTAATTTGGGGTGGAGTTCCCCTTAAAATCCATACCAGATCTGAAGGGCCTGGAATGGATATTTGGGGCAACCGCACACATTTTTTTTTTGTAATTTGTGGCAGAGTTCCCCTTAATATCCATTCCAGACCTGAAGGGCCTGGTAATGGAATTTGGGGGAGCCCCCACGCTTTTTTTTTTTTGTTATCAAAGACTTTCAATGACTTTTATCTGTATTGACGGGAACCAGCAATTCATTACAAGTACTTTTAAATGACTATTATTTTACTTTAGAAATGTCATTTTGCTCTCGTTATAAACATGGAAAACATGCGCTACTTTCCAGGCATACTATAGACACCCACCGGGTATGATATTTAGGGCCAGTTCACACCGGATGCAGTGCAGTGTGTTTTTTTGATGCATGAAAAACGCAAAGAAAGTTGATCACATTAATGCCAATGGCATAGTTCACACCACTGCAGTCCATTCCAGTGCGTTTCAGAAAGGCAAAAAATAATTGGTTATGCTGCATTTTTTAGGTACAGAACTGTACTGGACCGCAGTAAAACACATAAAAACGCAACGGAAGGTACCAAAAAGCACTGGAATGCACCTAAATGCACCAAAGACGCACTGCAACACACTTGTCCTAAGTGAAAAGAGGGGGAAAAAAACACTGGACTGCATCAAAAACGCATCAAAAATGCACTGGAACGTGTCAAAAACGCGCATGCAGAAAAGCACCTGGAACGCATCCAGACTGCGTTTCTATGGTGTGAACTAGGGCCAGTTCACACCATAGAAACGCAATCCGGATGCGTTCCAGGTGCTTTTCTGCATGCACGTTTTTGATGCGTTCCAGTGCATTTTTGGTACGTTTTTGATGCAGTCCAGTGCTTTTTTTTACCCCTGTGTTTTATTAACCATAGATAAGGACAAGTGTGTTCCAGTGCGTTTTTGGTGCATTTATGTGTGTTCCTGTGCGTTCCAGTGCGTTTATGATGAGTTTTGCTGCGTTCCAGTACAGTCCAGTGCAGGTAAAATGCAGCATGTTCTACTTTTTTTGGTGGAACTGGAACACACTGGAACAAACACTGCCATTTAGAACCATATAACCAACTTTCCATGCATTTTTGATGCATAAAAAATGCAATGGACTGAATGTGGTGTGAAATGGCCCTTAAGCAATTTGGCATATTTAAATGCACTTCTCCTTGTTTTATTTTTGGTGTTGTCCAAATTGGTGACATTGATATATGTCCCTTAGGGTGGGACCTGGGCCCTCATTTTAAGGCCAATAACTAGAAGATAAGCCAGCCAAGTGGGGACTAGCAAAATTAACAAGTCAGTTCCCATAGACTGCAATGGTATTTGTTGGTAGGGGGGGTTAGCATGCTGGATGATGTGCTTAATTTTGGACAGGGGGGGGGGGTATTTTCTGCTAGCTGCATTTGAGTTCTTCTGAGCATGCCCAGCCAGTTAGATTTTTTGGTGGTGCTTTTTGTGTGTGAACAGCACCTGGATATTCCTGGGCATGCTCAGAGAGTGTTTTTATGGGTTAGTAATTGAAGGACATCCTTAACAGGTGTAGCCACTTTTAAGTTCAGAACCTACATTGGGTGAACTTGCATTTTGGGTGTTTCATGGACTGTGCATGTGTTTTCAATTGCCTCATTAGCACACAAACCTATGTTATATAAAGCTCACAGATAGCATTCTCTACCTTGCCCTGAAAAGAGGCAAGTGTGTGTGTGTGTGTCCGGTAAAAAAGATTGGTGGAAGGCGAGTCTCTGGATCGCCCCTTTGGGGAATCCAGGGACATTTGGAAGACGGTTGAGGATGGCGAGACGTTCCTTACCCAAATCCTTTAGACTGGTCGTGGGACCTGAAAAAAGAAAGCAGTTTACGGTGAAGAGAGTGATAGAAGAATGTCTGTTTGGAGCTCTGAACCTAACAGTGAGTGATATCTATGCTTTGCAGGATTTTCCTGCAACTGGAATTTACGATGTTTCGTTTTATTCGGAGGACACCTGTTTGCAAGCGTATGAAAGATACATAAATCAGGAAAAAGAAGACAAACCTATTTGGGAAGATATATCTGTGGAAACTTTGTTTGAAGCGGAGAAACGAGATGTGGTAGTTCATTTCTACAACCCTTTTTTGGAGAAGGAGGTGGTGAGAATTTATTTATTCAAATTTTGTTCATATGTTGATAATGGCACAAAAATCAAAAATTCTTATGGGATGTATAGGAGTAAGAGCAGGTTTAAGGTTAAGTTTAAACGTGATGATAAGGGTGTATTTACTTTTCCACCCCCATTTTTTAATGTGGCTGGGGAGAGATGTTCTTTATTTTTTTCTGGTCAGCCTGCCTTTTGTAGGACCTGTTTTGAATATGGTCATGAGAAGGAAGAATGCAAAAAAAAGATGAGATGCAGACAATGTGGGGAGGATGATCATGTGGCTAGGGATTGTAAAGCAACTAGAAAATGTGATTTGTGTGATATGCCAGATCATTTAGCTAGAAATTGTCCAGAGAAAGAAAAAGCGGGGTGCAGAATATACTCTTTTTCAGACGCAGTGAAAGGAGGTCTGAGTACAAAGTCACATGGTTCTGAGGTCTCCCCAGTGGTAGTAGCTGCGGTGGCCGCGTATGAAACTGAAGCTAAGGAAAAGGCTCTTAAGCTGATCCTTGAGCATGGGATAAGGGAGGACAAGGATAGGATGGAGGAGGAGGTGACAGTCACAGAGGAGAGTGTGTCAGCGGAGGGTATGATTGCGGTGGCTGGGAAAGAAGATGGTGTCGGAAAGCTGAAGGAGGGTGTGGCTGCTTTTGTCTATGATGCAGGGACAGCTGGAGGTGGTGTGATTACAAGTATAGCGCAGTCAAAAGTGAAGGCGGGGACTATGCAAATGTCCAGACTTGAGTGGAGAGGAAGGAAAAAGAGGTAGTTGATACAGGGATGGAGGTGGCAGAAGGAGAAGGTCCTGTAGATGAGATTAACCCCGTGACTGCTGGAATGGAAGGAACTGACTGGGGGTTAAGGATGGAAATGGAGGAGAGTGGATCCTTACCTCCAGGTCAATGGAGTAATGATAATGAAAGTGAATTTTCTGCAAGTAAAAGAGCAAAGACAGAATTGGAGGTGTTGTTGGGGATGGTCTCTTCTTCTGATGAGGGGGGAGTTCCCTGAGTCCCCACAGGTGATGGAGAGAAGAAATAGAGCTGGAGGAGGAGGAGTGGAAGATATGTTTTAAAAGTTTTCTTGGAAAAAATTTTTTTTTTTGGGTAATTACAATGGACGTGACTATAGCACCTTTAAATGTTAGATCCATTTGTTCTGCAAATAGAAGAGCGGTGGTGGTATTTGATTTTTTAGATGGATTAAACCATGATATAGTGTGCCTGCAGGAATGTGGCATTAAATATCCGCCAGGTGTAAATGAGTGGAAAGGGAAGGCTGTGTGGTCACCTGCTTGTGGTAATAGGAATAGTGGGGTCGGTATTTTAATTAAGAAAAATAGACTCAATTTGCTTGAATACAAGGTGATTGTCCCAGGAAGATGTCTCATTGGCCTTTTTCCAGTTGAATAAATTTGTGTTTAGGCTGTTTAATGTGTATGCGCCAGCAAGATGTCCTGAAAGAGTGGAATTTTTCCAGAATTTACAGGTGTATTTTGGCGGCCGGATTCCCACTATAATAGTGGGGGATTTCAACGTGATTAGGCAAGTATCTGACAGAGTGGGTGGAAGCGGAGTTGGCTTGGATAGCACAAGTACATTGCTTAATAATATGATTTCTGATTTTAAACTTGTGGATGTGGGAAAAGAGATAGGCCCGCAACAAGACAAATTTACTTCCAGAATTGATTTTGTGTTTTGTTCGAAGAGTCTAAAAAGTGAAGATTTTATTATATTTGATGCAATTTTTTCGGACCACAAGGGGATTCAAGTGAAAATCCCACTGGAGTGTGGAGTTCAGTTTGGCAGAGGAGTGTGGAAACTTAACACCCTGCTATTGGAGGATGTGGAAATAAAGAAAGAATTTGTTTTATTGTATGAGCATCTATCCAAAAAAAAAGAGTGGTTTTGAAAATATATTTGATTGGTGGGACTGGACAAAACACAGAGTGGGTATGTTCTTCAGAGATTGGGGGAGGAGGAAAGCGAATAAAGAAAGAAAAATATATGAGAAATTGGGATGGAGGCTGAGAACTTTACACCTGTTTAAAGAAATGGGAATGGAGGTAGAGGAGGAATTGAGACTTGTGAAAGAAGAGAGGAGGGAACTTATAAAAGAAAAAGGAAGGAACATTGTTTTTCAAGCAAAAGTACAACACATGGAGGAAGATGAGAAATGTACAAGGTACTTCTTTAAGAAGGCATATGGTAAAAAAGATGTGATGGAAGCTGTGAAGGTGAAAGGAGGAAGAGTGGAAGGAGAAGATGTGGTGAAAGAGGTGGAAAAGTTCTATAGGGAATAATTTAAAGGCTATGAGGTGGAGGATAAAGAAGAAATGCAAAATTATTGTGAAGTGTTGGATCAGAGAATGGGAAGAGATGAAGTGGAGTGGTTGGAAAGAGAGATTCAACAGTCTGAAATTAAGGAGGTGTTTGCGGGGATGGCAAAAAACAAGACACCTGGAAGTGATGGCCTTGGAGTTGAATTCTATAAGACATTCTGGGAGCAAATAGGACTGGATATATGTGCGGTGATTAAAGAAATATTTAAAACCAAAACAATCTCGAAATCAATGAGTGAGGGCGTAATTTCGCTTATCTTCAAAAAGGGGGCAAGAGAAGACCTGAAGAATTGGAGGCCAATTACGTTGCTCAACGTGGACTATAAAGTGGTGGCTAAAGTGGTGGCTAATAGGCTAAGGATGGTATTAGGTAAAGTGATTGGACCATGGCAGACCTGTGCGATTCCGGGTAGGAGAATGTCAGACAATTTGATATTACTGAGGGATATGATCAAATATGTCAATAAAAATCAGAGACCTTTGGTTGTGGAGTCGCTGGACCTGGAAAAAGCTTATGACAGTGTCACATGTCTTTATGCTACAGGTAATGGATAGGTTGGGAATTCCAGATAGTCTGTTGGAAGTTATTAAAGGTTTTTATGTGGATATCCAAAGTCGGGTCTTGGTCAACGGATTCTTGAGTGATGCATTTAAAATTAAGTCAGGTGTAAGGCAGGGTTGTCCTTTGTCACCCCTGGCCTTTATATGTGTTATTGAGCCACTTTTGAAGACTATACAGAGAGAGAAAGTGTGCAGAGGTTTTGTTATTCCAGGTGGAGGTGGCGAGGTGGTAAAATCCATGGCATATACAGTAGGTGCCGCCGATATTGTATATCTATCGCGCTCCCATCATCGAGATTCTCTGCGACAGGAGTGCCGAGATCTCGGCAACAGGGTGCCGACATCCCGCGCTCGCTGCAATAGCGAGAGGGAGACGCGACACTGTATTGAACGGGATCCGACGTGGATTCCCGCCAATACCAGGCACTGCGTTTGATATGAATCCTGAGCGGGAACTCCACGCCAATTTTTAAAGAAAAAACCGGCATAGTTTCCCCTTCGGGAGCATACCAGGCCCTTGGGTCTGGTCTGGATTTGAAGGGGAAACCCTACGCCAAAAAAACGGCGTGGGGGTCCCCCTCGAGGTCCAAACCAGACCCTTATCTGAGCACGCAACCTGGCATGGCGACCTGCGGCCCCCCCACCCCAGAGCACCCTGCCCCCATGTTGATGAGGACAGGGCCTCTTCCCGACAACCCTGGCCGTTGGTTGTCGGGGTCTGCGGGCGGGGGGCTTATCGGAACCCGGGAGCCCCCTTTAATAAAGGGGCCCCCGGATCCCGGCCCCCCCACCCTATGTGAATGAGTATGGGGTACATCGTACCCCTACCCATTCACCTGGTGGAAAAAAATTGCAATAAAAAAAACACACAGCTTTTTAACGTATTTTATTGCACAGCTCCGGGGGTCTTCTTCCGACTTCGGGGGGTCTCCGGTGTCGTCGCCGCGCTCTCCGGTTCTTTCTTCTGCCGGGCCACCGCTATCTTCTTCCAACTCTTTTGCTAGCGGGGCCCGGTCTTCTCCGTCGCCTTCTCCCCTCTTCTCCTCTCCGGTTCTTTCTTTGTTCCGCCGGGCCTCCGCTAACTTCTCTTAGCTCTTTTGCTAGCGGAGGCCCGGTCTTCCTGTCGTCTCGTCCAGCTCTCCGTTGTCCTTCTGCCGGCCCATCCACTACCTTCTTGTAGCTATTTTGGTAGTGGAGGGGCCGGTCTTCCCGTCGTCGCTGTCTTCTTCCCTCTTCTCCTCCTCGATGTTGACTCGTCGCTTCCTCTCGCAGTAATGCTAAATCTTCGGTCCGCAGAGATTAATATAGGCTTCTCATGACGTCACAGTCACATGTTCCCATGACGTCACAGTCACATGCTCCGGGGCCACCAGGTGAATGGGTAGGGGTACGATGTACCCCATACTCATTCACATAGGGTGGGGGGGCCGGGATCCGGGGGCCCCTTTATTAAAGGGGGCTCCCGGATTCCGATAAGCCCCCTGCCTGCAGACCCTGACAACCAACGGCCAGGGTTGTCGGGAAGAGGCCTTGTCAACATGGGGGCAGGGTGCCCTGGGGTGGGGGGGCCGCAGGTCGCCTCCCTGCCCCAGAGCACCAAACCCCCCATGTTGAGGGCATGCGGCCTGGCTCTCTCATCCCCCCCTCTTCATCTGCGGCCTGCCAGGTTGCGTGCTCGGATATGGGTCAGGTTTGGACCTCGAGGGGGACCCCACGCCGTTTTTTCGGCGTAGGGTTTCCCCTTAAAATCCAGACCAGACCCAAGGGCCTGGTATGCTCCTGGAGGGGGAACCCATGCCGGTTTTTTCTTTAAAAATTGGCGTGGAGTTCCCGTTCAGGATTCATACCAAACGCAGTGCCTGGTATTGGCGGGAATCCACGTCGGATCTCCGTCTACCGGCAATGCGTGTCGCTCATCATGAAAGGAACATTTTTCCTTTCCTGATGACGAGACAGCTCGGCGCTGGCTCTCGCGACGGAGCTCATAGTGTGTCAATCTCGCCGCTAGAAGTGGCGAGATTGACACAATATCGGCGGCACCTACTGTATGGATGATGTTGTTTTGGTGGCATCATCACAAAGAGAAGTAGATCGTGTGAGTTTGGTAACAGAGATCTATTGCATGACATCTAAAATGAGAGTTAACTGGCAAAAAAGCTGTTTGTGTAGTTTGGGGAGTGATGTACAAATTAGGAATGACAAATTGCAAATGAAGCCTGAGGTTAAAATCTTAGGTATCACCTTTGACAAAACGATCAGGGGAAAACAAAGTTATGAAGAGTTGCATGGGAAAATAAAAAAGAAGCTGGATTTTTGGGCGATGAGAGAATTATCCCTGAAAGGGAAAGTTTTGATCCTAAAAGCTGTGATACTGCCATTAATTTTGTTTACTACGGTCGTACTACCTATGGGGAAGGTATGGACGATTAAAATAAACAAGGCCCTTTTTGTTTTCCATTGGGGTTCCAGGATGGAACGTATTGCACGTGAGAAGGTGAAGAGAGAATGTAATTTAGGTGGTCTAGGATTTCCAGATTTGGTAAAATTTGTTGATATGCATTATTGGTTGGTGGCTGTTAGGACTGTAATGCTTGATGGAAGAACTGCTGATATGATGCAATATATGGGTGGCTGGTTATTTAGGAGATGGAAATGGAGGAAGGTGGAACTTGGAAAACCAGTGTCGTTTGTGATATCAGTGCACTATAAAAGGCTGGATGAGATACGGACAAAATATGGTTTGGAGGTTTTGGGTTTGGAAGGAGGTTGTAAAGAGAAAGTAAGGAAATAAATTTTTAAAGAAAATATTGTTTGCAATATTAGAGGTCTTAGATCCCTAGAAGCTGCTAGAGTCTGGAGTGCAGTGGAAATTGAAGGTGTGTCTAATAGACAGCGTGATGTTACATGGTTGGCATTACACGAAGGATTACTAACAAAGGAATTCTTGAAGGGGCGAGATTTAGTCCGATCAGAGAGATGCCCAAGAGAAGGATGTGGTGGGCAGGAGGACGTGAAACGTACTCTGGGATTGTGATTATGCACAAAAAGTAAGGTTACGTTTTGATGTTTTTTTGGACAAAATATGTAAGTGCAAATTGACATATGAGAGTTATCTAACACAGTGTTTCTCTACTCCAGTCCTCAAGGCACCCCAACAGGTCATGTTTTCAGGCTTTCCATTATTTTGCACAGGTGATTTAATCAGTTTCACTGCCTTAGTAGTTACCACACCCGTTTCATCTGAGGGAATTCCTAAAAACATGACCTGTTGGGGCGCCTTGAGGACTGGAGTTGAGAAACACTGATCTAACAAGTATAGGTCTGGGGAAGGTGTAGGGAAAGTGTTTGGGGTGGATCTTTTGTTTTGTATTGAAAGAGGCGTTATGGGATATGCGGAATCAGTTGGTGGTGAGGAAGGAAGAGATGGAGGTGAAGTGGGGCTGCAAAATGATGTTAGTAAAGTTACATGCGGCTTTTTTGTATGATGTTAAGAGGTTGGGAGAAGATAGAAGTCGGAGGATCTGGAAAAGGAGTTGGAATAATTTTGTGAAAGTTGGAGTAGGTTGAGGTTTGTATGGATAGTGTAGGTGTGGAAGTAGAAGACAAATGGGATTGGGAGATGAAGGAGTGATGTATGTTGATTAAGACAGGGTAGGGGGGTACAGGTGTGTGTGAGTGAAAATCGGTTATTTTGAGTTTTGGGTGTGGGGATAAGTCTGAAAGGACTACCCTTTATTATGATTTCAAAGAGAAGTATGTGTAGAAAATTAGAAAAGAATCAAAATGTCTTCTTGTACGTGTAGTTTAGGTGATTTGTGTTGTAAGTCTTAGAAGTTTTATGAGTGTAGGGTTTTTAGGTAAGGGAGTGAGGATAGGATGAAAGTTTATTTGTTATTTTTGTATGAAAGTACTATGATGATGAAAAGACTCGTACTGATGGTTAGTACCACGACAGTAATGTTGGAAGTATTGAAGATCTTGTTTCTGAATAGTAAAAAAATAAAAAAATTACATTTTGGTGTCCTTATCGAGTTTGTAACACATGTATTTTATTTGTTATGTCTTTGCAAAACAGGATGTTTGGTTTACTTTTGTGGATTGTATTTTTTTGTGTGGGGAAAATGTTCCCCTGAAATAATTTTGATGTTGTTAATGTGTGTCGTTTCTTCACTTTGATTTAATTGTCTGTGCTGCATTTTTTGCCAAATCTTTCTCAAGATGTTGAGTCTGTATATGTTTCAAATTGACTCTGTTTTTTTTTTTTTTATTATTATTATTCTTTGTTTTGTTGACCAATAAAATTTGATGCAAAGTTTTGAGGCTTGTTTTGCGTTTTCTTTGCAACAAATGTGACAGCTGATTGGCATGTCAAAACAGGTGTGATTTGTCTACCCTGTTGCCTTCATGCTAGCATATGCATGTTTTGTGTGCTGCCATGGATAATCACCAGGAAATGAAAAATACAGAGCGGTAAGTATTCAATTTTCCTTTTTACTGCAGTGGTTCTCAGTCCTCAAGTACCCCCAACAGGACATGTTTTGTGAATTTATCTTATGGAGAATTGCTGTCCAAAATACAAAACCATTGACTGTGATTTAAAGCAAATGTGCAAGATGAAGGAAAACCTGCAAACATGGCCTGTTGGGGGTACTTGAGAAGCACTGATTTAGAGCACTGCACTTAAAAATAACTCAAGGCAATCCGATTCTAATTGTTGGCATTTTGAGGGAAACAAAGTAAGTGTTAGAACCCCTGCTTGTGTTTTTTTATTTTTTGTAGGTTGGGCTTTGTGTCCCCTTTTAGTAAAATTGGCTTCACTTCCTGTCACACAGCTAAACAGGAAGTGAAGGTAAAACCCTACCAATGTCTTTTCTTGGGGACACACAGATCAATCTAACTAGTGTCCCCATTAAGCAAATTGCACTCTAGCACTTTGTTGTGTACACCCCAAATCATTGGGTAGTTTGGGGTTTAGTAAAGACAAAACCACTCTGCAGTAAAAGTGTATCTGCTTAAAATCTGAGGGATCACTGGTGATTGTAACATCAATCATGTAAAAGCAAAGATGGTGTTTTTTTTGTTTGCTTGCATGTCCCCCTCGGATATCCAGCAAGTGCACTTGTAGTGCAAAGTAGATTTGCCTTTAGTAAATAAACCCCAAAGTCCAAAATACCTAATAATAATTTGGGGTGTAACCTGCAAAATGCTGGAGTGCAATGTACATAATTGGGGAAAGTATTTAGATTGACCTGTGTGTCCCCAAGGAAAGACATTGGTAGGGATTTCCCCTCACTTCCTGTGTGGCTATGTGACAGGAAGTGAATTATTTGGAAGGATAAAGTGGCCAAATTTGGGAGTTGTCTTCACCCTATCAGGGGTGCAGACATCCCCAAAAACTGTCCAGACTTGTAATCCCTCTGCACTCTATCCCCAAGCAAAAATAAGAAAGGATTTAATTTAGTTTAACTTTGCAAAGACACATTCCTAAATTGAATTGTGATGCATGTCAATGGCCCATTTAGACCATCTTTAATCACTTGAGATCAGCGCTATAACTGATCGACGGCCACAGCATGGTCCGCAATTGCCGGGAGTCCGTCAATAAATGTCCTCCCCTTCGCGCGCTGTGGTCACCGAGTCACTGAGACTCGGGTGATGACAGATCCAAGTAAGGGGCCGATACCTGCCCTTTACCATGTGATCAGCTGTCAGCCAATGACAGCTGATCACGTGATGTAAACAAAAGCTGGGTAATGGTTTTTGTTTTCTCCTTGTGCTGACAGCGTGAGCATAAAAAAAGGCAATCACCGGCTTATGTGCAAGGGACATGGGGCCTGAAGAGGAAGAGGCAATTCTGCGTCATCTGTGACAATCAGTAGTCCCTGCCAGTGCCACCTATCAGTGCCACCTAGCAGTGCTGCCTATCAGTGCCCACCCTTGCCACCTTATCAGTGCCCATCAGTGCAGCCCATCAGTGCAGTCTCATCAGTGTACATCAATGAAGGAGAAAAATTACCTTTTGTCGAAATTTTCAAAATATTAACCACTTTCCTACCGCCCACCATCAAATGACGTCCTTGGCTTTGTGCGCTGACATCTGAATGATGCCTGCAGTTGCAGGCATCATTCAGATATCATTCTTTTCAGCCGGCGATTCTGTGCACGATAAAAACAATCATAGTGGCAGTTCCGCCGTTTGATTGTTCTTATAGGCGGCGGGAGGGGACGTCCCCCCCCCTCCCGCCGCCATCCGGTGCTTCACCGGTGTCTCCCGTGCCATCTTGGGCTCGGAGAACGATTTGGCCGGTGCCGGATGGGAAGCATAGAGATGACTGGTGACCAGATGGTCACCAGTCATCTCTACGACCATCGGAGGCCCGGGCGCGACGTTATGACATCACGCCGGGTTCCCGTATGTAAACAAAGCCGTGATCTTGGCTGTCAGCATGAGATTGGTGAATTTTTTTGACCAATCTCATGCTTTCCAGCCTGGAGGAGAGATGTGGGGTCTTATTGACCCTGCATCTCTCCATAAAGAGGACCTGTCACAATAGATTCCTATTTCAAGGGATGTTTACATTCCTTGTAATAGGAATAAAAGTGATCCAAAAAACAAAAAAGTAAAAAAAAGAGTAAGAAATACAAAAAAGTTAAAAATAAATAAATAAATAATCAAAATAAAGAAAAAACGCCCATGTGCCCGGTAGCTCGCGCTCAGAAGCGAACACACACGTAAGTCCCGCCCACATATGTAAACGCCGTTCAAACCACACATGTGAGGTATTGCTGCGTGTGTTTGAACGAGTGCAACAATTCTAGCACTAGACCTCTTCTGTAATGAGAAAAATAGGATTTTTTACTCACCGTAAAATCCTTTTCTCTGAGTCCATGGACCGACACAGCTTCTCTATTGACAAAGTGGGTATTATCCGTTAATTAGGAGTGACTAGGCAGAAAAACTTGTAAAAAGTGTTGCATCACACCTTCTACAGTACCGCCCAGGGGGCGGAACCTCTGGGTATACCCTCTCAGTCTGCACATCGCAGATCAGTTCGTCAAAAAGCAGTACAAACTTAAAAGGAGGGGTGGGTGCTGTGTCGGTCCATGGACTCAGAAAAAAGGATTTTACGGTGAGTAAAAAATCCTATTTACTCTTTCGTCCATGGACCGACACAGCTTCTCTATTGACAAAGTGGGACGTCCCAAAGCAGTGTCAGAGAAAAAACGAGGGGTGGTAACAGCATAAAAACAAACTTCACCCCAAAACACAAAACAGCACTCCTCCAACGGAGGAGTTGCAACTCTAAACAGCCGCCTGCAAAACCTTGCGGCCGAAAGAGGCCTCCGAAGATGCACCTACATCAACTTTGTAGAATTTTGTGAAAGTGTGAGCGGACGACCAAGTCGCCGCTTTACATAGTTGGGAAACAGACGCTTGATGTCGGAAAGCCCAAGAGGCACCTATTGCCCTGGTCGAATGCGCCGTGACAGGAAAGGGGGGCGCCTGACCCTTTAAGGCATAAGCCTGGATTACTATCTGTCGGATCCACCTAGAGATGGTGGCCGATGAGACTGCTTGGCCCTTCTTGGGACCAGCCACCGAAACAAACAGTGAGTCTGACTTCCGGAACAGGGAAGTAGCAGATATGTATACTCTCAAAGCTCGGACAACGTCCAAGGAATGCAACGCCGACTCCTTAGGATTCGACGGCTGAGGACACAAGGATGGAAGTACAATGTCTTCGTTGAGATGAAAAGCCAAAACGACCTTCGGAAGAAAGGAAGGCTGCGGCCGCAGCACCACCTTATCCTTGTGGAAAATCAAATAGGGAGCCTTGCAGGACAAGGCTGCCAGCTCAGAGACTCGTCTAACTGACGTAACAGCCACCAAAAAGACCACCTTCTGAGAAAGTGTCAACAGGGGAATATCTCTAATATTCTCAAACGGTGCCTTCTGAAGCACCGAGAGGACCAGGTTCAAGTCCCACGGAGGTAACGGGGGGCGGACCGGAGGGGCCACATGTCGAACCCCCTGCACAAATGTACTCACGAGAGAGTGAGTCGCCAGGGGTCGCTGAAAAAAGACAGCCAGGGCAGATATCTGTCCCTTAATCGTACTTAGGGCAAGCCTTTGGTCTACCCCATGCTGTAAAAACAGCAGGATTCTGGAAACCAAATAGGTACGCGGATGCCATTTCATTTCCTCACACATGGAGATGTAGGCCCTCCAAGTGCGGTGATAGACCTTCCTAGAGGACGGTTTCCGAGCACTTCTCATAGTAGAAATTACTGAGTCTGACAGGCCCCGGTCTCTCAGTACCTGGTTCTCAACAGCCATGCCGTTAAAGCCAATGACTGTAAAGCAGGATGGAATATGGGACCTTGCGACAGCAGGTCCTTCCGTAGTGGTAGGCGCCAGGGGACGTCTGCTACCAGACGTACTAGATCGGCGTACCAAGGACGCTGAGGCCAATCTGGAGCGATTAGGATCATTGGAATTCCCTCTGCCTCCACTCTGCGGAGCAGAAGAGGAAGAAGCCTTAAGGGAGGTAAGGCATAGATTAGCCGATACTGGCCCCACGATGCTACCAACGCGTCCGTTGCGTCTGCCCATGGGTCTCTTGACCGGGCCACAAACCTCAATACCTTCCGATTGAGTCGGGAAGCCAGAAGATCTACGTCTGGTGTACCCCATCTTTGGCAGAGGAGTTGGAACACCTCCGGGTGTAAGGACCATTCTCCCTGGTCCAGCATCTGGCGGCTCAGGTAGTCCGCCTGCCAGTTTTCCACACCCGGAATGTACACGGCCGACAGTGCCGGTACGCTCCTCTCTGCCCACTTCAGGATGCGAGCGATCTCCGATGCTGCAGCTGAGCTTCTTGTTCCTCCTTGATGATTGACATATGCCACTGCTGTGGCGTTGTCTGACTGGATCCTGACTGGACGCCCTTGCAGTCTCTGAGACCATTTGAAGAGGCACAGCTTGATCGCCCGGATCTCCAGGACATTGATCGGCAGGAGGGCTTCCTCTGGGGTCCAGCGACCTTGCGCCGACTGGACACCCCAGACTCCCCCCCAACCTGTAAGGCTGGCGTCCGTCGTGATCACTATCCAGTAAACCGGAAGAAATGACTTCCCGGCCATTAGAGCCGGTGCTGTCAGCCACCATACCAGGGATCTCCTGACTAGGTGGCTCACTCGGATTTGATAATCCAGAGATGAAGGGCATCTGTTCCATCTGGACAGAACTTCCCTCTGTAACACTCGAGTGTGGTATTGAGCATATGGGACCGCCTCGAAGGAGGCTACCATGAGGCCCAACACTCGCATGCAAAAACGAAGTGACGACCAATTCCTGGAAGTCAGCTGCCGTACTGCAGCCCGGAGGGTCTGCAACTTCTCCACAGGGAGGAATACCTTTGCCTCTGAGGAATCCAGAATCAACCCCAGGTACACTAGGCGTTGAGTGGGCACCAATACTGACTTTTGCGTGTTTAGTATCCAACCACAGTCTCGAAGAGTCTGACAGGTAATGGACACGCTTACCTCTAATTCTGAGCTTGAAGGGCCCTTCAGCAGAAGGTCGTCCAAGTAACCTGTGATAGCGATACCCCGCTGTCTTAGAAGTGCCAGAATCGGAGCGAGCACCTTGGTGAACGTCCTGGGTGCTGAGGCAAGGCCAAACGGGAGGGCCACAAACTGGTAGTGGTTCTTCCCGATAGCAAATCGCAGAAACCTCTGGTGTCTGGAGTATATGGGGACATGCAGGTATGCGTCCTTGATGTCCAAGGAGGCCAGAAAGTCCCCCGGATGGAGAGCCGTGACTACGGATCGAACCGACTCCATCCGAAATCTTTGTACCTTCACAAAGCAATTGAGGGCTCTGAGATCCAAGATTGGACGAACCCCCTCCTTCTTTGGCACAATGAACAGATTTTAGTAAAAACCCTGACCCCGTTCCTGTTCTGGAACTGGAATAACTACCCCGCGTTCCAGTAGACCCTGGACCGCCCCATACAGGGCCTCCCGACGGGTCGGTAGTAGCTGGAGATTGGAGGTGATGAATCTGTCTGGTGGACAAGAGAGAAATTCTATCTTGTAGCCTGAGGAGATTACTTCGCAAACCCACCTGTCGGAGACTAGAGCAGTCCACTGAGTCGCGAATTTGCGAAGACGTCCCCCCACCCGAGAGCTGGGTGGGGGCGGACCTTCATGTGGACGCAGATTTGTCCACAGGCTTGTTGGGTCTGCGGGACCAAGGACGCTTTTGTCCTTGGGCAGGCGCTTTATCGGCCTGGGGTCTTTTCCCTGTCGCCTTAAGAGGGCGAAAAAACCGCTTACGTGCAGTAAAGGAGGGCCCTTGCCCTTGGCGTGGTCCCCTACCCTTGCTAGTTTGGGGAAGCAAAGTGCTTTTACCTCCTGTAGCATCCTTGATGATGTCATCCAGAGAAGCCCCAAAAGTCTGTCGCCCTTAAAAGGCAGATCCAATAGGGCTTTCTTGGAAGTCTGGTCCGCAGACCAGCCCTTTAGCCAGATCAGGCGGCGTATTGCTACTGCATAAACCGAAGCTCTTGACAGCAGGGGAATAGTATCCATGTCTGACTCGCAGACAAACTTAAGGCCCTGGACCAACTGGTCGGCCAAAGTTATCTCATTAGGAGGAGCATCTCGCTCCTTTAACCCCTGGAGTAGCAATTTTGCCCATTCAGTAAGTGTCTGAGACACTAGGGCCCCCGCCAATGCCGGGCGTACTGCTGAGCCTACCACTGAGTATAGGTAGCGAGCGAGTGCTTCAGCCTTCTTATCCACAGGGTCCTTGAAAACAGGAGCCCCTTCTACTGGAATAGTGGTGGCTCTATTAAGTCTGGACACCGAAGGGTCCACTATAGGGGGAGAGGTCCATATCTTCAGAAAACTCTCCTCAAAGGGGTACCGTACTGCAAACCTCTTTGGGGCTGTAAAGACCCTCAGTGGGTTCTCCCATTCCTTGTATAAGAGTTTGTCAAAATAAGACACACAAGGGAACACCTTAGCGGTGCGGGCAGGTTTACGAAACCCAAAGGGGACTGGAGTATCTGCTACTTCTTCAGTCCTTTCCAACTTTAGCGTATCCCGCACTGCAGTAATAAGGTCAGATACCAAAGCCGTCTCGCGTACTGACCTGGACTTGGAGTCCTCCTCACTGTCCGATCGGTCACGGTCTGCAGTCTCTGATGCATCAGAATCTGGGCCATGAGCCGTAGCTGGACCTGGTTCTGCATCAGAAATATCCCCAGAAGATTGCAGGGGACGGGGGCGTTTATTACCCCCTGTATTCCCGTGTGCTGCTTCCACCCTGGCAGCAAACGCCTCTAGGATTGCCGACATAGCGTCCATAGACACCTCAGGGACACCAGCTGCTAAATCTGGTGTTTCAGGGGAGAAGACATCTGGCTCAGATGCCATGCTGACCACACGCTGACACTCACAGGGCTCCAGGCAAGATATCAATAGGCCACCCTCCTGCGCTGCAGAGATGCTGGGTTACCCAGAGGACTCACCACCCTGGATAGGCACTGCTATGCTGCGCCTATGATGCTGTCCCCTTGCTGCTGTGTCAGTCTGCTTCTTTTATCAGCACTTCCTGTGTGAATTTTCGCGCCAGTGTAATGCACCCTAGAGGCCGGAGGCTCTCGCAAAATGGTTGCCAAAACCGTCTGTATGGAAGATAATGTGGGCTCTAAGAAAATGGCCGCCGACAGAAGATAGAGGTCAGGCAGCCATAGCCCACAAAAAAGATGGCCGCCGAACGGCAATATCTGCATACAGGGTGGACAAACATGGCCGCCGATCACCTGATAGGGGCCAGTGGGTGTGGCCGAACTACAGGAAGATGGCCGCCAGGCAGTTACAAGAGGCCAAACTTGGCATGGACCACCTCAAAATGGCCGCCGACAGCATGGAGACACAGAAACACAGGTAAGCAAAAATGACATTTCTTTTAAATGTTAGTTACAGCCAGCCCCGCTCCAGTGGGACCCCCTAGGTGACCCCCAGCACCCAGCAACCTTTAGCTAGAAGCCCAGGGAGGAGGGAAAGGCAGGGAGAGAGGGAAGAAAGGGGCCACAACCACTTACTTGATCTCTCCAGGAATGTCCAGCTAAATCACCCAGCCGAGGCAGGGGAGTTTTACTTACCTATCCTGCATGTATTCTGCTGGAAGACATTCCAAACAGATCATCGTCCGCGCACGGAAGGTGACTGTTGGCCAGGCATGCTGTGATTGGACCCAGAAGGGATGATCATATGTATGCCCTGGAGCATGACGCTCACCGGACAGGCTGCTGCGACTCGGCCGTAAGGTCAGCCGAAGCTGAGCGGTCCGATGCAAGCCTTGGAGCGTAAGCTCACCGGCCAGGCTGCTGCGACTCGGCCGTAAGGTCAGCCGAAGCTGAGCGGTCCGATGCAGGCCCTGGAGCGTAGGCTCACCGGCCACCCGTGGAGCGATGGGCATGTCGTGGAAAACCCAGCGCGTAGCTAGGGTCGGCACACGCTCGATGGCCGAAACTGGGGAGACTACAAGGATCGAGGATCCAGCCTGTCACCCAGTCGGCAGTTGATCGAAGATCGCAGGAAACAACAAATGTAGCAAAAAAATAAAAATATATATATCTTTTTTCCCCGGACCAATGAGCCCGAAGGGAGCCATGTCCTACTCCTTGCTAGACAGAAAAAAACTGATCTGCGATGTGCAGACTGAGAGGGTATACCCAGAGGGTCCGCCCCCTGGGCGGTACTGTAGAAGGTGTGATGCAACACTTTTTACAAGTTTTTCTGCCTAGTCACTCCTAATTAACGGATAATACCCACTTTGTCAATAGAGAAGCTGTGTCGGTCCATGGACGAAAGAGTAATGGTAACATGTAAAAAAAAATTGAAAGCATCGCCTAGGGAGATTTTTAAGTACTGAAGTTTGGTGTCATTCCATGAGTGTGCGCAATTTTAAGCGTGACATGTTAGGTATCTATTTACTCAGCATAACATCATCTTTCACATTATCCTAAAAAATTGGGCTAACTTTACTGTTTTGTAATTTTTTTACATTCATGAAACCATTTTTTTTACCCAAAAAAAGGCGTTTAAAAATTTATTGCGCAAATACCGAGCGAGATAAAAATTTGCAATGACCGCCATCTTATTCCCTAGGGTGTCTGCTAAAAAAACATATATAAGGTTTGGGGTTTTGAAGTAATTTTATAGCCATAAATGTATGATTTTTACATGAAGGAGAGAAGTGCCAGAATAGGCCCAGTGCTGAAGTGGTTAAAATATCATTTTTTTTTTTAACTCGGTCTTTTGTATTTATAGAAAACAAAAAACTGCAGAGGTGATCAAATAGCACCAAAAGAAAGCTCTATTTGTGTGCCAAAAAATAATACATTTTCATTGGGTTACAGTGTTGTATGAGCGCGCAATTGTCATTCAAAGTGCATCAGCGCTGAAATGTGAAAATTGGTCTGGGCAGGAAGGGGGTTTAAGTGGCCAGTGCGCAAGTGGTTAATATAAGGCTACATATGCACACAGATGTTTTTCCAGCCGCTTGTTTGAGCGTTTTTTGCAGCTTAAAAACGTCTCTCTATGTTAGCCTATGGCCTCATGGCCACCATGGCGTTTTTGAGCTGTAAATGGCATAGGCGTTTTTAGGCCCCATGTACACGGGACGCTGGTGCAAAGTGTTCAGAACTAAGGTTGAAAGCGGCGTTTAGAAAGGCGCACTTTGTGGCGTTTGCATGCCGCGTTTTACCACATTTGCATCTATATGCATTTAGTTAGGAAACATGATAAGGAGCCGCCCTAAGCTCCAAAAACAGTATTATTAACGATTTCAGCTATTTTGTGAGACCAGAGCGAGTATCAGCAGCTGAGAGAGCAGCAGTGTAGTTGTATTTAGCGTGTCACTTGCCACATCACTTGCCCCAAGTTGTGGATTGTCCACTTGCCACGTCAGCTGCCCCAAGTTGTGGATTGTTCACTTGCCATGTCAGCTGCCCCAAGTTGTGGATTGTTCACTTGCCACGTCAGCTGCCCCAAGTTGTGGATTGTCCACAATGCAATGGAAGCAATTTCATTTATTTTTTGATAGATATATATATTTTTAATGGTTTTTCCTAAATTGCCATAATTTTTGAGTTTATCAAGGTAAAAAAATAGGTCACCTTTAAAAACGCTTCTAAACTAAAATGCGGCTAAACTCCGGTACCGCGTCTGAAACGTGGAAATCTTTGGCGTCTGAAGGCATTTTTAGGCTTTGTGAAAATCGAGTTTAAACGCAACTGCAGATTTTTTTTGCCAGGCCAAAAACAGTGTTTTGGATTGCGAATTTGCGGCAATTTTTTCTTTTTTTTTAACCTGTTTATAGCTGGTTGTTAAAGGAAATGTAAAAAAAATAAACATTGTGGGCTCTAAAAAAATTAAATCTAGAAAAAAAACAGCGTGGGGTCCCCCCCCAGGTCAATACCAGGCCCTTGGGTCTAGTATGGATTCAAAGGGGACACCCCCTACCAAAATGAAAAAAAAATGGCGTGGGGGTCCCCCCAAAATCCATACCAGGCCCTTCAGGTCTGGTATGGATTTTAAGGGAAACCTTGCGCCAAATAAAAAAAAAAATAGGATAGGGGTTCCCCTAAAAATCCATACCAGGCCCTTCAGGTCTGGTATGGATTTTAAGGGGAACCCCGCGCCAAACAAAAAAAAATAGAGTGGGGGTCCCCCTACAAATCCACACCAGACCCTTTAACCGAGCACGCAACCTGGCAGGCCGCAGGGGAAGCGGGGGGACGAGAGAGCGCCCCCCCTCCTTCCTGAACCGTACCAGGCCACATGCCCTCAACATGGGGACAAGGGCCTCTTCCCGACAACCCTGGCCGTTGGTTGTCGGGGTCTGCGGGCGGGGGGCTTATCGGAATCCTGGAGCCCCCTTTAATAAGGGGGCCCCCAGATACCGGCCCCCCTACCCTATGTGAATGAGTATGGGGTACATCGTACCCCTACCCATTCACCTGGTGGCAAAAAAAGTTAATAAAAAACACAAACACAGGTTTTTAAAGTAATTTATTAGGCAGCTCCGGGGGTCTTCCTGCCGGGCGCCCCGCTATCTTCTTCCAGCTCTTTTGCTAGCGTGGTCCCGGGCTTCCTCGTTGTCTGCTTCTGACTTCGGGGGTCTTCCTGCCGGGCGCCCCGCTATCTTCTTCCAGCTCTTTTGCTAGCGGGGTCCCGGGCTTCCTCGTCGTCTTCTTCCGACTTCGGGGGTCTCTTGTTCTGTTCTCCGGTGTCGTCTCCGCGCTCTCCGGTGCCTTCTCCACGATCTCTGGTTCTTTCTGCCTTCTGCCGGGCGCCCCGCTATCTTCTTCCAGCTCTTTTGCTAGCGGGGTCCCGGGCTTCAGCATCGTCTTCTTTCCTCTTCTCTCCGCCCGATGTTGCCTCGTCGCTGTCCGCCGTTACAATGCTCTGGCCGTGGAGCGCACCCACTTATATTGGCATGGGGCATGGTCACCGGGTGATGCCACCGCTGACCCCGCCCCGTAGGATGTCACAGTCCCGGGGAATGATGGGACTGTGATGTGCTATGGGGGCGGGGTCAGCGGGTGGCATCACCCGGTGACCACGCCCCATGCCAATATAAGTGGGTGCGCTCCGCGGCCAGAGCATTGTAATGGCGGACAGCGACGAGGCAACATCGGGCGGAGAGAAGAGGGAAGAAGACGACGCTGAAGCCCGGGACCCCGCTAGCAAAAGAGCTGGAAGAAGATAGCGGGGTGCCCGGCAGACGGCATAAAGAACCGGAGATCGTGGAGAAGGCAACGGAGAACAGAACAAGAAACCCCCGAAATCGGAAGAAGACGACGAGGAAGCCCGGGACCCCGCTAGCAAAAGAGCTGGAAGAAGATAGCGGGGCACCCGGCAGGAAGACCCCCGAAGTCGGAAGAAGACGACGAGGAAGCCCGGGGCCCCGCTAGCAAAAGAGCTGGAAGAAGATAGCGGAGCGCCCGGCAGGAAGACCCCCGAATTCAGAAGAAGACGACGACGAGGAAGCCCGGGACCCCGCTAGCAAAAGATCTGGAAGATGATAGCAGGGCGCCCGGCAGGAAGACCCCCGGAGCTGCCTAATAAATTACTTTAAAAACCTGTGTTGTGTTTTTTATTAACTTTTTTTGCCACCAGGTGAATGGGTAGGGGTATGATGTACCCCATACTCATTCACATAGGGTGGGGGGCCCGGGATCTGGGGGCCCCCTTATAAAAGGGGGCTCCCGGATTCCAAAAAAGCCCGCAGACCCTGACAACCAACGGCCAGGGTTGTCGGGAAGAGGCCCTTGTCCCCATCAACATGGGGGCAGGGTGCTTTGGGGTGGGGGGGCCGAAGGTCACCCCCCTGCCCCAAAGCACCCACCCCCCCATGTTGAGGGCATGCGGCCTGGTACGGTTCAGGGGGGAGGGGGGGCGCTCTCGTCCCCCCCTCTTTTCCTGCGGCCTGCCAGGTTGCGTGCTCAGATAAGGGTCTGGTATGGATTTTGGGGGGACCCCCACGCAGTTTTTTTGGCGTAGGGGGTTCCCCTTAAAATCCATACCAGACCTAAGGGCCTGGTATGCTCCTGAAGGGGAACCCATGCCGGTTTTTTCATTAAAATTTGGCCTGGAGTTCCCCTTCATGATTCATACCAAACACGGGACAGCGAGGCTGCCGAGAACCAGCGCGATGCCATCGCGCTGGAGACATTCTCGGCCAGCTAGTCGCCTCTAGGACATGACTTGAGCGGCTGCTTCACGCTCAGGTCGTGTCCAAGTTGCCTCGCAAAGTCGCGCTGTCCCTGTGTCAGCCGGCACACGAGTCGCCCCGCGAGTCGGATCGGCTTCATCCGACTTCTTGGGTGACCTCTATTCAAATCAATGGGCTCCCATAGGGAACCATTCATTTTCAATAGAGCGCCGCTGACATTTGTATTTACTATAAGAGTGCGCCGCTGGTTCCTGCGCCCAATGAAGGAGTTATCCGGCGCACCAATTAAGGTATGAACCGGCGCAGCGCACTGTTATTAGTAAATCAGCCCCTATGTGTCCCAACCGTATGAATGAGTCACTCTTTCTAATATGGCATATATCCTGGGAGATATTGTGGATAAATAATACAGTCCCATTCCAAGTAATCCAAGACATATTCTTAATGTCCATTATTTTCTTGCTCACCCTATGCCCCTAATGGACATAGGGTGATTTAGACATAAGAGGTGCATGGGGATCTGAAGCAAGGGTATCCCATAATTGCTAAGGGATTCTGGGTTCCCCGGGCCCTCCCGTTACAGTGGTCCTTGAGGGAACTGAGCTCTGGTTGTTGCAGTATTTACAGTATACAGAATTATCAGAACATTGCCATAAGAACGTAGGGAAATGAAGTGGCCATTGTTCTTTAAGGTCAGGTGCAGCTCATTGCTCAACAGTTGACTGGCTCTAAGAAGGCTGTAAATATGGGTAGGCCAAGGCAGTGACAGTTGGGTCAAATTAGCCTCTGCGTTCCATGTGTTTGTGGTGGCAGGGCATATGGTTCATTTTACTGTGAAAGTATACCTACTCATTAAGCACTCAAGTAAAACTAATAAATATAATAACCATTGACTGATTATACAGGTCCCTAAATTATGTTAACATACTGGCTTTAGGATGTTAGCTTCCCTATGATTATGTTAATTTGCTTTCTATTACCAATCATGCAATGGCAAAAGAATTAGCATTATTGTGGAAACTGTTTCATCCTGTAGAAATACTGGCATAATGAACACATGAGCTTGTTTATTGTTTCTACCCCTGAAACGTTTCCAAGATCAGTAAAATTGCTGACATCGGTGTTCTGGGTATTATGGCTCCGCACGCTTCTGACCAGCAAAAGACTGCTTGCAGCTAATGAACAAGAAACGTCACAGATACTTCTTTATATTTTGATAGCAGATTCTACGAAAAAAAAAGGCTGATGACGGACACTAAAAAACTAGAATCTTATACCTGTGCAAATATAAGCTGAAGCTTCACAAAACAGTCAAGAAACAGTATTTTAGAAGCATACCGGCAAATACGGTACATAGTTATCAATAATCTTTATTTTTTACTATTTAAAAAACAGACAAGACTAATCATTTGGAGCCCTGCATAGTAAACCCAGGCGTTACTTAGCTATACATTTTGTTTTTGCTTTATATAGTGTATGTATATAGTAGTTTGAAAGAGATATAACTTCATGTGCATCTATAGCAATTTTTTTTCTTTTGGATAAGCTAGTACAGGGATATGCAATTAGCGGACCTCCAGCTGTTAAAGAACTACAAGTCCCATGAGGCATAGCAAGATTCTGACAGCCACAAGTATGACACCCAGAGGCAGAGGCATGATGGGACTTGTAGTTTTGCAACAGCTGGAGGTCTGCTAATTGCATATCCCTGAGCTAGTAGATGGTTGGAACCTCACTCAGTTTTGTTTCCTCTTTTTTCCTTTCAGTAGAAAAAAACATTAGTTCCTATCAATTCTTATTGAGCTGTCTGAGCCACGAATAGCAAAAACAGAATAGAAATAATAGAAAAAATATATAAAATGATATAAATATAATATATAAAAATACATAAATATGTAAATCTAAAGTTTCTTATGACAGTACTTGTAGGTTCTATTTATTGTTTTTTCCTTTCTATTGATAACCAGGTCGTTTGGGTGCTCACTGTGGCCGATTAAATGTCCTCTGCCTGTGGTGCTTCCGTGTCGTGGTTGCTTCCCCTCCTTTCTTTTTTTTAACTACACCCCCCCAAGCTTTTCCTCTCATATGGGGGGATAGGGTCTCTGGTGGCAAGTCTCTCTGCCTTTTGGTAAATTTTGTTAACAAGGGTGGTCCTGTTATTTGCATTGTTGATTTATCTTTGCTATTTTTGTATTTGTATCATTTTCTTGCTTATCTATGGTTGATGCATACATCCCCTGATAAAGCCTTGAGGCGAAACATGTCAGGATAACGTATGACCACTCAATCTTCAGAAAACCCTTATGTGTAACCACCATATTGGACTTACCTTGTATAAACAACCTCATGTGGTTTGCTACTCATTTTTTACTTTTTGTATAATAAAGATAATTCATATACACATTTTACTTACCTTTGTTTGGTTTCCATTATTATGTGAATAAGCACCACTATAGTCCCTTTATCCTTCCCCTCTCTTTTTTGAATAAATTAACCTTCTGGGATGAGGTGCGAAACTACAGGTGTCTACCCTTAGTCGGACTAAAAACCTAATAAGAAATATGCAAAATTATAAAGAAAAAAAAGATATATATTTACAGCAAACTATTTGCTAGCCGCTCCTGCTGTCAGCCTCTGTGCTTGCAGTACTATCAGGAGACATTGCTGGGAGCCGCAGCCACTATCACACAACTCCTAAGTCTCTCTGGAGCTACACATAGTTTTGGAAAGATTCAAGAGCCACTTATGTTGCAGCTTCCAGAAAAGCACATCTTCAAGCCACCTTTCAATTTGTAATTACCAACCTGCCACAGCTCTCTGTTCCCAGCTTTACTTAACTTGTAAACACCAAATCTCAGAAAGAGGCTCGGTCCTTAAAGGGGTTGTAAAGGTTCATGTTTTTTCACCTTAATGCATCCTATGCATTAAGGTGAAAAAACATCTGACAGTTACGGCCCCCCCAAGCCCATTTTACTTACCTGAGCCCGTTCACCTGCTGCGCTCGCCCCCGACGTCCTCTTCTCTGCTCAGTCTGGCCGTTGATTGGCTGATTGAGTGGATGGATTGATAGCAGGCAATGGCTCGCGCTGCTGTCAATCACATCCAATGATGCGGCGCGCCGGAAGGTGGGGCCGAGTGATACAGTGATCGTCTATAGCCGCCAGCTAAATCACAGGAGCGCGCCTGCAAAAACTAACCCCCATGGGAGAGAGCTCTCATGAAGGGGGTTAGTTCTTGCAGGGAGGAACCGAGACAGCCGCCGAGGGACCCCAGAAGACGAGGATTGGGGCCACTCTGTGCAAAACGAGCTGCACGGTGGAGGTAAGTACGGTATAACATATTTGTTATTTAAAAAAATAAAAATTAATTATCCTTTACAACCCCTTTAAGTGGTTAACTGACAATTGCGCGGTCGTGCGATGCTTTAACCAAACCAAATTGATGTCCTTTTTTCCCACAAAGAGAGCTTTCTTTTTGTGGTATTTAAACACCTCTGCGGTTTTTATTTTTTGCGCTATAAACAAAGAAGCCAACAATTTAAAAGAAAAATAATATTTTTTACTTTATGCTCTAAAACACATCTAATAAAAAAAAAAAAAATTCTTCATCAATTTAGGTCAATATGTATTCTGCTATATATTTTTTGTAAAAAAAAAAAAAAAAAATCACAATAAGCGGATATCGGTTTGCGTGAAAGTTATAGCGTCTACATACTATGGGATATTTTATTTCTTTATCTTTAATAGGAATGGTGGCGATTAGTGACCTATGTCGGGACTGCGATATTGCGGAGGACAAATCGAACACCTGATACTTTTTTTAACTGCCTCTAAACGCCCCTCCCTGTTAGCCTATGTGTCCATGCACACAAACTGTCAGAGGCGTTTGGAGGCATAAGCGTTTAGGGGCAGTAGAAAAAAACGACAGCCTGTGCGTTCAGGAGCAATAAAAGCAAGCTGTAAAAACAAAAAATGCGCTTATACGTTTTGATGTTTATAGGTGATTTTACATTATAAAGAGGGTTTTTAATGAATAAACGCTAACGCCAAAAAACACGGGAAAACGCACAAAAAGCGCAATAGCGCTAATGTAAAAATGCGGCTTAACGCAGAAACACGTTTTTAGCGCTGCTGTAGTGCTGCCGTTTTTAAAACGTCCTGTGTGCACGAGCCCTTACAGTGATCAGTGTTAAAAATATGCACTGTCACTATACTAATGACACTGGCAGGGAAGGGGTTAACATCAGGGGCAATCAAAGGGTTAACTGTGTGCCTAGCTAATGTTTCAGTGTAGTGGGGAGGTGCTTTTACTAGTGGAAGGCATGCCTGCTTTACAGAAACACAGGATCCATGCCTTCCTTACTAACAGAACAGCGATCTGCATTGTTTACATAGGCAGACTGGAGTTCTGCCTGTGTACCAAACGATCAGCGGTTGCCAGCAGACATCGGGTCTGAGGGAGTCTGTGAGCCGCTGGTGGCACACACTCACGCCCAAAACCCAGATGTACAGAATCATGTATATATACGTGATCCTGTGCAGGGCGGCCACCCTGTAGCAGTAAATGTGCTATGGGGTGGTTTGCAAGTGGTTAATGAACTCTGTAAAGCAAAAAAAAGAAGCGTGGCCCCAAAACATTGTCAGAAACCTTCTAAGAGAGATTCAGCATCTCTTGGCATGATAGGCGTTTTATCTTGGTGCTTTGTCCTGATCAAATAACTTTATTGTAAGTGTAATTTTATTATTTTACATTTACTAAATAAGGTTCACCTGCACTATTTAGTGTGCTCTGTTTTTGCTTTTATAGTTTCATGTATACCGTATATGGCATTTGTATACATTCAGATTTTGCAGTGATATTTAGAGTTACTTTGGAACCAGAGAAGTCGGGTACATTAGAAAATTGGATACCCGGTAAAGTACATTGTACTATGTTTTTGCTACATAAGTACTTGGACTCAGTGCTGACTGCACCTCCAACATCTGTCCTATGTATTACCTAATGTGGTATGTTGTGGCAATAAAAGTCATTGTGACTAATAAATGACTAGTCTGTGCATCGGTAAATAGTAACTAGAATAACCATGGATTTTTGCATCACCATAAATACTTGACATGAAGGTCTTGAGCAAGAAGTTATCCGCCCACCACTGCCAGAAAAAAATAAAATAAAAGGGGGATCAAAGTGAAAATGCTATTCAAAAAATTCAGCTTTTATCTTTAAATAATAAATTCAAAAAAGGATTAGCTAAATCTATAGTTAAAGCAGCAAATCCTTAAAAAACATGGGACCTGAAACCTAGTTAGCTTTTTACTACATAAAAATACTAGATAATCATATTTTCTAGTGAAAAGCCATATCTAAAACACAAAACACTGGCTGTGTGATGGGATTACAATGATCTAAAGGACATATAAACATTGTAACTATAGCAATTTTTTTCCAAAATACTTTTACATTATATATACTTTATGCGCAGTGGCAGTGGAGGCTGCATTGATGGGTGCTGGTGAGGCTGCATTTGATGGGCGCTGGTGAGGCTGCATTTGATGGGCGCTGGTGAGGCTACATTGATGGGCGCTGGTGAGGCTACATTGATGGGCGCTGGTGAGGCAGCATTGATGGGTGCTGGTGAGGCTGCATTTGATGGGCGCTTCATTAAAAAGGTGGGGTATACATGGGCAGGGAAAAAGGGGTGGAGTCAGGGGGCAGCAAAATTAGGATTCTCCTAGGGTGCCAAAAATCCTTGTACCAGCCCTGCGTATACCCCTAGGGGGATAACATCAGTCAAAACTCTGTACCTATCTGTCATTTCACAAGGGAGGATATACTTATAGACAAAACAAAAACAATAGGTGCGCTATCCTTTTAACCACTTAAGGACCCCCTCCTGTAGATATACGTCGGCAGAATGGCCTCGTACAGGCACATCAACGTACCTGTACGTCCCCTTTAACTGCCCGATGTCGGGGTCGCGACCCTGCTGCCTTCCCCGTGAGTCGGACGGCGGGTCCCGCCGACTCGATCGCCGTGGGGATCCCCGTGATCGTCTCACGGAGGCATAGAGCAGGGAGATGCTTGTGTAATCAAGCATCTCCCTGCTCTGCCTAGTGACAATGACACCAGTCTCGGCACTGTGTACTCGGAGCAGAGATCGGTGTCATGTGACACACAGCCCAACCCCCCCTCAGTTAGTAACACTCATCAGGGTACACTTAACCCCTTTAGCGCCACCTAGTGGTTAACCCCTTCACTGCCAGTGTCATTTTCCCAGTAACCAGTGCATTTTTATAGCACTGATCGCTGTGAAAGTGAAAATGACAATGATCCAAAAAAATGTGCCAAAAGTGTCTGATGTGTCCGCCATAATGTCGCAGTCACGAAAAAATCACTGATCGCCGCCATTGCTAGTAAAAAAAAATAGGATTTTTTGTACTCACCGTAAAATCCTTTTCTCGGACATCCATGGACTGACACGGTGTCTCTTTACACTTTACACGTGGGTTATGTCCCTGCTTGCAGGAGAAGACCTAGGCAGAATGTGAAATGTTATACATACATTCTAAAAGCCAGAGCTGAACAGCCCCACCCAGGGGGCGGTCCCTCCGGACATAACCCTCCCACTACAGTCAGCAGACTTCAGTTCGTAACAAAGCAGTACAAACTTAAAAGGAAGGGTGGGTACCGTGTCAGTCCATGGATGTCAGAGAAAAGGATTTTACGGTGAGTACAAAAAATCCTATTTTCTCTTACCATCCATGGACTGACACGGTGTCTCTTTACACTTTACACGTGGGATGTCCCAAAGCAGTATAAATGGAAAAACCAAAACTTCACTCCAATAAGGCAGAGCTCCTCAACGGAGGAGTCGCAACTTTAAACAGCGGCCTGCAGCACCCTGCGGCCGAAGGAAGCATCCGAAGATGCAGCCACATTAACCTTATAAAACTTAAAAGGCATGAACAGACGACCAGGTCGCCGTCTTGCACACTTGTGCAACCGAAGCTTGATGTCGGGAAACCCAGGAAGCACCAATTGCCCTGGTGGAATGCGCCGTAACCGGAAAGGGAGGCGCCCGCCCTTTGAGAGCATAGGCTTGAATGACGGTTTGTCTGATTCCCCTAAAAATTATGGCAGACGAAACCGCTTGGCCCTGTTATGGACCAGAGACAGTCACAAACAGTGAGTCGGACTTCCGAATAGAAGCAGTAGCAGACAGGTACACCCGTAAGGCTCGTACCACCTCCAATATGTGCAGCGCAAACTCTCTGGGATGCGATGGGTGAGGACACAAGGACGGGAGGGCAATGTCCTCATGTAGGTGAAAGGTCGACACCACCTTTGGCAAAAAAGGAAGGTCGCGGATGCAACACCGCCTTATCCTTATGGATGACTAAATATGGCGACTTGCAGGACAAAGCCGCCAACTCAGACACTCGTCAAACAGAAGTGATTGCCACTAAAAAGGCCACCTTCTGAGACAAGACAAGAGGGGAATATCCCGGATATTCCCAAAAGGAGGTTCCTGGAGGACCGAGAGCACCAAATTCAGATCCCACGGTGGGAGAGGAGGCTTGACAGGAGGGAGCACATGGCGAACCCCCAACACAAGGTGCTAACCAAGAAAATGACCCGCTAGAGGTCGCTGAAAGAAGACGGCCAAGGCCGAAATCTGATCCTTGATGGTACTCAAAGCAAGCTTTTGGGTCACTCCACACTGCAGAGGACGCAGGATTCTGGGGACGGAATACGTCCGAGGACGCCAGTCCAGCGCTTCGCACATGGCGATATAAGCTTTCCAGGCACGGTGATAGATCTGCCTGGAGGAAGACTTCCGTGTCCTAAACATGGTCAAAATGACCGAGTCCGAGAGACCTCGGTCCCTCAACACCTGGCTTTTAACAGCCCTGCCGTTAAAGCCAGAGACTGTAAGCCGGATGAAACATAGGACCTTGAGACTGAAGGTCCTCCCTCATCGGCAACCGCCAGGGAACGTCCGCGACGAGACGTACCAGATCAGCGTACCAGTGATGCTAAGGCCAATCCGGAACAATTAGGATCGCCAGAGTTTATATCAGGCGATAAGGACCCTATGGGGCCACCAACGCATCCGAGGCATCGCCCAAGGATCCCTGGATTTGGCCACAACCTCGACCCTTGCAATTGAGTCGAGAGGCCATCAGGTCCACATCCGGCGTGCCCCACCGTCGGTAAAGGAGTTGAAATATGCAAGGACCACTCTTCTTGGTCCGGTGTCTGGCGATTGGCGACTCAGATAGTCCGCCTGCCCATTGTCTATGCCCAGAATGTAAAATGGCCTACAGAGCCGGCACGTTTCTTCCGGCCCACTTCAGGATACGGACTACCTCGGAAGCCGCAGCTGAGCTCCGAGTTCCCCTATGATGGTTTACATATGCCACCGCCGTGGCGGTGTCCGACTGGCTCCTGATGGAGCGACCACATACTCTCTCCGACCTGAGGAGAGACACAGTCCGATGGCCCGTATTTCCAGAACAGTGATTGATAAACGGGCTCGTCCGGAGTCCAAGGCCTGAGCCGACAGGACTCCCCAGACTCCACCCCAGCCCGTCAGGCTGGTGTCCGTCGTGAGTACCGTCCATTGGATGGGAGGGGAACGACTTTCCGGACCGAAGAGCCGAGGATCTCAACCACCATGTCAGGGGCGCCCTGACCAGGTGAATCACCTGGATCTGAAGATCCAAGGACAACGGGGATTTGTCCCAGGTGGACAAGATCTCCTTCTGCAATGCCCTGGTGTGTGATTGGGCATACGGAACGGCCGCGAAGGAGGCCACCACGAGTCTCGGGACTCTCATGCAAAAAACGGATTGACAACCATTTTTGGGATGTCAGCACCCGCACCGCAGACTGAAGTGTCAGCAACTTCTCCAGAGGTAGGATACCTTTGCCCCTAAGGAGTCCAGAATCAGAACTAGATACTCCAGACACTGAGTCGGGACCAGGACTGACTCCTGAATGTTCAGGAACCACCCGAGTCCCTGAGGGTCTAATTGACGATAGTCACCTTTCCTCTAAGTCTGATCCACTTTCTGCTCTTAGCAGAAGATCGTCCAGATAGCCCACGACAGCAATACCTCGCTGTAACAGAAGGCTAGAACCGGAGCAAGCACCTTGGTGAACACCCTTGGTGCCGAGGCTAGGCCGAAAGGAAGAGCCACAATCGATAGTGGACTTCGCTGATCGCAAAAACTTCTGGTGACTTGCGCAGATCGGAACATGCAAGTAGGCGTCCTTGAAGTCCAAGGACGCCAGAAGAAAATCCCTTTGGTGGAGTGTAGCGATCACCGTGCGAATGGATTCCATGTGGAATTTCTGCACCTTCTCGAGGGCATTCAGGGCCTTGAGGTCCAGGATAGGTCGAACCACGTCCTATTTTTGGGACGACAAACAGATTCGAGTAGAATCCCTGAAAACTCTCCTGTGACGGAACCGGCACAATCACTCCGGACCTGATCAAATCCTGTACAGCCCCCAAGAGGGCTGCCCGACAGGTAGGAAGGAGAGGAAGATTTGAGGGAAAGAATCTGTCTGGGGGCCAGGAGCGGAATACTATCCTGTATCCTGAGGTGACCACCTCGCACACCCACCAGTCGGAGATTCGGGAGGACCACCGATTCGTGACCTGCGAAGTCGTCCCCCCACCCCAGAGTCGGGCGGAGGCAAGACTTCACGCGGAGGCGGGCTTGGGAGCCGCTTGTTCGGCTTACGCACCCAGGGGCACTTGTGCCCACCAGCCGCACTGCCGTCAGTCTGAGAGGGCCTACCCGTGGACTCTGACTGACGAAAAAACCCCGTTTTGCTGGAAAGGAAGGCCCCTGTTTGCGGCGGGCCTCCTCACCCTTGCTAGTCTAAGGAAGAAGAGTGTTTTTACCTCCCATGACATCCATGACGATGTCAGCCAGAGCAGCACCGAAAGGTCTACCACCTTTAAATGGTAGATCCGTCAGGAGCTTCCTAAGGCTAGGTCAGCAGACCAGCACTTCAACCAGATAAGACGACGCAATACCACCGCCGAGACAGAGGCCCTGGATATTAAAGGGGCCGCGTCCAACGTGGCATCGCACACATAAACCAGGCCCTGAACCAGTTGGTGGGCCAAAGCAACTGTGTCTGGAGGAAGATTATGCTCCTGTACAGCTAGGTGCAACATTTTTGCCCAACCTGTAAGTGTTTAAGACACAAGGGTCGCCGCTACCACAGGCCGTAGGGCGGATCCCAACAAGGCAAACATGGCTCTGCTCACCACTTCTGACCTCCTGTCAGTGGGGTCCTCAAATGCAGGAGTCCCCTCCATCGGGAGAGTGATGGCCTTGTTCAACCGGGCGACTGGAGGGTCGACCCTGGGGGAGAAGCCCACCTTTTAAGTAGGGCATCTTCAAGGGTTATCTGATAGACAAACGCCGCGGGACCATAAAAAAATTCTTCTGCGGCTTTTCCCAGACCTTAATCAATGAGCTGGTCAAAGAAAGTACATATGGAAAAACCTCTTTAGAAGGCCTGGCCTTAAAAGAACCAAAGGAGACTGTATCCGCCTGAGGTTCTGCATCCGCAGCATTTTAGCTTGAGAGTGTCCCTCACCGCAGTCATGAGTACACTAACAAGCGCCCTGTCATTTACTGACTCAGAACTGCAGTTTTCCTCATAAGGAATGTCCTGTTCAAAACCATCCAATACATTCAGAACTAGGGTCCTGAGCGGTAGTGGCTAGGCCCATATCTGAATCAGTGCACTGCCCTCATGTAGAAAAGTGGGGAGAGGGCGCTTTTATGCTCCCTTGCGCTTGCACACAGATCCCATCCTGGTCAGAAATGATTCCAGGACTGCCCACAACTGGTCCCTAGGGACCGCAGGTGCTGAAGCACTGCCTGTTGTCCACTGACATTTAGGGGAAGCTGGTGACAGAGACTCCATATTGCCCCCCTCTGAGACTCCTCAGATAAAAAGTCCACCCACAGGCTGTGCTGACTGAGGAGGGGGCGCCCAGGGGACTCACCAAACCGGACCAGGGACCGCTCAGTTCCGCTGTCTGTACCGCGCTGTGTCAGCGCTGGTGAACTGTGAGGAGATTGTGAGGAGATTTGCGCTGTTACAGCAGCGCTAGAGGCCAAAACTAGTGCTGAAGAGCGCGCGGGCTACAAGAAAATGGCCGCCACACTTAACTGAGGCGATCCGCGGCAAGATGGCCGCCATGACTCAGCAAAAGTGAAAAAAACAGCACACACACAGCGCCACTCAGCGCTCAGGCCCCAAAACACACAAAAAAAGGCCCAAGCATATCTGCAGACCAGCATTAGCCCCTCCAAGAACAGTGTGACCCCCAGGCACCCCACACAGCACAGCACCAGCAATGGTGACAGAGAGTGACAATGAAATACAGGGGGAGACAGAGAAAATCCCCCACAGAGAAACACACAGCCTTTTGTACTCACCTGCAGGCAGGAGAGACTACTTACCCATCCCCTGAGGGACCCACTGGTGTGTTTCTGACAGGACTATCACAGTGCAGTACTGAGTAGCTGTCGGCCCCGTCCACCGCGAAAGATACAGTCAGTCAGGAACTGTTCAGTCTTGAGAGGACCGTGGGAGCATGAAAGCAACCCGGCCACCCCTGGAGTCATGGGGCCTGTCGTGAACTGAGTCTCACGCACACAAGGCGAGGATCAGCACGCTCGATGGTCGGACAGGGAAGACTACGAGGATATCTTGTACCCAACCTGTTGCCCAGCCGACAGTTGATAGAAAATTCTCAAAAATAAAATAAAAAAGAATTCCAGAAAAGGAATAAAAATAGGACAGGAGACTGGCTTCTGAGAGAGCCACGTCTTCTCCTTCTGCTAGGCAGAAAAAAACTGAAGTCTGCTGACTGTAGTGGGAGGGTTATGTCCGGAGGGACCGCCCCCTGGGTGGGGCTGTTCAGCTCTGGCTTTTAGAATGTATGTATAACATTTCACATTCTGCCTAGGTCTTCTCCTGCAAGCAGGGACATAACCCACGTGTAAAGTGTAAAGAGACACCGTGTCAGTCCATGGATGGTAAGAGAAAAATTGTTTTTATAAAAATGCCATAAAACTATCCCCTATTTTGTAAACGCTATAACTTTTGCGCAAACCAATCAATAAACGGCGATTGCGATTTTTTTTACCAAAAATATGTAGAAGAATACGTATCGGCCTAAACTGAGGAAAAAAAATGTTTTTTTTATATATTTTTGGGGGATATTTATTATAGCAAAAAGTAAAAAATTGTTTTTTTGTGCTCACCGTAAAATCCGTTTCTCTGACATCCATGTACTGACACAGCTCTCATACTGTTTACGTGTGGGTATATGTCCCTGCTCGCAGGAGAAGATCTAGGCAGAATGTTAGGAACATACATTCTAGAACAAAACCAGAGCTGAACAGCCCCATCCAGGGGGGCGGTCCCTCCGGACATAACCCTCCTACCTGCAGCCAGCAGCCTCAGTTCGTAACAAGCAGTAAAAACCTTAAAAGAAGGGTGGGTGCTGTGTCAGTCCATGGATGTCAGAGAAACTGATTTTACGGTGAGTACAAAAATCCTATTTTCTCTTATCGTCCATGGACTGACACAGCTGTCATACTGATTATGTGTGGGACGTCCCAAAGCAGTATAAGAAAAGGGTGGGAGCAAATAGTAAAGGAACAACCAAAACTTCACTCCAAACCAGCAGAGCTCCTCAACGGAGGAGCTGCAACATTAAACAGCGGCCTGCAACACTTTACAGCCGAAGGAAGCATCCGAAGATGCAGCCACATCAACCTTATAGAATTTTGAAAAGGCATGAACGGATGACCAAGTCGCCGCCTTGCACACTTGTGCAACCGACGCTTGATGTCAGAAAGCCCAGGAAGCACCAATTTCCCTGGTGGAATGTGCCCTAACCGGAAAGGGAGGCGCCCGCCCCTTATGGCATAGGCCTGTATAACAGTCTGTCTGATCCACCTAGAAATGGTGGCAGACGACACCGCGCGGCCCTTGTTTCGGACCAGAGACAGACACAACTAGTGAGTTATAGCACGTACCACATCCAATGTGTGAAGCGCAAACCCTCTGGGATGCGAAGGGTGAGGACACAAGGACGGGAGGACAATGTCCACATGTAGGTGAAAAGCCGAGACCACCTTTGGCAAAAGGAAGGTCGCAGACGCAACACCGCCTTATCCTTATGGATGACCAAATAGGGCGACTTGCAGGACAAGGCCGCCAACTCAGACACCCGTCTGACAGAAGTAATTGCCACTAAGAAGGCCACCTTCGGAGACAAGGTCAAGAGGGGAATATCTCTGATATTTTCAAAGTGAGGTTCCTGGAGAACCGAGAGCACCAAGATCAAATCCCAAGGAGGGAGAGGAGGTTTAACAGGAGGGAGCACATGGCGAACCCCCTGCACAAAGGTGCTAACCAAGGAATGACCCGCTAGCAGTCACTGAAAGAAGACAGCCAAGGCCGAAATCTGACCCCTAATGGTACTCAAAGCAAGCATTTGGGTCATACCACGCTGCAAGGACCGCAGGATACTGGGGACGGAATACGTCCATGAACGCTAGTCCAGCTCTTCGCACATAGCGATGTAAGCTTCCCAGGTACGATGATATATCTTTCTAGCGGAAGACTTCCGTGCCCTTAACATGGTCGAAATGACCGAATCCGAGAGACCTCGGACTCTCAGCACCTGGCTCTCAATAGCTATGCCGTTAAAGCCAGAGACTGTAAAACAGGATGAAAATTAGGACCTTGAGACAGAAGGTCCTCCCTCATTGGCAACCGCCAAGGAACGTCCGCAATGAGACGTACCAGATCAGCGTACCAATGACGCTGAGGCCCATCCGGCGCAAAGAGGATCACCGGAATCCCCTCAGCCACAACCCTGCGCAGCAGGCGAGGAAGCAGCTACATCGGATCCGAGGCATCCGCCCAAGGATCCCTGGACCCGGCCACAAACCTCGACACCTTACGATTGAGTCGAGTGGCCATCAGGTCCACATCCGGCATGCCCCTCCGCCGGCACAGAATTTGAAAAACCTCCGGGTGTAAGGACCACTCTCCCTGGTCCAGCGTCTGGCGACTCCGATAGTCCGCCTGCCAATTGTCTACGCTCGAATGTAGACGGCCGACAGAGACCACGAGGAGAAGCAGTCTGATTGCCCATATTTCCAGAACATCGATCGGTAAACGGGCTTCGTCCGGAGTCCAAAGCCCTTGGGCTGACAGGACTCCCCAGACTCCACCCCAGCCCGTCAGGCTGGCGTCCTTCATGATCACCGTCCACTGGATGGGGAGGAACGACTTCCCGGACCGAAGAGCCGGGGACCCCAACCACCACGCCAGGGATGCCCTGATTGGGTGACTAATCTGGATCTGAAGATCCAAGGACAACGGGGATTTGTCCCAAGTGGACAGGATCTCTTACTGCAATGCCCGTGTGTGTAATTGGGCATACGGAACAGCCTCAAACGAGGCCCCCATAACTCTCATGCAAAAACGGGTTGACCACCATTTTTGGGACGTCAGGACCCGCACTGCAGACTGAAATGTCAGTAACTTCTCCAGGGGTAGGAATACCTACGCCTCCAAGGAGTCCAGGATCAGACCGAGATACTCCGAATGCTGAGCCGGGACCAGGACCGACTTCTGAATGTTCAGGAGCCACCCGAAGTCCCTAAGGGTCTGACTGACGATAGTCACACTTCTTCTAATTCTGAGCCATTGTCTGCTCTTAGAAGAAGATCGTCCAGATAGCCCACGATAGCAATGCCTCGCTGTCTCAGCAAAGCTAGAACCGGAGCAAGCACCTTGGTAAACACCATTGGTGCCGAGGCTAGGCCGAAGGGAAGAGCCACAAATTGATAGTGGACTTCGCTGATCGCAAGCTCAGAAACTACTGGTGACTTGCGCAGATCGGAACATGCAAGTAGGCGTCCTTGATGTCCAAGGACGCCAGAAAATCCCCTTGATGGAGTGTAGCGAACACCGTGCGAATGGATTCCATGCGGAACTTTTGCACCATCACCAAGGCATTCAGGCCTTGAGGCCCAGGATTGGCCGAACCCCATCCCTTTTTTGGGACTACAAACAGATTCAAGTAGAAACCCTGAAACCTCTCCTGTGACAGAACCGGCACAATCACTCCGGACCTGATCAATCCTGTACGGCGGCCCCTAAGAGGGCCGCCCGATGGGCAGGAAGGAGAGGGAGAGGTGAGGGAAAGAATCTGTCTGGGGGTCAGGAACGGAACTCTATCCTGTCTCCTGAGGTGACCACCTCGCACACCCAACGGTCGGAGATCCGGGAGGTCCACCGAACCGTGAACGTGCAAGGATGTCCCCCCACCCCAGAGTCGGGCAGGGGCAAGACTTCATGCGGTGGCGGCTTGGGAGCTTGCTTGGTAGGCTTACGCACCCAGGGACGCTTATGTCCCCCAGCCGCACTTTTCTCAGTCTGGGCGGGCTTACCCGTGGATTCTGACTGACGAAAAAAACTCCTCCTTCTTTGCCGGAAAGAAAGGGCCCGGCCTACGGTAGGGCTCTTTTTCCCTAACAGACTGAGGAAGGAAGGTGCTCTTACCCCCTGTGACATCCACAATAATGTCATCCAGGGTGGCCCCAAACAGTCTACCGCCCTTAAAGAGCAAGTCAGCCGGGAGCTATTTGGAAGCTAGGTCGGCCGACCAGCATTTCAGCCAGATAAGGCGACGCAGCACCACAGCAGAGATAGAGGTCCCAGATATTAAAGGGGCCGCATTCAAAGTGGCATCGCACACAGAGACTAAACCCTGCGCAAGTTGGTGAGCCAGGGAAATGGTCTCAGGAGGGAGATTATGCTCCTGTACTGTCTGGTGCAAAATCTTTGCCCATCCTGTGAGTGTCTTGAGACACAAGTGTCGCCGCCACTATAGGGCGTAAGGCAGACCCCAATAAGGTAGACATGGTTTATCCCAGACTTGGTCAATGAATGTATCAAAAAAAGGCACATATGGAAAAAACTTTTTTGAATAAACGGCTTTAAAGGAACCAAAGGAGACAGCTTCCACCTGAGGTGCCTCAGCCTCAGCATTCAGCTTGAGAGTGTCCCTCACAGCATCAATGAGTTCACTTACAAGCACCCTGTCAGTTATTCAGAACTGGGGTCTTCCTCACATTGAATATCCTGTTCAAAAACATGAAAATCCTCAGAGCTAGGGTCCTGAGCAGCAGTAGCTAGGCCCATATCTGAGACAGAGCACTCCCCTACAGGAGAATGTGTGGGGAGGGGGTGCTTTATAGCTCCCTTGTGCTCTCACACTGCTTCCATCCTGACAAGGATGATTCCAGGACTGCTGACAACTAGTCGCTAGGGACCGCAGGTGCAGGAGCACTGCCAGTTGCCTCAGACAACTGTGGAGAAGCAGGTGAACTAAACTCCATACTGCCACCCTCTGAGACCTTTAGACACTATTATAGTGAATAACACAGTCCACCCACTGGCTACGCTGAAGCTGAGGAGGGGATACCCAGAGGACTCACCAACCCTTGTAAGGACCGCTCAGTTCCGCTGTATGAAACCGCGCTGCAGCGCGAGTGAAGCCTGAGGAGAGTGTGAGGCGATTGTGAGGAGATTGTGAGGAGATTATGAGATTCGTGCCGCAGCAGCGCGGCTTCAAGAAAATGGCCGCATGCATTACTGCGCCATTGATCCACGGCAAGATGGCCGCCAAGCGCGGTTTTCAAAATCACCTCACAACGCTAATGGCGCACACAGTAAAGTAAAACACCCACACACCAGAACACTGCTCCTCTCCCAGGGTCCACTAAAACAGACATGAGCGCCCCCAGCCAGGCCAGAGTGACCCCCAAGCACCCCCACACAGCACAGTACCAGTACAGGGTGCAGAGAGCAGCATAACAGGGGGGGAGACAGGGAGAAACCCCCCATATAAAGAAACACAGCCAGCATGTACTCACCTGCAGCAGGAGAGACTACTTACCCATCCCAGAGGGACCCACTGGCTTGTTTCAGACAGACCTATCACAGAGTAGTACTGAGTAGCTGTCGGCCCGGTCCACCGCGAAAGATACAGACAGGTACTGTTCAATCATGAGAGGACCGCGGGAGCATAAAAGCAACCCGGCCACCCCTGGAGTCATGGGGCATGTCGTGAACTGATTCTCACGCACACAAGGCGAGGAGGATCAGCACGCTCGATGGTCGGACAGGGAAGACTATGAGGATACCAGTGTACCCAACCTGTTGCCCAGCCGACAGTTGATTGAAGGTCTCAAAAATAAAATAAAATAAATTCCCAAAGGAATAAAAGTTAAAAGTAAAATCTTCCAGGAGACTGGCTCCTGAGAGCCACGTCTTCTCCTTCTGCTAGGCAGAAAAAAAACTGAGGCTGCAGGTAGGAGGGTTATTTACGGAGGGACCGCCCCCCTGGGAGGGGCTGTCCAGCTCTGGTTTTGTTCTGGAATGTATGTTTCTAACATCTAACATTCTGCCTAGATCTTCTCCTGTGAGCAGGGACATATACCCACACGTAAACAGTATGAGAGCTGTGTCAGTCCTTGGACAATAAGAGAAATTGAATTTTTTCTAAATTGTCGCTCTATTTTTTGTTTATAGCGCTAAAAATAAAAACCGTAGGGGTGATCAAATGCCACCAAAAGAAAGCTCTATTTGTGGGGAAAAAAAGGACGTCAATTTTGTTTGGGAGCCAGGTCGCATGACCGCGCAATTGTCAGTTAAAGCGACCCAGTGCCGAATCGCAAAAAGGGGCCTGGTCTTTATGCTGCATATTGGTCCGTGGCTTAAGTGGTTAAATAAGTATAAGTAGCAACTCAAATAAATATAAATCATTAAGTGAATAAATTATTTGTGTCATACTGTATGTATATAAAGTCTGTATATAAATCCAATAAAAAGAATATAAACAATGACTAGTGTAAATGTGTATAAAAGGTAGTGCTGAGCGGTTGGATGTAAATTTATAATCAAGAGAAAGAATAAATAGAGAGCACACTTTAGTGTACTAACAGTACTAAAAAAGTATTGCACAATGTTGTCCTAAACGAAAGTGCAAGGTGCAGGATATATAGCAATCAATAAATATGAAACATAAATAAACTTTAGTGTACTAACAGTACTAAAAAAGTATTGCACGATGATATCCTAGAATAAATTACTGAAAAAGTGCCAACTGCAAAATATATAAAACAATCCAACAGAAGCCTATTTATTGGCTTACGGTGTCAGCAAATGCTGAAGTGATAATAAAGTGCAACTGTGCAAGAAATTGTGACATACAATAAATGCAAAATAAATGGGGTGATTCTCTGTCAGCAACTGCTGAGGCAATAAAACGACAAAAAAAAAAAAAAATGCAAATCGTGCAAATGTGTGACAAACGCAAATATAGTCAAATTCTTAGAACCATAATATTGTGCAAACATGCAAAATCCGGGAAAAAAGGGTTGGTTCCTTGGGGGTATAGTGAACGTGCAAAGTTTATGGTGCGTTTTTACAGTCCAGACAGAAATATATTAAGTGCTGGTTTAAGTGATGGTTCCTTTGTGACTTCCTGTGCTGTGTATATCCCGCTATTAAAGTGATTGGGTGGCCCCTTACCTCACTGCTGTGAGGTTACAGCATATATGTTAATCCTGTGTAAATTCTGATGTTTTTGCTTGAATGGAGCCTTGGAACCTGGGGGTGTGGGTTCTAGGTGTATTAACCGTCTATCCAGGGGGTGTATGGGGTCTCCGGTTTATGAAGTATAAATTGCCAGGGAAAGATAAACGATACTACACTATTGGGATTCCTTTATTAAAATAGGTATAACTTTATTTGATACAAAACTTTGGTACTCACATTTAGCAAAAAAAGGCGTACATATAGTGAGTGCATATAGTGCAACCGAGCTCGTCCGCGTCACTTCCAGAGCTTGTTTGTGTCCCTTTGCGTCCCTACGCGTATCGTCAACCACGTGACTTGCCCTGATGAAGTCACGTGGTTGACGATACGCGTAGGGTCGCAAACAAGCTCTGGAAGTTACGTGGACGAGCTTGGCGCTCGTATCACTATATGTACGCCTTTTTTTGCTAAATGTGAGTACCAAAGTTTTGTATCAAATAAAGTTATACCCCTGGATAGACGGTTAATACACCTAGAACCCACACCCCCAGGTTTCAAGGCTCCATTCAAGCAAAAACATCAGGATCTACACAGGATTAACATATATGCTGTAACCTCACAGCAGTGAGGTAAGGGGCCACCCAATCACTTTAATAGCGGGATATACACAGAACAGGAAGTCACAAAGGAACCATCACTTAAACCAGCACTTAATATATTTCTGTCTGGACTGTAAAAACGCACCATAAACTTTGCACGTTCACTATATCCCCAAGGAACCAACCCTTTTTTCCCGGATTTTGCATGTTTGCACAATATTATGGTTCTAAGAATTTGACTATATTTGCGTTTGTCACACATTTGCACTTTTTTTTTTTTTTTTGTCGTTTTATTGCCTCAGCAGTTGCTGACAGAGAATCACCCCATTTATTTTGCATTTATTGTATGTCACAATTTCTTGCACAGTTGCACTTTATTATCACTTCAGCATTTGCTGACACCGTAAGCCAATATATAGGCTTCTGTTGGATTGTTTTATATATTTTGCAGTTGGCACTTTTTCAGTAATTTATTCTAGGATATCATCATGCAATACTTTTTTAGTACTGTTAGTACACTAAAGTTTATTTATGTTTCATATTTATGATTGCTATATATCCTGCACCTTGCACTTTCGTTTAGGACAACATTGTGCAATACTTTTTTAGTACTGTTAGTACACTAAAGTGTGCTCTCTATTTATTCTTTCTCTTGATTATAAATTTACATCCAACCGCTCAGCACTACCTTTTATACACATTGATACTACTAGGCTATGGTTTTTGCCTTTTCAGTGCTTTGTAGCAGTTGACACCCAAATTGGCATAGTAGCGCGGCAATACTTTTCATACAATGACTAGTGTAAGTCCCACTCATAAAATTAATTATATCTTGCAGAGCATCCAAATCTTGTGAAAAGCCCAATGTGGCCGCAATAACACAGCAGACTGAAGTGCACTTCTCAGTGTTCACCTGTACTCAAAAGCTACTTACTAGATGTTCTAGAGACTAGATCTCATACAGATGAGATCAATTGTGTCTGGCTGTCATACAGCTATGATATCCACAGACTCCATGATAATCTAGTACTCCACAAAAAAACACAGAGAACATAAGGAAAACACAAAGACAAAGCCCATAGTATAGTAAAAAAAAAACAACCTCTCTCCCCTGATGTTGTCTGTGTAGAAATGATACACGTTGAGTGGGGCTTGTTGCATGACGTCATCTTGCCCGCCGGAGGAACTGTTTACGGTAATTTATTTCTTTCATCTCCAGAATGTGTTTTTTTTTTTAAATGTGCTTCCGTTGTTAAACTACTACATTATGAGGCTTGCCTTTTTGTTCTCTGTGATTTTTGTGAAGTGCTACTGTATCATGGAGTCTGTGGATATCATAGCTATATGACAGCCAGGTGCAATTGATCTGTTTTGCTTGAGATGTACTGTATAACATCTGGTAAGGAGATTTTGAGCATGGGTAAACACTGAGAAATGCACATTAGCTTGCTGTGTCATTGGGCTTTTCACAAGATTTGAATACTTTACAAGATATAGTTTACTTTACGTGTTGGACTTAGACTATTCATTGTTTACATTCATTGGATTTATATATGGACTTGATATACACTATTGTGTAAAAGTTTTGGGCAGGTGTGCAGAAAATGCTGTAAATAAAGAATGCTTTCAAAAATAGAAGTGTTAATAGTTTATTTTTTATCAATTAAGCATTGTAAAGTAAACGAACAGAAGAGAAACTTAAATCAAATCAATAACCACCCTTTGCCTTCAAAACAACATAAATTCTTGCACATGGTTTTTGAAGAAACTCGACAGGTAGGTTCTCTTGGAGAACGAAGCACAGATCTTCGGTGGATGTAGGATGCCTCAAATCCTTCTGCCTATTCATGTAATCCCAGACAGACTTGATGATGTTGAGATCATGGCTCGGTGGGGGGCAAACCATCACCTCCAGAACTCTGTTCTTTACACTGCAGATAGTTCTTAATGACATTAGCTGTATGTTTGGGTTCCTTCTCCTGCTGCAGAATAAATTTGGGGCCAATCACACGCTTCTTATAGACAATTGGTGTCTGATGGGAAGGGCTATGCTAGTGCAGACCAGTGTTAATTTCGTCGACTAAAACTGACTAAAACATTTTAGTCGAATAACTTAATACCATTTTAGTCGACTAAAATACGACTAAATCTAAAACAATTGAGGTGACTAAAATGGGACTAAAACTAAAATGCCATTTTAGTAAAAGACTAAGACGCCATTTTAGTAAATGACTAAGACTAAAACTAAATTTAAATTTGATGTCAAAATTAACACTGGTCTGTAGTGCATGTTCATACCTCAATACCATAAATAACATATTAAATTTTTCACTCCAGCAGTATATAATGAGTTTGGAAATTGTAGAGAAATGCTTAAATAATGCATTACAATTTAACTACACCCATTAGATTTTAGATGACTAAAATGATTTTGACTAAAATGTCATGGAGATTTCGTCGACTAAATACGACTAAAACTAAAACAATTGCAAAAGACTAAAATGGGACTAAAACTAAAATGTAATTTAAGTTCTAAGACTGAGGCCTCGTACACACGGCCGAGATTCTCGTTGAAAAAAACATGTCGTTTTTTTCGACGAGATTCTTGGACAAGAAACTTGTCCCGGCCGAGTGTACACACGCTCGTTTCAAAGAACCCGCGGTTCTTTGAAAGGAGTGTACGCGGTGACGTCATCGACTACGTCGAGCATGCGCTCGTCACATTCGATGCCGTTGCCGCCATCTTGGTATACCCTACGTATGCCTAGGAAGCTACCGCGCATGCGGCGAATTCATTTCGAACATGCACGGGCTTCCGGGCGGACAGGTAAGTGTACACACACTCACTTTTCTCGTCGAGAAACATGCCGAGGAGAATCTCGACGAGAAAATAGAGAGCAGGTTCTCTATTTTCTCGTCGAGGTTTCTTGTCGGTTTTCTCGACGAGAAACCCGCTAGCAGCGTACACACGACCGATTTACTCGGCAAGACCTCTCTGCCAGCAAGTTTCTTGCTGGTTCTTGCCGAGAAAATCGGTCGTGTGTACGAGGCCTGAGACTAAAACTAAATCGAAATTTGCTGCAAAAATTAACACTGGTGCAGACCTTACCTAAAAACGAAGCTTTCCAGTGATGTGATGTCATTGCTGGAGTCCGCTTCCACCTTCACCTGTCTTGCTTCCAGGTTTGCAGCTCAGGGCTCTGAAGGAACGACATGGATGGCCGTTCCTTCAGAGCGCAGGTGGCGGTGATGTCACTGGCTGCATGTATAGTAAATATCTCCTAAACGGTGCAGGTTTAAGAGATATTTACACTACCTATAGGTAAGCCTCATTATAGGCTTACCTATAGGTAAAATTCAAAGATGGAAGTTTACTTCATCTTTAACCATGACATATTTTAATTATTGAAAAAAGTCTTATACTCTCAAAGCATATAGAGTTTCAAGCGCAATGCAAATTTCCAACAGAACAACCAGAACTGATATCACCCCTCCAGATGGACCGAAGTGATGCCCTTGGATTCTGCAGATACTTACGTGTTTTGAGGGTACCACATCTTCATCAGAACAAGGTCTGCTAGACTCTGTGTTCCTCTATACTAGCAAGAAGCCATGGTCAAGGAGGCGGAGCCAAGGACCTTGACCATAGGTTCTAGGTAGCATATAAGAACACACAGTTTAGCAGATCTATTGCTCTGATGAAGAGGGGCTATCCTCGAAACACATACGTGTCTGTAGTATCCAAGGACATCACTTAAGTCCATCTGGAGGGATGTTACTGGTTCTGGTTGTTCTGTTGGATAATTGTGTTGAGCTTGGATATGCTTTGCAAGTATTATGCCGCGTACACACGATCATTTTTCCCGTCGGGAAAAATTACATTTTTTTTTCGCCGAGAAAAACGATCGTCTGTGGGCTTTATGCCGTTTTTCTCGTTGAGAAAAACGGCAGGAAAAACGACGAGAAAAATTAGAACATGTTCTAAATTTTCTCATCGTTTTTTCCATCATTTTTTTCCGCGGCAGTTTTCCCATAGGGAGACACTGCCGCGGAGCCCACAGACGGTCGTTTTTCTCGACAAAGAAAAAAATGACGGGAAAAACGGTCGTGTGTGGGGGAAAATGCCGTTCCCTCGTTTTTCATTCAATTTCATGTCGTGATTCACGGCGGTGTTTTCACCGCCGTGAATCACGATCGTGTGTACGCGGCATAAGACTTTTTTTCATCAATAAAAGGGGTCATGGTTAATGCACAAGGCCTGTGCCCCCGCTTTTTTGTTTCTATGCAGGACTATGTATAATTTAACATAGAATGGTTAAATAGTGTACATTAGCAAGAATATACATGTCTTCTTTCTGTTTACTTTGTGTCTTCACATAGGAGGGTTGATTTATTAAAAGAGTAGAAAAGGTCATATTGCTAAGTAACTGATGACATAGCTTGGTGAAGAAGGTGAAGCTGTGCCCACTTTTTTATTTGAACATTCTTTTTTTAAATGAGGGTTTCACCGCATCCAGAAAAAGGACAGATTTCAGACACATTAAATGTCCACAAAGTCAAAATTTACAGTATTCATAATACAACAGAAAATACTGTGCCTACTTTTAATACCCAATTATATGCAAGGAAATAAAAACATTTTTTTTTGTTTGCATACAATTAAAGTGGAAGTCCAGGCTAAAACTAAAATCCCTGCATCTATAGCCACCAACATTCTAAAGCCCCGTACACACGGTCGGACTTCCATCGGACTTTTCCGTGGTTTTTTGACCGAACTGAGTTGGTCGGGAACACCCATAGCATACACACGCTCTGACTTTTCTGCAAACTTTCCCAAAACTTTTTGCAACATCACGTGGTTTTTCTGCTCTTTACCGCCACCCTTTGGTCAACTTCTGCTATTGTTGGTTGATTTTAACATTAGTTGTTTTGTTTTGACAAAAGTCCAATGGTTTTCTGTACACACGGTCGGACTTTGCTTCATCTGACTTTTGTTGGGCAAAAGTTTGTCCGTTTGTAGACCCAACTTTTGCCCGATGAAAACAAGAAAAAAGCAAAAAAAGTTTGTCCGATGGAGCGTACACACGGTCGGATTGTTGGTCCAACTTGCACAAAATGAAGTTTGTTGGCCAAAAGTCTGACCGTGTGTACGGGGCTTAAGACTAACCTCTATAGCCCTGAAAGGAAAAAATCATTATACATACCTTTTCTGCAGGTGATCCTACCCGATCTCCAGCGGCGGAAGCTCTGCAGAGGACATGGCCGACAACGACTGTGAAATGAATGGTAAGGGACGTCACCCACATAGTTACTATGGGGCTTCCGTTGATGGACATGTCCTCTCCACCTGCCTACACAGCAAAGCCGTGACTGACAGCTCAGCATGGGATCAGAGCTTCCGCCGCTGGAAATCGGGTCTGAGCGGCTTCCAAAAAAAGTATGTATACTGATTTTTTTCTTTTCAGGGCTAGAGAGGCTAGGGTTAGAATGTTGGTGGCTATAGATGCAGGGATTTTAGTTTTAGCCTGGACTTCCACTTTAAGTTACTAAAGTGAACACAACAATCACTTTGCAAATTGAAAACTCTCTGCTTCCAAAAATCCACCCAACGAAGTCAAATGAACTGATGGTCCTTCTAAAAGAGGGAAATATTCTCCAGATAGGTGAAATGGCAGTTGGGTTGCTTCCACTGGCAATGGCACACTTATGGTAAAGAATGTGACTCAGCAGGAAGGGCGGGGCTCAACAAAATCAGATTTCCAGTACATTTACAAAATGCCAGGCAACATTGGGAGCCTGTCTATACTATGGCATACACGGGTAGCGGTAGTTGATGTGTAGAGTGCTGCTCACATACAATGTTGTTACCAGACATATTCTGTCCATGTCCCAAATAGCATAAATCTCGTTCGGACTCATGCTGGTTAAGGGGTGGCACTTGGTTAAAGTTTTAATTTTAGTCAGAGGTGCGCACTGAAACTTCCTGCCTCTGAGGACGTCATGTATTGATGACGAAACGTGCCTAGTGGAACTTCCGGTGCCTAATTTCTGGTCCTAGGTGGAACGCTTACCGGCAACCAGATGGCTTCCATCTTGCTTTGTACATAGTTACATAGTAGGCGAGGTTGAAAAAAGACACAAGTCCATCCAGTCCAACCTATGTGTGTGATTTTATGTCAGTACTACTTTGTATATCCCTGTATGTTGTGGTCGTTCAGGTGCTTATCTAATAGTTTTTTGAAACTATCGATGCTCCCCGCTGAAACCACTGCCTGTGGAAGGGAATTCTGCTTACCGCTCTTACAGTAAAGAACCCTCTATGCAGTTTAAGGTTGAGAAGCGTTTCTTCTAATTTTAGTGAATAGCCGCGTGTCTTATTAAATTCCCTTACGCAGAAAAGTTTTATCCCTATTGTGGGGTCAGCTGTATGGTATTTAAACATTAAAATAATTTCCCCTCTCAAGCGTCTCTTCTCCAGAGAGAACAAGTTCAGTGCTCGTAACCTTTCCTCATAACTAATGTTCTCCAGACCCTTTATGCGTGTTGTTGCCCTTCTCTGGACTCTCTCCAGTTCCAGCACATCCTTCCTGAGGACTGGTGCCCAGAACTGGACAGCATACTCTAGGTGAGGCCAGACCAGAGTCTTGTAGAGTGGGAGAATTATCGTTTTACAGTCAGGTCCATAAATTTTGGGACATCGACACAATTCTAATCTTTTTGGCTCTATACACCACAACAATGGATTTGAAATGAAACGAACAAGATGCGCTTTAACCACAGACTTTCAGCTTTAATTTGAGGGTATTTACATCCAAATCAGGTGAACGGTGTCGGAATTACAACAGTTTGTATATGTGCCTCCCACTTTTTAAGCGACCAAAAGTAATGGGACAATTGGCTGCTCAGCTGTTCCATGGCCAGGTGTGTGTTATTCCCTCATTATCCCATTTACAAGGAGCAGATAAAAGGTCCAGAGTTTATTTCAAGTGTGCTATTTGCATTTGGAATCGGTTGCTGTCAACTTTCAATATGAGATCCAAAGAGCTGTCACTATCAGTGTAGCAAGCCATCATTAGGCTGAAAAAACAAAACAAACCCATCAGAGAGATAGTAAAAACATTAGGTGTGGCCAAATCAACTGTTTGGAACATCCTTACAAAGAAAGAAAGCACCAGTGTGCTCAGCAACACCAAAAGACCCGGAAGACCACAGAAAACAACTGTGGTGGATGACCAAAGAATTCTTTCCCTGGTGAAAAAAACACCCTTCACAACAGTTGGCCAGATTAAGAACACTCTCCAGGAGGTAGGTGTATGTGTGTCAAAGTCAACAATCAAGAGAAGACTTCACCAGAGTGAATATAGAGGGTTCACCATTGGTGAGCCTCAAAAACAGGAAGGCCAGATTAGAGTTTGCCAAACATCTAAAAAAGCATTCACAGTTCTGGAACAACATCTTATGGACAGATGAGACCAAGATCAACTTGTACCAGAGTGATGGGAAGAGAAGAGTATGGAGAAGGAAAGGAACTGCTCATGATCCAAAGCATACCACCACATCAGTGAAGCATGGTGGTGGTAGTGTCATGGTGTGGGCATGTATGGCTGCCAATGGAACTGGTTCTCTTGTATTTATTGATGATGTGACTGCTGACAAAAGCAGCAGGATGAATTCTGAAGTGTTTCTGGGAATATTATCTGCTCATATTCAGCCAAATGCTTTAGAATTCATTGGACAGCGCTTCACAGTGCAGATGGACAATGACCCGAAGCATACTGCGAAAGCAACCAAAGAGTTTTTGAAGGGAAAGAAGTGGAATGTTATGCAATGGCCAAGTCAATCACCTGACCTGAATCCGAATAAGCATGCATTTCACTTGCTTAAAGCGGAGCTCCACCCTAAAGTGGAACTTCCGCTGATCGGAACCCTCCCCCCTCCGGTGTCACAATTGACACCTTTCAGGGGGGAGGGGGGTGCAGATAACTGTCTAAGACAGGTATTTGCACCCATTTCCGGGAGTCCTCTCTGCGGGAAATCTGCGGGAAGCACGTCACTTCCCGCAGATTCCCCGTTGTGTTCTGGGAGACACTTGGCTCCCAGAACACAGGGGACCATACAGAACGGCGCAGCGCAACTCGCGCATGCGCCGTAGGGAACCGGGCATGAAGCCGCAAGGCTTCACTTCCTGGTTTCCTCACCGAGGATGGCGGTGGGGGCAGCAGAATGACGAGCGATTGCTCGTCCTCTGCTGCCGACGTCGCTGGACTCCAGGAAAGGTAAGTGTCCATATATTAAAAGTCAGCAGCTGCTGTATTTGCAGCTGCTGGCTTTTATTTATTTTTTTTCCGTGGCACCTCCGCTTTAAGACAAAACTGAAGGGAAAATGCCCCAAGAACAAGCAGGAACTGAAGACAGTTGCAGTAGAGGCCTGGCAGAGCATCACCAGGGATGAAACCCAGCGTCTGGTGATGTCTATGCGTTCCAGACTTCAGGCTGTAATTGACTGCAAAGGATTTGCAACCAAGTATTAAAAAGTGAATGTTTGATTTATGATTGTTAATCTGTCCCATTACTTTTGGTCCCTTAAAAAGTGGGAGGCGCATATACAAACTGTTGTAATTCCTACACCGTTCACCTGATTTGGATGTAAATACCCTCAAATTAAAGCTGAAAGTCTGCAGTTAAAGCACATCTTGTTTGTTTCATTTCAAATTTATTGTGGTGGTGTATAGAGCCAAAAAGATTAGAATTGTGTTGATGTCCCAATATTTATGGACCTGACTGTATCTCTGGAGTTAATCCCCTTTTTAATGTATGTCATCTACTAGGACCCCCAGGTCCTTTTCCATCCTAGATTCCCCCAGAGGTTCTGCCCCCTGTGAGTGGATAGCATTCTTATTTTTGCCACCCAAATGCATTATTTTAAATTTTTCCACATTAAACCTCATTTGCCATGTAGTTGCCCACCCCATTAATTTGTTCAGATCTTCTTGCAAGGTTTCCACATCCTGCGGAGAAGTTATTGCCCTGCTTAGCTTAGTATCATCCGCATCCTTCAGGTCATTTATGAATAAATTAAATAGGATTGGTCGCAGGACGGAACCCTGGGGGACCCCACTACCCACCCTTGCCCATTCCGAGTACTCCTCATTTATCACCACCCTCTGAACTCGCCCTTGTAGCCAGTTTTCAATCCATGTACTCACCCTTTGGTCCATGCCAAGTGAATTTACTTTGGACAGTAAACGTTTATGGGGCACTGTATCAAATGCTTTTGCAAAATCCAGATACCCCATGTCTACGGGCCTTCCTTTATCTAGATGGCAGCTCACCTCCTCATAGAAGGTTAATAGATTGGTTTGGTAAGAACGATTCTTCACGAATCCATGCCGATTACTGCTAATGATACCGTTTTCATTACTAAAATCTTGTATATAGTCCCTTATCACCCCCTCCAAGAGCTTGCATACAATTGAGGTTAGGCTAACTGGTCTGTTATTCCCTGGGATGTATCTTGGCCCTTTTTTAATTATTGGTGCTACATTGGCTTTTCTCCAATCAGCTGGTACCATTCCAGTCAGTAGACTGTAAAAATTAGGAACAATGGTCTGGCAATTACTTGACTGAGTTCCTTAAAGCGGGATTCCACGAATCCACCCCCGTTTTTTTTTTTTTTTAATAAGGACACTTACCTGTCCTAGGCGCCCGCGATGATGGGGGCCCCCCCGATGCCGACTCGGATCATTGCAGGTTCCGGCGCCACCATCCTCAGTAAGAGAAACAGGCAGTGAAGCTTGCGGCTTCACTGCCCGTTTCCTACTGCGCATGCGCGAGTCTCGCGCCGCTTTGTGAATGGGCGGCTGCTCTCTGGGATACACACAGTTCCCAGAAGGCAGCACGCCCCATTTACCAGGAGGATGTTGAAGAAGACCAGCCGCGGACTAGGAAGAGGCAGATTAGGAACATCCGCATAGCAACAGGTATTTCGGGTGAGTACATTTTTTTCTTTTTTGAAATTTAAATTTTTTCTTTTTTTTGCAGCATTTTCGTGTAATTTTTTTTTCAGGGTGGAACTCCACTTTAAGGACCCGTGGGTGCAAGCCATCTGGTCCCGGTGACTTATTAATGTTAAGTTTTTCAAGTCTATTTCTAATTCTGTCCTCCGTTAGCCATGAGGGTGCTTCCTGTGATGTGTCAAGAGGATAAACATTGTGAGTGAGTGAGTGAGTGAATAACTTGTATAGTGCTACAAATGTGGACAAAATCACCTCAAGGCGCTTTGCATCCAATGATGTCCTGAATCTTCAGAAGAGGTGGGTCTTGAGTTTTTTTCCTGAAGGCCCAATGGTTTTCTTCCATACGGATGTCCGTGGGTAGAGCATTCCAAAGCCGTGGTCCTTGTACTGCAAATCTTCTTTCTCCCTTTGATTTGTAGCGGGCCTTGGGGATGTGGAGGAGGTTTTGGTTGGTTGATCAGAGAATGCGATTGGGGATGTAGTGCTTTATCTTCTCGCATAAATATTGAGGAGCATTTCCTTGTGTGCAGTTGTGAGTGAGACACAGGGTTTTGAACGTGATCCGATCCTTTACGGTTAGCCAATGCAGGGTCCTTAGTGAAGGGGTGATGGATTCCCAGGGGTTTTTCCCTGTTACCAGTCTGGCTGCCGTGTTCTGGACGACTTGTAGGCGCGAAATCTGATATTTAGGTAGTCCTATGTAGAGGGAGTTTGCGTAGTCGAGTCGGGAGTTGATGATTGTTCCAACCACTACTGCTATGTCCTCTTCCGGGATGAAGGGGATGAGTCTCCGTATCAGGCGGAGGAGATGGTGCGATCCATTGACTACTGATCCTATTTGTGCATCCATTGACATCTCCAAGTCAAAGATGACTCCGAGACTTTTGACTTTGGTGCTCGGGGTAATGATCTGTCCGAGAATGGTCGGTGGTGTCCAGGACGTCTTTGTTTTTGTCTTTCGGTTTGTCTTTCGGCTTGTAGTCTTGGTTACTGAAGCCCCTGATTACCTCATGAAGAATGAGGAGAAAAAGAACTTCAATACCTTCCCCATCTCTCCATCTTTAGTAACCATATTCCCTTCATCATTCTTTATGGGACCAATATGATCTTGCCTCCCTTTCTTACTATTTATTTACTTAACTACTTGCTTACTGGGCACTTAAACACCCCTCCTGCCCAGACCAATTTTCAGCTTTCAGTGCTGTCACACTTTGAATGACAATTAGTCATGCAACACTGTACCCAAATGATTTTTTTGTAATTTTTTTCATACAAATAGAGCTTTCTTTTGGTGGTATTTGATCACCTCTGGGTTTTTTTATTTTTTGCGCTATAAATGAAAAAAGACCAAAAATTTTGCAAAAAAACCTAATTTTTCTTAGTTTCTGTGATAAAATTTTGCAAATGATTAATTTTTCTTCATAAATTTTGGCCACAATTTATACTGCTACATATCTTTGATAAAAATAACCCGAAATGTTGGGAAATTATTTGGTCTGTGTGAAAGTTTTAGAGTCTACAAGCTATAGTGCAAATCATAAAAAATGTATCACATCTGATGTACTGGTGGCCTATCTCATTTCTTGAGACCCTAACAAGCCAGGAAAGTACAAATGCCCACCAAATAACCCCTTTTTGGAAAAAGTAGACATTCCAAGGTATTTAGTAAGAGGCATGGTGAGTTATTTGAAGTTGTAATTTTTTCCCACGATTCTTTGCAAAATTAAGATTTTTTTTTTCTCAAAATTTTCATTGTGATAGCTTATTTCTCTCACATGGCATGTGCATACCACAAATGACACCACAAAATACATTCTGCTACTCCTGAGTATTACGATACCACATGTGTGGGATTTTTTTACTGCCTGGCCACATACAGAGGCCCAACATGCAGGCAGCACCATTAGGTGCTCTAGGAGCATAAATTACACATCAAACTAGTTGACTACCTATTACACTTTTGAAGGCCCTGGAGCACCAGGACAATAGAAACACCCACAAAATGACCCCATTTTGGAAAGAAAACACCCTAACGTATAATCTATGAGGCATAATGAGTCTTTTGAACGGTTCATTTTTTTCCAGAAGTTTTTGGAAAATTTGGAAAAAATATGAAAACGCATTTTTTTTTGCACAAAGTTGTCCATTTATAAGATATTTCCAACACATAGCATGTACATAGCAAAAATGCCACCCCAAAATACATTCTGCTACTCCTCCTGAGTATGGCGATACCAAATGTGGGGGACTTTTACACAGCCTGTCCACATACAGAGGCCAAACATGCAAGGAACACCATCAGATGTTCTAGGGACACATAGAATGCACATACCAAGAATTACACCCCAAAATACATTATGCTGAGCAAAGCGTAAACAAAAGATTACCTGTGGTTTTAGTAGCGCAGTTCTACACAGCAGGATAGCACTGGTCCAGGCAGCAGGCAGGGACTTGGTCAGCAACGGCATACACAATTGTCCAGGCAGCAGGCAGGGATACTGTCCATATACAGTCCAGGGTCAGTGCAGGCAGAGATATTGTCAGCAGAGCAAAAATATTTGTTCTGGTAGTAGGCAGGTCCATGTGGTGTGGTCAGTTCATGCGACAGGCAGAGGCATGATGGCATAGGTCCTACAGGCAGCAGGCAGAAGTAGGGCCTTGTTCAGGACAGAATGGGGACAGGGGTAGAGGCTTCTCCCACCCAAATCTCTTTGAAGCCTCCGAGTCTCCAGACCCTAATCTAGGATGAGAAAACAAAACAAATTGTTTTCTTCATCCAGAAAAACTTTTCTGGAGCCCCTCACATATGTGAGACCCCTGTGTTGAATCCCACTAGTCCAGTAGCAGGGTACAAGATCAATCCAAGAGGCAGGCAAAAAGCATGGTCAAACAGTCAAGGTCAGTTCCAGATCAGGCAGAGGTATGTACAGAATCGTTAGGCAGAAGCATGGTCGAAAAACAGTCCAGGGTCAGTTCCAGATCAGGCAGAGGTAGTACAGAATCGTTAGGCAGAAGCGTGGTCGAATAACAAGCCAGGGTCAGTTCCAGATCAGGCAGAGGTAGTACAAAATTGTTTGGCAGAAGCGTGGTCGAATAACAAGCCAGGGTCAGTTACAGAGCAGGCAGTGGCATAAGGGGTGTGAAGGTGTGTGAAGGCAGAAACTGAGGATTACGTTTACCATACTTCACTAATAATTTAGTGAAGTATGGTAACGGCGAAAACAGTCTACTACACAGAGGCCTGGTTGGGAAGGACACTCGGCACAATGATAAGCTGTCTCTCGCCTGACTCCTCCACTGGTACACACCTTACATTTTTTTTGATGTCGTCGGCCTGTTGCTGTGGGAGGGGCTCTATCGGGAAAGTGACGTTCGGAGAGTTGACTCATAACATCAGATCGGATGTTTTGGGGTGGGCCGTTCGGGAATATAAGGGCAGTGATAAGATCCTCCTGGTAGCCAAGGAAGTGTTTGGGGTTTTGGGTGGATTTGCGGTATATGATATACGAGTTATAAATGGCCAATTGAAAAAAATTAATTGCAACTTTTTTGTACCAATGATATGTCCGTCTTGTGGCAAGATAGGGTTCCAGCATCTGATCATTGAAGTCGACTCCCCCCATAAACAAATTGTAGTCCTGGATGCAAGTGGGCTTTCGGATGGGGCAATTCCTTCTGGGGATTTCCACGAAGGTGTCGTTGTGGATGGAAGATAACATGTATACATCCCTTCTGTCCTTCCACTTCACTGCCAGAACCTCCTTGTTTCTCAGACTTGCCGATTCTCCTCTTCTCAGCTTCTTCTTTACAAGACTCTGAGGAAAGCCCTTCCGATTCTTTCTGACTGTGCCACATGCTGGCGTCTGCATCCGGTGAAGGTTATGGAACAGGGGAAGAGATGTATAAAAGTTGTCAACGTAGAGATGGTAGCCTTTTTTCAGTAGGGGGTATATGAGGTGTCATGGATATGCATTAATGTCTGTCTGCCATCTTACCTTCCTCCTCATGTGTTCATCTAGAGACCAGACCTCCTTCACCTGGCTTCCTTTATAATCTCCTCCCAGCCTGACTCCACCCCAGGCCCTATCACTGAACACTATATTAACCTGTGCACTGCAAGCCTGCCTTGCTGATCAACGTGTTTGTTAGGCATTGTGTGTTTGGGTTCCTGCCTGCCGTGTGCTACGTCTGTCTCTCTCTGTTACGTTATTGGCTTGTCCCCGACTATCCCTGTCTGCTCGTGACCCTTGACCTTCGGCTCGTTCTTCGTTATCCTTGTCTGCTTGTGGCCCCTGACCTTCGGCTTGTTATTCGGTTCTCTCTATCGTGTGCTGCTGCTTCTCCTTATCCTACGGGGCGTGAGCTAGGAAACTCCAGGGGCCGCGACCTGGTCCCAGCCTGCAGCGTAACATCCTCACCACTAGAGGCCCTGGAGAAGACCAGCTGGGTCTTAGACTCCGCGCCCTGGGGAGTCTTGGCTCTCGCTTCCGTTGGGATCCCGGTTGTGCTCCTCTGGTCCCGCTTTCCACAACCACCCAGTTTCCTGTCCGCAGAAGCCAGCCATAGGGTTCACTACCTCGCGGTGCACTCCTGTCCCCCTACGGTGTGCATCTGTCACCTGGCCACAGGTGACCCTGACAGTTTGATCAGCCATGAACCCGGCTGACATCCCGCTTCCCGCGGATGATCCATTGCAGGGCATAGTTCGCAGACTGGAGACCCAGGAATCTAATCAGACCCAGGTGATGCGATTCCTCCAGGATCTGGCTTCTCGATTCGAGCAGCTTCAGGTCTCCTTGGGAACCCCGAATCCGCAACCCCAAGTACAACCAGCGGCTGTACCTATCGCACCAGTCGCAGCCTCACACTCACTAAGATTGCCAGCTCCGTTCCGTTTCTCTGGGGACTCCAAGGCCTGCAGGGGGTTTCTCAGCCAATGCACTATTCATTTTGAGCTTCAGCCTCAAAGCTTCCTATCTGACCGGGCTAAGGTAGCCTATATCATTTCCCTCCTCTCCGGTGAAGCTTTGGCCTGGGCTGCCCCTCTGTGGGAGAGGAACGATCCGGTGGTTTCCAGTCTGTCCGAATTCTTGAAGCTCTTTCGTAATATCTTCGAAGAGCCGGCTCGGGCTTCTTCAGCGGCTAGTGCTGTCTTACATCTTCGCCAAGAATCTAGTTCAGTGGGGCAATATGCTCTTCAGTTCCGTATCCACACAGCTGAATTGAGCTGGAATAATGAGGCCCTGGTCGCTACCTTTTTACATGGCCTCTCTGACCGAGTGAAAGACGAATTAGCGGGAAGAGCCATTCCCGTCGGTCTGGACGATGTAATTTCATTATGCAACCAGATCGACATTCGTTTTCAAGAGAGGTCCTTAGAAAAAAGACGCCAGCACTCTCTGGGTCCTAGCCAGTCTGAGCTCCCCTCCCTTCATTCCGTGGAGCATCCTCTACCTGCTGGAGAACCTATGCAGCTGGGCCGGACCAGACTAACCCCCGAAGAACGTGCTAGGCGCAGAACTCTGGGCTTGTGCCTCTATTGTGGGGGCAAGGGTCATTTTCGTGACTCCTGCTCGCTTCGTCCGGGAAATGCTCGGGTCTAATACATTTGGAAGGTGGAGTATTGGACCCAGAAACATCACCTTCTCGCCTGCTCTTGCCGGTGTTCCTTCATGTAGGCACTTCTCCTCAGTCAACCCTTGCATACCTGGATTCCGGGGCTGCCGGCAATTTCATGGATTGGAGAACTGCTTCTTCTATGAAGCTTACCCTTTCACCTCTCACTACCCCATTGGTAGTCTCGGCAATTGATGGCACTGTTCTCCCAGGGGGCCCTATTCGCTTCCAGACGCTACCCATTAGGATGTCGGTAGGGATTCTCCACCAGGAGTGGATATCCTTTCTTATTTTACCCAAGGCCTCTACCCCAGTTGTATTGGGCCTCCCTTGGCTACAGCTCCACTCTCCACATGTGGACTGGGTCTCTGGGCAGATCCTGGCCTGGGGTTCCTCATGTGTCTCGTCGTGTCTTCTTAAGGTGACCCCCAAGGAGAGTCTTAAGTTTGCTGCCACTTCTGTTTCTTCTGATCTTCCCGCCGCATACAGCGATTACCGGGATGTGTTCTGTAAAAAATCAGCTGAGGTGCTTCCTCCCCACAGGTCTTTTGACTGTGCTATTGATCTTGTCCCCGGAGCAACTCTACCCAGGGGTCGTACCTACCCTCTGTCCATCCCAGAGACCCAGGCCATGTCAGAGTATGTAGCAGAGAATCTGGAGAGAGGTTTCATTTGGAAATCCTCATCGCCTGCAGGGGCAGGGTTCTTTTTTGTTGCCAAAAAGGATGGTACCTTAAGACCCTGCATCGATTATCGGGGTTTAAATGCGGTTACTATTAAAAATCGATACCCCTTACCCTTAATATCTGAGCTATTCGATAGGTTGAAGGGTGCCTCCATTTTCACCAAGTTGGATCTCAGAGGCGCGTACAATCTCATTCGAATACGGGAGGGTGACGAATGGAAGACTGCATTCAACACTAGAGACGGGCATTACGAATATCTGGTGATGCCTTTTGGTCTGTGTAATGCTCCAGCCGTGTTTCAAAACTTTGTCAATGAAATCTTCAGAGATCTGCTGTACCAGTTTGTTGTCATCTATCTGGATGACATTCTGATCTTTTCTGAAAATCTGCTCGTCCACAGAAACCATGTCCGCACTTTACTTCAACGTCTTAGAGAGAACAATCTCTACGCCAAGCTGGAGAAATGTTCCTTTGAATGTTCTGAGGTCCTGTTTTTGGGGTGCTTCGTCTCATGTTCGGGGCTTCGTATGGACCCTGGGAAGGTCTTGGCTATCACCAACTGGCCTCTTCCTGCTAGCCTCAAGGCCACACAGCGCTTTCTTGGCTTCACTAATTATTATAGGCAGTTCATATGGAATTACTCTTCCATTGCCGCGCCTATTATCGCTTTGACCAAGAAGGGTGTGAATGCCAGAGACTGGCCTCCCGAAGCTGTCTCTGCATTTCACAACCTGAAACAGGCCTTTGTTTCTGGCCCCCTCTTGAGGAGACCAAATCCTGGGAATGCATTTTTTATTGAAGTGGACGCTTCCTCAATGGGGGTGGGAGCTGTGCTTCTTCAAATCTTTGAGAAGAGACGCCAACCATGTGCGTTCTTCTCCAAAAAAAATTCTCAGGCAGAGAGGAATTATGCCATCGGTGATCGGGAACTTCTCGCAATTAAATTGGCGTTAGAGGAGTGGCGTCATCTCTTGGAGGGTTCCCCTCACTCCATAACGATCTTTACCGATCACAAGAATTTACAGTATCTTCAGAATGCTAAACGTCTGAATCCTAGACAGGCCAGGTGGAGTCTCTTCTTTGCCCGTTTTAATTTCACGATTACCTACAAACCTGGTTCCTGCAACGGTCGGGCTGATGCGCTCTCTAGGTCATTTGACACTTTGGACGAGGAGTCCGCCCCTGAACCTGAGCCGATCATTCCCACCTCATGCATTGTTGCCCACTCTACCACCCTGAAGTCTAAAATTCCGCCTGGTAAGACCTTTGTCCCCACTGAGCTAAGAGCTAAGATCCTTCATTGGGGACATGATTCCAAGGTGGCAGGGCATTCTGGATTCCTCCGATCCTTCCTACTCATCAGTCGTCACTACTGGTGGCCTAATCTCCGCTCAGACGTCAAAGACTACGTTAAAGCTTGTCATGTCTGTGCTCAGTCCAAATCCTCCACACAAGCTCCTGCTGGTCTCCTCATGCCCTTGCCCATTCCTAAGGAACCCTGGGTCCATATTGCCATGGATTTTATCACCGATCTCCCACTGTCTGAGAATAATACAGTAATTTGGGTGGTAATCGATCGATTCTCCAAGATGGCTCATTTTGTTCCTCTTCCTGGTCTTCCTTCTGCCCCTGCCTTGGTTTCCATTTTCATTCGGGAAATTCTCCGCCTACATGGGGTCCCTTCTCATATTGTTTCCGACAGGGGAGTCCAATTCACGTCTCGTTTTTGGAGAGCCTTTTGCAAATCCCTCAATATTGTCTTGGATTTTTCTTCTTCTTACCATCCCCAATCCAATGGACAGACTGAGAGGGTTAATCAGGAGTTAGAGGTCTTTCTTCGCACCTTTGTGTCTTCCCACCATGACGATTGGTCCTCTCTACTCCCGTGGGCATAATTCTCCCATAACAATCATGTGAATACCAGTTCGCAGAAGACACCCTTTTTCACAGTTTATGGAAAACACCCTCAACTTCCTCTTCCCATGATCTGTTCTCCAGACATTCCAGCTTTGGCTTCGGTTCAGGAGTCTCTCAATTCCGTTTGGGGTCACGTTCATGATTCCCTCCGGGCAGCTGCTGAAAAATTCAAAGGCTTTGCCGACCGCCGCAGGCGTAAACCGCCTTCTCTTCAGCCAGGGGACAAAGTCTGGCTCTCTACCAGGAACATCAAGCTCCGAGTTCCTTCTCTGAAGTTTGCTCCACGATTCATCGGTCCATACACGGTAACTGCTAAACTGAATCCGGTTTGTTTCAAACTCCAGATTCCTAAGAGCCTTAAAATCACTAACTCCTTTCATGTTGCTCTTCTAAAGCCTTTAGTCCTCAATAAATTCTCTCGTCCTCTCCCTACCGTGGCGCCTGTCTCTGAGGATAATCAGGAGTACGAGATCAGTCAAATTCTGGACTCCCGACTCTGTAAAGGCGTTCTTCAGTACCTCGTTCATTGGAAAGGGTTTGGTCCTGAGGAGAGGTCTTGGATCACTGCATCTGAGGTCTTTGCACCTCGTCTGAAGTTTCCCTCTAAACCTGGGCCCAGGCGGGGAAGGGGGAGGCCTCGTAAGAGGGAGGGTACTGTCATGGATATGCATTAATGTCTGTCTGCCATCTTACCTTCCTCCTCATGTGTTCATCTAGAGACCAGACCTCCTTCACCTGGCTTCCTTTATAATCTCCTCCCAGCCTGACTCCACCCCAGGCCCTATCACTGAACACTATATTAACCTGTGCACTGCAAGCCTGCCTTGCTGATCAACGTGTTTGTTAGGCATTGTGTGTTTGGGTTCCTGCCTGCCGTGTGCTACGTCTGTCTCTCTCTGTTATGTTATTGGCTTGTCCCCGACTATCCCTGTCTGCTCGTGACCCTTGACCTTCGGCTCGTTCTTCGTTATCCTTGTCTGCTTGTGGCCCCTGACCTTCGGCTTGTTATTCGGTTCTCTCTATCGTGTGCTGCTGCTTCCCCTTATCCTACGGGGCGTGAGCTAGGAAACTCCAGGGGCCGCGACCTGGTCCCAGCCTGCAGCGTAACATCCTCACCACTAGAGGCCCTGGAGAAGACCAGCTGGGTCTTAGACTCCGCGCCCTGGGGAATCTTGGCTCTCGCTTCCGTTGGGATCCCGGTTGTGCTCCTCTGGTCCCGCTTTCCACAACCACCCAGTTTCCTGTCCGCAGAAGCCAGCCATAGGGTTCACTACCTCGCGGTGCACTCCTGTCCCCCTACGGTGTGCATCTGTCACCTGGCCACAGGTGACCCTGACATGAGGTCCCAAACAATTTTCCCACTTGATCTCAAGTAGTCTGAGCAATTAGGGGGATTTAGCTGGGTGTCCTTCCCTTCGTACGCTAAGAAGGCATACGTGTACCCTGTGACTCGTCACATAGCTTGTACACCTTCACACCATAGCGGGCCCTTTTGCTGGGAATGAATTGCTTTATTTGAAGCCTGACGCTAAATTTAATAAGGGACTCATCCACACATATGTGCTGGTCCGGGGTATACAACCGGGGGAATTTTTCAGAAAAATAATTCAGTAAGGGCCGAATTTTGAAAAGCCTGTCAAAATTTGGGTGATTTTGGGGAAGGCACTCGGTATTATCGTTAAAATGTAGGAATCTCATTATCATGAAGTATCTGGTTCTGGGCATTACGTTGGAGAATATTGGCATGTGATAGATGCGGCGTTTTGACCAAAAGGAACGCAAAGTGTTTTTTGGGTTGAGTCCCATACAAAATGTGAGGCCTAAAAAAATCTTCAACTCCTCCACCGTTAGGTCTCTCCACTCGTAGGGATGGGCATAATATGCTGTAGGATTGTTCAAAATAAATTGTTGGGCATATAGATTGCACTGGGTGACAATGTTGGATAGCATGTTCTCAGTAAAGATAAGATCAAAAAAATCGATTGGGGTAAAATTCTCTGTGTTTACTTGTACTCCTTGATGGGCAGTGAAAGGGGGAATGTTGGCTTCTCCTGAATTAGGAGGAAGCCACAAGGGGTTCTGAAGGGCATAGGGAAGGCTGGCACTGCGAGGCTGAGGCACTGCGGTGCTGGTGGATGGCACTGCCTCCTCACCAGAACGCCTTCGTTTGGCGGGCCGACTAGCTTCCTCCTCTGAGTCACTCAGTGTTGCACTACTGAGGACTGGCTCGTAATTGACGTCCGATTCAGAATCGGAATTGGAAAGGGAATCTGAAAGAGAGAGCTGCACGTTGCTCTCGTCGGGCGCGGAAAGGATTTGGTATGCCTCCTCGGCGGAAAATAATCTTTTTGACATGGTTGCTGGTGGTGGTGCAACTACACAGTGTGCTAAGCCTTCACTGATGGGCACTGATGAGGTGGAACAGATGGGCACTGATGAGGCGGAACAAATGGGCACTGATGAGGCGGAACAGATGGGCACTGATGAGGCGGAACAAATGGGCACTGATGAGGCGGAACAGATGGGCACTGATGAGGCGGAACAAATGGGCACTGATGAGGCGGAACAGATGGGCACTGATGAGGCGGAACAGATGTGCACTGACTGATTGCACAGATGTGCACTGATGGCACAGGTGGGCACTGACTGGCACAGGTGGCCACTGAGGTGGCACAGGTAGGCACTGAGGTGGCACAGGTAGGCACTGATGAGGGGGCACAGGTGGGCACTGATTGCACAGATCACTGACGGCACAGGTGGTCACAGACAGGCACAGGTGGGCACAGACTGGCACTTGTGGGCACTGTATGGGCAACTGTGGGCACTGTATGGCACTCTCTGATTGACTCACTGTGGATACACTGTGGATACAATCTAGCAGATTCGCTCTCCCTCCTCACACGCGTCTCTGTGTGAGGAGGGAGAGCAGGCAATGAGAGATGATCTCATATGTTTACATTTGAGATCATCTCTCATTGGCCACACAGATCGCATAGTAACTGGCCCCTCTGATTGGCCATTCACAGCGATCTGTGATTCGTTGTGTACAAGGGACATATGCAGGATAGAATTTCCTCGCTGCGCGCTCTGGAGCGCGCGCGGGGAACGAGCAAATGGGAGGCTGTCTATTGACGGCCTCCCGGATTTTCAGGTCCGCGCTGAAGCCGTCATTTGGCTATAGCGCTGGCCTCAAGGGGTTAAAGAATTTCTTGGGATTTTTCTTACTCTCTTCCGCTTTGTGCTTTTCGTGTTCTATCTTAGCTGCCCTGATTGCACCCTTACAGTTCTCTTCTTGCATTCTTTGTAAAGTTTAAATGCTGATGATGATCCCTCAGCCTTATATCCTTTGCTTTTATATGCATTTTTACGTTGGAGTTAAGCCAACCAGGACTTTTATTAGCTCTTTTAAATTTATTTCCCATTGGGATGCACTGGCTAATGCCCTTATTTAATATGCTTTTAAAGCATACCCATACCCAAGGCTCGTAGTTTAGGGAAGTTGGCTCTTTTGAAATTCAGTGTCTTTGTATTCCCCTTATGTTTCCTATTAGTGTGATTTATACTGAAACGAATTGACCTGTAATCGCCGTTTCCTAAATTGCCCCGTTTTTCCACATCCGTGATCAGGTCTGTATTGTTGGTAATCAGTAGGTCTAGTAGCGCTTTGTTTCTAGTTTGTCCGTTTACCATCTGACCAATGAAATTGTCCTGGAAGACATTTCCTTCCATCCAGTCTATGTCTGGATAATTAAAATCCCCCTTTATGACACGTCCCATTCTTGCCGCTAATCCAAATTGTGATAGGAGGTCCGTCTTCCCCCTCCTCCCTCAGGTTAGGGGGCCTATAGAATACTCCCAGTATTACTTTACTCTTATTTTCATCCCTTTGCAGCTCTACCCATAAGGATTCCACCTCCTCCCGTGCTCTTAGTAAAGTCATCTCTCACATTCCCTTGTCCATCATTTTTGATATACAGGCATACCGCTCCCGCTTTTTTACCCTCTCTATCCCTGCGATATAGGGAATACCCTTGAATGGTTGCCAGCCAATCATGAGAGCTGTTGAACCAAGTCTCTGAAATTCCTACAAAATCCAGACTCCTGGCATTGGTGAACATGCCACGTAGTTTAGACCGGTCGCATACTGTCTCCTTATTGGGTGTTCTGAGGTTTCAAATAGGACTTGTAGGCTTTGGACAGATATTATAACTATTAAGCAGTTTTGTAGCGGCTTTTAATCAGACTATTTAGTAAACAAAGCGTTTTTTCACTTTGAGAGGACTCCTCTCCTTTCTTATTTTATAAACTGCTCCTGCCCATTAAATAATGAGGATAAGGACCAGAGCAACACCAAGGAGGGAAAAACATCTAGGACAGATGTCGACGGAGAGATCTGGATAGGTCCCATAGGGGTTTATTTACTAATGCTGGCGACTGCAAAATCAGTCTCACTTCTGCATAGAAAGCAATCAACGTCCAGGTTTTATTGCCAAAGCTTAACCACTTCAACCCCGGAAGGTTTTACCCCTTTCCTGACCAGGCCATTTTTTGTGATACGGCACTGCGTTGCTTTAACTGACAATTGTGTGGTCGTGCGATGCTCTACCCAAATAAAATTGATGTTCTATTTTTACCCACAAATAGAGCTTCCTTTTGGGGGTATTTGATCACCTCTGCGTGTTTTATTTTTTGCGCTATAAACAAAAAAAGACCAACAAATTTCTAATAAAAAACAATTTTTACTTTCTGCTATAAAACATTCCCAATAAAAAAATCGAATTTCTTCATCAATTTAGGCCAATATGTATTCTTCTACATATTTTTGGTAAAGAAATCCCAATAAGCGTATATTGATTGGTTTGCCCAAAAGTTATTGCGTCTACGATTTATGGTATTTTTTATGGCATTGCCTATTTTTACTAGTAATGGCAGTGATTTTTAGAGTGACTGTGACATTGCGGCAGACAAATTGGACACTAAGTGACACTTTTTGGGGACCGGTGACACCAATACAGTGATCCGTACTAAAAATATGCATTGATCACAGTATAAATGACACTGGCAGGGAAGGGGTTAACACCAGGGGTGATAAAAGGGGTTAAGTGTGTGCCTGGAAGGTGCTTTCTAACTGTGGGGGGGTGAATACACTGGGGGGAAAGCTGAAACACAAGATATTTCCTTTGCTCCCTGACAGATAAACAAGGCAAACTGCTGAATGGGCACACCGCTGATCCGTCTCTCCACAGAGTGATCGGTGGGTCGCGGCGGCCATCGCCCCTACACACCTTGCACAAAATCACGTACAAGTATGTGATTTTGTGCAGCCAAGCCGCCCTGCCACAGTAGCCACAGTATATATGCGGTTGGTGATCCAGAAGTGGTTAATTGAACCAGCTAAGGTTAGAAGCTGTTTTCTCTACAGAAGTGAGACTAATTTTGCACTCTCCAGCTTTAGCAAATAAACCCCATAGTGACCTAAAAAGCATTATTGACTCCTCTTGTTGTATAGCAAGGGGGTCATCAGAATCTGGTGAGGATGATATAATTTGAGAACGAGGTGGACTAGTACTAATGCCGCGTACACACGATCGTTTTTCCATTTTTTTAGATTGGTCGTGAAAAATTGCATTTTTCGCGACGAGAAAACTGAAAAAAATTAGATTCTGCTCTATTTTTTCTCGTCGTTTTTCACGTTGTGAAAAACGGTCGTGTATACGCTTTTATGAGGGGAAAAAAAACACGCATGCTCAGAATCAAGTATGAGACGGGAGCGCTTGTTCTGGTAAAACTAGCGTTCAGAGCGGAGATAGCACACTCGTCACGCTGTAATGCACTGAAGAGCACGAGTCTGAAAAGCGCGAATCGTCTATCACCAAATTTTACTAACATGATAATCAGCAAATGCAGCCCAAAGGGTGGCGCCATTCGAATGGAACTTCCCCTTTATAGTGCCATCGTACGTGTTGTACGTCACTGCGCTTTGCTTGAGTGTTTTTTTTCCCATGAATGTGTATGCAAGGCAGGCTTGAGAGGAATCACGACGAGAAAAACATTGTTTTTTTGCATCACATGAATAACGGTCGTGTGTACGCGGCATAAGAGGCTAGGCTTTGGTGTCAAAGCGCAAGCACCTTTCTCTTCACATTTTTAAGGACTTTTATTTTTACTTTTATAGTTTTTTTTTAGGTACTATAAGTTCACTTATGATTTTTTGTATGGCACAAAATGTTATTTGATTAATGAAATGAGCACATATATATTATAATTTTGTAAGTACTGAGATTTATAGCAAGATCTGTTTAGCATTTACATCTTATAGGTAAAAAAGACTACTCTCGGGTCACTTAAGAAGACATGGAGCCATTCAATAAAGTTGACTAGAAGCTGTTTAACCCCTTACCGACCAGCCTCGTCGTTATAATGCGACGGGTGGGCACGATCCTGCGAACTATTGTAGCTGTACGTCGGTCCCTTTAAGCGGGATAGCAGGCGCGCGCGGCCGCTGCATCACGGGGATCCCGATGCTAGTGACTGGAGGTCGCGATGACCGCTGGCCCCGATCGAGAGGCAGAACAGGGACATGTGTTCTGTTCTGTGAGGAAAGACAGATGGCGAGTTCCTAATAGCTAGGTACCACGATCTGTCATTTTCTCTAGGTCAGTCCCCCCCCCCCACAGTTAGAACACACATTAGGGAACACAATTAACCCCTTGATCGCCCCCTAGTGTTAACCCATTTCCTGCCAGTGACATTTTTACAGCAATCAGTGCATTTTTATAGCACTGATCGCTGTATAAATGCAAATGGTCCCAAAACTGTGTCAAAAGTGTCTGGTGTGTCCGCCATAATGTCGCAGTCCTGATAAAAATCGCAGATTGCCGCCATTACTAGTAAAAAAATAAAAATAATAATAAAAATGCTATAAATCTCTCCCCTATTTTGTAGACGCTATAACTTTTGTGCAAAACAATCAATATACGCTTATTGCTATTTTTATTACCAAAAATATGTAGAAGAAAACCTATCGCCTAAACTAAGAAAAAAATTACAGCAAAAAGTACAAAATATTGTGTTTTTCTTTTAAATTGTCGCTCTTTTTTGTTTATAGCGCAAAAAAATAGGATTTTTGTACTCACCGTAAAATCCTTTTCTCTGTAGTTCACTGACTGACACAGCTCCTTTACTTTAGACCATCGGGTTGTTATGCCCCCTTCAGGAGAGGACTAGGCAGAACATGTTAACATGTACAAAAAAACAGAACTTTCTAGTTCCGCCCAAAGGGCGGTCCCCTCAGTAACAACCCCCCAGCCTGCACCTTGCAGCTTCAGTACGTCAACAAGCAGTATAACGTAAAAAAATAGGAGGGGTGGGTGCTGTGTCAGTCAGTGAACTACAGAGAAAATGATTTTACGGTGAGTACAAAAATCCTATTTTCTCTTACGTTCACTGACACACACAGCTCCTTTACTTTAGACCATCGGCATGTCCCCAAGCAGTGTCAAACGAGGGGTGGGAAAAGCATAAAAAACTTCACCCACAAAAACAGAAGTGCTCCCTAACAGGTGAGACACCACCTTATCTAACCGCCTCAGAACTTGCGGTAACAATGCAACAGTGCATCGACTGAAAAGAAACTGTGGTTCTTGCCAAAAATCAAGTGCAATTGCAAATTACACGGCCGCCTGCAAAACTTTGCGGCCAAAACAGGCATCAGCCGATGCACTGACATCTACTTTGTAGAATTTTGTAAAAGTATGAACAGACGACCAAGTTGCCGCTTTACACACTTGAGCGACAGACGCTTGATGTCGGAAAGCCCAAGAGGTTCCAGTTGCCCTGGTGGAATGGGCCGTGACCGGAAAGGGGGGCACCTGCCCCTTCAAGGCATAGGCCTGAACCACAATCTGTCTGATCCACCTGGAAATGGTGTCCGACGAGACCGCCATGCCTTTTTTCGGACCAGCTACCGAAACAAACAGAGAGTCTGACTTCCGAAAGGGAGCCGTGGCAGACAAATATACCTCTAACGCCCGGACCACGTCCAGGGAATGGAGGGCTACTTCCTTGGGATGTGTCGGTCTAGGGCACAGAGATGGTAATACAATGTCTTCATTGATGTGGAACGCCGAAACCACCTTCGGCAGAAAAGAAGGTTGCGAACGCAACACCACCTTATCCTTATGGATAACCAGATAAGGCGACTTGCAAGACAAAGCCGCTAGTTCCGACACCCTCCTGGCCGATGTAATGGCCACAAGAAAAACAACCTTTTGGGAAAGAGTCAACAAGGGAATCTCTCTGATATTCTCAAACGGCGGCTTCTGAAGCGCCGACAACACCAGGTTCAGATCCCACGGGGGTAACGGTGGACGCACCGGAGGAACTACATGCCGAACCCCCTGAACAAAGGTGCTCACCAGAGAGTGAGATGCCAGGGGTCGCTGAAAAAAGACAGCCAAGGCCGATATTTGTCCTTTAATGGTGCTTAACGCCAATTTCCTGTCAACTCCTCGCTGCAGAAACAGCAAGACCCTAGATACGGAATAGGAACGCGGACGCCAGCCTTTCTCCTCACACATAGCGATGTAGGCATTCCAGGTACGATGATATATCTTCCGAGACGAAGATTTCCGAGCTCTCAACATAGTTGAAATCACCGAGTCCGATAGGCCCCGGTTCCTTAGCACCTGGCTCTCAACAGCCATGCCGTTAAACCCAGCGATGGTAAAGCAGGATGGAGAATCGGACCTTGAGATAAAAGGTCCTCTCGTAACGGCAGACGCCAGGGGGCGTCCGCCACCAGGCGCACTAGGTCTGCGTACCAGGGACGTTGAGGCCAATCTGGGGCAATCAGAATGACTGGAATCCCCTCGATCCCCACTCTGCGGAGCAGACGAGGTAGTAGCTTGAGTGGAGGAAAAGCATAGATCAGTTGGTACTGACCCCACGGAGCTACCAGCGCATCTGACGTGTCTGCCCAAGGATCTCTTGTCATGGACACGAACCTCTGCACCTTCCGATTGAGACAGGAAGCCAGGAGATCCACGTGTGGTGTGCCCCATCGCAGGCACAGCAGCCTGAACACATCCGGATGCAGCGCCCATTCTCCTGGGTCCAGCATCTGGCGACTTAGGTAGTCCGCCTGCCAATTCTCCACTCCTGGGATGTAAACGGCCGACAGGGCCGGTACATGTCGCTCTGCCCACTGAAGGATGTGAGCGACCTCCCGTGCGGCGGCCGCGCTTCTCGTTCCTCCTTGATGATTGACATATGCCACTGCCGTGGCGTTGTCGGACTGGATCCTGATCGGACGTCCTCGAAGTCTCATTGACCACGTGGAGAGGCATAGCCTGATCGCACGTAGCTCGAGCACATTGATCGGCAACTTGGATTCCTCCTCCGACCAGAGGCCCTGGGACGACTGTACTCCCAGTACTCCACCCCAGCCGGACAGGCTGGCGTCCGTCGTGATCACTGTCCAATGTAGAGGTAGGAACAACTTCCCGGACCGAAGTGCCGGGGATCTCAGCCACCAGAGCAGGGAGTCCTTGACCGACCGGCTCACCTGAATCTGCCGATCCAGGGAGAACGGAGATTTGTCCCATTTTGTCAAGATCTCCTTCTGCAAGACTCTGGTGTGAAACGGAGCATATGCTACTGCCTCGAAGGAGGCCACCATGAGCCCCAGGACTCGCATGCAGAAGCGTAGGGACGACCACCTGCGGTTCACCAACCAGTTTACCGCGGCTCTGAGAGTCTGTAGCTTGTCTGGAGGGAGAAACACTCTCGCTTCCATGGAGTCCAGCAGTAAACCCAGGTACTCCAAACGCTGAGTCGGTAAAAGTACCGACTTTTTTAGGTTCAACAGCCACCCAAAATCCTGCAGGGTCTGCATGGTGATCGCCACATCCTCCTTTAATTCTGAGGCGGAAGATGCTCTCAGGAGGAGATCGTCTAGGTAGCCTATGATCGCGATCCCGCGTTGTCGCAACAACGCCAGAACTGGAGCCAATACCTCGGTAAAGACTCGGGGGGCTGATGCCAAGCCAAAAGGGAGAGCCACGAACTGGTAGTGGGTATCCCCAACCGCAAATCGTAGAAACTTCTGATGCCGAGGGCATATGGGTATGTGTAGGTACGCATCCTGGATGTCCAAGGACGCCAGGAAGTCCCCTTGATGGAGTGCAGCGAATACCGAGCGAACTGATTCCATTATGAACCTCTGTACCTTCACAAAGCAATTGAGAGCTTTTAGGTCCAAGATTGGACGCACACCTTCCTTTTTGGGAACTACAAACAGATTGGAGTAGAACCCCTGTAATTTTTCCGGCTCTGGAACAGGTACTATCACCCCGTGACTCAGCAAGTCCCTGACCGCCCCCATGAGGGTCTCCCGGCGAGCCGGAAGCAGGGGTATGCTGGAGGGAAAGAATCTGTTGTTTGGTGGCCAAGAGAGGAACTCTATCCTGTAGCCAGAGGAAATCAGTTCGCAGACCCATCGGTCGGACAGTCGAGAGGCCCACCGGGCTGCAAACTCCCGAAGGTGACCCCCCACCCGTGTGGCGGGCGTGGGCAAACCTTCATGCGGTAGCGCCTTTGCTCGCAGGCTTGTTAGGCTTGCGGTTCCAGGGACGCTTCTGTCCCTCAGAGGTCGTCCTGTCGGGCTGGGGACGTTTAGCCAAAGCCCCGGAGGGACGAAAAAGCCGCTTGTGAGCGGAAAAAGAGGGCCCTTGCCTACGGCGTGGCTCCTTAGCCTTCCTGGTCTGCGGAAGTAAGGTACTCTTCCCACCGGTGGCATCCTTAATGATGTCATCCAACGAGGCTCCAGAGAGCCGTTCGCCAAGGAAGGGTAAATCTGTCAAAGCTTTTTTAGATGCCTGGTCCGCAGACCAGCATTTTAGCCAAATCAGGCGCCTCAGCACCACTGCTGACACTGAAGCCCTGGATAACAGAGGGAGGGTATCCAGGGCTGCGTCACAAACGTAACTTAAGGCCTTGTACTAACTGGTCCGCTAGTTCCACGCAGACAGGAGAAGCCTGTTGCTCCCCCAATTCACGGTGCAAAAGTTTTGCCCACTCGGTCAGTGTCTGTGACACAAGCGCGGAGGCCAGTACTGGTCGCATCGCTGACCCCACAACCGTAAATAAGGAACGGGCCACTGCCTCGGCCTTCCTGTCCGTGGGGTCCTTAAAGCTAGGAGTCCCCTCTACCGGGATCGTGGTTACCTTATTTAACCTGGATACAGGGGGGTCCACGACCGGAGGAGCCGACCATTTCTTAAGAAGGCTCTCCTCAAAGGGGTAACGCACCGCCATATATCTTGGGACCGAAAAGGTCCGTTGCGGACGCCCCCATTCCTTGTATATAAACTTATCGAAATAAGTCAGATACGGAAACACCTTAGGTGTACAGGCTGGCTTACGGGACCCAAAAGGGACCACTACTTCAGCAGAGAAATCTGTTGCATCCTGAATCTTCAGGGTATCACGCACAGCTGTGATAAGTGCTCCAACTAGCGCTTTGTCGCGCGCGGACCCGGACGGGGACTCATCCTCACTGTCCGATCGGTCCTGGTCAGCATCATCTGAAACAACAGAGCAGGGGTCACCAGCCTCAGCGGGGCCCGAGTCTGCGTCAGAGCTCTCCCCGGAGGACGGGGGGGCGGAGGCCGCTTTTTACCACCTTTGCGGCCACGCACAACCTCCATCTCGGCAATGAACGAGTTAAGGACCGCCGACAAAGCGTCCAGAGGCACCACACTGACTGCAGGCGAACCGGTTGCAATTGCCTGGATTTCGGGGGAGGAAACACTAGGTTCTGAAGCCATGCTGACCCACCCTGTCTGCCACCTGTTGGGGACTTAGGACAGTGAATGGTCCCACCCTCCTAACTGCTGCAGACTGAGGGGCCCCCACTGCAGGACTCACCACCCTGACCGAGTTCTGCGCCGTCCAGCTAGGTGTGCCTGTGTCCTGTGTCAGCTCCCAGGTGTCTGTGAGAGGAAACCACGCCGTTCTGAGCCTCCTGCATCAGTGCTGAGCATAAAAAAAACGAGCCAGGCTACAACAAAATGGCCACCGACCGTCCAGTATAAAGGACATAATCACAGGGAAAATGGCCGCCGAACTACAAGAAAATGGTTCCTGACCATGCTTCTCCCTGGGCACACCAAAGATGGCCGACAAACAACTGTATGCAGGGAAAGATACAGTGAAAAAACGGCAGAAAACAGCATAGAAGCCCTCCAGACACCCAGAGGAGAGACAACAGACACCCAGGACACAGCCACCCAGCACAGCCCCCCACCCAAGGTGAGAGCCCCCCCGGGGGACCCCTGTCCATGTGGCACACACACCGAGTAGCAGCCCATGCAGCATCCCCCACAGAGGGGGGGAGGGAAGACAGGGAGAGAAGAGAGGGAGGAGAGGGACCCCCGAATCGACCTCCCAGGGAATGCCCAGCTGCTCAGCCCCACCGGGACAGGGAGAGCTGTACTTACCATTCCGGACGAGCTGGGGACATTCCATCACAGATCCACTCTCCGATCAGTACGGGGTGGCTGCTGGCCCGGCACACTGTGACGCAGACATCAGTAGCCCGGTCATATGTGTGCCCCGGAGCATTACGCTCTGGTTGGCACACGCTCGCTGGCCAGGCTGGGGAGACTACAAGGATAAGGTTATCCAGCCTGTCACCCAGCCGGCTGTTGATAGCAGATCACAGGATCCTAATCTTGCGCAAAAGGCAAACTTCTGCAGAAAGAAAAAAAAAAAAAAAAACACCACGGACCGATGGGCCCGCAGGGTTCCTAGGTCCTTCTCCTTCACTAGGCAAAAAAAAACTGAGGCTGCAAGGTGCAGGCTGGGGGGTTGTTACTGAAGGGACCGCCCCTTGGGCGGAACTAGAAAGTTCTGTTTTTTTGTACATGTTAACATGTTCTGCCTAGTCCTCTCCTGAAAGGGGCGTAACAACCCGATGGTCTAAAGTAAAGGAGCTGTGTCAGTCAGTGAACGTAAGAGAAATAAAAATTGCAGAGATGACCAAATACCAAAAGAAAGCTCTATTTGTGGGAAAAAATAATGTCAATTTTGTTTGGTTACAATGTCGCACATCCGCGCAATTGTTAGTAAAAGCGAAGCAGTGCCGAATTGCATAAAATGGCCGAATCATTGGGCAGCCAATTCTTTCGGGGCTGAAGTGGTTAATCACAAACTGTGCAGGGAACTCTTTACGGTTAGAGCAGAAAATATGTGGAACTCCCTTCCACAATTGGTTGTGATAGTGGAGAGTGTCGAGAAGTTAAAAAATCACTTAGATGGGTATCTCAGCAACTGCAGTACAGAGGGATATGGGAACTGGTAGAGACATAAATACATACAATCTCATACACCCCCACCAGTTGAATCAGATGGACTGATGTCTTTATTCAACCTTACCAACTATGAAACTATAAGCTTTTAGGGAGAGCCCTTGGTTGGATTTCCATTGCTACTTATTAGTGTGAAAGGTATCAGCCTTTTGTGTAAACATACGACTGCTTTCATACTGAGGCGTTTTGCAGACGCTATAGCGCTAAAAATAGCGCCTGCAAAGCACCTTGAAAGAGCCTCTCCTTTCACTCCAATGTGAAAGCCTGAGTGCTTTCACACTGGAGCGGTGCGCTGGCAGGATGGTAAAAAAAAAGTCCTGCTAGCCGCATCTTTGAGGCGCTGTAGGAGTGGTGAATACACCGCTCCTACAGCGCCCCTGCCCATTCAAATCAATGGGCAGCGCTGCCGAACTGGAGCTGCAGCACCCACTTTGCCGGCGGTTTTAACCCTTTCTTGGGCGCCAGCGGGGGGTTAAAAGCGCTCCGCTAGCGGCTGAATAGCACTGCAAAAAAAGCGGGGAAAAAGCGCCGCTAAAAATAACGGCGCTTAACCGCCAATGCCTCAGTGTGAGAGTAGCCTAAAAGTACATTCTCTTGAAGTGGAAAAATAAGGCATTGTCCTCTATTGGGATTTGGTACTTCTCAGATAGGGAGATCCAAATAGCAGATTGGTAGAACGGGAGTACTGGGACTATACTTGCCTACCCCTGCTCCCCTATCATTGGAGAGACCATTACATGTGACAAGAGCTCTACATATAAATGACAATTTCCATCAGCACCTGGTTTATGTAAATTCCTTTTTAATAACAGTTGTAGATGAATATGTAACAGTTTCTGGATATAATCACAAGGCAGCAGAAGTAAAATGAAAGTGGTATAGCGGAGAAATATTCCACAAACCTAATTCCTGTCCAATAATCTCATAGAAAACTGTCTGGTTGCCTCTTTGTGCCTAACAAGACAGCTAGTGCAGACTATCGGGCTACAGCAAATTAACATAAATATTCCATATCACAATTTCTGCACAGGTCTGGCTACTTTAACATGAATGGCTGTGAATGTTTGAAGTGTTTTTTTTTTACATAGTGTAACTAAATAACAGTTTGAAATAGTCATAGTACAACATAAAACAAAAAACATGAATGCTCAAAATTGGTAAATCGCCCTAATACTCCTGAAGCGTAGTTATGGCCCAGGCGACATGGAGACAGACATTTTTGAGGTTGACCCAATATTTTCCTCGAATAGCTGATCAAAACACAAGGAATTAATGACATCGCTATGGCACAGTTAGTTTGAATAGCAGCAGCATCCAGGACACGTGGCCAACAGGTACACTTTGATCTAGGGTCTTACAGTAGGAGAGATTTACAAAGACATTTGCAGGCAGATTAAATAAAGTAAATACATGTGCACTAATTGACACAAATTGTCTAGCAGCTTACGACCTCTTTTGCACACACCCTCCTTTATGGGTACGTTGTCATGATACACCAGTAATATAAGGTACAGTACCATCTGAGCAAATTTTAAAGCTGAAGTTTAGTTAAACATTTTTCATTATAGCTTTTTTTTTTTTTTACAAGAGAATTTATATTATTATAGCTTTAGTTACATACTTACCTGTAATGAAGTATTCCCTTTGACAGTGATGGCGAACCTTGGCACCACAGATGTTTTGGAACTACATTTCCCATGATGCTCAACTACACTGCAGAGTGCATGAGCATCATGGGAAATGTAGTTCCAAAACATCTGGGGTACCAAGGTTCACCATCACTGCCCTATGATGTGCGGGCTTCTGGATTCTGTAGATGTCTTCACAGCAGAGCCCCCTGTCCTCCGTCCTGCTGCTGTGGAGGTTAAAAGCTTTGGGTCTCAGCTGCACTAAAGATGAACAAACACATCCTCGTACACTGGTATAAGTTCTTTCACTGATTGCATGGCTTGCTACACCATCTGTGAATGAGGGAGGGAGTCTGATCAGTCACAAGATTCTTTCCTCCATTCACAGGTCATGTTACAGGCGGTGTAAACAGTGAAAGAACTTCCCAAACTCAGGAGAGGACAAGAGGGGACATGTCTATGTAAAATCCTCTTTAGTGCAGCTGAGCCCAGAGACCCAAAACAGCGCTGGAAGATCAGCAGCAGGAAGAGGACAGGCCAGTCCTTCAGTGAAGATTTCTACAGAATTCAGCAGCCTGCACATAATGGGACTTATTTCATAACAGGCAATTGATGTGACGTAGGTTATAGAGAAAAAAATGTTTTTAGCTTCAGCTTTAATATTTTTCTCAGTTTGAAATGAAAGTGTTGCAAATGCAGTGATAATGGAAATCTACAAGAATGTAAAATTTAAAAAACTGGCTTATAAATATACCTGCATCTGTCAAATCTCCACAAAAGTAACTTGCTTAGCATTGTCTATAAGTATGATTCAGGTCTTGGAGTAGATTGCACGAATAGTGCAATTTCTGGAGCAACTGAATAACTGGATAAAACTAGTTTTCCTTATATATTTATAGTATTTTTTAGGATTAAACCTAATCGGGTTGATTTACGAAAACTGGAGTGCGCTGGAGCAGCTCTGCATAGAAAGCAATCAGCTTCCAGTTTTTTTTTTGTCAAAGAAGCTGGAGTTAGAAGCTGATTGGCTACCATGTACAGTGTTGCTATCCTCAATTTTGCTCCAGTTTTCATAATTTACATCTGATGTGTGCTAATGAGTAGGACCAAGACAAAATATAATGGCTACTCTGTTACCAGACCAGACATTGCATAGAACGTTATAGTATTGGCTAGCCTGGTACCAGCAGACTTGTTGGAAGTAGTCTATTCCCTGAAATTTATTTATGTAAACTAATTCACTCAGAACAAAAGAAAAACTTTTTTATACTTTTGTTTCAGCTCATATAAACAATAAAATACTCCTTAGAGAGCCCCTGGAACCAAGCGCACCATCAAATTCCCATCATAACATGGTATACAGCGCCACAGTGTCTTAAAGTCCCTCATCATTGTATGTTGGAGGAGATGGCTTCAAGATGCTTTGAGGATCATTTTCCATTAGAGGGCGCCAAGTTACTTCACCAGTTAACAGCAGATCTTCTCCATTTAGTGAATCCAGATATTGCATCTGAAACGACAAGAACGATAATAAAAAAATGGTTAATATAAGAGAACAGTTTAAAACAACACTTGCCATTTTTTTTTGGAGTGGGGAAGGGTTAAAGCCTCTTCTAACTTTTTACTGTTGTCTGTATCCTCATTTGGGAGATTTCTCTTCTTGCTGTTAAGCCACCAAATCACCTACACAGCCCCCCCCCCCAAAGGTACCGTGCCTTTCTCCCACCCAACTGTCCTTGACATGTATCCCAGGCTCTGCTGTCCCAACCGGATGTCTGCTCCCCGGCGATTGTACATGGATTATATTATATCACAGATTTGACTGTCACTTTCCCCAGCTGCTGGGGCCAGGGAAGTACCTAATGCTCCGTTAGCTTCAGTGAAAAGCAGTGAAGAGAACCTGTCACAGCAAAACTCTATTACGAAGGGGGCTTTTGCTGCAACAAAACTAATCGTAAAATATATATATTTTTTTTTTAAATAAAACAACTCCCCATAAATCCTTAAATGAGTATCAACTTGCAATATAGCAAGATACTGAGTGCACAATCAAATATTCGTGTTCCCTGACTAGGAATAGTAAACCAAAAATGAAAAATAGGTGTTTCCTAAATGGGAATAGTGAACAATAAACAAAACAAAGTCCACACACTAAAAAGAAATTAAGAGTCCAAATGCACAAGTATAGTCCTCAGAGTCTTCTGCATAAAAACGCACAACACACCACTAGTGCCTGAATGTTGAAACTGCAAGTGTTCTCCTCCACACCTCTATATCCTAGCCGCTCACCTCACGTTCTGACTCCTGTTTCACCAGAAGGTCAGAAAAAGCAGGTTCCCTCTCAGGGTATATCGAATCAACTGGTCATAGAGCTCCTATTCCATACAGTGCCTTGCGAAAGTATTCGGCCCCCTTGAACTTTTCATCCTTTTGCCACATTTCAGGCTTCAAACATAAAGATATAACATTTTTATTTTTTGTGAAGAATCACCAACAAGTGGGACACAATTGTGAAGTGGAACGAAATCTATTGGATTTTTGAAACTTTTTTAACTAAGAAAAAAATGAAAAGTGGGGCGTGCAAAATTATTCGGCCCCCTTGCGTTAATACTTTGTAGAGCCACCTTTTGCTGCGATTACAGCTGCAAGTCGCTTGGGGTATGTCTCTATCAGTTTTGCACATCGAGAGACTGAAATTCTTGCCCATCCTTCCTTGCAAAACAGCTCGAGCTCAGTGAGGTTGGATGGAGAGCGTTTGTGAACAGCAGTTTTCAGCTCTTTCCACAGATTCTCGATTGGATTCAGGTCTGGACTTTGACTTGGCCATTCTAACACCTGGATACGTTTATTTGTGAACCATTCCTTTGTAGATTTTGCTTAATGTTTGGGATCATTGTCTTGTTGGAAGATAAATCTCCGTCCCAGTCTCAGGTCTTTTGCAGACTCCAACAGGTTTTCATCCAGAATGGTCCTGTATTTGGCTGCATCCATCTTCCCCTCAATTTTAACCATCTTCCCTGTCCCTGCTGTAGAAAAGCAGGCCCAAACCATGATGCTGCCACCACCATGTTTGACAGTGGGGATGGTGTGTTGAGGTTGATGAGCTGTGTTGCTTTTACGCCAAACATATCGTTTTGCATTGTGGCCAAAAAGTTAGATTTTGGTTTCATCGGACCAGAGCACCTTCTTCCACATGTTTGGTGTGTCTCCCAGGTGGCTTGTGGCAAACTTTAGACGAGACTTTTTATGGATATCTTTGAGAAATAGCTTTCTTCTTGCCACTCTTCCATAAAGGCCAGATTTGTGCAGTGTACGACTGATTGTTGTCCTGTGGACAGACTCTCCCACCTCAGCTGTAGTTCTCTGCAGTTCATCCAGAGTGATCATGGGCCTCTTGGCTGCATCTCTGATCAGTCTTCTCCTTGTCTGAGCTGAAAGTTTAGAGGGACAGCCAGGTCTTGGTAGATTTGCAGTGGTCTGATACTCCTTCCATTTCAAAATGATCGCTTGCACAGTGCTCCTTGGGATGTTTAAAGCTTGGGAAATCTTTTTGTATCCAAATCCGGCTTTAAACTTCTCCACAACAGTATTACGGACCTGCCTGGTGTGTTCCTTGGTCTTCATGATGCTCTCTGCGCTTTCAACAGAACCCTGAGACTATCACAGAGCAGGTGCATTTAAACAGAGACTTGATTACACACAGGTGGATTCTATTTATCACCATCAGTCATTTAGGACAACATTGGATCATTAAGAGATCCTCGCTGAACTTCTGGAGTGAGTTTGCTGCACTGAAAGTAAAGGGGCCGAATAATTTTGCACGCACCACTTTTCAGTTTTTTATTTGCTAAAAAAGTTTAAAATATCCAATACATTTCGTTCCACTTCACAATTGTGTCCCACTTGTTGGTGATTCTTCACAAAAAATAAAAATTTTATATCTTTATGTTTGAAGCCTGAAATGTGGCAAAAGGATGAAAAGTTCAAGGGGGCCGAATACTTTCGCAAGACACTGTATGTGCTGCCTCCGGCTGATTAGATGGATACTAGCCAGTACAGATTCCCTCAATGAGGTCTGGTGCACATAGGAATAGAAAAGGCAAAATCTAGTGCTCTCTGATTACCAAAACGGTTTATTTGCTCATTAAAACTTTACTCACAAATGCAGCACTTAAGCAGTGCGGGCTCAGGATGCATAGAAACGACAAGATGCTCGCAGGATGACGCAGCCACTGCGACTCCTTCCCCCCTATATGTGTTACGTCAAATGACTTCTTCAGCAAGGGGTAGAAGGACCCAAAAAAAGCAAACACCAGTAGGGACTGGGATCTATAATCTGAGTGATGTAGATCTCACTAATGAAGAGATCACTCTTTTTGACAAGGGACTCAAATGTGCACCGATTAAAAATTTAAATAAGTATGTCCAAATCCAGAAGTATGTACGCACATTGAATTTGAAGAAATATTTTTTGTCTAAACCCGATCCGAGACCCCCACTTAATGTTAATGCTCTAGTAGTTTTCACCACTCATCTCTAAAAGATAAATCTGTTTTTAACCCCCAAAATGTTGACAATAAGTTTGTAGATGTCTTCAAAAATATGGTAGTTGAGGATCTGGAACAATTAAAAATAAGAAAGGTCCACTACCCTCATTGGATAAAAAAGGGAATTGGAGACATTGAGCAGCGTAAAGACGTGGTCATACGACCTGCTGATAAAGGGAGGGGGGAGTGGCCATTATGACCAAACAGTATTATCAAACAGAAATTGAAAGGAAGTTAGGGGATACAGATACTTACCTCAAGCTTACTGGTAACCCTATGCTGGAATTTAAAAACAAACTTGGGGAGGTGGTGGAAAAAGGGAAATCCAAAGATATCTTGTCCGTCAAGGAAGCACAATGTTTTAACACCGTATCTTGTTGAGCACCTTTTATTTATTTTCTGCCTAAAATTCACAAAAGCACTACAGAGCCACCAAGGAGGCCGATCATTAATGGTATCGACTCAGTTTGTTCCCGCCTAGGACAATATATAGATACCTTCTTGCAGCCACTGCTGGTTAAGACTGATGCGTATGTCAGGGTCACCAAGCATGTGATCCAGTGTCTGGGGTCCCTTGACAATGTGGATCAGTGTATTTTGGCCACTGCGGATGTAGGGTCTTTATATACGATCATTGGACATTATGAGGCTGTGGTATCTGTAAAATGGGCATTGGAGAGTTCCAACCTCCCCAGTAAACAAAAGAAGTTTCTGATTAAATGTTTACGATTTTGTTTAAAGCACAATTATTTTTGGTATAGTGGTGATTATTATTTGCAAATAAGGGATATAGCTATGGGCGCAAGGTTCGCACCGAGTGTTGCGAACCTTTGTATGGCCCATTGGGAGGATGTGGATGTACTCAACCCCAGACCTAAAGAACTTATTTTATATAAAAGATTTATAGATGATCTTGAAATCATCTGGAAAGGGGATGTGACATCCTTTGAAGCATTCAAAAGATCCATGGAAGGGAATGACAAAAATATTCAGCTCACCTGGACTGTCCTTGATTTAGAGATCTTCAAGGAGGTGGATAGACTGCTGACAAGAAACCATTTTAACCACTTAAGCCCCGGACCAATACGCGGCATAAAGACCAGAGGTGATTTTACAATTTGGCACTGCGCTGCTTTAACTGGAATTTGCGCGGACATGCAATGTTGTACCCAAACGAAAATTGCGTAATTTTCTTCCCACAAATAGAGATTTTTTTTAATGGTATTTGATTGCCTCTGCGATTTTTATTTTTTGCGATAAACGGAAAAAGACCGAAAATTTAGAAAAAAATATATATATTTTCTACTTTTTGTTATAAGAAAAATATAATAAACTAAATTTTTGTATTTTAGTCATACATTTAGGCCAAAATTTATTCAGCCACGTCTTTAGTAGAAAAAAGTCAATAAGCGTATATTTATTGGTTTGCGCAAAAGTTATAGCGTCTACAAACTAGGGTACATTTTCTGGAATTTACACAGCTTTTAATTTATGACTGCCTATCTAATTTCTTGAGGTGCTAAAATGGCCGGGCAGTACAAAACCCCCCCAAATGAACCCCATTTTGGAAAGTAGACACCCTAAGGAAATTGCTGAGAGGAATGTTGAGCCCATTGAATATTTTTTTTTTTTGTCCCAAGTGATTGAATAATGACAAAAAAAAAATTTTTTTACAAAAAGTTGTCACTAAATGATATATTGCTCACACATGCCATGGTTATATGTGGAATTGCACTCCAAAATACATTTTGCTGCTTCTCCCGAGCACGGGGATACCACATGTGTGGAACTTTTTAGGAGCCTAGCCATGTACGGGGGCCCCGAAAACCAAGCACCGCCTTCAGGATTTCTAAGGGCGCAAATTTTTGATTTCACTCCTCACTACCTATCACAGTTTTGAAGGCCATAAAATGCCAAAATAGCACAAAACCCCCCCAAATGACCCCATTTTGGAAAATAGACACCCCAAGCTATTTGCTGAGAGGCATGTTGAGTCCATGGAATATTTTATATTTTGCCACAAGTTGCAGGAATATGTCAAACTTTTTTTTTTTGCACAAAGTTGTCACTAAATGATATATTGCTCACACATGCCATGGGCATATGTGAAATTACATCCCAAAATACATTCTGCTGCTTCTCCTGAGTAAGGGGATACCACATGTGTGGGACTTTTTGGGAGCCTAGCCGCGTACGGGACTCCGAAAACCAAGCACCGTCTTCAAGATTTCTAAGGGCATACATTTTTGATTTCACTCCTCACTACCTATCACAGTTGTACAACCTGTACCTGGGGGAGTGGGAACGTATGATCAGACAATCAAGTGATATGGCCCCCTTCATGTGTCACGTCAACCTTTGGTACAGATTCATCGACGACGTCCTGCTGGTGTGGGATGGATCGCTGGACCTTCTAAACCAATTCCTCACTAAGCTTAATGTAAACAACTTTAACCTTAGCTTTACGATGACCTCGAATGAATCAATCAATTTTCTGGATGTGACAATTCACAAAGATACCACCAGTCATTTAAATAGTAGCCTCTACAGGAAGCAAACTGCTGGAAATTCGATCCTGCATGCCAGCAGCTTCCATCCTAAAAACATGATTGCATCCATTCCCTACAGCCAGTACCTGCGGATACGCAGTAACTGTACAGAAGAAGAAAACTTAAAAAAAGAAGCAGATAATCTGAGAGAGAGATTGTCCCTGCGAGGCTATTCAAAGAGTATCCTGAAAAAAGCTTACAAAAGAGCAGTCTCGAAGACAAGGAACGACACACTCTACAACCCTGCATCTAGAATAACTAGAGCAAACCCTATTTCTATCATTACTAAATTTTCAAATCAAAACGAGGCCATCAAGAACATAACTAAGAGATATTGTCACGTCCTCACCATGGACCCGGGTAATTGGTCCCTATGTGACGAAAAATCCTGCATTCACTTTTAAGAGGGCCAGATCCCTAAGAGATCTGCTGGTCTCTAGTGAATTCAGACCAACTGGCAAAAAATGTCCCTGCAAATATCCGGGGACCTTTACACGTGGAGGTTGTAAGTATTGCCGGTACATGAATACCACCCGAAACATCAAACTACCCAATGGAGAGTGCTATATCCCAAAACACTATGCAAACTGTCAGACTGCAGCAGTGGTATATATCTCTTATTATGCGAATGCCACTGCTTCTATATTGGTAAGACCATCCAACAGTTCTAGCAGGGGGCATATCGGCACATCTTATCTATGAAGGCCTGCAACCCAGATCTACCTCTGGGTAGACATGTCAGGGACTTCCACAATGGGTGTTTCCCCAAAATTTCATTTCTAATCTTAGACAGACTTCATTCTGGTCTAAGAGGAGGGGACTTAAACAAAATGTTACTGCAGTCCGAACAACGGTGGATATTCCACCAAAACGCCACCAAACCACCAGGCCTGAATGGGTCAATTTCTTATAGACCATTCTTGGAGGGCTTCTCATCGGGGGGTTCCGAATGGGAACCTCCTGATTAGAGACCGCCTCAATGCAACCATGAACACGGAATGTTTATTCAGCATTGGTGTTGGAGCATCTCATAAATGCCCACAACAGGTGTTCATGGATGGAAGGCTTCATATGCATCCCTACAATCCTTATATTAAGGATTTATAGCTATCACGACAAATTCACTTTGTCTTGATTTATAATTTGCTTTTAGGTTTATTTATTTAATTAGTGACTACATGTATGTGCATATGGGGAGCGATCTCTTCTCCCCATTCCATACTTACCGATAGTTTACAGTTTTCTTAATATGTACTTGTTTTTGTTGCTTTTCTGTGTGTTTTGTGTTTTTCTCCTTTTGTCATTTTTTTTTTGTTCTTTCATATTCTATTGAGCAGATACCTGATGGTGAGAAGGGTTAGGTATCCATTGGTTTTATGTGCACATATACCTTGTATTTATGGGGTATACTATGCTCTAGGTGCTTCTGTATGCATCACTATTGTGCTTATACTACATATTCCACTTATGCCCCTGATCTAGTGAGCGCACAGTGTTTCCTATATATGCAATTTTGCTGAGGGAACATTTAAGTACAATATGGATGTCTAGATTAGCTTTTGTTTGCTGGTTCCCATGGGTCGGGTTGTGGTGTGACAATGATAGTGGTCCTTCCCTTTAAAAGCCCTCCTTCCCGCTGGTTGATTTGAGTCTACTCGGTGCGGGTAGGACCGATATGTGCGGTGCACATTTTCGGTCCTTTTTTTGGCTGGGAGGTGCAGGAATGGTTTCCATGACTGCCCTCCATTGCCACTCCCACGTTGCGAGCCTCTGACGCCACTTCTCTGAGGCAGCGCCGCAGTCAGCGGCGCTTGGGCGATGGGACGCTCTCACCAGTGAGAGTCTCCATTGCCATAACAACTCTCCGTCCTCGGGGAGGTGGCGCGTCATTGAGCTCGGGGGGCGTAACCCCAGCCCGCCGCTCGGCTTCCCCTCTCACACAGCTGCAATCAACCAACTATCTGTAGAGCAAATAAAAGCTGATGCCCACATGGGCTCAGTCTGCTCAAACTGAAGCCGCACCAGGACAAATCATTAGGGCCAAGCCAAGGTAAAGAATCTTCCCTTCACACACAGGTCACTTTCCTCAGAGCATGTACAGCATGACTTATATCTGGGTCCTGTCTGTTCTTTTTTCCCCCCTATAGATTGTCAGGCACTACTTTATATTGCCGACACCTGGAAAGCAGGAACCAGCTTCTGGTGGACATATTTTTATATCCGCCGCAGCTTTTGGACCAGGTAAATATTTACGGAGTATATCCAAACCTGCCACCCCCTCGAAAGAGTACCTGATATGCAGACATTTACCCAATGACTCTCTCTCCCAGGTACCTGCTATATTATTGGATGGGTACTATGGCTTCAGGGTCCTTTCTGTGCCTCCTGGTGCGGCCTATGCTAGGCAACACTACCATTTTGGGTAGGTTGTTTTCAAGTTCATTCATGCTGTGAGAGCTTTCCGGTCTCCCTTCGGTATTTAATGAGCCTTACTTTTATTCACATTTAGGTTGGCCCTATTGTTTAGGGTCTAGTCTCAGCCCTCAGGTGCGGCTTATGCGAGGCAGTACTACCATTTCAGGTAGGTTGCCCCTAAGGCACATGTCATTAGAGAGCCCTGTATTTCCTTTTTACATGTATTTTTGGAAATACTTCAATACTTATCTATTTATACTTAGGCACGTTCTGAACCTTGGGAAGTCACCCCCACTGTACAGACAGCAGCTCCACTGCGCCTGTGCTGTGGGGTTAGTGTTGGACACTTTCTATGCCCTTTGTGGGCCGAGTCGTCCATCGGGACAACACCATCTGGGCTGAGGGTCCGCCTTTGTCACCCGCTGATCCGACCTTCCAGGGAATAACAGCATCAATCATCAAATCAGAATCATAGTGTTTTTTTATCTTCTGCTACTACCAAGTAACACGCATGCACCCAACACATAGGGTCAGTACTCAAAAAGCTTTTGAGAATGTAATGTGTATTTGCATACAATTTGGACTTTAGCATGTGTCCCCACAATCAACAGCCCTAAAAAAAAAACATCGATGTTTTCTGCTTATCTATTATATTTTTCTGTTCTGTATCTTGATTTTGTACTATTTCTTGAATACAGGTATCATTCACCACTAAAAGGTGCAGCACCCCACCCCTAAAGAAGAGGCTGTACAATCAAAAGGCCTTGAAACGTTGTGCATCTGTCCCACCCCTGAGACAGAGCCGGGTCCTGTACTACATTCTTTCTCCCTTTCTTGTGTAATTTATGATATCTGTTTATATGCGTTGTGATTGTTATTTTTCGTTATGTATACACTAGTCACTTGGATATGTTTTGTGCATATAGAGTAGCAGCCCTTCATATTATATTTTTGTAAAAATAAACAAGTCTTTATGACAAACACTTTTGTACTCCATTACTTTGTATAGAGGTTTTCAACAGTCACCCTAAAAAGTCCCACTGAGGAACCGCTCTCTTCGGAGTGCACTTTTTTGTTATCACAGTTTTGAAGGCCATAAAATGCCCAGATGGCACAACCCCCCCCCCAAATGACCCCATTTTGGAAAGTAGACACCCCAAGCTATTTGCTGAGAGGCATGTTGAGCCCATTGAACATTTTTTTTGTCCCAAGTGATTGAATAATGACAAAAAAAAATATTTTTTTTTACAAAAAGTGGTCACTAAATGATATATTGCTCAAACATGCCATGGTTATATGTGGAATTGCACCCCAAAATAAATTTTGCTGCTTCTCCTGAGTATGTGGATACCACATGTGTAGGACTTTTTGAGAGCCTAGCCGCGTACGGGGCCCCAAAAACCAAGCACCGCCTTCAAGATATCTAAGGGCGAAATTTTTGATTTCACTCCTCACTACCTATCACAGTTTCGAAGGCCATAAAATGCCAAAATACCACAAAACCCCCCCAAATGACCCAATTTTTGAAATTAGACACCCCAAGCTATTTGCTGAGAGGCATGGTGAGTATTTTACAGCTCTCATTTGTTTTTGAAAATGAAGAAAGAAAATATATTTTTTTTTTTTTTCAAAACTTTGTGACAAAAAGCGAGATCTGCAAAATACTCACCATACCTCTCAGCAAATAGCTTGGGGTGTCTACTTTCCAAAATTGGGTCATTTGGGGGGGGGGGTTTGTGCCATCTGGGCATTCCATGGCCTCTGAAACTGTGATAGGCAGTGAGGAGTGAAATCAAAAATTTACACCCGTAGAAAGCCTGAAGGCAGTGCTTGGTTTTCGGGGTCCTGTACGCGGCTAGCCTCCCAAAATGTCTCACACATGTGGTATCCCCGTACTCAGGAGAAGAAACAGAATGTATTTTGGGGTGCATTTCCACATATAACCATGGCATGTTTGAGCAATATATCATTTAGTGACAACTTTTTGTACATTTCTTTTTTTCTTTTTGTCATTATTCAATCACTTGGGACAAAAAAAAAATATTTAATGGGCTCAACATGCCTCTCAGCAAATAGCTTGGGGTGTCTACTTTCCAAAATGGGGTCATTTGGGGGGGTTTTGAACTGTCCTGGCATTTTATGCACAACATTAGGAAGCTTATGTCACACATCATCCACTCTTCTAACCACTTAGACAAAGCCCTTTATGACACTTTTTGTTTACATGAAAACATTTTTTTTTGCAAGAAAATTACGTTGAACCCCCAAACATTATATATATTTTTTAAAACAAAGGCCCTACAGATTAAAATGGTGGGTGTTGAATTATTTTTCCCACACAGTATTTGCGCAGAGATTTTTCAAACGCATTTGTTGGGGAAAAAATACACTTTTTAAAATTTTAATGCACTAAAACACACTATATTGCCCAAATGGTTGATGAAATAAAAAAGATGATCTTAGGCCGAGTACATGGATACGAAACACGACATGCTTTAAAATTGCATACAAACGCGCAGCAGCGACTAATTACATACATTTTTAAAAGCCTTTACAGGTTACCACATTAGATTTACAGAGGAGGTCTACTGCTAAAATGACTGCCCTTGATCTGACCTTTGCGGTGATACCTCACATGCATGGTGCAATTGCTGTTTACATATGACGCCAGACCGACGCTTGCGTTCGCCTTTGTGCAAGAGCGGGGGGTTGGACAGGGGTGCTTTTTTTTTAATTATTTATTTTGCGTTTTTATTTTATTTTTAAACTGTTCCTTCCATTTTTTTTTATTTTTTTTTTTACCATTTTTATTGCCATCTCAGGGAATGTAAATATCCCCTATGATAGCAATAGGTAGTGACAGGTACTCTTTTTTTTAAAGAAATTGGGGTCTATTAGACCCTAGATCTCTCCTCTGCCCTCAAAGCATCTGACCACACCAAGATCGGTGTGATAAAATGCTTTCCCAATTTCCCAATGGCGCTGTTTATATCCGGGGGGGGGGGGGACATTCCCTCCCACTGCTTGTAAAAGCAGTCTAGAGGCTAATTATCTGCTAGGATTGCTTTTACATGAAAGCCGACCGCTGGCTGAAAAGAATGATACCAAGATGATACCTAAACCCGCAAGCATCATTCTGGTATAACCATTCAAAGTCCAGCAACATACCAGTACGTTGCTGGTCCTTGTTGGACATGTATTGTAATATTTTTTTTCATGCAGCCTGTTGGCTGAACAAAAAAAAGAGATTGATCGGTGGGTATGCCCACCATTAGAATACCTCCCTTCATCCACCCACTTCTAATGATGGGCATACATGCACCAATTATATATGCCGAAGCATGGGGGCATCCTCCTGCAAAAAAAGTTATGCCGCGTACACACGGTCTGACTTTTCCACGGGCAAGCCTCCGTCGGAATTTCGACCGTATGTACGCGGCATTAGGAGCAAAATCGCACCTCCGCCCCTGCTGCCCACATGCTTCGGCATATATGCTCTTTTTTTTTTTAACTGGGGTGGTGAAATCACCTCCTACAGAGTGTCATGGATATGCAGTAGTGTTTGTCTGTCAGCTTACCTTCCTTCCCATGTGTTCATCTTAGAGGCCAGAACCCTTTCACCTGGCTTCCTTTATAATCTCCTCCCAGCCTGACTCCACCCCAGGTCCTCTCACAGAACACTATATTAACCTGTGCACTGCAAGCCTGCTTTGCTGATCAACGTGTTTGTTAGGCATTGTGTGTTTGGGTTCCTGCCTGCCGTGTGCTACGTCTGTCTCTCTGTTACGTTATTGGCTTGTCCCCGACTATCCCTGTCTGCTCGTGACCCTTGACCTTCGGCTTGTCTTTCATTACTCTTATATCTCGTGCTGCTGCTTCCCCTCTTGTCCCCTTATCCTACGGGGCGTGAGCAGGAGACTCTAGGGGCCGCGACCTGGACCCAGCCTGCAGCAAAACATCCTTACCACTAGAGGCTCTGGAGAAGACCTGCTGGGTCTTAGACTCCGCGCCCTGGGGAATCTTGGCTCTAGCTTCCCATAGGATCCCGGTTGTACTCCTCTGGTCCCGCTTTCCACAACCACCCAGTTTCCTATCCGCAGCAGTCAGCCATAGGGATCTGGCTTCTCGCTTCGAGCAGCTTCAGGCCTCCTTGGGAACCCTGAATCCGCAACCTCAAATACAACCAGCGGCTGCACCTATTAGACCAGTCGCAGCCACACACTCACTACAACTGCCAGCTCCGTCCCGTTTCTCTGGGGACTCCAAGGCTTGCAGGGGGTTTCTTAGCCAATGCACGATTCATTTTGAGCTCCAGCCTCAAAACTTCCTGTCTGATCGGGCTAAGGTAGCCTATATAAATTCCCTCCTCTCTGGTGAAGCTTTAGCCTGGGCAGCCCCTCTGTGGGAACTGAATGATCCAGTGGTTTCTAGCCTGTCTGGCTTCTTGAAACTTTTTCGGAATATCTTCGAAGAACCGGCTCGTGTCTCTTCAGCGGCCAGCGCCCTTTTACGTCTCCGCCAAGAGTCTGCTTCTGTGGGACAGTATGCCCTTCATTTCCGCATACTGTCGGCTGAGTTGAGCTGGAACAATGAGGCCTTAGTCGCAACCTTTTTGCATGGCCTGTCTGATAGAGTGAAGGATGAATTAGCAGGAAGAACCATCCCCACTGATCTGGCCGGCGTTATCTCCTTGTGTAACCAGATCGATATTCGCTTTCAGGAGAGGACCTTAGAAAAGCAACGCCAGCACTCCTTGGTTCTTAGTCAGCCTGAGCTCCCCTCTCTTCGACCCGTAGAGCATCTCCTACCAGCTGAGGAACCCACGCAGCTGGGTCGGACCAGGCTATCCCCCGAGGAACGTGCTAGGCGCAGAACTCTTGGTCTGTGTCTTTACTGTGGGGGCAAAGGTCATTTTCGTGACACTTGCTCTCTTTGTCCAGAAAAACGTTCGGGTCCACTTCATCTGGAAAGTGGAGTATTGGACCCAGAAATATCACCTTCCCCTTCTCGTCTTCTGCTTTCTGTGTTCCTTCATGTTGGTGCTTCTTCTCATTCGGTCTCAGCATATCTGGATTCCGGAGCCGCTGGTAATTTCATGGACTGGGAAATCACATCGTCCATGAGACTTACTCTTTTGCCCCTCACCACGCCATTGGTGGTCTTGGCGATTGATGGTACTGTTCTCCCAGGGGGACCTATCCGCTTCCAGACCCTCCCTGTTAAGATGTCGGTAGGGACACTCCACCAGGAGTGGATATCCTTCCTTATCTTACCCAAGGCCTCAACGCCTATAATTTTGGGTCTCCCATGGTTACAGCTCCATTCTCCTCATGTGGACTGGACTACTGGACAGATCCTGGCTTGGGGTTCCTCCTGTTCCTCGTCCTGCCTACCCAAGGTTGCCCCCTGTGAACCTGAGCCGGTCATTCATTCCAGGTTGCATAACCATTTACATTTCTCTGTCCCTAACCACCCTTGGACGCACAGCCAGGCTAGCTTGTCTACAAGTCCTGCAGTCGCTACGTCTTGCGATGCGATTCAGGTAGTCGCTACACCTGACTCAGCTATTCACTCTGCCTCTTTACTAGTTATGCCAGTCCAGCCCATGCCCAGTGAGCTTCCTACTTTTTCTTGTTCAGGACATTCTGCTTGTCCTTCAGCTATTCAGCTTGACTCCGGCGACATGTCACCTTCTAACCAACCTGACTTCAGGGTCCCACTGACATCTGCCCAGTCTGATGGTCCTGCGCAAGATGACCAGTTCCCCTTTAAGGGTCTAGGGGACCCTCCTCAGATTCCTGTTGATCCTCTCATGCCCTTGCTTATTCCTAGAGAGCCTTTGGTCCTCAATAGATCTTCTTGTCATCCCCCTACCTCGTTTTCGGTCTCTGAGGATAATCTTAAGTACGAGGTTAGACAAGTTCTGGATTCTCGGCTCTGCAGAGGCATTCTTCAGCACCTTGTGCATTGGAGAGGTTTTGGTCCTGAGGAGGCGTCTTGGATCGCTGCATCTGATGTCGCTGCACCTCATCTGTTGAGGAGGTTTCATCAGAGATTTCCCTTTAAGCCTGGGCCCAGGCAGGGGAGGGCCCATAAGAGGGAGGGTACTGTCATGGATATGCAGTAGTGTTTGTCTGTCAGCTTACCTTCCTTCCCATGTGTTCATCTTAGAGGCCAGAACCCTTTCACCTGGCTTCCTTTATAATCTCCTCCCAGCCTGACTCCACCCCAGGTCCTATCACAGAACACTATATTAACCTGTGCAATGCAAGCCTGCTTTGCTGATCAACGTGTTTGTTAGGCTTTGTGTGTTTGGGTTCCTGCCTGTCGTGTGCTACGTCTGTCTCTCTGTTACGTTATTGGCTTGTCCCCGACTATCCCTGTCTGCTCGTGACCCTTGACCTTTGGCTTGTCTTTCGTTACTCTTATATCTCGTGCTGCTGCTTCCCCTCTTGTCCCCTTATCCTACGGGGCGTGAGCTAGGAGACTCTAGGGGCCGCGACCTGGACCCAGCCTGCAGCATAACATCCTCACCACTAGAGGCTCTGGAGAAGACCTGCTGGGTCTTAGACTCCGCGCCCTGGGGAATCTTGGCTCTAGCTTCCCATAGGATCCTGGTTGTGCTCCTCTGGTCCCGCTTTCCACAACCACCCAGTTTCCTATCCGCAGCAGTCAGCCATAGGGTTCACTACCTTGCGGTGCACTCCTGTCCCCCTACGGTGTGCACCTGTCACCTGGCCACAGGTGACCTGACACCTGACCTGACACAGAGTTGGAGTCACGGCTTTATGTATCATGGGAGCAAACGCTGTTGCTGTCAAGATAAATAAATCTGCGCTGCAACTGAATGGCGTACAGTACCTGCTAAGCAAATTATGGTTAACATTAAAAACAAAGTAACATTACAGTATAACAGTAAGACCTTACCATACAATACCTGCAAAGCAAATACCAAAAAAAAAACCTAGTAAAAAATAAAACTTTTTTTAACGCAACCTGTGTCTAAAATATATATATATGCCGAAGCATGGGGGCATCCTCCCGCAAGTTATGCCGCGTACACACGGTCGGACTTTTCCACGGGCAAGCCTCCGTCGGAATTTCGACCGTATGTACGCGGCATAAAAGGTTATGCCGCGTACACATGGTTGGACTTTTCCACGGGCAAGCCTCCGTCGGAATTTTGACCGTATGTACGCGGCATTAGGAGCAAAATCGCTCCTCCGCCCCTGCTGCCCCTATGCTTCGGCATATATGCTCTTTTTTTAACTGTGGTGGTGAAATCACCTCCTACAGCACTGGAGTCACGACTTTATGTATCGTGGGAGCAAACGCTGTTGCTGTCAAGATAAATAAATCCGTGCTGCAGCTGAATGGCGCACCTGAAAACAAAAAATGACATACTTAAAAAGCAAGCATGATAAAACATTGCAGAATAGAATACAGTAAAAAAGAGCAGAACAATAGAGAGAAAATATATAGAGAGAGAGAGAGAGAGAGAGAGAGAGAGAACAATAAAACGACAACTATTTTTATTTTTTTTATTTTTTGTGTTTTGCGTTCAAAACATTTACCAATGCACAGACCCAGATTGTCAGGACAGAGTGGACAAAAATAATGGGTGTCACGCCTAAATCCGCGCTTGCTACAGACACATCTTTTTTGGGGGGCTCGTTGGGTAGGGGTACTCTCGAGGACATACGGAAAATGCCTCTCATGCAGCCAGCTTACTGCATTTAATTGGGGATGGTGAAGTGCAGAACCACATGGATACAGGAGGTCTGTGACTATCTCATCCTGGAATTTGAGGAAGGATAAAGTCCCGCCTGAAGCTCTGTATAGTACATGAGCGTTCAGCAAAGCCAATTGAAATAAGGATAGAGACACTTTTTTGTACCAGCGTCTCGCCTTACAGGCAATGTGATATGGCGCCAACAACTGGTCGTTGAGGTCCACCCCTCCCATATTTTGGTTATATTCGTGAACACAGAGGGGTTTCTCCACAACACCAGTCGCCGTACAAATTTGGACTGTCGTGTCTGCGTGAAGGGAGGTAAGAAGGAAAACATTCTTATTATCCCTCCACTTCACAGCGAGCAAATTATTACACTTCAAGCAGGCTCTCCCCCCCAGCCTAAGACGGGAATCTACAAGCCCCTGGGGAAAGCCCCGGCGATTAGGTCGCACGGTGCCACATGCTCCAATCTGATGATCAAACAAGTGACTAAACAGTGACACGCTCGTGTAATAATTGTCCACATACAAGTGGCACCCCTTTCCGAATAAGGGTGACACCAAGTTCCACACTATCTTGCCAGCGCTCCCTATGTAATCTGGGCAGTTCTCCGGCTCTACCTGACTAGCTTTTCCCTCATAAACCATAAAGCTCTATTCATAGCCTGTTGCCCTGTCACAGAACTTATAGAGCTTGACCCCGTATCTGGCACGCTTGCTGTGAAGGTACGGTTTGAAAGACAAGCGGCCAGAAAATGTAATCAGGGACTCATCAACACAGACAACTTGATCGGGAGTAAACAAGGCTGCAAAACGTTCGTTGAAGTGGTTTATGAGGGGCCGAATTTTGTAGAGCCGATCAAATTCAGGGTCTCCGCGTGGACGACAAAGTTCATTGTCGTTGAAGTGCATGAACCACAAGATCTGCTCGTATCGTTTCCTGGACATGGAGGCAGAGAACACGGGCATATGGTCAATTGGGCGCGTGGACCAATAGGCGCACAATGACGGGAATTTATGTGTGCCCATGTTGAGGGAAAGGCCCAGAAAGGTCTTAAATTCGGAAACCGTAATTGGTTTCCAATCGCTGGCAATGGAAGGCAACTGGGGATTAGCGGTGATGAATTGAGCAGCATATAAATGACTCTGGTCCACAATAGATCTATAGAGATCTTCCGTGAAAAACAGCGAATAAAAATCAAGTGGCGTAAAATCAGCTGTTTCCACCTGAATACCGGGTTGGCCAAAGAATGGGGGAAGTACGGGTTCTGCAGAAGTTTTGGGCACCCAATCAGGATAGGCAAATTCTGCAGGAAGGGCACGACGGGCCTGCCTTTGTCTTCTTGGTGGCAGCGGGACACTACTTGTGCTTGCCACCTCGCCAGCTTGAACTGTACTTATGGGACTCACCACGTGATACTGCAGTGCTGGATATACGTCCAGGCTGTACTAGGCCGCTGGTGCTTGCCAGTTCACCAGAAGGAATAGCGGCGCTAGTACTACTCTGCTCCATAATACGAGAGCCCTGCGGTTCTTGCTCCTCAACAACATCAGAAGATCGGGGTCGGGTACGCCTGGCCTTAGCAGGGACCTCATCATCTTCGTCGTCAGTGCTATCTGACATGGAGCCGGTCTTCTACGGGGATGTATTCTGAGCCTGAATCTGACAGATACGTGACTTCCTCTCCACTATCTGTCATGCTCAGAATGTCATAGGCCTCTTTACTAGTGTACCTTCGATTTGCCATTTTGGGCTCCAAATTTAGTGGTACACTAGTAAGATTCGCAGGTATAAAAGCACCTGACTGTCAGCAAATGTATGAAACGCTACAAAAAAAACTGTTAGCGATCGCAGGGATCAGGCCTGTCTCTGCGAACACTGCAGTTATGTGTGTTGTGTTTGGTAAGTGACAGTGATCGATCAATACTGCACTTGGGTGGGCTGGGCTGGGCAGAGGGGCTAAACGCAGATGCTAGCAGGTATCTGGGCTGATCCTGCCAACACTGCGTTTTTGGGAACCCTAAACCGCTGGGGACGCTAGTATAGATCTGATCAGATATTATACCACTAAGGGAGGTGTATGCTTTGCGCGTGGGTGTTAGCGTTACTGGCACTAACCTGACGCTGCCAGGGGCGACGCAGACCCTCTCTGATGCTAAAACCTAATTTAAATCAGCCGCCAGGCGATCAGGGGGTTAAACCTTTATTGGGTTATATACGGCGGGTGCCCTGATGCTATAAGAAGCAAACTAACCAACCAGCGTCACCCGTAACACTTATACGGTGATCACTGGTGAAAGGGTTAACTTGGGGCAATCAGGGGGTTAAAACCTTTATTAGGTAATATATGGGGGTACCTGACGATATATAAAAACCTGACGGGTAACCTAAATAACTAACTGGCTAACCAGTGTCACCAGTGACACTTATACAGTGATCACTGGTGAAAGGGTTAACTCTAGTGGCAATCAGGGGGTTAAGATAATATATGGGGGTACCTGACGCTATAAAAACCTGGCGGCGAACCTAAAAAAATAACTGGCTACCTAGGGACACCACCGACACTAATACAGCGATCAGAAAACCGATCGCTTAGGTACGCTGGCGATAGGGGGTGAAAGGGTTACCTGGGGGGTGATCAAGGGGTTAAACCTTTATTAGGGGGTGTTAGGGGGCTACCCTGGACCTAAAGGGGCCTAAACCTAACTGCCCTGACACTTTTTACAGTCACAAATGACACTAAATGCAGTGATCAGTAAATAAATGATCACTGCAATCAGTGACACTGTGACTGGGGGTGCAGGGGGTGATCTGGGGGTGACTGGAGGGTGAAATGTGTGCCTATGTGTACCTACGTGTCAGTGTAGTGTTGGTGCACTAACCTGATGTCTTCTCTCCACGGCGCTCTGGATGAAAAGACCGCTGCATGGAGAGATGACATCACTTCCTCTGCCTGTGTTTACATTACACAGGCAGAGGAAGAATGTAATTCGCCAGGAGCGATCGCCAGGGGGTGCCAGAAACCAATGGCCGCCCCCTCATCCCGGATCGCTGCTGAACCAAAAACGAGCACCTCATGTACCGGGGGGGGTCCGACCGGACCCCCCACCCATACGAAGGCAGTCACGTACAGGTACATGATTGTGCCTGTCCGTGCCATTCTGCCGACGTATATGTACATGGGGCGGTCGTTAAGTGGTTAAACCTACCAACAGAAATTCCTATCTGTCGGTGGACAGCTGTCATCATAAGTCCTGGTTGGTGAATATACCAAAGGGCCAGTATATGAAGATTCGTAGAAATTGCACCAAAGAGGAAGACTTTTTGATTCAATCCGAAATACTGACCAGTAGGTTTAAGGAAAAAGGATATGACCTTTGAGAGAGTTGAGGAAGACAAAATGAAGGTACTAAATATGGATAGAGACCAACTATTATCAGATAAGAAATCACATGAGTCCTTGTGTCATGAGTTCAATCTCATTCTCGATTTTAATGTGCAATTCAGACAGGTGGAAAAAATAATAAAAAAACATTGGGGTATTCTAAGGAAAGATAGGCTGCTAGGACCCAAATTACCAGTCCTTCCAGGTTTTATTTTAGAAAAGCACCTACCTTGAAGGATCTATTAGCACCAGGGGTGATAGATCCCCCAAAAAAAGCAGAAGGGACCATCCGCATCTTGTTTTGGCATCTTTACTGGTTTCTTTGCGTGTGGCAGGTGTAAGGCTTGTCGACATGCAAAGAAGAATACCAAAAAGAGAAAGGAATTCTGCTCTACCAGTACAGGCAAAAGGTACGAAATTCAAGATTTCGTAACCTGTGCATCCACAGGTGTCATTTATATGCTGCAATGTGGATTGCAGTACATTGGCCGCACATCAAGAACTTTGCAGATTAGAGTGGGAGAGCATAATGTCAATATTAAAAAAGGTGCAACTACCCATAGTGTCCCGAAACACTTTAAACTAGTACATAATCAGGATCCCAGTTCGCTGCAATTTTGGGGTATTGAACAGGTGGACAGACACTGGAGGGGGGGGGGGGGGGTCATTTTATCAGACAACTCAGCAAAAGAGAATCCTTCTGGATTTATGAAACTAAGGTACTTTGGCTGAGGGGTTTGAATGTGGACTTCGATTTAAACTGTTTCATCAGTAATTTATGAGTTTAGGTATTCATGTTTTTATTTATATATTTTTTTATTTATTTTTTATTAACATGATTTTTAGTGTTTTTTTTATGTATTTATGTAATTGTATTATATTAAATGTGATCAGGATGCTTGCAGGATGGGGTCGCCAGCGGTAGGTTAAGTAATGGTCATATACACAAAAGTTTTTTCCATAAAATCTGATTTAGGAAGAAATTTTTCCGTTTGTCAGACGTCCCCATGTGTATTGGTGCAGGGTGTGTCTATTAGGTATAGAGGAGGGATACGGACCAAAATACATTCCGGAAGTAGTGTTGTTGAGGTGCCTGTTTCAGGCCAGGAAGGTAATAGCACAAAACTGGCAAGCTCAGAAAGCACCGACATCAGCAGAGTGGGTCAATGTAATAAATGCGACAATGTGGAAGGAAAAAGTAGTTTTGACTAGACGGGGTAACTATAAAAAAATTAAAACAATGTGGGATCCCTGGCTGAGGAAAATGGGGCGTCCGCCCTAATTGGTGCGGCAGTAAGAAGAGTAAAAGAATGGACCTAAAAGGTGGAAACTGGACTGTTGAGATAGGAAGGGCGAATAGAGAATAGGCAAAAAGAGAAGCTATGGGCTCTAGATAAAGAAGTTAAACATATTGGAAGATCAAAGGGAAGGAAGGGAAAGGGGAGGGGGAAGCGGAAGGAAAGCCAAAATTAAAGGAAGTGAAAATAAAATAGTTCTAGTTAAACAGTTAAAATGGCAATAATACAAGAGAGTGGTAGAATGCATTTTTGGTTCTTCTGTTTTTGGAGTGTGCAAAGAGATTAGTTGGGGAAGGGGGGTAAGCGGTTAATTGCAGAATATTGTATTAAAGCACTTTATGTGAAATAAGGATAAAACAAATGTATGTATTTTTATAAAATGTTATGCAACATGGAAAAACAATAAAGAATATAAAGTTTAAAAAGGATGCTTGCAGGATGGGGTCGCCAGCGGTAGGTTTAGTAATGGTCATATACACAAAAGTTTTTTCCATAAAATCTGATTTAGGAAGAAATTTTTCCGTTTGTCAGACGTCCCCATGTGTATTGGTGCCAGTTTTCACCACTTCCTGTTTCCTGTGTCAGCCCGAATGGGTGTGCCATGAGGCCTGGCTCAGCATGGTGGGCGGGACCGGGGAGTGATGATGCAGTGCACCTGAGTAGAGAGTATTAGTCTATTTAAACAGCGGTGAGATGTCCAATCTCTAACTCTTGCTGAAGAAGTCATTCGACGTAACGCATCTAGTGGCAAAGGAGTCACAATGGCTACGTCATCCCGCGAGTATCTTGTCGTTTCTATGCATCCTGAGCCCGCACTGCTTAAGTGCTGCGTTTGTGAGTAACATTTTAAAGTTTTAATGAGCAAATAAACCGTTTTGGTAATCAGAGAGCACTAGATTTTGCCTTTTCTATTCCTATGTGCACCGGACCTCATTGAGGGAATCTGTACTGGCTACAGACATGGGAGTAAGTCACACATGTGCAAGTCACAAGCAAGTCTCAAGTCTTAACCTTCAAGTCTCAAGCAAGTCCCAAGTTACTGTGACGAAAAGCAAGCAAGTCAAGTCCCTGCTAGAAGTCAAGCAAGTCAAGTCAAGTCATTTATTTTGGTCAAGTCACAAATCAAGTCAAAATACTGATCTACCCCATAGTGTATAAAAATAATAGGAGGGATAACAATAAATAATATTGGTTATGTGCCCATGCCTCACTGTGCCCGTGTCTCACTGTGCCCAATGCCTCACTGTGCCCGTGTCTCACTGTGCCCGTCAGCCGTGTACCTGATGGGCGGCATCCCGGCGGCCATTCCAGTATTCAAAAGCCACGCCTCCTCCACGTCTGTGATAGGCGGAACACTCAATTTCCCAGCATTCAGTGTTCCGCCTATCACGGACATCCGCTCATCCTCATAACACAGACGAGGATAAGAGGATGTCCGTGATAGGCTGAACACTGCCTGCTGTGAAATGGAGTGTTCCGCCTATCACAGACCAGGAGGCGCGGCTTTTGAACACTGCAATGGTCGCCGTCTGTCTGCATGACACGCTGATCAGGTAGGCAGACGGCGGCTTGCATTTAGTGTTAGTGGTGCCAAGTCATTGCAAGTCATATAGCCCAAGTCAAAGTCAAGTCGCAAGTCATTAGTGACAAGTCAAAGTCAAGTCGAGTCATTTATTGAATTCTGTCAAGCAAGTCGCAAGTCCTCAAACAGGTGACGCAAGTCTGACTTAAGTCAAGTCATGTGACTCAAGTCCCCCACCTCTGCTGGCTAGTATCCATCTAATCAGCCGGAGGCAGCACGATAGGAATAGGAGCTCCATGACCTGTTGATCCGTTTATATCCCTGAGAGGGAACCTGCTTTTTCTGACACTGTGTTCGGTGTTCCGCCAATCACAGACGTCTGCTGGGAAACTGAGGATGAGAGAACGTTCGTGATAGGCGGAGAGTGTCTGCTGAAAATCGCCTATCACGGAAGGGGCCAGGAAGAGACCGCGGGATTTAAATGATGGACGCCGCAGCCTCTCAACTTTTTTTCAGGTACTATTTACAATGTAAAATTTCGCTGACTCGAGTATAAGACGAGGGGGGGACTTTCAGCCCAAAAAAAAGGGCTGAAAATCTCGGCTTATACGGTAAATCCTGTATAATAATGAATGTATATCGTAGTCATCATTAGGACGCAAGTCTTTCTTAGGCACTATTGAAAATTATTCTCTTTGCTGCATGTGCGTAGAGGCATTGCACTACATTTATATAGACTATTTTGGGTACTCCATTATGATATACAAGTGGGATTTTTTTTTTTACATAATTTTATGGGTTACTGTAATTTGAATGAAGTTTTGTAATTAAACTTTAATGCTTGTTGCGCAGCAATTTGCTTTTTGGAGCGTTATTTATAATAGGGGGATGCACCCCATTTTACTGGCACTCTTAAATAGTGCAATCTTTATGTGCAGTACTGAATGTACTTTATAAGATATGAATAATACCAACAGACAGACCGAGAACAAACCCCACAGTCACGCTGATAAGCATATCATTACACATTCCCTTCCATTGGAAAAAAGATTAGGACAAATATGCACTTTCATTAAAATGCGAAGAGTTAAAAACCTGTTCAGAATCCACTGACTTATTTACTAGAGGAGTGATCTATAAAAAAATTAAATAGGATTTTCCTGTAAGTTCTCACTTTCAAATGAAGGCAGCAGCTAATGTCACATCTCCGTGACTTTGGGCAACTTACTTTCCATCCACTGTGTGCATGCACCTGCCAAATATCACATAGCAGAGCATTTACCTACGCACGGCTCCTCCAAATCATATTTGCCTTTCAAGAGATCTAAGCGTTTCCAGCGGGAGCGCAGCAGGGAGAGGTGAGACATGTAAACACACATTTTCAGTAAGTCTTTCTAATTTGTAGTCAAGGCTTGAGTATTGTTAGTATTAACAGTCTTAAACGGCTCTACGCCCGGGTTAAGCTGCCAAGTCAACACATTTCCATGTATGCTGCAATATGCTAATTCTTTCAGCAATTTAAACACGTAGTTAGGCAAATATCATTACAGGTTAAACTTAAACTTGTCAGATCCATCTAACTGTGCATGTTCCATAGTTCCTCTAAATGAAACCTCGGTGATCTAGAAAATAGCACTTCTGAATAGGATATATTCTAGTTTGGAAACATGTCTATTTATTCAGAATAGATCATAAAATGTGCACCTGAGGCTTGAGTTTTTTCCGTTTGACCAAGTGTGGATAATCTAATAAATAATCCAACAGCACGACAAATAATAGTGGGTGAGACCTTGTTCACACGGGCTGCAGCTTGTGAAATAGTCAGAGGTCTACAGAGGAGAAGGATGAACAGCAGACTTTTACAAGCATTGCCAAGCTGTCACCAAGCTTCAAGCATTAGTTTAAAGTGTTCACCTTTCCAGAAAAGGTGAACAAACCCTACACCCCTCTTGGTCCACTCTGTACCTACCTCTGTGGGTGATGAGCTGTCAGTGCCCATTCGGCCGGTGTAGCAGTTCACTGGTTTGAAACCCTCGTTCTTCTTCCCCTTCTTTCTGCAGGGCTTACAGGACAGATTGGTTTGATTCCAATATGTCAAAGTGCTGACCAATCAGAATTGCTCTGATCTGTTCCGGAAGCCTCGCAGAAAGAAAAGGCAGATGAGTGGGGATTTCAAATCAGTGGACTGCCTAATGGTAAATACAGTATATTGTAATATTCTAAGAGGAACTGCACTTTTGTTTTAAAAGAAATAAAACATTCCCCTCTGGGTGATCCATTACAAGGATTTTTACAAACTTTGTTGCAAATTCCTACCTTTTGTTATTCTTAAGAAATAGCTGCGTGTTTGTCTGTGTCCTGGGAGTGGCTTTATAGTTATCAATCAGCTGCTGGGTCTGCATCCCTTTAGATGTGATTTCCCTTTGAGAATATCTCACCAAAATGTACATTATTGTTGCAGGGGATGCTCAAAATCTGATTTGTATATTCGTACAGACGTCTGGGAAAATCAGAAAGTCACACAAGTAGGAAATGACATACCTGGGGGGTGTTCTGTATACTATCTTTGTACAAAATGCCTCCAGGTAGCCATATTTCATTTAAAGAAAATTACAGAGCTGCAGATTGAAAAGGAAAGTTCATTTTTAATAACATTCAATTACAATATGACCTGAGTTGCAATTGTATATGCTATATTATTATTTTTTATTTTCTAGCTTTTTTCCCACAAAAGTGGTTACCCTTTAAGAAAGAAATCATATGAGGGCAGTTGGGTTAGTCTTAATCAGCGTTAAACATCATCTGTTACTATGCACTGTAGGGAGATTTTAATTTCTGTCCTAGCTACTATGTCTAATTGAGCTGTGAGCAGGAGAGAAAAAAAATAAGTTAGTGGCATATCATTGCTGCCGAATTGTTATCTCCTAAAACTTAAATCCTGCTCCGGAACATTCTAGAAGGTGTAAACACGATGGGGCTGATTTACTGAAGGCAAATATACTGTGCACTTTGCAAAGAATATTCAATCACATGCCAGGAAAATTAAAAACAGCCTTTTGTTTGTACGTGATTGGATGATGGAAACTTACCCTCTGATCTAGAGCAGCGGTCTCCAAACTGCGGCCCAAGGGCCCGGTGTGGCCCTTTGCATGTTTTGATCCCGCCCTTGGGGCACTATTCCTACCATTGACTCCAACAACGGGACACTATTCCTACCATTGACTCCAACAATGGGGCACTATTCCTACTATTTACTCCAACAGTGGGGCACTATTCCTACAATTTAATCCAACAATGGGGCACTATTCCAACCCTTGTCTCCAACAATGGGGCACTATTCCAACCCTTGTCTCCAACAATGGGGCACTATTCCAACCCTTGTCTCCAACAATGGGGCACTATTACAACCCTTGTCTCCAACAATGGGGCACTATTCCAACCCTAGTCTCCAACAATGGGGCACTATTACAACCCTTGTCTCCAACAATGGGGCACTATTCCAACCATTGTCTCCAATAATGGGGCACGATTCCTACCATTAACTCCAATAATGGGGCATTTTTTACTCCCATTGACACCAGGGCATTTCTACTCTTACTGGCCACAGTCCGGCCCTCTCAATGTCTGAAGGACTGTAAAATGGCCCTTTGTTTAGAAAGTTTGGAGACCCCTGATCTGGAGCAAATGCACTTAAAGTTTAGTAAATTAACCGTCCCGTGTTCATTATTCATAAGCTCCGGCAGTCATTTTGTACTAGGAAAAAGCTGCATCACTGCAAGCATAATATATTGCATACCGATAACTGAAAACAAACAACTATTACAAATGATCTGCCTACAAAGAGATACATGGGGTGCTGGATAAGAATGGTTCTAATCTGTTCCAGGCCTCCCTGACCTCAACATTAAGAAACCAAAAAAGATGTGAAAAAATAACTTAGGCAATTAAAAAAAAAAAATCCCATAGGCCTCACTAAACACATTGGTTAGCTCACACAAAATCATGTGTGAACAAACCCAGCTTAACCACTTAAGGACCGCCGCCTGTACATATACGTCGGCACAATGGCACGGACATGCAAAGCCACGTACCTGTACGTGCCTGCCTTCACGCGGGTGGGGGTACCGGCGGCAGTCCGTTTCGCTTCAGGAGCGATCCGGATCCATAATGAGGGGGCGGCCATTGATTTCTGCGATCGCTCCTGGCGAATGAGAAGCTTCCCTGTGAACTGTAAACACAGGCAGGGGGAAGTGATGTCACTCTCCTCGTGGTGGTCTTTTTGACGGGAACACAGAGGAGAGAAGACATCAAGTAAGTGCACTAACACTACACTGACACCAGGTACACATAGGCACACTTTTCATCCCCCAGTCACCCCCCGTCACAGTATCACTGATTGCAGTGGTCATTTATTTACTGATCACTGCATTAAGTGTCATTTGTGACTGTAAAAAGTGTCAGGGCAGTTAGCTTTAGGCCCCTTTAGGTCCAGGGTAGCCCCCTACCCCCCTAATAAAGGTTTAACCCTTTGATCGCCCCCCAGGTAACCCTTTCACCCCCTTTTGCCAGTGTCACTAAGCGATCGTTTTTCTGATCGCTGTATTAGTGTCGCTGGTGCCGCTAGGTAGCCAGTTATTTTTCTAGGTTCACCGCCAGGTTTTTATAGTCTCAGGTACCCCCATATACAACCTAATAAAGATTTTAACCCCCTGATTGTCCCTAGAGTTAAGTCTTTCACCAGTTATCACTGTATAAGTGTCACTGGTGACGCTGGTTAGCCAGTTAGTTACTTAGGTTCCTCGTCAGGTTTTTATTACCTAATAAAGGTTTTAACCCCCTGATTGCCCCTAGTTATCCCTTTCACCGGTGATCACCGTATAAGTGTTACGGGTGACGCTGGTTAGTTAGTTTGCTTTTTATAGCATCAGGGCACCCGCCATTTATTACCCAATAAAGGTTTAACCCCCTGATCACCCGGCGGGTGATATCAATTAGGTTTTAGCGTCAGGTAGGGTCTGCGGCGCCCCAGGCAGCATAAAGTTAGTGCCAGTAGCGCTAACACCCACGCGCAAAGCATACACCTCCCTTAGTGGTATAGTATCTAAACAGATCAATATCTGATCTGATCAGATCTATACTAGCGTCCCCAGCAGTTTAGGGTTCCAAAAAACACATTGTTAGCGGGATCAGCCCAGATACCTGCTAGCACCTGCATTTTGCCCCTCCGCCCAGCCCAGCCCACCCAAGTGCAGTATCGATCGATCACTGTCACTTACAAAACACAACACACATAACTGCAGCATTCGCAGAGTCAGGCCTGAGCCCTGCGATCGCTAACAGTTTTTTTTGGTAGCGTTTTATACAGTTGCTGACAGCCTAGGTGCTTTTTTACCTGTGAATCTCACTAGTTGTACCAGTAAATTTAGAGCCCAAAATGGCAAATCGAAGGTACACTAGTGAAGAGACCTACACGTTTCTGAGCATGACAGATAGTGAAGAGGAGGTCACACATCTGTTAGAATAAGGCTCAGAATACGATTCTGTAGATGACAGCGGCTCCATGACAGATAGCTCTGACGACGAAGGTGAGGTCCCTGCTAAGGTCAGGCGTACCCGATCCCGATCTTCTGATGTTGTTGAGGTGCAAGAACCGCAGGTCCCTCGTATGGAGCAGAGAGCCAGTACTAGCGCCGCTACTCCTTCTGGTGAACTGGCAAGCACCAGCGGCCTAGTACACCCTGGACGTACATCCAGCACTGCAGTAACACTTGGTGACGTGGCGAGTCCCATAAGTGCAGTTCAAGCTGGCGAGGTGGCAAGCACAAGTAGCGTCCCGCTGCCAGCAAGAAGACGACAAAGGCAGGCCCGTTGTGCCCATAGTGTCCTTCCTGCAGAATTCGCCAATCCTGATTGGGTGCCCACCACTTCTGCAGAACCTGTACTTCCCCCATTCACTGGCCAACCCGGTATTCAGGTGGAAACAGCTGATTTTACGCCACTTGATTTTTACTCACTGTTTTTCACGGAAGATCTCTATAGATCTATTGTGGACCAAATTTATATGCTGGTCAATTCATCGCCGCTAATCCCCAGTTGCCTTCCCTTGCCAGAGATTGGAAACCAGTTACGGTTTCCGAATTTAAGACCTTTCCGGGTTTTTCCCTCAACATGGGCATACATAAATTCACAAAGTTGCAGTCGTATTGGTCCACGCGCCCAATTGACCATATGCCCGTGTTCTCTGCCTCCATGTCCAGGAAACGATACGAGCAGATCTTGCGGTTCATGCACTTCAATGACAATGAACTTTGTCGTCCTCGTGGAGACCCTGAATACGATCGGCTCTACAAAATTCGGCCCCTCAAAAAACCACTTCAACAAACGTTTTGAAGCCTTGTATTCTCCCCATCAAGTTGTCTGTGTTGATGAGTCCCTGATTACAATTTCTGTCCGTTTGTCTTTCAAACAGCACCTTCCCAGCAAGCGTGCCAGATACAGGGTCAAGCTCTATAAGTTCTGTGACAGGGCAACAGGCTATGTATGGAGCTTTATGGTTTATGAGGGAAAAGATAGTGACGTAGAGCCGGAGAACTGCCCAAATTAAATAGGGAGCGCTGGCAAGATAGTGTGGAACATGGTGTCACCCTCATTCGGAAAGGGGTACCACTTGTATGTGGACAATTATTACACGAGCGTGCCACTTTTTAGTCACTTGTTTGATCATCAGATTGGTGCATGTGGCACCGTGCGATCTAATCGCCGGGGCTTTCCCCAGCGGCTTGTAGATTCCCTGGGGGAGAGAGCCTGCTTGAAGTGTAATAATTTGCTCGCTGTGAAGTGGAGAGTTAATAATAATGTTTTCGTTCTTACCTCCCTTCATGCACACACGACAGTCCAAATTCGTACGGCGGCTGGTGTTATGGAGAAACCCCTCTGTGTCCACGAATATAACCAAAATATGGGAGGGGTGGACCTCAACGACCAGTTGGCGCCGTATCTAGTTGACCGTAAGGCCAGACGCTGGTACAAAAAAGTGTCTGTTTACTTATTTCAATTGGCTCTTCTGAACGCTCATGTGCTATACAGAGCTTCAGGCAGGACTTTATCCTTGCTTACATTCCAGGAAGAGATTGTCACAGACCTCTTGTATCCAGGCGGTTCTGCACCTCACCATTCTCAACCAAATGCAGTAAGCCGGCTGCATGAAAGGCATTTTCCGTATGTCCTCGAGAGTACCCCTACCCAACGAGCCCCCCAAAGAAGATGTCGTGTCTGTAGCAAGCGCAAATATAGGCGTCACACCCGTTATTATTGTCCACGCTGTCCTGAAAATCCTGGTCTTTGCATTGTTAAATGTTTTGAACGCTACCACACACTAGTGAAGTTTTAGTGTAGGGCAGTGTTTCCATTATTGTCCACGCTGTCCTGAAAATCCTGGTCTTTGCATTGTTAAATGTTTTGAACGCTACCACACACTAGTGAAGTTTCAGGGTACAGCATTTCACAGACTAGGACACACTTACACAGGGTCTCCCAAGATGCCATTGCATTTTGAGAGAACCGACCCGGTACAGTTGTTCGCTATAAAAAAAAAGTGTAAAAAAATAAATATATAAAATGAATAAAAACAATAGTTGTCGTTTTGTTGTTCTCTCTCTATTGTTCTGCTCTTTTTTACTGTATTCTATTCTGCGATATTTTATTATTATGTTTTATCATGCTTGCTTTTCAGGTATGTAATTTTTTATATACTTTACTGTTTACTGTGTTTTATTGTTAACCATTTTTTTGTTTTCAGGTGCGCCATTCAGCTGCAGCGCGGATTTATTTATCTTGACAGCAACAGCATTTGCTCCCATGATACATAAAGCTGTGACTCCAGTGCTGTAGGAGGAGATTTCACCACCACAGTTAAAAAAAAGAGCATATATGCCGAAGCATGGGGGCAGCAGGGGCGGAGGAGCGATTTTGCTCCTAATGCCGCGTACATATGGTCGAAATTCCGACGGAGGCTTGCCCGTGGAAAAGTCAGACCGTGTGTACGCTGCATAACTTTTTATGCCACGTACATACGGTTGAAATTCCGACAGAGGCTTGCCCATGCAAAAGTACGACCGTATGTACGCGGCATAACTTTTTTGCGGGAGGATGCCCCCATGCTTCGGGATATATATATTTTAGGCACAGGTTGCGTTAAAAAATGTTTTATTTTTTACAATTTTTTTTGGGCATTTGCTTTGCAGGTATGGTATGGTATGGTAAGGTCTTTCTGTTATACTGTAATGTTACTTTGTTTTAATGTTAACCATCATTTGCTTAGCAGGTACGCCATTCAGTTGCAGCACGGATTTATTTATCTTGACAGCAACAGCGTTTGCTCCCATAATACGTAAAGCCCTGACTACAATGCTGTAGAAGGTGATTTCACCACCACAGTTAAAAAAAAAAGAGCATATATGCCGAAGCATGGGGGCAGCAGGAGCGATTTTGCTCCTAATGCCGCATACATACGGGCGAAATTCCGACGGACGTGGAAAAGTCCGACCGTGTGTACGCGGCATAACTTTTGCGGGAGGATGCCCCATGCTTCGGCATATATAAATAGTGCATGTATGCCCATCATTAGAAGTGGGTGGATGAAGGGAGGTATTCTAATGGTGGGCATACCCACCGATCAATCTCTTTTTTTCGTTCAGCCAACAGGCTGTATGAAAAAAAAAAGATTACAATATATGTCCAAGGACCAGCAACATACTGGTATGTTGATGGACTTTGAATGGTTATACCAGAATGATGCCTGCAGGTTTAGGTATCATCTTGGTATCATTCTTTTCAGCCAGCGGTCAGCTTTCATGTAAAAGCAATCCTAGCGGCTAATTAGCCTCTAGACTGCTTTTACAAGCAGTGGGAGGGAAATGTCCCCCCCCCCCGGATATAAACAGCGCCATTGGGAAAGCATTTTATCCCAATTTTTTCAAAAAAAGAGTACCTGTCACTATCTATTGCTAGCATAGGGGATATTTACATTCCCTGAGATAACAATAAAAAATATTTAAAAAAAAATAAAAATGGAAGGAACAGTTTAAAAATAAAATAAAAAAGCAAAATAAATATTAAAAAAAAGCACCCCTGTCCCCCCAGCTCTTGCGCAAAGGCGAACGCAAGCATCGGTCTGGCGTCACATATAAACAGCAATTGCACCATGCATGCGAGGTATCACCGCGAAGGTCAGATTGAGGGCAGTCATTTTAGCAGTAGACCTCCTCTGTAAATCTAATGTGGTAACCTGTAAAGGCTTTTAAAAATGTATGTAGTTTGTCGCCACTGCGTGTTAAAGGATGTCGTGTTTGGTATCCATGTACTCGTCCTAAGATCATCTTTTTTATTTCATCAAAAATTTGGCCAATATAGTGTGTTTTAGTGCATTAAAATAAAAAAGAAAAAGTGTATTTTTCCCCCAAAAAATGCGTTTGAAAAATTGCTGCGCAAATACGGTGTGGAAAAAAAATGTAACACCCACCATTTTAATCTGTAGGGTCTTTGGTTTAAAAAAATATATAATGTTTGGGGGTTCAACGTAATTTTCTTGCAAATTTTTTTTTTTCATGTAAACAAAAAGTGTCAGAAAGGGCTTTGTCTTCAAGTGGTTAGAAGAGTGGGTGATGTGTGACATAAGCTTCTAAATGTTGTGCATAAAATGGCAGGATAGTTCAAAACCCCCCAACAAATGACACTATTTTGGAAAGTAGACACCCCAAGCTATTTGCTGAGAGGCATGTCGAGTCCATGGAATATTTTATATTTTGACACAAGTTGCGGGAAAAACACAATTTTTTTTGTTGCACAAAATGATATATTGCTCAAACATGCCATGGGCATATGTGGAATTACACCCCAAAATACATTCGGCTGCTTCTCCTGAGTATGGGGATACCACATGTGTGAGACTTTTTGGGAGCCTAGCCGCGTACGGGACCCCAAAATCCAAGCACCTCCTTCAGGCTTTCTAAGGGTGTAAATTTTTGATTTCACTCCTCACTGCCAATCACAGTTTCGGAGGCCATGGAATGCCCAGATGGCACAAAACCCCCCCAAATGACCCCATTTTGGAAAGTAGACACCCCAAGCTATTTGCCGAGAGGTATGGTGAGTATTTTGCAGATCTCGATTTTTGAAAATTGAAAAAAGAAAAAAATATATATATATATATTTTCTTTCTTCATTTTCCAAAACCAATGAGAGCTGTAAAATACTCACCATGACTCTCAGCAAATATCTTGGGGTGTCTACTTTCCAAAATGGGGTCATTTGGGGGGGGGGGGGTTTGTGCTATTTTGGCATTTTATGGCCTTCAAAACTGTGATAGGTAGTGAGGAGTGAAATCAAAAATTTGCGCCCTTGGAAATCCTGAAGGCGGTGCTTGGTTTTTGGGGCCTTGTACGTGGCTAGGCTTTCAAAAAGTCCCACACATGTGGTATCCCCATACTCATGAGAAGAAGCAAAATAGATTTTGGGGTGCAATTCCACATATAACCATGGCATGTGTGAGCAATATATCATTTAGTGACAACTTTATGAAAAAAAAAAAAGTTTGTAATATTCCCGCAACTTGTGGCAAAATATAAAATATTCCATGTGCTCAACATGCCTCTCAGCAAATAGCTTGGGGTGTCTACTTTCCAAAATGGGGTCATTTGGGGGGTTTTGTGCCATTTTGGCATTTTATGGCCTTCGAAACTGTGATAGGTAGTGAGGAGTGAAATCAAAAATGTGCACCCTTAGAAATCCTGAAAGTGGTGATTGGTTTTCGGGGCCCCCGTACGTGGCTAGGCTCCCAAAAGTCCCACACATGTGGTGTCCCTGTAGTCAGGAGAAGCAGCAAAATGTATTTTGGGGTGCAATTCCACATATAACCATGGCATGTGTGAGCAATATATAATTTAGTGACAACTTTTTGTAAAAAAAATATTTATTTTTTGTCATTATTCAATCACTTGGGACAAAAAAAATAAAAAATATTCAATGGGCTCAACATGCCTCTCAGCAATTTCCTTGGGGTGTCTACTTTCCAAAATGGGGTTATTGGGGGGGGGTTGTACTGCCCTGCCATTTTAGCACCTCAATAAATGAGATAGACAGTCAGAAATTAAAAGCTGTGTAAATTCCAGAAAATGTACCCTAGTTTGTAGACGCTATAACTTTTGCGCAAACCAATAAATCTGCGCTTATTCATTTTTTTTTTACTAAAGACATGTGGCTGAATATATTTTGGCCTAAATGTATGACTAAAATTGAGTTTATTCGATTTTTCTTATAACAAAATTAGAAAATATCATTTTTTTTCAAAATTTTCGGTCTTTTTCTGTTTATATTGCAAAAAATAAAAATCGCAGAGGCAACCAAATACCATCAAGAGAAAGCACTATTTGTGGGGAAAAAAGGACGCAAATTTTGTTTGGGTACAACATTGCATGACCGCGCAATTACCAGTTAAAGCAGCGCAGTGCAAAATTGTAAAAAGACCTCTGTTCCTTAGGCTGACAAATGGTCCGGGGCTGAAGTGGTTAAACAAATTTTACAGGCATATTTAACCACTTCCCCCCAAGAGGCCATCATATGACATCCTGGGCTTTAAATGGAGATATCTGAATGATGCCTGCAGCTGCAAGCATCATTCAGATACTGTTTTTTTAAAAGCCCTCATAGAGACATCCTCCCCCCTGCTGCCCTCCGGTACTTCTCTTGGCTCATCCATGCAATTGGCATGCCGGAGAAATACAAGGATGGACGGCAGCAGTTTACCATAGAGCTGGTCGAGGACCAGATGGTCCCTGGCAACCTCTATGACCCTCAGAGGCTGGAAGCAAAAAAACACTCACATAAAACATGAAGAAACACAGCATATCGTCCATGAGCGGCGAGCTCGTAATCCCACGTTACTTCCAAGCCCTGATGAAGTCACGTGGTCGTGACGATACGCGTCAGAATTGGTTGACAGGCTACCGGAAGTGACGTGGGAATAGAAGCTTGGCATTTGTGGATGATATGCTGTGTTTCTTCATGTTTTATGTGAGTGTTTTAATTTGACGTTGTGCTAATAAACCTACCAAACGATATTACACCATCTGGGCATCCCCTGTCATTCAATTACATCTACTTGAAAGAGCTAAACTGGTTGAAGAACATCAGCAGGAGGAACTCATCTGGAGTGTCAGCTAGCGTCACAAGTAAAAGAAGAAAGTATGGACGTGTATTTGGTTTTATTAGCCTTGAAAAAGGTATCATATCTGCTGCTTCCGACAAAAATTTTGAAATATTTCTTATGTTTTTGTATGTTATGTTTTAAGTCTTATAGCGCAGTTTCTTTCCCTTTTTTTCCATCATATCTAAAACACAATTTAAAAAATGATCTAGCTTTCTGGATATTTGCTGCCATCATGTCTATGAATGCTCTAGCATCGTCTTTGTCCCAACAAAGAGAATTCGCCATGTCTGCAAGGTGTGAGTGAATTTCACTATGTTTCTGGAAGACGTCTGCTGGAATAACACTGTTTAACATACACAAAGTGTCCCGAAGGTCTGGGAACTGTTTTCACCATGCTTGGCCTGCAGTCAGCCAGCGAGAGCACCAGCTCACAGAGTGGCAGGAACACAGACCAGCTGAATAAACAATGACATGTTAGAGAGAAAGTTGAAAAAAAAAATTCAATCTGCTTTCGAGATCCTGCCTGTCCCATACTTGTTAACACGGCTGTTCCAGCCCAATCTCACATAATCCGTAATGAATACCTTGTGTTAACAAACCTTTGGAAAAGAAAAGTCAATATTTCATTTTACAGTACGCAGCAAAATTAATTTTAGAGATCGTGTTGTAGAAGCAGCGCAAGACATGTTCATCTTGATCTTAGCATAGAACCTGATGGCCAACTCTGACCCGTGAAGACTTTTGAAGAAGATAGTTAAGTAGGGCTGCAATTCACCTTGAAAGCACTTATATCTTTGGTAAAGATCTTGCAGAAATCTTGTAAGAAGCATGGAGTAATTGGAAAAGGATTACGTAACACACAGGTGTTTCGGCAGACCCATACAGCTCAGTCCATGCAGAAAAAGACATCATTAAAACCAAACCTTAGAAGGACCTACAAAATCCACATGAGACTAAACACTAAAACATTCTTTGGAATTGAAGGATTATTAAGCATGTCACAATGGTGTTTATTTCGTTTAACAAGTCCAGCTACACTAGCTCGACCACAGAAGACACCATGCTGGAAACTCTTAGGAACTTGCTATGCACGGATTCAGTGATGGCGGCTTTCCTCCATGTCCTTACTATGTCCACACACTTGGAATAACATTAAAGAGGAACACCAGGTATAGGGTGGATAAAAGAGAGGTTTGTATTACTGTCTGTGCCCCCACTAAGCAGATTTCCCAGTACTTGCTCTTCTGATAACCAGGGTATTTCTGTGACCTGAATCATCTGTTTTCCTTATTTGGAAGACATTCTACATATGCCCCCTCTATGATATGTGGTACTCCATAGAATATACAAAGACTGAACTCCAGGAAACTAAACAGTAAGTATACCTTGTAGCAATGCCTTGGTTGATCAAAGTCAGGACGTGAGAGAAAATGTACCCAATCGGGACACAGACGGCAACATAATTAAAGGGGTTCACCTTTTCACACACAAATGAAAAGGTGAACTAAACTCTGAACATCCTGGCCACCCCTCCAGACCCCACACACCACATACAACAGCCCTGGAGTGAGTACCATCCAAATGGTCGCCCTTTCAAGCACTTATTAGTTAGAGCAACCATGTGACTGCGCTGAATAACGAGACACACTTCTTACTCTTACTTGGTCACCCTACCCACAGAAGAAGCTTCAATTTGCCCTTTTCATTGGTCAGCAGGGTCATTTGGCTGTCATTGCTAGCATTATGATCGATACTCACTGCAGGGCTGTGGGCTGTGTTTTTCAGTGCACAGACCGCAACACTAGCAGCGTGGGGTCTAGAGATGTGCTCGGGATATTTGAAGTTAGTAAGCTTTTTCATATTTTGTGAAAAGGTGAACTTTACCTTTCAAGACACTGATTCTAATCCTACATTATTAAAAACTGGAAAAAATATTTAGTTGGAGAGAAGAGACTTTCTCTGATCTACAACTGAACAACTTATCAGTTGCTTTACATTAAAATTTTAAAACCATGCACGTTTAGGAGATATTTACAGTACCTACAAGTTAGGCTTACCTGTGGATAAAACATATACAGATTAACTCAAAGCGGAGCTCCACCATTTATTTGTTTATTAAAAGTCAGCAGCTATAAAAAGCATAGCTGCTGAATTTTAATAAACCGACACTTACCTGCCCCACGGTCCAGCGATGTGGCCGCCCGGAGGCTCGCTCCTTCCCCCCTCCTCGGCGCCGTCATACTAACTGTGGGCACCCAGCCGTGACAGCTTATGCTGGAGCTGCAACTTAGATAGGGGTTTGATTCTACATATAGTCTGGTTCTGCCCAATGATCAAACCTATCAAGAGACAGAGAAGTCTCTTAAAAGTTCACGGACTTTAGTATTCTCACGATTCAGCCTTTTATTTATTTTTTACGGTACCATTCAAGAATACCCAACAAAACATACAATCAATTCATCCTTTTTGTCACCTCCTAGATGCTGACAAATCCTGCATAACAATCACATGGAGAGATTCTTATCCTCCATTGATATTCATGTGGTTACACAAGGTGGAAGATATCAAAAGGATGGAAGATCTGCAATGAATTGCAAATCTCATAAACCCAAATTTTATTTACAACAGAAAATAGAAAACATATCAAATGTTTGAACTAAGAAAATGTACCATTTAAAAAAATAAAAAAAATAAGGTAATTTTAAAATTGATAGCAGCAACACATCTCACAAAAGTTGGGACAGGGTCATGTTTGCCACAGTGTAGCATCCCCACTTCTTTTAACTACACTCTAACTGTTTGAGCTGAGCTGAGACTGTCAATCAGTTGGAGCTCCTTCCTCTGTCACATTTTCTCTTGGTGTCAGGAAAACTTGTCAGAAGGGACTCATGCTGATAGAGGAAGGAGGCAGCAGAGAGAAATTAAACTTAGCGCTCCTAATTGAGACAAGTACACACTATAGAAGGATATGCTGTGTTTTTCAACCATTTTAAGATAAAAGGTAGGGTGATCACTTTGTAGTGTCAGCAAGCTTCATCCAGAATGCAGAAACCCTAAAACAAGAAGTGTTATCACTAGGTGAAAAAAGGGAAAAAAAAAAAAAGCCTAAGAAAAAAACAAACAAATGCAGACACCTGATTTTAGGATTGGAAATCTGCAATATATTACATTTTTGTTTTGTTGTTTAACACTTCTTTAATTCTATCCAAAAAAAGGGGCCTGAAACCCCACTGTAGGTTAGAGCAGGCATGCCCAAAGTCTGGCCCGTGGGCCAATCGCGGCCCGCAGTCTGGTTTTGAGTGGCCCGCCTGGTTATCTAAACCAGCCTTTCAAAGGTTCTCAGGTGTGCCGCCAGATCAGGGGAGAGAAGGGCTGTCAGATGAGCCCGATCTCCCGACCCCCTGCCAAACTATACATCAGCACTGTGAGAAGCTCCGTCAGCCTCAAAAGTGAAAGTGCAGGGGAGTGTGCTGTGCTCTCCGCTTCCCCCTACAGTGCAGTACCCGGCTGAATGAGGAAACTGGAAGGTACTGTCCTGTGTGCTAGGAGCTAGATTAGTTTGAAAAGGGCTTTATACATGTGTCTGTGCATGTGATTGTCTGTCTGTGTGAGTGTGTGCGTGTGTTCGTGTGTCTGTATGTATGTGTGCTCGTGTGTCTGTATGTATGTGTGCTCATGTGTCTGTATGTATGTGTGCTCATGTGTCTGTATGTATGTGTGCTCATGTGTCTGTATGTATGTGTGCTCATGTGTCTGTATGTATGTGTGCATGTGTCTGTATGTATGTGTGCATGTGTCTGTATGTATGTGTGCATGTGTCTGTATGTATGTGTGCATGTATCTGTATGTGTGTGCATGTGCGCATTTGTCTGTGTGTGTGCATGTGTGTGTGCGTGCATTTGTCTGTATGTGTGTGCATGTGTCTCTATGTGCATGTGTCTGTATGTGTGTGTGTATGTTACTTTTAATACGCGCCCCCCCACATTCCTGTACCATCAGAACTGCTTTTGTAGGGCTTGTTTTTGATAGCAGCCAGGACTGCTGCTCCTCTGAAAAGCAATCCATGCACAGATCGCTTTTCAGAGGCATTTGACAAGTGGTAAAGAGGCATTATGCTGCCTCCTCACCACCTGTTTTAAGCCCGTAAATGCAGCATCACTATACCGCAACCGTGCAATGCACACAGTTGCGGGGTAGTTGCAGTGCAGCCCCATTCAGCCTGGGTATACCTCCAGTTTCCGCCACAGCATGTGTACACCCCCAGCTGCTGCCTCTGCAGCTAAAGGGGGAGAAGTTGGGGGTGGTAAAAACAGCTCAACCATGTGGTTTTACTGCCCCTCCAACCTGACATGTGAACAAGCCCTTGGTTTACACATCTGGCAGGGAAAGAAATCCCTGACCTTTTTTTTTTTAATTGCACTGCACCAAAAGCACCCTACGTTTTCCAATGTGTGGGGTACCATTAGGAATTAACGGTACCCCTAAGGAGCAGAGCATTCGTCTGTGTCGGGAAGAAGCGCGACAAAGGCAAGAGAATTCTTGTTGGGCAGTGTATTAGTGCTCGAACGAACACACTTAGACAGAATTTTAATGGTTCAAAGAATGTCAGGCAAAATAGTCGGCCCTCACGCATGTTCACTTCATCAAATCTGGCCCTCTTTGAAAAAAGTTTGGACACCCCTGGGTTAGATATATGAAAATTGTTTTATATAGCGACATACTGTATGTTACAACGCTTTCAAGCTGTAGTTTCCCCAGAGCTTCATGTAATTACCATATTGATTCTTTAGTGTTTGGGAACGTGGAACCTAACCAATATAGACTCCTTTCCTAATCACATACATAAAAGTAAAAAAACAAAGAACTATTTTCCATGTCAAATACTTGTAAAGTATTTAAGTACCATCCCCTGCTGTGCTCTATGGCTGCACATAATTAAAAGGGTGACAATAGTTTTCACAAAGAGCAAATGGCAAGCCTTTCTATCGGTTTATGACTTGCTTTGGAAATGTGCAAGGTTAGGTGTAATTCACGAATGTGAAATATACAGTACAATATAATATTCCCAACACTGGCACATATATAACTATAAATAATTTATGACCAGGCTTACTTGGGGGCTACCCTGCTCCATTATGTACATCTTTGGCCTGATTTAACGAGCATTGCTAATTTGAATGGGCTGCCTAACACACCAAAGTGCACCAAAAAATACGTTTTTTTAACCTACTGTAAAATCTTTTTCTTAGACCACATTGAGTGGAATTAGGATATAGTCAAGTTTTACTACCTCTTACAGGAGGTTTGGAGTAAAATAATAAGCCAGACACCATACAATCCTAACTAGCATGCTTCACTTTTGTGGAAAAGCAGTACCAAGGGCAAGAACAAAAATACAGAGGGGTGGGACCAGTGTCCCATATTTTCATTGAAAGCATACAAAGAAAGAGAGCGCAAAGCTGCCCTAGTGTGATACTGTTTTTAATAAGAAATAATAAATAAAAATACGAGGGTTGCACTCACAGACATAGAATGTAAATTCACATGTACAGCTCAATTCAAGCCTCCTCTCCTGGGCTGTGTAGATCAATTGGCTCACAAGGATTAGCGTTAAAGTTTTGGGATGTTGATGTTAATGCTATGAATCTGCTTCCTCATCTCATCCGCTATACAGCACTCACACGGACCAGCCGGCGCTGCGTGACGTCACTCGTGGCTGGAGAGGGGAGTCGAGGTGAGTGTGCTGTCTCCTCTAACACACGGTAAGAATGGTTGCTATGACTACATGTTTCGGAGGAGCAGCCTCTTTCTTCAGACATGTATTTTCTTTGTCCATTGAGGGACACAGGAATTCCAATATATTTGGGACATCAGAACAAAAGCAGTCCAACTTATGAGAGGGCAATAGCCGCTGACAGGTCACACACGGTAAAACACGGTAAGAACGGTTGCTATGACTACATGTTTAGGAGGCCTCCTTCTTCAAACTTGAAGCATGTTCTGTGCTCACGGTTGGGCAGGTCCTGCAAGGTTTCTATCCAGCTCCAGGGACACTAGGTGCTGTTTTTTTTCTAAACCTCATTTTTTTTTCTAGTGCAACATTTCAACAGTCTGGGGTTGCAGAACAAAAGCAGTCCAACTTATGAGAGGGCAATAGCAGCTGACAGGTCCAAAAGAAGGGTCTGGGAACTGTCTGCAACTTAGACCAACCTGAAGAACCAAAGGCTGAGATCACCGCCAGGGGGGAGTGATTTCCCCCAAGGGAAATTAAGCTTTAACAAGTGAGAGGTAGACTAGATATCCAAAGAATATAAGATCCTAACAGCGCATAAGCCAGTGAAGATTGCAAAGTGCCCCTTAAGACTAGGGAAGAACCCAAAGCTACAATACCAGGAAAACAGCTTGACTGAAGGGGTAGGGTGCCCACTAAAAAGGTAGACAGGAGTAAGTATATACTGCAACCCCAGACTGTTGAAAGGTTGCACTAGAAAAAAAAAAAATTAGGTTGAGCAAAAAAACAGCACCTAGTGTCCCTGAAGCCGGATAGAATCCTTGCAGGACCTGCCCAACCGTGAGCACAGAACATGGTTTTAGGAGCCTCCTAACCCGCCCCTGTCCAACAAAGTGTCTATAACCAAAAAAAGAGGAGCAGGGACTTAGCCTCACCACTAAGAACATTAACTGATTAAGGCCAGAAAAAGGAAGATATCAGCCACAGAAGAAGGACCAATCCCCAGGTGATCAGGAAAGCCTCCGGACATACTCAATCTCCAATAAGGGGCGCCTCCAGCAGGAGCCTAGCAAGTTCCACCTGCTGACAATTAATGGTGGCACAAAGTCCTCCAGTGATGATCTCTGCCATGCAGGAGATGAGTAGCTTGGTGTATAGACCTCTTCCTTTGGTGGGGAGACCACCAGTTATAAAAAGCTAGATGTCAATGCATTGTCTTTAAGGAAAAATTAAGTCAATAGTGGTACTCTTATGACTCGCACACACGACCAGTTTACCCGTTGGAAAAACTGCAATGAGAGCTTTTGGCCCGGGAATCCCGGCCATGTGTATGCTCCATCTGAGTTTTTCCCGACGGGAAAACTGCCAGAAAAAAAAAAAAAAAAAGAGCAGGATATCTTTTTTCCCCGTCATATAAAAATCCTAGCAGGAAAACCGTTTGTCTGTATTCTTTTCCGACGGGAAAAAAACAGCGCATGCTCGGAAACAATTTGACGCATGATCGGAAGCATAGAACTTCATTTTGTCGGCTCATCGTAGTCTTTTACGTCACCGCGTTCTTGGCAGTCAAAAGTTAACCGGACTTTTGTGTGACCGTGTGTATGCAAGGCAGGCTTGAAAGGAATTCTGTCTGGAAAAACCATTGTTTTTTTATCCGACGGGAAAACCGGTCATGTGTACAAGGCATTAGCGTTCTCCAACATGGGACTCTAAGACCTCCCTGGAGGCAAAGGTCATGCAAACACCCAGTACTAGCTAGTTGTAGGGAGCCAAAATGAAGCCCCAGACATGGGGACACCCTGGTAGGAGGGGTAAACATGACGGTTGATGAAGGGTCCAGGCAGTATTGCGGTTCACATGGGACAGTTATCTGCGTTGTGTGGCTAATTACTTCCAAAACGTCATGCCAATATTGCATTATAGCCGGACAGGTCCAGAAGCTGGTAATAAAATCCCCATTTTGAAGCAGTCAGCCCCAGCATGTTGGAGAATGCGAGAAAGCCATCTTGTGGAGCCTATATGGGGTATAATATGCTCTGTGTAGAATTTTGAATTGGACCAACCTGTCCCTGGCTGAGACTAGAGAGAAGGAAATATCCCAAATCTCCATCCAGTCCTCGTCTCCTAGTCCTGGGACATCCACAGACCATTTGTGGCGAAGAGAGGATAGCTCTGGACTGGCAGCCACCAACAAATAGCCATACAATTGGGTTGTGGGTTTCTCCAGACCCCGAACTCAGAGAATAGACTCCAACTGAAGCCTCGTACACACGAACGAGTTTCTCGGCAAAAACTAGCAAGAAACTTGCTGGCAGAGATTTTTTGCCGAGAAATTTGTTCGTGTGTATGGTTTCTCGTCAAGAAAAGCGACAAGAATCTCGACGAAAAAATAGAAAACATGCTCTCTATTTTCTCGTCGAGATTCTCGTCAGCCTGTTTCTCGACGAGAAAATTGTGTGTGTGTACACTTACCTTTTCGCCGGGAAGCCCGCGCATGCTCGAAATGACTTTGACGCATGCGCGGTAGCTTCCTAGGCATAGATAGGGTATACCAAGATGGCGGCGACGGCATCGAATGTGACGAGCGCATGCTCGTCGTAGTCGATGACGTCACCGCGTACGCTCCATTCAAAGAACCGCGGGTTCTTTGAATCGAGCGTGTGTACACTCGGCCGGGACAATTTTCTTGTCCAAGAATCTCGTCGAAAAAAACAACATGTTTTTTTCGACGAGAATCTCGGCCGTGTGTACGAGGCCTCAGAGTAGGAGAGAGAGATTTGTTGACCCAGGAATTGGCATCTGAAGGCATGGGAAACCTGGAGGTACCTAAAGTGGTAATGTGCAGGTAAGTTACATTTAGAGCTGCAGGTTTGGAAGAGGAGCAGATCAGAGTTACTTATGATATGCTTCAGTGTTTTAATTTGGTATGAGGGATAGAGTTAAGATGTGGGAGGGTGGGGTAGAGAGGGGTATGAGGGGATAGGGTATTAAGAGAAAGATATTTCAAGGCCGTGCCCACTCTCCAGGCCTGGACGGTGGTATGCATGGAGGGAGTAAGAATGAGGAGACCTAGGTTCCCTAAACAACAGGGATTGCAGGGCCTCCAGGGATCCTAAAATTGAGGCCTCCAAAACAACAGAGGAATTGGTAAGGTCAGGCTGTAGCCACCAATGATCTGTGACCAGTTGTGTTGCTAAAAAGTACTTAAACAGTCTGGCATGGCCAGTTTGCCCCCTGTTCATTGGCCGGGTAAGGGTAGTATATTTATACCTGGGTGGTTGGGTTCCCCATATAAATGACATGAACAGACGTTTAAGTGATACAAAGAAGGTTTGCGGAAGCCTTTGCGGGGAGTTCCTGAAAAGGTAAGCACATTTGGGGAGTACCTTCATCTTAAGAAGGTTAATACGCCCAACTAATGAGAGGGGAAGGTTACTCCATGCCTTCAGTTTAGATTTGAGTTCAGCCAACACTGGGTCTAGGTTACCATTTTAATGTTTAAAATGGAAAGCCAGGCTTGCTGGTGACCAATAGCTACCAATGATAAGCAGGTGTTAGGCCCTTCAAAGAGGTGCTGACTGCAAGGGACAAAAAAATGGACCTTCTTCACGTTGTCTGAGCATTTCATGGTGGAAATGCCAGGAAAAGGCACTAAGATTTAAACTAGGGCCAACACTTTGAAAATTAAGCAGTAACCTCATTTTTTTTTTGTTAGGGAACAGCCAGAATGTCAGGGAACCCCACTGGAGAGTACAATGTTCTACAAGAGAATGTAACAGTACCCAAGGAAAGATGATTCTCCTGAGGAAGAATGTGAGTATCCTGATGGGGTACACCAAAATCCAAGTACCCATTTGGAGAGAGACAATGGGTCCTGGAATATGGGGAGCCAAAGATGATCAGGAAAGTTGCATTGTTTTGTGAAGAAATGCAAGAGATTTCTTCAGTAAGAGGCAACTGAAGGAGGTGCCAGAGACAAGGAGTAAGCCCGTTAGTTAAAAGGAGTTTCCTCTACACCAAAATGTGGGTGATGAAAACAACCAAATGATGGGGCTTATTTTACTCCTACTTTCCCTTTAGTGTGTGTTGTAGTAAAAAAAATACAGCACAATCAAACTTTCAGAAATTTAAGTGCATTACCCATACATTAATTATTATTAAATAGACTGCCTTGCTCAATGCACTTTACTTAAATTCAAAAACAAGTTGCTACTGTGCAGCCCTCTGGAAGTGTAGAGGGCTAAACTTGAGGCCCTCTAAAATTTTCAAGTTGATCACCACTGACATATAGTTGGAAATAGATTGTCATTTAAAAGGCACCTCTGTGTGGTTCAACTCTTGAGAATGTGCAATATATCATTTATCACAGTATCTCTGTTTCGTTAAAAGGGAACAAACATGGTCAAAATAAATCAAGCTTTATATCATGTGGAGGCAGAGTTATTTACCTGTTTGCGCACATATTCAACCAACAGCTCTAACTGACGAGGATCATCACAACGCATATTAAAAAGATTTCGCCAAAGAGCAGCAGACAGAACACGATCATCGGATATAATTCCCTACAAAAGAAAATGAAAAGTCTTGATGCCTTGGCAGTCAGTATAAAAGATCCAGCTTTATCTAATGACATGATGCCAAGATCAACTGCTGCAGCAATCACAAATGAGTTTATTTCCAGTTCAGTATAGTCAGCCATATAAAAATCTATTTTTGATTAGCTTCTCTGCAAATCATGTTACTGAACATAAGCCTAATATTGTGACAAAGCCTTGTAAAAATAATTTCCACAGTGATTATTATAACAGATGAATGCATCGACCGATAGACAATTCTTGATTATCTATATTGCATGGTTTAAAATCAGCATGAAGGCCTTTAAAATTGTTCTGTAGGGAGAATATTATTGGGAGTCTGCCAATCAAAGCAATGATGCATATAATGTAGCAATCTCCACCTGCCTACAGTGCCTTGAAAAAGTATTCATACCCCTTGACATTTTTCACATTTTGTCACGTTACAACCAAAAACATAAATGTATTTTATTATGACGTTATGTGATAGACCAACAAAAAGTGGCACATAATTGTGAAGTGGAAGGAAAATGATAAATGGTTTTCAATTTTTTTGACAAATAAATATGTGAAAAGTGTGGGGTGCATTTGTATAATGCCCCCCTGAGTCAATACTTCGTAGAACCACCTTTCACTGCAATTACAGCTGCAAGAATTTTTGGGGATGTCTCTACCAGCTTTGCACATCTAGAGAGTGGTATTTTTGCCCATTCTTCTTTGCAAAATAGCTCAAGCTTTGTCAAATTGGATGGAGAACATCTGTGAACAGCAATTTTCAAGTCTTGCCACAGATTCTCAATTGGATTTAGGTCTGGACTTTGACTGGGCCATTCTAACGCATGAATATGCTTTGATCTAAACCATTCCATTGTAGCTCTGACTGTATGTTTAAGGTCGTTGTCCTGCTGGAAGGTGAACCTCCACCCCAGACTCAAGTCTTTTGCATATTCTAACAGGTTTTCTTCTAAGATTGCACTGTATTTGGCTCCATCCATGTTCCCATCAACTCTGACCAGCTTTCCTGTCCCTACTGAAGAAAAGCATCCCCACAACATGATGCTGTCACCACCATGTTTCACGGTGGGGATGGTGTGTTCAGGGTGATGTGCAGTGTTAGTTTTCCGCCACACATAGCGTTTTGCCTTTAAGCCAAAAAGTTCAATTTTGGACTCATCTGACCAGAGCACCTTCTTCTACATGTTTGCCGTGTCCCCCACATGGCTTCTCACAAACTGCAAATGGGACTTCTTATGGCTTTCTTTCAACAATGGATTTCTTCTTGCCAATCTTCTATAAAGGCCAGATTTGTGGAGTGCACGACTAATAGTTGTCCTGTGGACAGATTCTCCAACCTGATCTGTAGATCTCTGCAGCTCCTCCAGAGTTACCATGGGCCTCTTGGCTGCTTCTCTGATTATTGCTCTTTAGATATTTATTTGTAAAAAGGTTTAAAAACCATTTATCATTTTCCTTCCACTTCACAATTATGTGCCACTTTGTGTTGGTCTATCAAAAAAATCCCCCAAAAAAAGACATTTATGTTTTTGGTTGTAACATGACAAAATTTGGAAAATGTCAAGGCAATGTAATACAAGGGTCTGCCCGATTTGATACTAATTGAATTGTTTAGGACTCATATTACCATTTTGGTAAGGCTAATGCCCCATACACACGATCATTTTTCATGCCGTTAAAAATGCCATTAAAAAAAATGGCCATTAAAAATGATCGTGTGTATGCTCCAGAGCATTTTTAACGACGTGAAAAACGGGCATTAAAAATTTCGAACATGCTCTCTTTTTTCACGTTGTTTTTTTTAACGACGTGAAAAACGATAGTGTGTATGCTTTAACGACGTGAAAAAAATGCGCATGCTCAGAATCAAGTATGAGACGGGAGCGCTCGTTCTGGTAAAACTAGCGTTCGTAATGGAGATAGCACATTCGTCATGCTGTAACGGACTGAAAAGCACTAGACTGAAAAGAGCGAATCGTCTCTCAACAAACTTTACTAACATGAAGGGTGGCGCCATTCGAACGGAACTTTCCCTTTATAGTGCCATCGTACGTGGTGTACGTCACTGCGCTTTTCTTGAACATTTTCATTTTTAAAATGATGGTGTGTATGCAAGACAGGCTTGAGAGGAAACAAGAAAAAAAATGACGAGAAAAACGTCAGTTTTAAAAATGACATTAAAAATGATCGTGTGTATGGGGCATAAGAGATTGTATAATGTATGTCCATCTTAAGAAGGGATTTTCACAAACTCTGTGTCTCTTGGAATAAAAAGGCCATCTAAACCATAAATATTTACTGGATTGCAGGCAGATCGATTTTCCAAGCACAGTCAAAGTGTTTGAACAGGATACACAAATATGCAAAAATAGAGATTACTGCTGACAATGAAAAATAAACCTATAGGCTGTCAGCATGAGATTGGTGAATTTTTTTTTCACCAATCTCATGCTTTCCAGCCTGGAGGAGAGATGTGGGGTCTTATTGAGTGATCAAAAAAAAAAGTAAAAAAAAAAAAGTGTTAAAATAAAAAAAAATTCAGTAAAAAAATAATAAAAAAAATGTAAAATGCCCCTGTCCCCGGTAGCTTGCGCTCAGAAGCGAACACACATGCAAGTCCCACCCACATATGTAAACGCCGTTCAAACCCCACATGTGAGGTATCGCCGTGTGCGGTACAGTGCGAGCAACAATTCTAGCACCATAAGAATGATCATAGCGGCAGTTCCGCCACTTGATTGTTCTTATAGGTGGCGGGGGGGGGGACACCCCCCCTCCTGCCGCCATCCGGTGCTTCTCCGGGCACTCTCGTGCTATCGGGGGCCCGGAGAACGAATCGGCCGGCGCCGGATAAGGAGCATAGAGATGACCGGTGACCAGTGCGAGCAACAATTCTAGCACTAGACCTCCTCTGTAACTCGAAAATAGTAACCTGTAAAAAAAATTTAAAGCTTCGCCTATGGAGATTTTTAAGTACCGAAGTTTGGCGCCATTCCATGAGTGTGCGCAATTTTAAAGCGTAACATGTTGTTAGGTATCCATTTACTCGGCGTAACAGCATCTTTCACATTATATAAAAAAATTGGGCTAACTTTACAGTTTTGTTATTTTTTAATTTGTGAAACCGTATTTTTTTCCCCAAAAAAAGGCGTTTGAAAAATTATTGCGCAAATACCGTGCAATGACTGCCATTTTATTCCCTAGGGTGTCTGCTAAAAAAAAATATATAAATGTTTGGGGGTTCTGATTAATTTTCTAGCAAAAAAATGATGATTTTTACATGAAGGAGAGAAATGCCAGAATAGGCCCGGTGGAGAAGTGGTTAAATAGTTTTAGGTAGGAATGCAGTGCAAACAACAAATGCAGGAAAGGGTGGAAACCATCCTTGTATTTTTAGGTGGATTATTCGATTTTGGTGATGTCATGCCCGATCCTATACAATGGAAAACCACTACTAAAATATTATTCTGCATTTTATTTTTTGGTGTAAGACATGTTAAGATGTAAAAAAGTAAAAGTAAAAGGTAATGGTGCTGTTCTGAGGAACTGAATGCTACTTAAAGTGGAGTTCCATCCACTTAATAATCAGACACTCATCTGTCCCACGGTCCAGCGATGCGGGCGTACAAAGCCTTGCTCCTCTCCGAGGTGCCAGCATTCTAACTGGGAGCGCCCAGTTGTGAATTCACAGCCAGGTGCATGCCGCTCTGTGAATGGTCGGGCAAACTTCTGGGACCTGTGATGTGTCCTAGAAGATTTCAGGGAGGGAGGGGGGAGAGGTGAACTTCCATCTGGCGCTGTGGAGACAGGGGAAAAAAATGACATGCCAAGTGTGGCACGTCAGGGGCTCACCTGCACTTAAAGCGTAAGTTCCACTTTTTGGTGGAACTCCACTTTAAAGCGGTATTAAACCCAAAAACAAACAATTATATTGCAGTTTACCATTATTATTATTTTTTTTTTTTAGGCTTTCTTTCCATTATTTTCACCTAGTGATACAGCCAAGTAAGTCTGTTGTTTTTCAACAGAACAAGCTGTCCTGCAAATATAGCAGTTGCAGCAACAGTTTTACTCTTTCGTCCATGGACCGACACAGCTTCTCTATTGACAAAGTGGGTATTATCCGTTAATTAGGAGTGACTAGGCAGAAAAACTTGTAAAAAGTGTTGCATCACACCTTCTACAGTACCGCCCAGGGGGCGGACCCTCTGGGTATACCCTCTCAGTCTGCACATCGCAGATCAGTTTTTTTCTGTCTAGCAAGGAGTAGGACATGGCTCCCTTCGGGCCCATTGGTCCGGGGAAAAAAGATATATATATATATATATATATATTTTTTTTTTGCTACATTTGTTGTTTCCTGCGATCTTCGATCAACTGCCGACTGGGTGACAGGCTGGATCCTCGATCCTTGTAGTCTCCCCAGTTTCGGCCATCGAGCGTGTGCCGACCCTAGCTACGCGCTGGGTTTTCCACGACATGCCCGTCGCTCCACGGGTGGCCGGTGAGCCTACGCTCCAGGGCCTGCATCGGACCGCTCAGCTTCGGCTGACCTTACGGCCGAGTCGCAGCAGCCTGGCCGGTGAGCTTACGCTCCAAGGCTTGCATCGGACCGCTCAGCTTCGGCTGACCTTACGGCCGAGTCGCAGCAGCCTGTCCGGTGAGCGTCATGCTCCAGGGCATACATATGATCGTCCCTTCTGGGTCCAATCACAGCATGCCTGGCCAACAGTCACCTTCCGTGCGCGGACGATGATCTGTTTGGAATGTCTTCCAGCAGAATACATGCAGGATAGGTAAGTAAAACTCCCCTGCCTCGGCTGGGTGATTTAGCTGGACATTCCTGGAGAGATCAAGTAAGTGGTTGTGGCCCCTTTCTTCCCTCTCTCCCTGCCTTTCCCTCCTCCCTGGGCTTCTAGCCAAAGGTTGCTGGGTGCTGGGGTCACCTAGGGGGTCCCACTGGAGCGGGGCTGGCTGTAACTAACATTTAAAAGAAATGTCATTTTTGCTTACCTGTGTTTCTGTGTCTCCATGCTGTCGGCGGCCATTTTGAGGTGGTCCATGCCAAGTTTGGCCTCTTGTAACTGCCTGGCGGCCATCTTCCTGTGGTTCGGCCACACCCACTGGCCCCTATCAGGTGATCGGCGGCCATGTTTGTCCACCCTGTATGCAGATATTGCCGTTCGGCGGCCATCTTTTTGTGGGCTATGGCTGCCTCACCTCTAACTTCTGTCGGCGGCCATTTTCTTAGAGCCCACATTATCTTCCATACAGACGTTTTTGGCAACCATTTTGCGAGAGCCTCCGGCCTCTAGGGTGCATTACACTGGCGCGAAAATTCACAAAGGAAGTGCTGATAAAAGAAGCAGACTGACACAGCAGCAAGGGGACAGCATCACAGGCGCAGCATAGCAGTACCTATCCAGGGTGGTGAGTCCTCTGGGTAACCCAGCATCTCTGCAGCGCAGGAGGGTGGCCTATTGATATCTTGCCTGGAGCCCTGTGAGTGTCAGCGTGTGGTCAGCATGGCATCTGAGCCAGATGTCTTCTCCCCTGAAACACCAGATTTAGCAGCTGGTGTCCCTGAGGTGTCTATGGACGCTATGTCGGCAATCCTAGAGGCGTTTGCTGCCAGGGTGGAAGCAGCACATGGGAATACAGGGGGTAATAAACGCCCCCCTCCCCTGCAATCTTCTGGGGATATTTCTGATGCAGAACCAGGTCCAGCTACGGCTCATGGCCCAGATTCTGATGCATCAGAGACTGCAGACCGTGACCGATCGGACAGTGAGGAGGACTCCAAGTCCAGGTCAGTACGCGAGACGGCTTTGGTATCTGACCTTATTACTGCAGTGCGGGATACGCTAAAGTTGGAAAGGACTGAAGAAGTAGCAGATACTCCAGTCCCCTTTGGGTTTCGTAAACCTGCCCGCACTGCTAAGGTGTTCCCTTGTGTGTCTTATTTTGACAAACTCTTATACAAGGAATGGGAGAACCCACTGAGGGTCTTTACAGCCCCAAAGAGGTTTGCAGTATGGTACCCCTTTGAGGAGAGTTTTCTGAAGATATGGACCTCTCCCCCTATAGTGGACCCTTCGGTGTCCAGACTTAATAGAGCCACCACTATTCCAGTAGAAGGGGCTCCTGTTTTCAAGGACCCTGTGGATAAGAAAGCTGAAGCACTCGCTCGCTACCTATACTCAGTGGTAGGCTCGGCAGTACGCCCGGCATTGGCGGGGGCCCTAGTGTCTCAGACACTTACTGAATGGGCAAAATTGCTACTCCAGGGGTTAAAGGAGCGAGATGCTCCTCCTAATGAGATAACTTTGGCCGACCAGTTGGTCCAGGGCCTTAAGTTTGTCTGCGAGTCAGACATGGATACTATTCCCCTGCTGTCAAGAGCTTCGGTTTATGCAGTAGCAATACGCCGCCTGATCTGGCTAAAGGGCTGGTCTGCGGACCAGACTTCCAAGAAAGCCCTATTGGATCTGCCTTTTAAGGGCGACAGACTTTTTGGGGCTTCTCTGGATGACATCATCAAGGATGCCACAGGAGGTAAAAGCACTTTGCTTCCCCAAACTAGCAAGGGTAGGGGACCACGCCAAGGGCAAGGGCCCTCCTTTACTGCACGTAAGCGTTTTTTTCGCCCCCTTAAGGCGACAGGGAAAAGACCCCAGGCCGATAAAGCACCTGCCCAAGGACAAAAGCGTCCTTGGTCCCGCAGACCCAACAAGCCTGCGGACAAATCTGCGTCCACATGAAGGTCCGCCCCCCACCCAGCTCTCGGGTGGGGGGACGTCTTCGCAAATTCGCGACTCAGTGGACTGCTCTAGTCTCCGACAGGTGGGTTTGCGAAGTAATCTCCTCAGGCTACAAGATAGAATTTCTCTCTTGTCCACCAGACAGATTCATCACCTCCAATCTCCAGCTACTACTGACCCGTCGGGAGGCCCTGTATGGGGCGGTCCAGGGTCTACTGGAACGTGGGGTAGTTATTCCAGTTCCAGAACAGGAACGGGGTCAGGGTTTTTACTCAAATCTGTTCATTGTGCCAAAGAAGGAGGGGGTTCATCCAATCTTGGATCTCAGAGCCCTCAATTGCTTTGTGAAGGTACAAAGATTTCGGATGGAGTCGGTTCGATCCGTAGTCACGGCTCTCCATCCGGGGGACTTTCTGGCCTCCTTGGACATCAAGGACGCATACCTGCATGTCCCCATATACTCCAGACACCAGAGGTTTCTGCAATTTGCTATCGGGAAGAACCACTACCAGTTTGTGGCCCTCCCGTTTGGCCTTGCCTCAGCACCCAGGACGTTCACCAAGGTGCTCGCTCCGATTCTGGCACTTCTAAGACAGCGGGGTCTCGCTATAACAGGTTACTTGGACGACCTTCTGCTGAAGGCCCCTTCAAGCTCAGAATTAGGGGTAAGCATGTCCATTACCTGTCAGACTCTTCGAGACTGCGGTTGGATACTAAACACGCAAAAGTCAGTATTGGTGCCCACTCAACGCCTAGTGTACCTGGGGTTGATTCTGGATTCCTCAGAGGCAAAGGTATTCCTCCCTGTGGAGAAGTTGCAGACCCTCCGGGCTGCAGTACGGCAGCTGACTTCCAGGAATTGGTTGTCACTCCGTTTTTGCATGCGAGTGTTGGGCCTCATGGTAGCCTCCTTCGAGGCGGTCCCATATGCTCAATACCACACTCGAGTGTTACAGAAGGAAGTTCTGTCCAGATGGAACAGATGCCCTTCATCTCTGGATTATCAAATCCGAGTGAGCCACCTAGTCAGGAGATCCCTGGTATGGTGGCTGACAGCACCGGCTCTAATGGCCGGGAAGTCATTTCTTCCGGTTTACTGGATAGTGATCACGACGGACGCCAGCCTTACAGGTTGGGGGGGGAGTCTGGGGTGTCCAGTCGGCGCAAGGTCGCTGGACCCCAGAGGAAGCCCTCCTGCCGATCAATGTCCTGGAGATCCGGGCGATCAAGCTGTGCCTCTTCAAATGGTCTCAGAGACTGCAAGGGCGTCCAGTCAGGATCCAGTCAGACAACGCCACAGCAGTGGCATATGTCAATCATCAAGGAGGAACAAGAAGCTCAGCTGCAGCATCGGAGATCGCTCGCATCCTGAAGTGGGCAGAGAGGAGCGTACCGGCACTGTCGGCCGTGTACATTCCGGGTGTGGAAAACTGGCAGGCGGACTACCTGAGCCGCCAGATGCTGGACCAGGGAGAATGGTCCTTACACCCGGAGGTGTTCCAACTCCTCTGCCAAAGATGGGGCACACCAGACGTAGATCTTCTGGCTTCCCGACTCAATCGGAAGGTATTGAGGTTTGTGGCCCGGTCAAGAGACCCATGGGCAGACGCAACGGACGCGTTGGTAGCATCGTGGGGTCAGTATCGGCTAATCTATGCCTTCCCTCCCTTAAGGCTTCTTCCTCTTCTGCTCCGCAGAGTGGAGGCAGAGGGAATTCCAATGATCCTAATCGCTCCAGATTGGCCTCAGCGTCCTTGGTACGCCGATCTAGTACGTCTGGTAGCAGACGTCCCCTGACGCCTACCACTACGGAAGGACCTGCTATCGCAAGGTCCCATATTCCATCCTGCTTTACAGTCATTGGCTTTAACGGCATGGCTGTTGAGAACCAGGTACTGAGAGATCGGGGCCTGTCAGACTCAGTAATCTCTACTATGAGAAGTGCTCGGAAACCGTCCTCTAGGAAGGTCTATCACCGCACTTGGAGGGCCTACATCTCCATGTGTGAGGAAATGAAATGGCATCCGCGTACCTATTTGGTTTCCAGAATCCTGCTGTTTTTACAGCATGGGGTAGACCAAAGGCTTGCCCTAAGTACGATTAAGGGACAGATATCTGCCCTGGCTGTCTTTTTTCAGCGACCCCTGGCGACTCACTCTCTCGTGAGTACATTTGTGCAGGGGGTTCGACATGTGGCCCCTCCGGTCCGCCCCCGTTACCTCCGTGGGACTTGAACCTGGTCCTCTCGGTGCTTCAGAAGGCACCGTTTGAGAATATTAGAGATATTCCCCTGTTGACACTTTCTCAGAAGGTGGTCTTTTTGGTGGCTGTTACGTCAGTTAGACGAGTCTCTGAGCTGGCAGCCCTGTCCTGCAAGGCTCCCTATTTGATTTTCCACAAGGATAAGGTGGTGCTGCGGCCGCAGCCTTCCTTTCTTCCGAAAGTCGTTTCGGCTTTTCATCTCAACGAAGACATTGTACTTCCATCCTTGTGTCCTCAGCCGTCGAATCCTAAGGAGTCGGCGTTGCATTCCTTGGACTTTGTCTGAGCTTTGAGAGTATACCTATCTGCTACTTCCCTGTTCCGGAAGTCAGACTCACTGTTTGTTTCGGTGGCTGGTCCCAAGAAGGGCCAAGCAGTCTCATCGGCCACCATCTCTAGGTGGATCCGACAGATAGTAATCCAGGCTTACGCCTTAAAGGGTCAGGCGCCCCCCTTTCCTGTCACGGCGCATTCGACCAGGGCAATAGGTGCCTCTTGGGCTTTCCGACATCAAGCGTCTGTTTCCCAACTATGTAAAGCGGCGACTTGGTCGTCCGCTCACACTTTCACAAAATTCTACAAAGTTGATGTAGGTGCATCTTCGGATGCCTCTTTCGGCCGCAAGGTTTTGCAGGCGGCTGTTTAGAGTTGGAGGAGTGCTGTTTTGTGTTTTGGGGTGAAGTTTGTTTTTATGCTGTTACCACCCCTCGTTTTTTCTCTGACACTGCTTTGGGACGTCCCACTTTGTCAATAGAGAAGCTGTGTCGGTCCATGGACGAAAGAGTAAATAGGATTTTTTACTCACCGTAAAATCCTTTTCTCTGAGTCCATGGACCGACACAGCACCCACCCCTCCTTTTAAGTTTGTACTGCTTTTTGACGAACTGATCTGCGATGTGCAGACTGAGAGGGTATACCCAGAGGGTCCGCCCCCTGGGCGGTACTGTAGAAGGTGTGATGCAACACTTTTTACAAGTTTTTCTGCCTAGTCACTCCTAATTAACGGATAATACCCACTTTGTCAATAGAGAAGCTGTGTCGGTCCATGGACTCAGAGAAAAGGATTTTACGGTGAGTAAAAAATCCTATTTTTCCTTTCAGGATAAAGGTTTTACATAAATAAATTAAAGCTGATCAATGAAAGCACTTCTGTCAGTGGTTAAAGGTTTGTCTAAATGCTACATTTGCAGGACAGCTTGTTCTGTTGAAAAACAACAGACTTACTGTTTAGCTCACCAGATGAAAATAGAGGAAAGAAAGCCTAAAACAGAAAATGAATGCAGCCACCACATCTAAGAATTGGTAAGCTGGAATATAATAAATGTTTGCTTTTGGCTTTAGTCCTGCTTTAACCAGTTGTCGACTGCCCAATAGCAGTTTTATTGCTACAAGGTGAGTATAGAAAAGATAGTGTTGAGCTGTTGATAATAAAATCCGCTAAATGAACAATCGCATATATAAATACAATATATAATAGAAGTGCAATGTGCAAAAATAAAGTGCAAGTGACAAACACATACAAAGTGCAAAGCAATATGATTCATAAGTGTATTTGTCAGTACTAAGAGGGTCTATTGCATAGTGACAAGTAAAATCCTCGTTTAGAGATACACGGGGTGTAAATCATACATAAGCGTGTTAGTTCCAATAGAATATAATACAAAGGTTGTCACAAAGTGTCACAGAGTGAAATGCAAAGGTGCATGGGTGAACGTAGTGGATCACAGTTGTGATGATGTAATATTCAAAGTCCAAAGTGTGCAGGGAAGAAAATAGGATTTTTATAACAGCTTACCTGTAAAATCCTTTTCTTGGAGTACACCACGGGACACAGAGCTAGTCATTACATAATGGGTTAAGGGTCACCAGAGGTGATTGGACACTGGCACAACCAATGGAAGACAGTTCCCCTCCATATAACTCCTCCCATCAGGGAAGTACCTCAGTTTTGTAGCAAAGCAGTAAGGTTCCCATAAGAAGGGGGGGACCTCTGTGTCCCGTGGTGTACTCCAAGAAAAGGATTTTACAGGTAAGCTGTTATAAAAATCCTATTTTCTTTATCGTACACCACGGGACACAGAGCTAGTCATTACATAATGGGACGTCCCAGAGCAATGCTCATATGAAGGGGGGGAGACACAGATCAAAACAGGCCGCTTGCGGACCAGAAGCCCTATACTGCTGCCTGCAGCACACTTCGCCCAAAGGCGGAATCCTCATGTCCTTTCACATCTATTTGATAGAATTTGGAAAATGTATGGACTGAAGACCAAGTTGCAGCTTTACAGATCTGAGCCATCGAAGCCTGGTGGTGCACTGCCCATGAAGCACCTATCGCCCTGGTAGAGTGCGCCTTAACAGGAAAAGGAGGAGTCCTGTTCTTTAAACCATAAGCTTGAATAATTACTTGTCTAATCCACCTGGAAATGGTGGATTTTGATACCGCTTGGCCCTTCTTGGGCCCATCTGGTAAAATAAACAAAACATCTGTTTTACGTATCTGAGCGGTTGCTTGCAGATACACCTTTACCGCTCTCACTAGATCTAGAGAGTGTAATAATTTTTCCCCCGCCGTCCGCGGGTTTGGAAAAAAGGAAGGCAGAACAATGTCTTGATTCAAGTGAAAAGCCGACACCACCTTAGGTAGAAAAGCCGGATGGGGTCGTAGTACGATTTTGTCCTTGTGACAAATTAGATAAGGCTCTTTACAAGAAAGAGCTGCTAGCTCTGATACTCTCCTAGCAGAAGCTACAGCAATCAGAAAGGCCAACTTCCTACTCAATATAATTAAAGGAATATGGCGAATAGGTTCAAAAGGTTGCTTTTGCAACACTGACAATACCAAATTCAAATCCCATGGACACAAGGGAGTCCTAACTGGAGGATTTATCCTCAGTACCCCCTTAATGAATGTCCGAACTAGGGAGTGAGATGCCAATGGTCTCTGAAAGAAGACTGATAGAGCCGATATTTGCCCTTTGATGGTGCTAAGGGCTAAATTCATATCCACTCCTAACTGGCAAAAGCAAGAATCCTACTTATTTCATATTTCTGAGGATTCCAACATCTGGATTCACACCAGGAAACGTATGCTCTCCAGACTCTATGATAGATGAGTCTGGAGGCTGGCTTTCTAGCATTAATGAGCGTAGAAAGAGCCGGACCAGAGACCCCTCTCTTTTTAAAAATGTGGGTCTCAGCAGCCAGACCGTCAACTTTAGCCTTTGTAAGGAAGGGTGGAATACTGGACCCTGTGACAGCAGGTCGTGTCGAAGTGGAAACTTCCAGGGCCTTCCTATCGCCATTTTTACAATCTCGGCGTACCAAGGCCTCCTGGGCCAGTTTGGGGCCACTAGGATTACTGGTATTCCCTCCTCCTTGATCCTGCGAAGCAGTCTTTGTAGAAGAGGGATCGGAGGGAATGCATAGATCAGTGAGAACTGATTCCATGGAGTTATTAGAGCGTCTGTATTATTAGAGCGTCTGTCCCGTAGGCTAGAGGATCTCTCGTTCTGGACACAAAGTTGTCCAATTTCTTGTTGAACCTGGCAGCTAGCAGGTCTACATCTGGGTTTCCCCATCTCAGACATATGGCCTGAAAGATCTCGGGGTGAAGAGATCACTCTCCTGGTAGCAGCTGCTGACGACTCAGGTAGTCTGCTTGCCAATTTTCTATCCCTGGAATGAAGATTGCAGAAAGGCAAGGTACATGCTCTTCTGCCCATGCCAGGATCCGGTTCACCTCTCTTTGGGCTGCCCGACTGCGGGTGCCTCCTTGGTGATTGATGTAAGCTACTGCAGTAGCATTGTCGGATTGAACCCGAACTGGGTAGCCCTGTAACATGTATGTCCAGGTTTTGAGGGCTAGATATACCGCCCGGATCTCTAGCACATTGATGGGCAGGATCCCCTGAGTCTTGGCCCAGGTCCCTGGGTAGAAGCCTCCTCGAATACTGCACCCCAGCCCGATAGGCTGGCATCCGTAGATACCACCTTCCAGGCCACTGGGAGGAAGGACTTTCCCTTCCATAAATTCTTGGCTTCTAGCCACCAATCGAAGCTGTGGCGTACTTGTGAGGACAGGCGCATGGGTATATCCAGAGCTTGGCTCTTCCTGTTCCAGGAAGCTAAAATATTGCCTTGAAGTAGTCTCGAATGAAACTGGGCGTAAGGGACCGCCTCGAAGGAGGCTACCATCTTTCCCAATAGTCTCATGCAAAGGCGAATAGACAGCCTCTTGTTTGCTTTGACCTTGTGGATCAGGTCTTTCAGAGACTGTATCTTCGGTTCTGGCAGGTATACCCCGTTTTGGGCTGTATCTATGATCATGCCCAGGTACACTATCCTTCTTTGGGCCTGGAGAGAGGATTTTTGTAAGTTTATAATCCATCCTAAATGCTCCAGGTATCCTACTGTAGTGTGTACAGCGTGACCCAATCCGTCCTTTGACTGATCTATTACTAGTAGATCGTCCAGATAGGCTGTTACCGCAATGCCCCGTGTTCTTAGGTTTGCTAACAGAGGAGCTAGCACCTTTGTGAATACTATGGGCGCGGTGGCTACACCAAACGGCAGAGCCACAAATTGAAAGTGGCGATCTTCTACCGCAAACCTTAGGAATCTTTGGTGAGCGGGGAGGATGGGTATGTGTAAATGTGCGTCCTTGATATCTATGGGCGCCATGAATTTTCCGCCCTTTAAAGTGGCGGCCACGGATCGGATCGTTTCCATTCGAAAATGGCGATCGTTCAGGACCCGATTTAGGGATTTTAGATCCAGGATGGGTCTGACATCTCCATTTGGCTTTGGAATCACAAAGAGGTTTGAGTAAAAACCTGAACCTCGCTCTTTTTGGGGTACGTCTGTAACTACCCCTTGAGCCATTAAGTGATTCAAACCTTTGAAGAAGGATTCTCTTTTTTGTGGATCCTTGGAGAGTCTTGAACCTCGGAATTGAGAAGGTGGGATCTCTCGAAATTCCAGTTTGTACCCTGAGGATATTGTGGATACTACCCAATTGTCCTGGATTTCTGACCACCAAGTCGCTCAGAACTGACAAAGCCTTCCTCCCACTCGGCCGAGCGGGGGCGCCCCTTCACTGAGAGGCTTTGGGGGCTTGCTTATTAGCTCTTGCACCCCACGGCTTCTTGTTCTTCTGAGCTTGCCCCTTGGCTTTTGTGGGCGGCTAAAACAGGCCGCCGCCACTGGTTGGAGTCAGATTTCCCGGGAGCTGGGGAGAGAGAGCGTTTAAAACAAGATCTCTTGTTTTTCTTTCTCTCAGGTAAAAGTCGTTTTACCCCTTGATATCTTCTGTATATATTTTTCTAAATCTTCCCCAAATAGGCGTTCGCCATGGAACGGGAACTTGCCAACAGCTTTTTGCATGGGGTCTCCGCTGACCAATGCTTAAGCCAAAGTACTCTGCGCATCTGTACCAGCTGGAGTGTAAGGCGTGATGCCTGTATGATAGAATCTCTCATGGCATCCACTGTGAAGCATAAGGCTTTAGGCAAATTTTCCCAATTTCTAGCCTGCTCTGAAGGCAGTTCCTTCAGCCCCTGCTTTACCTGTTGGCTGATGACCTGACACATACCGACTGCTGCTACTGCAGGTTGGGTAATTGAGCCGGGCAAAAAGGAAGGAGGATTTCAACTTCCTCTCAGAAGGATCTTTTAAACCCTTGTACATTATCCACCGGACATGTCAGGTTTTTATTTACACAAGAAATAGCCGCAACTACCGCAGGCAGGCTTCATTTCTTAAAATTTTTTTCCCCCATAGGATAAAGAATGTTAAACCTTTTTGGAGGTGAGAAACGCTTATCTGGATGTTGCCAGTTTGCGTATATTAGATCCTCTAGTAACGGATGAACCGGGAAGGAGCATGCACCTTGCAGGGATCTTAATGACCCTAGGGAGGAGACAGGTAATTCCGTTACCTCCGCAGAGGTTAACTTAAATGCACTGCTATAGCATTGTACCTGTGACCTTAAAATCTGGCCTTATCCTCTGCTGATGTAGCCTCCTCCTCCTCATCCTCCTCCCTCAGGTACTTCTGAAGGGAGGTCCAATACTGGAAGAGACCTGCTTCGCTTATTGTCCCTTTTTAGAGGACTTAGCGATTAAGGTAGCAACTTTTTTCCTCCAGATTATTTAGGGCAGCTGATAAAGTGTCCTCAGTGACATATACAGGCCCAGGCTTCACTGGGGAAGCCGCCATACCTGACAGAGGTAATGGCTCATCCTGAACAGGTGCATTTAGCAACACAGGAGAGAAAGGTACCGAGTCAGCACAGTTAGAGCCTCCTCTCAGGCGGTGGTGCTTTCTTATCTCTTTTTGTCCGTATTACTTCCCCTGGAAGGCTTACTGTTTAGACAAAATACAAGGTACCTAAATGCATATACTACCGTGTTCAGTTTAGCAAATACATTAAGTATGCAACTTTTAACACATAACTATGCATAACATGGATGTCTTCTAGGAAGTACCCAATCCAACCACATGGAGTCTTACGTCCCTGTATAGCTGCTGTGTTTCTCTGCCAGGAACAAGAGAACTAACGAGCTTGCTTGCTGCTGCAGTGCTTCTCACACTGACAGTCTTTTAAATTTGGCGGCGTTTCTGTGCCTGCGCGCGCCACGTGCCCGCGCACGCCTTCGCCCCCCCCTCCGATAAAGCGCGCTCCCGCGCGCGCGCGGCCCTTAGCGCTATGGCGGTGGCCATAGTGAGAGAGGACTCTCATCAGCCCTTGTTCCCACTTACCTGCATCTGCAGGTGTCTGGTCGGCCACCGAAAGGAGGATCGGGGTGCCCCAGCAAGCTCAGCAGCGGAGGTGACGAGCAGTGTACTTCGCCGAAGCCGACACTGAACAGAGTGAGGTGAGTATATTCAGCTCTTTACTCCCCCCAGTGGTGGAAAAAAAGAAGACATCCACTTTTTGAAAAAGGTCCCAACCTAGTTATGGACCTTCTAATCTCACCTTATCCACGCCGCAGGTTTTTCTGCTGAAAGATTTCAGACAGATACCAAACTTCACCCTTCACGGTGGGCTATGTGTGCCAACCTTCAGGGATATGGGTTCCTATTTAAAGGATACCTCTCCCCTGGGCCTTGTACAAGACTCTTACCAGGACTTTATAGCGAAATAGCGAAAGTGCTGGATCTTAGAGCCCAGTCCTCCGAAGAGAGACATTACAGGCGACGCCTCATGGATGAGGCCCGGATCCCATCCAGATTCAGCTCATTTGTAGGCGTCTTGGATGGATCCGAAAGCATAGCTCTTTTACCCCCAGAGGGTCTCTTTGGTAGAGCTTTCCTTTAGCACCTCCTAACGCGTCCAACACCTTTCGACACTGGCGAAAAAAACTGAGGTACTTCCCTGATGGGAGGGGTTATATGGAGGGGAACTGTCTTCCATTGGTTGTGCCAGTGTCCAATCACCGCTGGTGACCCTTAACCCATTATGTAATGACTAGCTCTGTGTCCCGTGGTGTACGATAAAGAAAGTCAGGGGATGAAGTCACGTGATCGCTGACGATACGCGTAGGGGCGTTTAGGCACCGGAAGTGACGCAGGCGAGCTCGGCGCTCGTGGATTGTAATGCTTTGTTTACTTTTTTAATGCGAGTACCCGCACGTTGTTTCATATAATAAACACCAATTTTATTCAAAACATACTACACTATTTTGGGATTCCTTTTACCTTCCCCCTGCTATTACATATGCACAGCATCTGGAGACCCTCTGTTCCACGGACGAGATAGCCGCTCCTTACACCCAGGGACCATACCCACATCCTTCAAAGGGGACCATCCAGGCAGGACCACGCTCGGTCCCTTCGAGCTTTATTTACATGCTGTAAGCTCACAGCACTGAGGTAAGGGGCCATCTATCCACCTTAGTGGAAGACACTGAAGAACCATCACTTTATGTGCCATTGCACACTTTGGACTTTGAATATTACATCATTACAACTGTGATCCACTACGTTCACCAATGCACCTTTGCATTTCACTCTGTGACACTTTGACAACCTTTGTATTATATTTTATTGGAACTAACATTCTTATGTATGATTTACACCCCGTGTATCTCTAAACGAGGATTATACTTGTCGCTATGCAATGGACCCTCTTAGTACTGGCAGTACACTTATGAATCATATTGCTTTGCACTTTGTATGTGTTTGTCACTTGCACTTTATTTTTGCACATTGCACTTATATCATATATTGTATTTATATATGCGATTGTTCATCTAGTGGATTTTATTATGAACAGCTGAACGCTATCTTTTCTATACTCATTTACTCAGGCTGTGGTTTTACCTTTTCAGTGTTTTGTAGCAATTGACCCACATTTTCTTGTATTCCCAGCTGGTCATCCAGCTACACATAGTAGCGCGTGAATATTTTTATACTTGTTGCTACAAGGTGGCCGCTCTGCACAGTATCACGTGTGTATATATATATATATATATATATATATATATATATATATATATATATATATATACATATACATATACACACACACACACACACACACACACACACAACACACACATACATGCATGATCCTGCACTTCTGGGTCTGGGGCATGCCGGCGACCCACTGCAATTATACAAGGCGGGATCTGATCTTAATGTCTGCCTGCACCCGCCGATCGTTCATTACACAGGCAGAATGGCAGTCTGTCAGTAGGGAAGGCATGGATCCTGTGTTCCTGCAAAGCAGACACAAGGATCCGTGCCTTTCCTTAGTAAAAGCACCTCCCACAGTACACAAAATCACTAGCTAGGCACACGTTTAACCCTTTGAGTGCCACTGATGTTAACCCATTCCCAGCCAGTGTCGTTAGCACAGTGACAGTGCATATTATTTAGCACTGATCACTGTATTTGTGTCACTAGTTCCCAAAAAGTGTCAAAAGTGTCAGTTAGTGTCCAACTGTCTGCCACAATATCGCAGACCAGCTATAAATCGCTAATCGATGCCATTACTAGTAAAAAAAAAAAAAAATGCAAATATCCCATAGTTTCTAGACGCTATAACTTTATCCCAATCATATAACTAATCAATATATGATTGGGATTTTTTTTTTTTTAACAAAAACATGTAGCAGAATACATATTGGCCTAAATTAATGATGAAATTAGATTTTTTTTTTTTATTTAATTGCATATGTTTTATAGCAGAAAGTAAAAAATGAATATATATATATATTTTTTTAATTATGTATTTTTTTTGTTTAGAGCAGAAAAAATAAACACAGAGGTGATTAAATACCACCAAAAGAAAGCTCTATTTGTGAAGAAAGAAAAACATAACATTTTATTTGGGTACAGCATCGCATGACCGTGCAATTGTCAGTTAAAGTGCAAAAAAATGCAAAAAAATGCAAAAAAATGGCCTGGTCATAAAGGATGGTAAACCTTCCAGAGGGCAAGTGGTTAAACATCAAAAGTAAACAGCAGAGGAGAAGCTGCAAAGCATGCAGGGAATCCAGGAAGTTGTGGAAAGAGATGGCCAGCAGACAGGCAGCACTCACAACACGAAGCCTAGGTTCATATTGGTGCAATTTGGCATGCGATTGGACATGTCAAATCACATGCCAAATCAGTGGCTATTGCCAGCAATGGCACCGTCCAAATCGGTGCAATGCCAACTTTGCAGCGCCGCACTTCGAGGTGCAATTTGTAAAGACATCTGTGCATGAACCCACACAGATGTCTCTGAAATCGCTTCCGAAGTCGGACTGATATGGAGGTATGAAATCGTGCGAGTTCAGCTGAACTTGCACGATTTCAATCCCGCTGTCAGTGTGAACCTGGGTGAAAGGGGATTTTTCAGGTAAGCTTACTTTGGATTGTCAATAATAACTACGGTTTGTATTGCTATTACAATGCTGATGTTATAAATTGCAAGTTTATGCTGTGATCACAGATGTTTTAACAGGTAACAATCTGATGCCGCGTACACACGATCGTTTTTAATGTCATTTCCAAAAACAACGTTTTTCTCGACGTAATTTTTCTTGTTTCCTCTCAAGCCTGTCTTGCATACACACGTTCATTTAAAAAAACACTCGAGCAAAACGCAGTGACGTACAACACGTACGACGGCACTATAAAGGGGAAGTTCCGTTCGAATGGCGCCACCCTTCATGTTAGTAAAGTTTGTTAAGCGACGATTCGCGCTTTTCAGCCTCGTGCTTTTCAGTCCGTTACAGCGTGACGAATGTGTTATCTCCATTACGAACCCTAGTTTTACCAGAACGAGCGTTCCCGTCTCATACTTGATTCTGAGCATGCGTGTTTTTTTTCCCCTCGTAAAAGCATACACACTACCGTTTTTCACGTCGTTAAAAAAAACGACGTGAAAAAATAGAGCAGGTTCTCATTTGTTTAGGCCATTTTTCACGTCGTTAAAAATGCTCTGGAGCCTACACACGATCGTTTTTAATGCCCAATTTAAAAAATGGCATTTTTAACGACGTGAAAACCGATCGAGTGTATGCGGCATTAGACTCAGCCTGACCTTACAGTGCTGCTACAGGTACAGGAAAAAAGAAATAAAAAAAAACAGTGTTAATTTTGGCAGCAAATTTTGATTTAGTCTAATGCTGCGTACACACGATCGTTTTTAATGACGAGAAAAATGAATTTTTTTAAAATGGTCATTAAAAATGATCGTGTGTGGGCTTTCCAGCATTTTTCCCGATGAGAAAAACGCAGAGAATCACGACGAGAAAAATTGGAACATGCTCTAATTTTTCACGTCGTTTTTTACATCGTCGTTTTTCTCGTCATGAAAAACGGCCGTGTGTGTGGGCTTTAACAACGTGAAAAAAAATGCGCATGCTCAGAATCAAGTATGAGATGGGAGCGCTCGTTCTGGTAAAACTAGCGTTCGTAATGGAGATAGCACATTCGTCACGCTGTAACGGACTGAAAAGCACGAGGCTGAAAAGCGCAAATCGTCTCTCAACAAACTTTACTAACATGAAGGGTGGCGCCATCCAAATGGAACTTCTCCTTTATAGTGCCGTCATACGTGTTGTACGTCACCGCGCTTTACTCGAACATTTTTTTCCACGATAGTGTGTAGGCAAGGCAGGCTTGAGAGGAAACACGAAAAATCACGTAGAGAAAAATGCAGTTTTTTTCAATGACATTAAAAACGATCGTGTGTACGCGGCATTAGTCTTAGGACTAAAATGGCATTTTAGTTTTAGTCCTATTTGAGTCTTCTGCAATTGTTTTAGTCGTATTTAGTCAACTAAATCTCCAGTATATTTTAGTCGACGAAAACTAATTTTAGTTGTCTAAAATCTAATGGGTGTAATTAAATTGTAATGCATTAGTTAACATTTCTCTATAATGTCCAAACTCGTTATATACGGCTGGAGTGAAAAATCAAATATCTTATTATTTATGGTATTGAGGTATTTTTATGCACTACAGAACAGTGTTAATTTTGAAGTCAAATTTCAATATAGTTTTAGTCTTAGTCTTGACTAAAATGGCATTTCGGTTTTAGTCCCATTTTAGCCTTTTGACTAAAATGCCATTTTAGTTTTAGTCGTATTTTAGTCATCTCAATTGTTTTAGTTTTAGTTGTATTTTAGTCGACTAAAATATTTTCATTTAGTCGACTAAAATGTTTTAGTCAATGAAATTAACACTGCTGCACAATGAACAACTATATTTCCCAAATTTTACATACAAGAACAAAGGCTACCTACCCATTTGCCTTCTTCACAGCATCACAATTTATCTTGTATTATCAATGTACCTTAATAAGCCTGTGCCATTTAAAAAAAAATAAAAAATGTTCATGGTCTCCAAAGGTTGAAATAATCAAAAGAAAAATTCCTACAGATTTGATGAATATTTATAACCACCAATTATACTTTTTACTGGCTTAGTAACATCCTTCCATTGGATAACAACAGAATCACTGTACCCAACATCTTCTAACTTTAACATATGATAAACAATACACATAAATTACATGCTTTTAGCCGGTTTTTTTTATTTTTATGTAATTATGACTAAATATGGTGTTCTGATAAGAATAATTATATTTTGCAAGTGACAATTCCCCTGTAGCCTCCATTTCTTATATTTTTCTATACCGTTTTCTAGATGTTCTCCATGTGTTTGTGTGAGTTTTCTCTGAGCTCTTTGGTTTCCTCCTACATTCCAAAAACATACTAGAAGGTTAATTTGCTTCCGCCCAAAACTGGCCCTTGTGCACAGTGTGGTAGGGACATGAGTTTGTATAAAAAAACAAGAACTGGCCGCTGTTAGGCTGGCCATACATTATACAATTTTCTTGTACAATTTCCCTTTAGATTGACCCAAACCATATAATATGAGGTCAAACCTAAACACTCTCAATTTGTATGCAACCAGGCAGGCTCTTGCACTACATAGTTTAAGGTAAATCTAAAGGAAATTAAACAAAGTAATTGTATAATGGTTGACCAGCCTTACTGTTGTTGATTGTTGCTTACCTCATCATATCCAAATATCGAAGCATAAAATATTTCAGTTAAAGCTCTCATCGTTTTCTTCATTGTCACTGAATCTATCTGAAAGATACAAACACAAAAATAAATCAATTGAATCTGAAATAAAAAACACAATTTGTATTACAGAAAAAGAGCAGTAGCATTAGCTTCAAATCATTTACATCGTGCATTTAAAAAAAAAAAACGAACTGCATCAAAATTATAAACATATATTATTTATAAATCACAGAAAAAGGCAAGAAAGTCTCAGGTGCCATGTGAAGCTGTAAAAGACACTACTAGTTGTTACCTTTTGCCTACAAAGTAGAGCTGCACGATTAATCGTTTGAAGATCGCGATCTCAATTCACCTCCCCCCCCCGCGATCTCCAGGCTGGATGACCGCAATTTTCTTAAAACCCCGCCGGTTCCACGTAACCAGCGTGGAACGCAAGTGGATCATAGAGCGTGATGCATTGAAACTGTCTCCGCTCTGCTCGCACACAGCCCTGCCTCCTCCTAACCCTGCGCTGTGATAGACAGAATGTGGGTCCAATGCTGGGATGTGTTCTGTCTATCACAGCGCGGGGTTAGGAGGAGGCGGGGCTGTGTGCGAGCAGAGTGGAGACAGTTTCAACATACGGGCGGTGAGTTGCTTTCTATCAGAAAATGCGTGCTGCCGTCCGTCCTCCCCTCCCCCCCTCCTCCCGCCGAGTCTGTCTCCTGTCCCTGCCGCCTATGTACACAGTGAGAGGGGAGAGCTGTGCTCTTCCCATCTCAGCTGTGACAGGAGTTCTAGCACAGTGCTAGGACTCCTGTTTTTGGAGGTGACAGGGTCAATAAAGAGAACCTGTCTCCTCCAATTGCTATCACACAGGGAATTGTTTTCTCCTGTGTGATAGCAATAAAGTTACGGTAAGTGAAAAAAAAATGATAAAAAAAAATAAAAATAATAATAATTAAATTAATAAAATAAAAAAGTAATTAAAAAGTAAAGAATAAGAAAAATAATATTAAAAATAAGAAAATTATGCAAAAAAAAAAAAAAGTAAACGACAAGCGAATATTTTTATTTTTTTTAAATTGACCATTTTAAAGAATCGTGATCTTTGTTCTAAGCAAAAGAATTGCGATTCTCATTTTTCCCAGAATCGTGCAGCTCCACTACAAAGGCAGGAAACTTAGAAATGACTTCCCAGGGAAGCTGCGTAAAGACCATATACTGTAGGTTTCCCTTTTAATACAGATGTATAAGGATTTGCTGGGTAACCAAAACTCAAGAGCTGAAATTTCTCTCATCCTTTGGCTAAGCAAGGGGCTAGAGTTCTTCTCTTCTACCCAGGCAGATGCACGTTAAAGTAGGACATAACTGGCACCACAAAGCACCAAATATACTTTTTTATTTATTTTGGTGGAAGGGTGTCCAAGTCAGTTACTCCTGAACCTTTCAGGTATATGAAGAGTTTCATTTGTGACAACACCAAGTCCTACTACTCTGAAAGCAGCGATGCTGTATTTAGCCTGTTTTTATCGTTAATTTTGTGAGTATCCCTTTGTGTTCAATAAATGAGATAACTTAAGTGGTAAATACACAATGTGGGCTCTTTTGTTCTCTTCCCATGGTGGTATAATTTGAATGAATCTGCGACCAAGAGTGGGCTTTTATTGGAGAGCAGTGATCAGGTATCACATATGTCCAGATGACGACCTATTATTCAGAGGTCCATCTTTTCTGGTAAGACGCCTTTGTTCACCGACATGTGGAAGCACTGGGAGTCACACTAGATTACATTTCGTTCACATTATCATTTTGGTGGATTTTTTTGGGATCAATAATTTATGGCATGAACTTTCATTAAAATTTTTATTATTTATTGGCACTATTGGTTTATTCATTAAAAAAAAAATTCTATGTGGATCTTATTTATCTTCAATGTATTGTGATATGAATTGTTGAGTTATCATGTGTGCTTTTGTGATCACATATATTTAAAGTGGTTGTAAACCCACTTTGACAACTTGCACCTACAGGTAAGCCTAGATTAAGGCTTACTTGTAGGTGCATGAAATATCTCCTTAACCACTTCTCCACCGGGCCTATTCCTGCACTTCTCTCCTTCATGTAATAATCATAATTTTTTTGCTAGAAAATTAATCAGAACCCCCAAACATTATATATTTTTTTTCAGCAGACACCCTAGGGAATAAAATGGCGGTCATTGCAACTTTTTATCTTGCACGGTATTTGCGCAATAATTTTTTGGGGAAAAAAAACGGTTTCACAAATAAGTAAAGTTAGCCCAATTTTTTTGTATAATGTGAAAGATGCTGTTACGCCAAGTAAATAGATACCTAACATGTCATGCTTTGAAATTGCGCACACTCATGGAATGGCGCCAAACTTTGGTATTTAAAAATCTCCATAGGCGACGCTTTAATTTTTTTTACAGGATACTATTTTAGAGTTACAGAGGAGGTCTAGTGCTAGAATTGTTGCTTGTGGGGTTTGAATGGCGTTTACATACGCGAGTGGGACTTGCATGCGTGTTCGCTTCTGAGCGCAAGCTACCGGGGACAGGGGGCGTTTTAATTTTTTTTTCATTTTATTTTACTATTTTATTTTGACACTTTTTTTTACATATTTTTTTTTTTGATCACTTTTATTCCTTATTACGAGGAATATAAACATCCCTTGTAATAGGAATTTGTGCGACAGGTCCTCTTTATGGAGAGATGCGGGTTCAATAAGACCCCACATCTCTCCTCCAGGCTGAAAAGCATGAGATCGGAGAAAAAAAATTCACCAATCTCATGCTGACAGCTGCAATTGCGGCTTTGTTTACTTCCGGGTACCGGGCGTGAAGTCACAACGTCGCGCCCGGGACTCCGACGGTCATAGAGATGACTGGTGACCATCTGATCCTCATGCGACGCCGGCCGATTCGTTCTCCGGGCCCCCGATGGCACGGGAGAGCCCGGAGAAGCACCGGATGGCGGCGGGAGGGGGGGGATGGTGGAGAAGTGGTTAACCTGCACGGTTAAGGAGATATTTGCAGATAACACTGCACCGATGTCTACGGCGCATGCGCACTGAGCGTCCCGGGATAATGAATTGGACATGCCGGGATCGCAGGTTTTCTGAATGGGCGATTGCCGGCCCCGCGCGCATGCGTGTGACGTCATCGCCGCTCCGGCCAATCACAGCATCGGAGTGGCGATACCAGGAAGAAGCTCCGAGGGGACATGGCGGTGGCAGCGGAGGGGAATGAGGAGGACTTCGGGGGCTTCGATTTCAGGTAAGTGCCACATAATATGCTATGCATACTAGCTCATTATGCCTTTCTCTTGCAGGGTTTGCTTTTATCCCGTTTGCACTTATTGATTTATATATACATTTTTGGTGTCATTTATTTATGTTTAATGAGTTCTGAAAATACATTTTGTACAATCATGTGCACATTGTAATTTATATTGGGTTGTGAATGTACTTTGCTGTTATAATCAGTCTGCACATGCTCTATCCCCAGACAGGAAAATGTGAGGGATATGGTCTGGAAGTTTATTCTGCGAAATCAAGTGTGAGGGGGTTGGCTCGGCAGCGGGTGTGTGTGACCCCCGAGATGGGCTCCCCACACAAAAACAGGCCCAGCAAACGGAGGTTGGGGTTTTCAAAATCAAAAAGGTGCGGTTTATTTTCTATTTACAGTGACAAAACACAGCAAAGAAAAAGAAACATAAACAAAATAAATCCTGGTCAACTTGACCTCTGACTAAACATACAGGTTTCCTAACTAACAACTGGGATCAGCCTAGTGCTGTCCTAGTCCCTAAGTCCCTGGTTTTAAATGTCCAAGCAAATAGCCACACAGGCTTTGTCTCACCGCACAGGGGTTCACTCTCCCTAGACAGTCCACACAGGTCTGGGTCCAGGCATGAGCTCACATCTAATGAAGCTGGGAGTTCTTATAGAGGCCTAAATGAGCTGACAAGCTTCAGCTGGTCTCATCAACTCCCTGTCTGCACGACGCCCCACACTCTCCCTAGAGGTATGAGTCATCCATGAGCCCACTAGCCTTATACAACTCTCCACCTAGTTGTATAAGTCGGCGTAAAGCCTGAATCTGGGCGAAATATATCTACCCCCCTGGATGCAACCAGGTGACTTTACCTTCCTGCTGTCACACAAGACTGAAGCCTAATTATTTGTGGGAGTGTCTGGCAAAGACAGAACACTCCTTAGTCTTTGTTCTTCGAAGATGCTTATTACAACCATTGGTGGAACTATCCCATGCAAAGTTTGGGTTCCTTTTCATATATATATATATATATATATATATATATATATATATATATAGCTATGAAGGGTTTAAAGTGGTTGCATAGACTGAAGTTTTTTTTTACCTTCATGCATTCTATGCACGAAGATAAAAAACCTTCTGTGTGCTGCTCCCCTCAAAGCCCCCCTTAATACTCACCTGAGCCCCCTTTCGATCCAGCAATGTGCATGAGAGCCTCAGCTGTCCCTGGACTCCCTCTCCTCATTGCTTGAGACAGCAGCAGGAGCTCCCACTGCTGTCAATCACAGCCAGTGAGCCCATGAGAAGAGAGCGGTGGTGGACGGGGCCGAGCCACAGCTCTATGTGCCTTATAAACGCATAGCGCAGGACTAAGGTGCGAGCAGGCACCAGTGCCCCCATAGCAAGCAGCTTGCTATTGGGGGCACTGGTGAAGGGAGAGGAGCCAGGAGCACCAGCGGGGGACCTGAGAAGAGGAGGATCTGGGCTGCTCTGTGCAAAAACATTGCACAGATCAGGTAAGTATAACATGTTTCTTATTTTGTTTTTTTAAGCCAAATCTTTAATACCATGTTAAGCAGCTCTTTCTCATAAAATATATATTCTAACTTTAGTTTTAATGATTCTTTAACCACTTAAGCCCCGGACCATTTCGCTGGCCAAAGACCAGAGCACTTTTTGCGATTTGGCACTGCGTCGCTTTAACTGACAATTGCGACGTGGCTCCCAAACAAAATAGACGGTCTTTTTTTTCCCACAAACAGAGCTTTCTTTTGGTGGTATTTAATCACCTCTGCGGTTTTTATTTTTGCGCTATAAACAAAAATAAAGCGACAATTTTGAAACAAATGCAATATTTTTTACTTTTTGCTATAATAAATATCACCAAGAAATATATAAAAAAACATTTTTTTTCCTCAGTTTAGGCAGATACATATCCTAGATATTTTTGGTAAAAATAAAAATCGCAATAAGCGTATATTGATTGGTTTGCGCAAAAGTTATAGCGTCCACAAAATAGGGGATAGAATTATGGCATTTTTATTATTATTATTTTTTTACTAGTAATGACGGCCACCTGTGATTTTTATAGTGACTGCGACTTTATGGCGGACACATCAGACACTTTTGACATATTTTTGGGACCATTGTCATTTTTACAGCGATCAGTGCTATAAAAATGCACTGTTTACTGTGAAAATGACACTGGCAGTGAAGGGGTTAACCACTAGGTGGTGCTGAAAGGGGTCAAGTGTGGCCTAGGGAGTGCTTCTAACTGTAGGGGGGATGGGCTGTGTGTGACACGACAGTGATCACCGCTTCCGATTACAGGAAGCTGTGATCACTTTTCTGTCACTAGGAAGACTGGGGAAATGCTTGTTTACATCAGTATTTTCCCGTTCTTCCTCACCATGACGCGATCACGGGTATGCCCGCAGACATCGAGTCCGTGGGACCCGCGGTCGGAGTCACAGAGCTCGGGCGGGCGCGCATCCACAATGCCGCTTCTTAAAGGGGAAGTATATATATATATACACACTTCCTTTTGCGCAGCCGTGCCATTCTTTCGACGTATATCATCGTGCGGCGGTCGGCAAGCGGTTGAAAAAACAAAACACATTTTGAACCTAGCAATAATGATGTGTACACTTATCTGGATCATGCCACTTGAAAAATTGGTTAGCATCCTTATGCCGCGTACACACGATTGGAAAATCTGACAAGAAAACCGTGGATTTTTTTCAGAGGGAATCTTGGCTCAAACTTGTCTTGCATACACACGGTCACACCAAATTCCGACCGTCAAGAACGCGGTGACTTACAACACGTATGACGAGCCAAGAAAAATTAAGTTTAATGATTCCGAGCATGTGTCGAATTAATTCAGAGCATGCATGTTTTTTTGCGAGTCGGAATTGCATACAGACGATTGGAATTTCCTCTAAGAACATTTTTTTTGACGGAAATTTTGAGAACCAGCTCTCAGATTTTTCTTGGCGGAAATTCCGACAGAAAAATTCCGATGGAGCCTACACACGGTCGGAATTTCCGACCAAAAGCTCACATGTGAATTTTCTTGTCGGAATTTCCGATCATGTGTACGCGGCATTTGGGATAAACACACCAAATTGGAAAACTTTTGGGATCCTTGGCTGAGCTACTTGCAATGTCCATCTTAGTACATTTAGGCTGGTGAGTAGGGATCAAGGGATTTTGGTTGGGCATCTTATCCCTTTTACCCCTCTTCTTTCTTAGTTGGTTTATAATTGTTTTTACAAGCTACCTACTGACTAATACACTTTGGATAATTCCAGCATATGAGGGATCGTTTTTATGGAGAAACGGATTATAGTTCCTACCGTTGTCTCTTAAAATTCCTCAAATTCCCTACATAACATCTCATGTGAAAAGACCCGTTCTATGCTTACCTGAATTTTCTAAGATTTTCATGTCAGAGACCTTCTGTTTTTATTTATCTGAGATATTGAAATGTACCATTTATGTTTTACATTTATATATCTCTCTGGAATATCTTATATATGTCTTTGTATCTACAGGTGAAACTCGAAAAATTTGAATATCGTGCAAAAGTTCATTTATTTCACTAATGCAACTTAAAAGGTGAAACTAATATATGAGATAGACTCATCACATGCAAAGCAAGATAGTTCAAGCCGTGATTTGTCATAATTGTGATGATTATGGCTTACAGCTCATGAAAACCCCAAATCCACAATCTCAGAAAATTAGAATATTACATGCAATCAATAAAACAAGGATTGTACATAGAACAATATCGGACCTCTGAAAATTATAAGCATACATATGTACTCAGTACTTGGTTTGGGCCCCTTTTGCAGCAATTACTGCCTCAATGCGGCGTGGCATGGAAGCTATCAGCCTGTGGCACTGCTGAGGTGTTATGGAAGACCAGGATGCTTCAATAGCGGCCTTCAGCTCTTCTGCATTGTTCGGTCTCATATCTTTCTCTTGGCAATGCCCCATAGATTCTCTATGGGGTTCAGGTTAGGCGAGTTTGCTGGCCAATAAGGCACAGTAATCCCTCGGTCATTGAACCAGGTTATGGTGCTTTTGGCAGTGTGGGCAGGTAATGAGTCTATCTCATATATTAGTTTCATCTTTTAAGTTGCATTAGTGAAATAAATGAACTTTTGCACGATATTCTAATTTTTCGAGTTTCACCTGTATATTATACAGCCATGTGGACACTGAAAACAATGAATGTTTATTTCTTGTAGGTTTATTCTTTTGTAAAAATGTAAATAGAAACCATTGAAAAAGAGACAAAAAAATAATATATAAATAAAAAATAAATAAAATAAACCAGTAAAAAACCCAAACACAGGATTACCTTTCCTGCTTACTGTGCAGCATTCTGTCTGCTATAACAGGTCCACTTTAACCACTTAAGCCCCGGACCATTTCGGGCCATTAGGACCAAGCCTGTTTTTGGGATTCGGCACTGCGCTGCTTTAACTGTAAATTGTGCGGACATGCAATGTTGTACCCAAATGAAATTTGCGTCCTTTTCTTCCCACAAATAGAGCTTTCTTTTAATGGTATTTGATTGCCTCTGCGATTTTTATTTTTTGCGATATAAACAGAAAAAGACCGAAAATTTTGAAAAAAAATGATATTTTCTGCTTTTTGTTATAAGAAAAATCGAATAAACTCAATTTTAGTCATACATTTAGGCCAAAATGTATTCAGCCACATGTCTTTAGTAAAAAAAATGTCAATAAGCGTATATTTATTGGTTTGCGCAAAAGTTATAGCGTTTACAAACTAGGGTACATTTTCTGAAATTTACACAGCTTTAAATTTATGACTGCCTATCTCATTTCTTGAGGTGCTAAAATGGCAGGGCAGTACAAAACCCCCCCCAAATGACCCCATTTTGGAAAGTAGACACCCCAAGGAAATTGCTGAGAGGCATGTTGAGCCCATTGAATATTTATTTTTTTCGTCCCAAGTGATTGAATAATGACAAAAAATAAAATAAAAAAATGTACAAAAAGTTGTCACTAAATGATATATTGCTCACACATGCCATGGTTATATGTGGAATTGCACCCCAAAATACATTCTGCTGCTTTTCCTGAGTACGGGGATACCACATGTGTGGGACTTTTTGGGAGCCTAGCCGCGTACAGGGCCCCAAAAACCAAGCACCGCCTTCAGGATTTCTAAGGGCGTAAATTTTTGATTTCACTCCTCACTACCTATCACAGTTTTGAAGGCCATAAAATGCCAAAATAGCACAAAACCCCCCCAAATTACCCCATTTTGGAAAGTAGACACCCCAAGCTATTTGCTGAGAGGCATGTTGAGTCCATGGAATATTTTATATTTTGCCACAGGTTGCGGGAATATGACAAACTGTTTTTTTTTTGCACAAAGTTGTCACTAAATGATATATTGCTCACACATGCCATGGGCATATGTGAAATTACACCCCAAAATACATTCTGCTGCTTCTCCTGAGTACGGGGATACCACATGTGTGGGACTTTTTGGGAGCCTAGCCGCGTACGGGACCCCAAAAACCAAGCACCGCCTTCAAGGTTTCTAAGGGCATAAATTTTTGATTTCGCTCCTCACTACCTATCACAGTTTTGAAGGCCATAAAATGCCAAGATGGCACAAAACCCCCCCAAATGACCCCATTTTGGAAAGTAGACACCCCAAGCTATTTGCTGAGAGGCATGTTGAGCCCATTGAATATTTTTTTTTTTGTCCCAAATGATTGAATAATGACAAAAAGAAAAAAAAAAAATGTACAAAAAGTTGTCACTAAATGATATATTGCTCACACATGCCATGGTTATATGTGAAATTACACCCCAAAATACATTCTGCTGCTTCTCCTGAGTACGGGGATACCACATGTGTGGGACTTTTTGGGAGCCTAGCCGCGTACGGGACCCCAAAAACCAAGCACCGCCTTCAAGGTTTCTAAGGGCATAAATTTTTGATTTCACTCCTCACTACCTATCACAGTTTTGAAGGCCATAAAATGTCAAAATAGCCCAAAACCCCCACAAATGACCCCATTTTGGAAAGTAGACACCCCAAGCTATTTGCTGAGAGGCATGGTGAGTATTTTACAGCTCTCATTTGTTTTTGAAAATTAAGAAAGACATTTTTTTTCTTTTTTTTTTTCTTTTTTTACATTTTCAAAACTTTGTGACAAAAAGCGAGATCTGCAAAATACTCAACATACCTCTCAGCAAATAGCTTGGGGTGTCTACTTTCCAAAATGGGGTCATTTGGGGGGGTTTTGTGCCATCTGGGCATTCCATGGCCTCCGAAACTGTGATAGGCAGTGAGGAGTGAAATCAAAAATTTACACCCATAGAAATCCTGAAGGCGGTGCTTGGTTTTTGGGGTCCCGTACGCGACTAGGCTCCCAAAAAGTCCCACACATGTGGTATCCCCGTACTCAGGAGAAGCAACAGAATGTATTTTGGGGTGTAATTCCACATATGCCCATGGCATGTTTGAGCAATATATAATTTAGTGACAACTTTTTGTACATTTTTTTTTTTTTTGGTCATTATTCAATCACTTGGGACAAAAAAAAAAAATATTCAATGGGCTCAACATGCCTCTCAGCAAATAGCTTGAGGTGTCTACTTTACAAAATGGGGTCATTTGGGGGGGTTTTGAACTGTCCTGGCATTTTATGCACAACATTAGGAAGCTTATGTCACACATCATCCACTCTTCTAACCACTTGAAGACAAAGCCCTTTCTGACACTTTTTGTTTACATGAAAGAAATTTTTTTTTTGCAAGAAAATTATGTTGAACCCCCAAACATTATATATTTTTTTAAAGCAAAGGCCCTACAGATTAAAATAGTGGGTGTTGCATTTTTTTTTTCCACACAGTATTTGCGCAGCGATTTTTCAAACGCATTTTTTGGGGGAAAAACACACTTTTTTTATTTTTAATGCACTAAAAAACACTATATTGCCCAAATGTTTGATGAAATAAAAAAGATGATCATAGGCCGAGTACATGGATACCAAACACGACATGCTTTATAATTGCGCACAAACGCGCAGCGGCGACAAAACTACATTCATTTTTAAAAGCATTTAAAAGCCTTTACAGGTTACCACGTTAGATTTACAGAGGAGGTCTACTGCTAAAATGACTGCCCTCGATCTGACCTTCGCGGTGATACCTCACATGCATGATGCAATTGCTGTTTACATATGACGCTAGACCGACGCTTGCGTTCGCCTTTGCGCAATAGCAGGGGGGGACAGCGGTGCTTTTTTTTTTTTTTTTTTTTTTTTTATTATTTATTTGGCTTTTTTATTTTATTTTTAAACTGTGCCTTCCATATTTTATTTTTTTACCATTTTTATCGTTATCTCAGGGAATGTAAATATCCCCTATGATAGCAATAGGTAGTGACAGGTACTCTTTTTTTGAAAAAAATTGGGGGGTTAGACCCTAGATCTTTCCTCTGCCCTCAAAGCATCTGACCACACCAAGATCGGTGTGATAAAATGCTTTCCCAATTTCCCAATGGCGCTTTTTATATCCGGGGGGGGACATTCCCTCCCACTGCTTGTAAAAGCAGTCTAGAGGCTAATTATCTGCTAGAATTGCTTTTACATGAAAGCCGACTGCTGGCTGAAAAGAATGATACCAAGATGATACCTAAACCCGCAGGCATCATTCTGGTATAAACATTCAAAGTCCAGCAACATACCAGTACGTTGCTGGTCCTTGTTGGACATGTATTGTAATCTTTTTTTTCATACAGCCTATTGGCTGAACGAAAAAAAGAGATTGATTGGTGGGTATGCCCACCATTAGAATACCTCCCTTCATCCACCCACTTCTAATGATGGGCATATATGCCGAAGCATGGGGGCATCCTCCCGCAAAAAAGTTATGCCGCGTACACACGGTCAAGCCTTCGTCGGAATTTCGACCGTATGTACGCGGCATAAAAGGTTATGCCGCGTACACACGGTCGGACTTTTCCACGGATAAGCCTCCGTTGGAATTTCGACCGTATATACGCGGCATTAGGAGCAAAATCGCTCCTCCGCCCCTGCTGCCCCCATGCTTCGGCATATATGCTCTTTTTTTTAACTGTGGTGGTGAAATCACCTCCTACAGCGTTGGAGTCACGGCTTTATGTATCGTGGGAGCAAACGCTGTTGCTGTCAAGATAAATAGATCCGTGCTGCAACTGAATGGCGTACCTGCTAAGCAAATGGTGGTTAACATTAAAACAAAGTAACATTACAGTACAACAGTAAGACCTTACCATGCCATACCTGCAAAGCAAATACCAAAACAAAACCTAGTAAAAAATAAATGTTTTAACGCAACCTGTGCCTAAAATATATATATGCCGAAGCATGGGGGCATCCTCCCGCAAAAAAGTTATGCCGCGTACACACGGTCGGAATTTCGACCGTATGTACGCGGCATTAGGAGCAAAATCGCTCCTCCGCCCCTGCTGCCCCCATGCTTCGGCATATATGCTCTTTTTTTTAACTGTGGTGGTGAAATCACCTCCTACAGCGTTGGAGTCACGGCTTTATGTATCGTGGGAGCAAACGCTGTTGCTGTCAAGATAAATAGATCCGCGCTGCAACTGAATGGCGTACCTGCTAAGCAAATGGTGGTTAACATTAAAACAAAGTAACATTACAGTACAACAGTAAGACCTTACCATGCCATACCTGCAAAGCAAATACCAAAACAAAACCTAGTAAAAAATAAAAAAATGTTTTAACGCAACCTGTGCCTAAAATATATATATGCCGAAGCATGGGGGCATCCTCCCGCAAAAAAGTTATGCCGCGTACACACGGTCGGAATTTCGACCGTATGTACGCGGCATTAGGAGCAAAATCGCTCCTCCGCCCCTGCTGCCCCCATGCTTCGGCATATATGCTCTTTTTTTTAACTGTGGTGGTGAAATCACCTCCTACAGCACTGGAGTCACGGCTTTATGTATCGTGGGAGCAAACGCTGTTGCTGTCAAGATAAATAATTCCGCGCTGCAGTTGAATGGCGCACCTGAAAACAAAAAATTACATACCTGAAAAGCAAGCATGATAAAACATTGCAGAATAGAATACAGTAAAAAAGAGCAGAACAATAGAGAGAAAATAGAGAGAGAGAGAACAATAAAACGACAACTATTTTTGGTTTTTTTATTTTATATTTTTTTTGTGTTTTGTTTTTTACGTTTTTTTTTTCTTTTTTAAACTTTTTTTTGTAACTTTACAACTGTAATGGTTCGGGTCTCTCAAAATGTAATGGCATCTTGGGAGACCCTGTGTAAGTGTGTCCTAGTCTGTGAAATGCTGTACCCTACGCTAAAACTTCACTTTTGAGTGGTAGCATTCAAAACATTCACCTTGGCAAAGACCAGGCTTGTCAGGACAGCGTGGACAAAAACTACGGGTGTCACGCCTAAATCCGCGCTTGCTACAGACACGACATCTTTTTTGGGGGTGGCTTTGGGTAGGGGTACTCGGGAGGACATACGAATAATGCCTCTCATGCAGCCGGCTTACTGCATTTGGTTGGGGATGGTGAGGTGCAGAACCGCCTGGATACAGGAGTTCTGTGACTATCTCATTCTGGAATTTTAGAAGAGATAACGTCCCGCCTGAAGCTCTGTATAGCACATGAGCGTTCAGCAAAGCCAATTGGAATAATGATAGAGACACTTTTTTGTACCAGCGTCTCGCCTTACGGTCAATTAGATACGGCGCCATCAACTGGTCGTTGAGGTCCACCCCTCCCATATTTTGGTTATATTCGTGGACACAGAGGGGTTTCTCCACAACACCAGTCGCCGTAGGAATTTGGACTGTCGTGTCTGCATGAAGGGAGGTAAGAAGGAAAACATTCTTATTGTCCCTCCACTTCATAGCGAGCAAGTTATTACACTTCAAGCAGGCTCTCTCCCCCAGCCTAAGACGGGCATCTACAAGCCGCTGGGGAAAGCCCCGGCGATTAGGTCGCACGGTGCCACATGCTCCAATCTTATGATCAAACAAGTGACTAAACAGTGGCACGCTCGTGTAATAATTGTCCACATACAAGTGGTACCCCTTTCCGAATAAGGGTGACACCAAGTTCCACACTATCTTGCCAGCGCTCCCTATGTAATCCGGGCAGTTGACCGACTCAATCTGACTGTCTTTTCCCTCATAAACCGTAAAGTTCACTACATAGCCTGTTGCCCTGTCACAGAACTTGTAGAGCTTGACCCCGTATCTGGCACGCTTGCTGGGAAGGTACTGCTTGAAAGACAAGCGGCCAGAAAATTTAATCAGGGACTCATCAACGCAGACAACTTGATCGGGAGTAAACAAGGCTGCAAAACGTTCGTTGAAGTGGTTTATGAGGGGCCGAATTTTATAGAGCCGGTCGTATTCAGGGTCCCCACGTGGACAACAAAGTTCATTGTCGTTGAAGTGCATGAACCGCAAAATCTGCTCGTATCGTGCCCTGGACATGGAGGCAGAGAACACGGGCATGTGGTCAATTGGGTGCGTGGACCAATAAGCACGCAATGACGGAAATTTATGTGTGCCCATGTTGAGGGAAAGGCCCAGAAAGGTCCTAAATTCGGAAACCGTAATTGGTTTCCAATTTCTGGCAATTTTAGGCAACTGGGGGTTAGCGGCGATAAATTGACCAGCATATAAATTACTCTGGTCCACAATAGATCTATAGAGATCTTCCGTGAAAAACAGCGAATAAAAATCAATTGGCATAAAATCAGCTGTTTCCACCTGAATACCGGGTTGGGCAGTGAATGGGGGAAGTACGGGTTCTGCAGAAGTGGTGGGGACCCAATCAGGATAGGCGAATTCTGCAGGAAGGGCAGTATGGGCACGACGGGCCTGCCTTTGTCTTCTTGGTGGCAGCGGGACACTACTTGTGCTTGCCACCTCACCAGCTTGAACTGCACTTATGGGACTCGCCACGTCACCAAGTGTTACTGCAGTGCTGGATGTACGTCCAGGCTGTACTAGGCCGCTGGTGCTTGCCAGTTCACCAGAAGGAATAGCGGCGCTAGTACTACTCTGCTCCATGATACGAGAGACCTGCGGTTCTTGCTCCTCAACAACCTCAGAAGATCGGGATCGGGTACGCCTGACCTTAGCAGGGACCTCAACTTCGTCGTCAGAGCTATCTGACGTGGGGCCGCTGACGTCACTGTCTTCTACGGGAAGATATTCTGAGCCTGAATCTGACAGATACGTGACCTCCTCTTCACTATCTGTCATGCTCAGAATCTCGTAGGCCTCTTTACTAGTGTACTTTCGACTTGCCATTTTGGGCTCTAAATTTAGGGGTACACTAGTAAGATTCACAGGAAAAAAAGCACCTGACTGTCGTCAGCAAATATATCAAACGCTACAAAAAAACTGTTAGCGATCGCAGGGATCAGGCCTGTCTCTGCGAACGCTGCAGTTATGTGTGTTGTGTTTGGTAAGTGACAGTGATCGATCGATACTGCACTTGGGTGGGCTGGGCTGGGCTGGGCGGAGGGGCTAAACGCAGGTACTAGCAGGTATCTGGGCTGATCCCGCTAACACTGCGTTTTTGGGAACCCTAAACCGCTGGGGATGCTAGTATAGATCTGATCAGATACTATACCACTAAGGGGGGTGTATGCTTTGCGCGTGGGTGTTAGCGTTACTGGCACTAACCTAACACTGCCTGGGGCGACGCAGACCCTCTCTGGCGCTAAAACCTAATTGATCTCACCCGCCGGGCGATCAGGGGGGTTAAACCTTTATTGGGTTATATACGGCGGGTGCCCTGATGCTATAAAAAGCAAACTAATCAACCAGCGTCACCCGTAACCTTTATATGGTGATCACTGGTGAAAGGGTTAACTAGGGGCAATCAGGGGGTTAAAACCTTTATTAGGTTAAATATGGGGGTACCTGACACCAATAAAAACCTGCGGCGAACCTAAAAAAAAAAAAACTGCCTATCTAAAACACCAGCGACACGAATACAGCGATCGGAAAAACAATCGCTTAGTGACGCTGAAGTTAGGGGGTGAAAGGGTTACCTGGGGGGTGATCAAGGGGTTAAACCTTTATTAGGGGGGGTTAGGGTGCTACCCTGGACCTAAAGGGGCCTAATCCTAACTGCCTTGCAACTTTTTACAATCACAGATGACACTAAATGCAGTGATCAGTAAAATAAATGATCACTGCAATCAGTGACACTGTGATTGGGGGCTTTGGGGTGACCTGGGGGGTGATCTGGGGGTGACTGGGGGGTGATTTGTGTGCCTATGTGTACCTACGTGTCAGTGGACTGTTGGAGCACTAACCTCTGTCTTCACTCCTCGGCGCCGGGAACGAAAAGACCGCGGCGAGGGAGATGACATCACTTCCTCCAGCCTGTGTTTACATCACATGGCGGAGGAAGCAATTTCATTGGCCGGGAGCGATCGCGAGGGGGGGGCGGAATCGAGCGGCCGCCCCCTCATGCCTGATCGCTCCCGAACACTTAACGGCCGCTCACTGCAGTGAAGGGGGGTCCGGATGGACCCCCCAACTGCACAAAGGCGATCACGTAGATCTACGTGATTCTGCCTGTCCGTGCCATTCTGCCGACGTAAATCGGCGGTGGGCGGTCGTTAAGTGGTTAAATAAACTCATCATAACTTAGAAATGACCTATATTGAGGCTGCCCACTGTTTGCCATGGTTTAGGTAAATATTTATTTCTATGTCCCTGGTCCTCTCAGTAATATGCTTGCCTATAAAAAAAAAAAAACATACTTGGAATCGGGTCAATCTGCTTCCTTGGCTACAGACTGTCAGTGACACCAGCCAGAACACAGAGTTGCTGGATGCGCTGGCCTGCAAAAGTGAGATCAGCATATACAAACATTTTTTATTAAATTAGAACAGCTCCTAATGACATTTTCTTAATCATCACAAAGCTGCACCACTTTAATATATAAGGTTATTTTGGCAAATGCTATTGAGCCTAGTACATTACATGGATAATATATTTCTTCAGTAACTCAGTATTCCTTCCACCCCCAAGGAAAATATAAAAAAAAAAAAAAAAAAAAAAAAAAGAAAAGATTTTTAGCTGGAACTGTGACATTAAACTAGTCTAGGCCATTCTGTCAAAGTGATGGTAAAAAGATACTTCGTCATTTCAGTGTGAAAGCCAAGACAATTATGCCCTGTTCCAAAAGCACTTTGCTCAAGTTTTCAGTTGACATCATATTTTACCTTTAATGTTATATTACCATGGGATTCCTTAAGTACTACATTTTCTATTCAAGTAGTGAGTTTTACAAATGTAAACACAAAGAAAGCCGCCATTTTGTGGCCAAATCCCTCTGCTGCAATGACACCCCCAGCATAGACTATTTTGCATCCTCCAGAGGAAAAAACACCAAGCCTTACATAACACTGACTTCTACACTAAGCTTAAAACAGAATATGGCATTACATCTATGTCACAATTATTGTACCTCAAACTAAATCTTAAAGAAAACATGTCAGGAGAAATGTGTGGGCCAATACTGCTGACCACTCTTGCTTGCCTAGCTGTTATACTAACCCTCTAGCTTAAATATTTTCTAAAACACTGCAATGGAACAAGTTTGTAAATCTGGAACTCCGACTTCACTTTGACTTCCTTAAGCGGTTGTAATCGTATTTTTTTTTCCTACAATATAAAACCTTATATACGTATCTGCTCTGTGCAATGGTTTTGCACAGAGTGGCCCTGAACCTCCTCTTCTGGAGGGTCCCCCATTGGCGCTCTACATTCCTCCTCTTCTTAAAGTGCTCCCATAGCAAGCTGCTTGCTATGAGGGCACTTGTACAGGCTCGCTCCCAAGTCAGGCTGTGAGCGTCTATTGACACACACAGTGCGGCTCAGCTCTGCCCCTTCCTCACAGGATTTGATTGACAGCAGCAGGAGCCAATAGCTCCCGCTGATATCAGCAAAGCCTCCAAGACCAGGAAGAGGGGAGAAGAGCGGCTGTAGATGGTACAGCACTGGATCGAGAAGAGAAGACTTAGGTAAGAGCTTAAGTGGGGGTGATGGGGGGAGCCGATATCGAAAGTTTTTTTTACCTTAATGGAGAAAATGCAATAAGGTAAAAAATAACTTTTTGCCTTTAGAACAACTTTATATTGGATCAGAGACTCAAAGTATTTAAGGCAGAAACAGCCAGGTAGCATTTGCAGAAAGAAATCAGCAGGGGCACCCCCATAGCTCTCTCTCAGGTGCTAGGTTCTTTAACCATTTCCCACCTAGCCTATTGTCAAATGATGGCTGGGTGGGATATTCACTGTTCCGGATGGACAACATATGACGTCCTCCCAGAACGCGCCTCGTGTGTGCCCCATGGGCCGTGCTGCAGAGCGATCTGTCACTGGCTGTGTCCGTTGAACACAGGCGATGACTGATCAGTGTACAAGCCTGCTGCCATTAACATGTGATCTCTGTGAACAATCTCAGCAGATTGCATGACAATTGTAAACAACCAACGAATGGCTTTGATTAATGCCATTCATTGTATACAATTGTGCTGCTAGCTGCAATTGGTCACAGTAATCACATGGTACAGACAGGGCCAATCATAGTCCATCTGTACCATGTGATAAGCGGGGGGCAATCACAGCTAATCACAACTATACACACTGAATGAATAAGTTTCATTGAGTAAAAATGGTTGCTTATACCAGTGAAATTCACTGGTATAAGCAATCATAATGTGTAAAAAAAATAAAAAAATCTTGATCACCTCCCCAAAGTAGTAAATTTTTACGATGGTAACACTGTATTGCTCTGGTCACAGTGTTAAAAAAAAAAAAAAAAAATGTAATAAAAAAAAAAAGAACAAGATGATTATTATTTTTTTTAACATACTGTCATCAGTCAGCGTCTCTGATCAACACCACTCTGGTTATAGGTACTGCACTAGTGACGGTATATAGAAAAAATAGTAAAAAAAAAAATATTTTTACATTTCTTAATTTTCCAAAATATTGTGACAAAATATTACAACTTCAAAAAACTCGCCATGCATCTAGTTAAATACCTTGGACTGTCTACTTTTCAAAAAAGGGTAATTTAGGGGGTATTTGTACTGTCCTGGTATTTTCGGGCTCCAAGAAATGAGATAGGCCATCAGTACATTAGGACTGATCAATTTTCCGATAAATACCATAGTTTGTGGACTCTATACATTTCCTACAGAATAATAATATATAATAAATAATATACAGTACATTGATTTGGGTTATTTTCACCAAATAAATGTAGCATTATTAAGTTTGGCAAAATTTATAAAGAAAGATTATTTGCTAAATTTTTATAACGGAAACAAAGAAAAACATGTTTTTCTATTCAAAATTATCGGTCTTTTGTTTGCTAAGCAAAACATAAAGAACCCATTGGTGATTAAATTCCACCAAAAGAAAGCTCCATTCATGTGAAAAAAATTATAAAAATGTCATATGGAGACAGTGCTGCATGACCACGCAATTGTCATTCAAAGTGTGACAGGGCTGAAAGCTGAAAATTGGCCTGGGCAGGAAGAGGGTGAAAGTGCCCGGTGTTGAAGTAATTAAATGTAAATTTTGGTGTATTTCTGTGATGTTACTAACATTTATTGGAAAGCAATTTTTGATATGTCCTGCATTCTTACACTTGCTTCTCTATCTTAAAGTGGTTCTAAAGCCTTGAGGTTTTTTACTTTAAAGCATTCTTTGTATTAAGGTAAAAAAACCTTGGTGCTGCAGCTTCCCCCCTGCCCCCCCTTTACTTACCTGAGCCCGGTCCGATGCTGCATCCACCTAGGTAAGTATGATGGGTTAAAAAAACAAAGAAAAAAAAGCACTTCTCTGGACCCTCCTAGACTGAGTACTTGGAGGCCCGGTCTTGATGGTCCTCCTCCACCCCATGTTGTATCTCCTGTAGTATTAATACCTAGAGACTACAAACCTAAATCTACAGTTTTTCCAACTCTTCAGGGAAATCCCAACGTTTGGGCTTTCACCAACCAAGTAACTAATGAAATTCGCCAAACCAAATGGAGAGGGTTATCCCAATCAAATTTGACCCCAATGCAGCAAGATGCATTGGTATCACTGCAACACAACAATAATCTGATCATAAAACCTTCAGATAAGGGAGACAACTTGGTTGTAACGGACAACCATCAATATTGGATGGTTCTGGCTGTCTTGCAGAATCGAGAATGGTATCAAAAAGTGTCAGAAAGTCATGTAAAGTCAACTACTACTCGTTACAGACAACTCATTGGCTTGGCCTATCATGATGGTTTGATCAATAAGAAAACCTGGGAATTTCTCAATGTGTTTTTGCCATGGACACCAACCCTCTATGTACTTCCCAAGATCCATAAGAGTCTGATTAGTCCTCCCGGATGCCCTATAGTGTCTGGAAATGGCTGCCTCACTGAAATGGCCAGTCAACTTATAGATGACTTCCTTATACCCCATGTTGAAGGCCTTATCTTCAAGACACAAGTAATCTTCTCAGAACGCTTGATGGAATTACTATTCCTAAAGGATCCTGGTTGGTTGCCTTGGATGTAGAGGCCCTCTACAACTCCATCCCCCATGATTTGGGGGTGGTGGTTGTGGAGGGCTTCATTTCCGAAAACAATGAAGCGTCCAAATTGTATAATAAATTTATTTTAAGTCTGCTCAAATTTATTTTGTCTAACAATATTTTTCTTTTTGGATGCTCCCACTACCTCCAGATACAAGGGGTGGCTATGGGGACCAAGTGTGCCCCCTCTTATGTCAACTTGTATCGGGGGGGTGGGAGGGGTGGTAGCGTAATCTCTTTTTTAGAGATGAGATGCAGTCATCGTTTGAGCAGATACCAATTTGGAGGCGCTTTATTGATGACATCTTCTTTGTCTGAACAGGAACCAAGGATAATCTCCTTGTGTTTCTGGACAGTCTTAAGAACAATTTTTACAACCTAAAATTCACTTGGGAAATAAATTAGCAGAAATTGACTTTCTTGGACATTGAAATACTAGTCAATGATAATGCCAGCATTGGATCAACCCTTTTCCGCAAACCTTCTGCGGGAAATTCTTTGCTCCATGCAGCCAGTTCCCATCCTGCTTCCCTTATAGCCAGTGTGCCCTATGGGCAATACTTGAGAATGAAACGGAACTGCAGTTAAGATAGTCATTTTGAAAAGGAAGCAAAAGCGCTGCAGTTGCGCCTTAAACAATGTGGATACAGCAGCAAATGCCTTAAAAAGGCCTACATCAGGGCAAAAAATCTAAATAGAGTACCGTATCCTTGATACATGATCCTAAACCAGTCAAAGCCAATCCAGGAGTTAGAATGATCACCCGCTTTTCGGGTCAGCATCGACAGGTACGTGACATTATGCAAAAACATTGGTCTCTCCTTATGGGAGATGACAATGTTTCAAAACACCTCAAGAAATATCCCGAGATCACTTTCAGAAGATCTCGTTTCTTGAGCGACAACTTTGTGCATAGTCATTATACCTCCCAAAACAGGAATTCGCAACGGGGCCAAAGGCCCAAAACCTTGCCACAAATGCAATTTTTGTCGCTACATTCACGCCGCACAACACATCACTCTCCCAAATGGGCATCTATACAAACCCAAATTCATGGCAACGTGCCAATCGATTGGAGTAGTGTATATAATGCTGTGTGAATGTCAGGCCTTTTACGTGGGTAAAACGAAGCGACCGCTTTTCCACCGCATTAGAGATCAGGTCTCCCTTATATCTAAAAAAAGAATGGAGACACCAATAAGTCGCCACAGTGGCCTGTATCATAATTTTGATTGCTCAAAAATGCAGTTTTTCGCTTTGGAGCATATTCCCCCAGGAGAAAGAGGTGGCGGCTATGACAAAATGTTGCTACAATGTGAGGCACGCTGGATACATGATCTATCTGCCCTTAAGTATCCGGGTTTGAATGATGCATTTATCTTCAAACCGTTTCTTTAATGAATATTCATTTATCATTAATTTTCATTTTCATCTTTTCTTTTGTATATATATTTATTTTCTCTTCATCAATTTTCTTCTTTTTGCTTTTTTGGTCTTTTGTTTTTTGTTCATCTATTCATTCATTTATTATTTATCTTTTGCGCTTTCATTCTCTTTTTTTTTTAAATTGATATATTCTATTTATTCAATAAGTCATTCCCATGGTAGACAACATGGGGGCCAACATTAAATTATTGTTTAAAGAATTCCCTTGCTATGCGTTTTGTATATTTCCTCTGTAATATGTGGGTGTTCTTGAACCTTTTCCAGGCTGCAGATTGAACAATTACTGTTGAAATATTATCTATATTGTTTGTTACCAATATTCACACTGTTTTTGCATGTGAATATATCCCTTTATGCATATACATCTTTCGGCTCCCATCTGTATCTGTCTGCTCTCTAGTGGCCGTACGGACGCCCTGGGCACTAGTCTAACTGTGTGTTGAATCAATCATTCAGTTGACTCGGGCTCCTGAAGTATCAGTCCCTTGTTCGTCCCTTTCGATCCTATTTTTCATTGCTTTGTCCCTGCTTGGTATTTTGTGGTTGCAGCTTTTGCTGCTATTCCCACTACTTGCATGGTCATATCCCTATTGGCCAATCCATCGCATCAGGGCATTCCTTTAACTAAGATGTGTGTGAGCTTGTGACGCCCAACAGCGTCACATGCGGCGCGCCGTCGTCCAGATTGGGCGCATGGGCATCTTTATGACATGTCCGCTTCCCGGCGGTGACACCAGACGCAGCCGGGATGGGAGGAATATATGAATGCGGCCTTTTGCCGCAATTCATTCTGTCAGAGACGACTCACAAATGGGAGAGTGAACATCACTCCCACTTCTGTTCATCTTAGTTTCTTCCCAACCCAGGTAAGCTACCGCTTCTATCTGTATTTGTTATGGTGACAACAGTCTGCAGCAACTGATAAATGCCCCCACGCATGGGTCGGGTCACATTCTTGACCTCATCTTCAAACAAAATATGGACATCAACACACTGGACAACATGCCGTTACCATGGACGGACCACCACGCTATCAAATTTAAAATCACCACCAACTCCATCTCCCAGAAACCAAAACACTCAATAACAACATACTGGACAAGATCTCAGAAGAAACTACACTCGGAACTCTTCAAAACTACACGATCAAAAAAAATAGGAACGCTAAATCAGAACCACTCAACGGAACAAACACTCAACTCCTTAAACAAAGCATTACTACAAACAGCAGACACAGTCGCTCCGAGACGTAGAGCACTCATCCGCAGAAACAATTTGGGCTGGTTTAATGACACTCTTACTCTACTGAAGCAAGAACGTTGAAGAGCAGAAGGAGCCTGGAGAAGAAACCAAACAAAGAAAAACCACACTAACTACAAAGCACTCACTAATAAATACCACAAAGCGATCTTCAAAGCAAAAAAAGAACATTTCTTAAACACCATCTCAAAAGCCCAAAACCGACCTCGTGAACTCTTCAAACTAGTCGCTCAAACTATGAACCCTACCTGCCTAGAGCCCCCAGCAAACGAAACTCAAGAATTCTGCAATGAACTATCGGATTTTTTTTATCGACAAAATCGAAAACATTCGAGAAATAATTCAACAGAAAAAAACAACCAACCTCACTCAGCCTAAACAAGAAGAGGAAATCAATATACAATCAATTAAATTTTCGCTGGTCCTGATCACCGTCAACACCACCAAAAACATCATCAGAAGTCTCCTGAGACAGCACATCACCAAATGACATAATTTCTACAAAACTCCTGAAAGAATGTACTGACATTTTGGCACCCACCTTAACAAATCTCGTAAATCAATCGTTCAAAGAAGGCATTGTTCCGCTCTCCCTGAAGCAAGGCATAGTCAAACCCCTCCTAAAGAAGCCCAACCTTGACCCAAAAGACCCAAACTACCGCAGACCGGTAACAAGCCTCAACGCCATCTCAAAGATCATGGAGAAAGCAGTAGTACAACAGCTACAACTCCATTTAGACTCCCATAAACTCTTGGATCCACTACAATCAGGCTTCCGCCCAGGCCATGGCACAGAAACAGCCCTTCTCAAAATCTGGGATGACGCCCTTGAAGCTGCAGATGACGGAGAATCATGTCTTCTGGTGCTACTGGATCTCAGTGCAGCGTTCGACACAGTAGACCACAAAATTCTACCCATCCGCCTTAAAGAAATAGCAGGATTCGCAGACCCTGACCTACCCTGGTTCGCATCCTTCCTAGAAAATCGCTCCCAGACAGTGAAACTAGGAGTCTTCACCTCTGAAACTCGTGCAATTTCTTACGGAGTCCCTCAAGGATCACCCCTGTCACCCGTGCTCTTTAACATCTACCTCCGCCCACTCCTCAAAATCATCAGCAAACAGGACTTGTGCTACCACTCATACGCTGACGACACCCAACTCTACTTTCGTATCACCGGAAAAAAAGACCAATATCACTGACTGGAAAATTGCCTCACATTGATCGATGATTGGATGACTGAGAGTTCCCTCAAAATCAATGGATCCAAAACAGAACTTCTCCTCCACGCAAACTGAAAGACAAAAACAAAGCCTTCTTGGACACCACCCACCATTCTTGGACAGACCATTACCCCAAGCACCAAAGTCAAAAGTCTCAAAGTCATCTTTGACTCGGAGATGTCGATGGATGCATAAATAAAATCAGTAGTCAGCGGATTGCACCATCTTCTCCGCCTGCTGCGGAGACTCATCCCCTTCATCCCGGATGAGGACATAGCAGTAGTAGTTGGAACAATCATCAATTCCCGACTCGACTACGCAAACTCCCTCTACATAGGACTACCTAAATATCAGATTTTGCACCTACAAGTCATCCAGAATACGGCAGCCAAACTGGTAACAGGGAAAAAACCTTAGGAATCTATCACCCCTCCACTGAGGACCCTGCATTGGCTAACCGTAAAGGATCGGGTCACGTTCAAGACCCTCTGTCTCACCCACAGGTGCACACAAGGAAACGCTCCTCAATATTTATGCGAGAAGATAAAACACTATACCCCCAAAAACGCATTCTCTGATCAACCAACCAAAACCTCCTCCACAGTCCCAAGTCTTGCTACAAATCAAAGGGAGAACAAAGATTTGCAGTCCAAGGACCACAGCTATGGAACGCTCTACCCACGGACATCTGTATGGAAGAAAACCATCGGGCCCGGAAAAAACGTAAGACCCACCTCTTCTGAAGGATCAGGACGTCACTGGAAGCAAAGCGCCTTGAGGCGATTTAGTTCGCATTTGTAGCGCTATATAAGTTATTCACTCACTCACATGCAGTCACAACTGAGCTTTGCCAAAACACACCTCGAAGATTCTGAGACCACATGGAAAAAGGTGTTATGGTCAGATTAAACTAAAATTTTATTATATGGCCTCAACACCAAACGATATGTCTGGTGGAAATCCATCCAAATAACACCATTCCTACAGTAAAGCATGGAGGTGGTAATATCCTAATATGGAGGTGTTTCTCTGCAGCAGGGACTGGAGCACTTGTCAGGATAGAAGGAAAAATGGATGGGGCAAAATACCGTCCTATTCCTGAAGAGACCTTGGCCTAGTCAGAGCACCAACTTAAACCCTATTAAAAATCTGTGGAATGACTTGAAGACTGCAGTCCACAAAGATCACCATCAAATTTACCTGAACTTGAGCAGTTCTGCAAAGAAGAGAGGGCAAATATTGCAAAGTCTAGATGTGCAAAGTTAGTAGAGACATATCCCAACAGACTGAAGGCTGTAATTAAAGCAAAAGGCGATTCAACAAAATATTGACACAAGGGAATAATCCTTTTTCCAATTGATTTTTTTTCTGACATGTTGGTGTTTTTATCTTTCACTTGGATGTTATAAGTTCCTCTGAGTAAATACAGCTGGATAAAACAAAAACTGTGCCTGCCTTCATTTCAGGCTGCAAAAAAATTGATTATTTTAAAGACATGTTGATTCTTTTCTATACACATTGTATTGCAGCCTCTGAATAACTGTTAAAGGTATCCAGGGAAGTGAGACCCCATGTCTACGTAGTACCACAGACATCACAGGCCAAGGTCTTTTGAAGGAAATATCATGATTTCATGAATTAGAAAATCTTACTCTGTTACAAATAATTTCTAAATGATAAGCTGGCAGAGGCAGGTTCTGAAGCATGCCACCCATGCCTCTTCTCATCTGAGGCAATTATTCATGTTTAGAGTGCAAAGGAGGTGTTAGTAGTGTCAAAGTTTAATAATAAGGCCTCATGCCCACGGGCGTTTTTTCAGCCGCGTTTTTGAGCGTTTTTTACAGCTTAAAAACCCCTGTCCATGTTAGTCTATAGCTTTATGCCCACCTAGGCGTTTTTGAGCTGTAAAGAGCATAGGCGTTTGTAAGCTGTAAAAAAAACCCAGGACCAGTGCGTTCCTCAGCGTCAGAATTAGGCAGAAAAAAACCCGAGCGTCAAAAAACGCGCACTAACGCGCAAAAAACGCGCACTAACGCTCCGACGTTTTTTTTTTCAAAAAAATAAATAAAATATTTACAATAACATGGACAGGCGTTTTTAAGCTGCAAAAAACGCAGCTGTAAAAACGCCAGTGGGCATGAGGCCTTAAGAACAATTTCCACGCACATGTAAATATCCATAAAAGCATGAAGAAGGTGGCCACAAATGACATCCACAGCTTGAATACCTGGACTGTTAGAGCTCTTTGCTAAGGCTCTAGATGTCATTTCAGGCCACCTTATGGATATTAGCAATATTTACAGTACATGTGAGCGGAAATGATGTTTTTGCACTACTAACACTTCCTGCGCCCTTTGCTTGCTTCTATCTCTGTATCAACTGGATTCTCCCAAAGATCCCTATTATGGAGCTGCAGTTTGTGTTTAGTGAGACATTAGCTGGACTTTGATCATCTTTACACATATGGTACACTTCTTTAACAAACAATTTATGGAGAGTTTATGGACGGTTTGTGATTTTATATTATTATTATGGTGGTAGTTTTTTTTTACAAGTTGCGATACAGTACAATTTTTTCTTTTAAAGTTTAAAGCACCTCTGGCAGCAGTGGCAGCGCATCCATACAGTGACGCCGGACGCATGGATTCCAATGGGGGTGTGTGCTTTTTTTTGAAGCACGTGATTAGAGCCTGAGGCTCTAATTGGCTTCAAAAAAGGGTTGTCTCGGGGCGCAGGGCACTGTACGCCGAGCCCACCCAGTTGATTGACAATAGCGAATGAATAGTCACTATTTTCACACTAAATCTCCTCCCCGCCAATCAGGTGGTGGGTCATGAGACCCGTTTACCGATTGCCTAAAATGTCAGGCGATCCTATTGGACACCTAGGAGGGAGAAGGAGGAGAGAGGAGAGCACAGCTGTGACTGTGACACTTCTCCGCATTCTACCGCCGAGGGGGGGGGGGGGGGGCTGGTGGCGTTGGTGACTTTCCTAAACTAATTTTGGGACAAAATTCTGTCCTAATATACCTCAGCTACAGGTACAGCCAAAATTACCCTGTTGTCTATGATTATTGGACTAATCAAATCTATTAAAGAAGACATCTGGTGGCATTTCTTAACTGAAAACTAGCCAATGACACATATACCTTCACAATGACCCTCTGGTAATTTCTTGGTAAAAGGAAGCCATAACGGGTAAAAGACATATACACCTTTCGGGCTAATGACACACACTGTATACCCTCACAATTACGAGAACACAATGCCTACTAGCTCAGCAAAATGAAAACAAGACTTACTGTATATACCCACACCTCAGGGTCTCATGAGTTTCAAGACATATTACATTCTTGAAACACCACTCCATCAGGTGTGAAGATTTAACATAGCGAGGAAAGAAACCACTCATTCGTTCCCCCCTCCTCTTCCTCTCTTTACCCACCTTCCTATTACCATGCCAGCCTTACTAAAACGAATCTAACTGAATAATTAAAAATAAGGGGAGAGAGAGAGAGAGGGACAGAGAGAGAGAGAGAGAGGGAGAAAGAGAGAGAGGGACAGTGAGAGAGACAGAGAGAGAGAGAGAGACACACACAGAGACAGAGAGAGACAGAGAGAGAGAGACACAGAGAGAGAGAGAGACAGAGAGAGACAGAGAGAGCGAGAGAGACACACACACACACAGAGCGAGAGAGAGAGAGAGGGACACACAGAGAGAGAGAGGGACAGAGAGAGAGAGAGGGACACAGAGAGAGAGAGACAGAGAGACACAGAGAGAGAGACAGAGAGAGAGAGAGGGACAGAGAGAGAGAGAGAGAGAGAGGGACAGAGAGAGAGGGACAGTGAGAGAGACAGAGAGAGAGAGAGAGAGAGAGACACACACAGAGACAGAGAGAGACAGAGAGAGAGAGAGAGACAGAGAGAGCGAGACAGAGAGAGCGAGAGAGAGAGACACACACACACACAGAGCGAGAGAGAGAGAGGGACACAGAGAGAGAGAGAGAGACACAGAGAGAGAGAGAGAGACACAGAGAGAGAGAGAGAGACATAGAGAGAGAGACAGAGAGAGAGAGAGACAGAGAGAGAGAGGGACAGAGAGAGAGAGGGACAGAGAGAGAGAGAGGGGGGGACAGAGAGAGAGGGGGACAGAGAGAGAGAGGGGGGGGCAGAGAGAGAGGGGGGGCAGAGAGAGAGGGGGACAGAGAGAGAGAGAGGGGGGACAGAGAGAGAGGCGGACAGAGAGAGGGACAGAGAGAGAGAGAGGGACAGAGAGAGACAGAGAGAGACAGAGAGAGAGAGAGAGACAGAGAGGGACAGAGAGCGAGAGGGACAGAGAGCGAGAGGGACAGAGAGCGAGAGGGACAGAGAGAGGGACAGAGAGAGAGGGACAGAGAGAGAGGGACAGAGAGAGAGGGACAGAGAGAGAGGGACAGAGAGAGAGGGACAGAGAGAGAGGGACAGAGAGAGACAGAGACAGAGAGAGAGAGAGCGACAGAGAGAGAGAGGGACAGAGAGAGAGAGGGACAGAGAGAGAGAGGGACAGAGAGAGAGAGGGACAGAGAGAGAGAGAGGGACAGAGAGAGAGAGGGACAGAGAGAGAGCGGGGGACAGAGAGAGAGAGGGACAGAGAGAGAGCGGGACAGAGAGAGAGCGGGACAGAGAGCAAAAGAGAGGGACAGAGAGCGAGAGAGAGGGACAGAGAGCGACAAAGAGGGACAGAGAGCGAGAGAGAGGGACAGAGAGCGAGAGAGAGGGACAGAGAGTGAGAGAGGGGGACAGAGAGCGAGAGAGGGGGACAGAGAGAGAGAGCGAGAGAGGGGGACAGAGAGAGAGCGAGAGAGGGGGACAGAGAGAAAGCGAGAGAGGGGGACAGAGAGAGAGCGAGAGAGGGGGACAGAGAGAGCGAGAGAGGGGGACAGAGAGAGCGAGAGAGGGGGACAGAGAGAGGGGGACAGAGAGAGGGGGACAGAGAGAGAGGGGGAGGGACAGAGAGAGAGGGGGAGGGAGAGAGAGAGAAAAGAAACAATGGAGAAGACCGGGCCAATGCTAGTAAAAGAGCTGGAAGAAGATAGCGGAGGAGCACGGCAGAAGGCACCGGAGAGCGGGAAAAGGGGCCGGAGAGAGCGGAGAAGACGAAAGAGAAAAAGAAAAAGAATACAGTCTTATATACAGTAAAAGAGGAGGTGCATACCTCCTGCTCATATTACTCTACAATACATTTTTAAGCAGAAACCTAACATGAGCTAATTAACTAATCCCATAAAGCATCTGTTGTGACTCCTTAATTAGAATACACATTATCATACATATCAACACAGAACTCCTTCATACAATTGCAGGGTCAATTAGCACAGACAACAATGGGTGACAGAGAAGCCACAGTAGACTCATTTACATTATAGAAGACTAGTGATGAGCCGAACACCCCCGGGTTCGGTTCGCACCAGAACCCGCAAACGGACCGAAAGTTCGCACGAACATTAGAACCCTATTAAATACAATGGATGCGAACGTTCGGATTCTAAAGTGCTAATTATAACGACTATTATCCATGTTATTGTCCGAAACAGAGTTTGGGAACCCGGCTTCTGCACCAGGGGACATGTATCAATACAAAAAGAAGTTTTAAAAACGGACGTTTTCCGGGAGCAGTCATTTTAATGATGCATAAAGTGAAATAAAAAAAGTCAAATATTCCTTTAAATATTGTACCTGGGGGGTGTCTAAAGTATGCCTGTGAAGTGCCACGTGTTTCCCGTGTTTAGAACTGTCCCTGCACAAAATAACATTTCTAAAGGGAAAAAAGCCATTTAAAACTGCTTGCGGCTTTAATGCAATGTCTGGTCCCGGTAATATGGATGGAAATCTTTAGGAAAAATGGCATAGCTACTCCATCAACCCCCCCCCCCCCCTACCCCAGCCCATTACCAGCCCCTTTGGGTCTTGTATGGATATTAAGGGGAACCCCGCACACAAAATAAAAAAGGACCTATATACTCTGAACAGCCGTATACAGGCGGTGCATACAAGACAGGGACTGTAGGTTTGTTCTTATGTAGAATCTGTTTGTAATTTTGAACAGCTGCATTGTTTAAGTGGAGCTCCATGCCAAATTCCTTTTTTTTAGCTTTTTGTAAAACATAGGGAACGGTTATCACCCCTGTCACATTTTTTTTGCTGTCTGTGCCCCTGTTCAGAACATTTCACCTCACTTTGCGTCCCAATGACAACTGTTTTTGAAATGTGGTGTTTTTATTGAAACAAGGATTGGTGATAAAGCATCAGTAGAGAGGAGACACCTTTCTCCCATATTAATTCTTACAGGAGAGAATTTTCCTTCCAAGGGGTAAATTTCCTCTCACTTCCTGTTGTCTTCTTCCGTTTGCAAGTAGTAGTAGTTTGTAAGTTGGATGTTTGAAAGTAGGGACCTTCCGTATATACTCTGCAGAAATTGGCCCCTTAGGTGTTGGTGTTGGCACAACACTGAAAGCACTCACAGTTATTCTTGGTGGCTGCTGGAACGCCCTGCTGTCAACTATAATATCAGGAATTGTAATAACATATAATTGTTGATCAGTGGTAGTAAAAATTGGGCCTTTGATGGTGGTGCTGGTGCCACAACACTGTAAGGCCTGACAGTTACTCTTGGTGGGCGCAGCAATGGTCCCTGCTGTGAATTATTAGATCAATAATTATAATTGCATGCCCCTGTTGAACAGGGGCTGAAAAATTGGGCCTTTGGTGGTGGTGGTGCTGGTGCCACAACACTGTAAGGCCTGACAGTTACTCTTGGTGGGCGCAGCAATGGGCCCTGCTGTGAATTATTAGATCAATAATTATAATTGCATGCCCCTGTTGAACAGGGGCTTAAAAATTGGGCCTTTGGTGGTGGTGGTGGTGGTGATGGTGGTGCTGGTGCCACAACACTGTAAGGCCTGACAGTTACTCTTGGTGGGCGCAGCAATGCTCCCTGCTGTGAATTATTCGATCAATAATTATAATTGCATGCCCCTGTTGAACAGGGGCTGAAAAATTGGGCCTTTGGTGGTGGTGGTGGTGATGGTTGTGCTGGTGCCACAACACTGTAAGGCCTGACAGTTACTCTTGGTGGGCGCAGCAATGGGCCCTGCTGTGAATTATTAGATCAATAATTATAATTGCATGCCCCTGTTGAACAGGGGCTTAAAAATTGGGCCTTTGGTGGTGGTGGTGGTGGTGATGGTGGTGCTGGTGCCACAACACTGTAAGGCCTGACAGTTACTCTTGGTGGGCGCAGCAATGGGCCCTGCTGTGAATTATTAGATCAATAATTATAATTGCATGCCCCTGTTGAACAGGGGCTGAAAAATTGGGCCTTAGGCACTGGTGGCACAACACTGCAACCCCTCACAGATACTGTACTTGGAGCACAGCAATGAGGCCTGTTGCAAAGTATTGCATCAAAATTTTTAATTACACGCCCCTGTTAAACAGGGGCTGAAAAATTGGGCCTTAGCCACTGGTGGCGTCACCCATAAACCAAAATGATCTTCCAAGCTATCATCGTTAATCGTATCATTGAGGAGGAGGAGGAGGATAGCCAGTCAACATAACAGCACAGGCATTCAGCATCAGCATCAGTCTTGAAGGGATGTGACATTTTAAAATCAATTAGTCTGTTATATCAGCATCTGGTGTGTGGTAGCTGGTGGTGATCCAAGACTGGTTCATCTTGATGAAAGTCAATCGATCAACCGAGTCGGTGGACAGGCGCACCCTGTGATCCGTGACAAATCCTCCAGCAGCACTGAATGTGCGTTCTGAAAGAACGCTGGATGCAGGACAGGCCAGTAGCTCAATTGCATACTGTGCAAGCTCTGGCCAGTGATCCATCCTCAAGACCCAGTAAGCCAGAGGATTTTCGGTGGGGAAGGTGTCCAAGTCTGACCTTGCCCCTAGGTATTCCTGCACCATGTATATCAGACGCTGGCAATGGTTGCTGGAACCGATCATACTTTGGGGCTGCGGACTAAAGAATTGTCTGAACGCATCGGTCAGACGGCCACCTTCCCCACCGCTCCTTCTTTGACTGCCCGAAGCCTCAGCAACTCGTTGTCCAGGACCAGGAGTTTGTAACCTCCCAGTCTCTGGGAACGCGTTGCACAGACCTTTCTGCAAGGCCTCCCGGAGTTGTCTCATCCTCTGCTCCCTCTGCGACGGTACGATAAGGTCTGCAACCTTACCCTTGTACCGTGGATCAAGGAGAGTGGCCAGCCAGTAATGGTCCCTCTCCTTGATCCGAAGAATACAAGGATCCTTCCGCAGACTTTGCAGGATCAGGGAGGCCATGCAGCGTAGGTTAGCTGAGGCATTCAGTCTGGAGTCCTCTGGGTCACTAAGGACGACATGATCCGCAGCCACCTCCTCCCAGCCACGTACAAGTCCACTGGTTTCTTGGGACTGTAAATCATCCCTAAAAGACTGCTGCTGATGATGCTGAGTGCCAGCCTCCACCTCCATGCTGACACAATCCTCCTCCTCCTCCTCCTCTTCCTGTGCGATGGGTGGGACAGAAGGAACACTGTCTGGGTAAAGGGGGCCTTGAGAGGCAAGGAAGTCCTCCTCTTCCTGCCTCTGTTCTGCCTCAAGTGCCCTGTCCATTATTCCACGCAGCGTGTGCTCCAACAGGTGGACAAGAGGTACAGTGTCACTGATGCATGCACTGTCACTGCTCACCATCCTCGTGGCCTCCTCAAATGGTGCCAGGACAGTGCATGCATCCCTGATCATGCCCCACTGGCGTGGTGAAAAAAACCCGAGCTCCCCTGACCCTGTCCTGGTGCCGTAGTCGCACAGGTACTCATTGATGGCCCTCTGCTGCGTGTGCAGCCGCTGCAGCATGGCCAACGTTGAGTTCCACCTGGTGGGCATGTCACATATAAGGCGGTTCTTGGGCAGGTTCAACTCCTTTTGAAGCTCAGCCAGGCGAGCACTGGCATTATAAGATCTGCGGAAATGCACACAGACTTTCCTGGCCTGCCTCAGGACATCCTGTAAGCCCGGGTACCTGCCCAAGAACCGCTGCACCACCAGGTTAAGGACGTGAGCCATACAGGGCACATGGGTCAGTTGTCCCTGTCGGAGGGCGGAGAGGAGGTTGGTGCCATTGTCGCAAACCACCATTCCTGGCTTAAGCTGGCGTGGCGTCAACCACCTCTCGGCCTGCCCCTGCAGAGCAGACAGGACCTCTGCCCCAGTGTGGCTCCTGTCCCCCAAACACACCAGCGCAAGCACGGCATGGCATCTTTTTGCCTGCGTACTTGCGTAGCCCCTTGAACGCCTACGGAGCACCGCTGGTTCTGAGGACAAACCACAGGAAGAGGCCATGGAGGAAGAAGAAGAGGAGGGGGTGGAGGAGAGAGGTGTGTCACAACCAGTAGTAGCATTTTGGAGGTGTGGCGATGGAACAACCTCCAACACTACTGCACCTTGTCCTGCATCCTTCCCAGCTGCCAAAAGAGTGACCCAATGGGCCGTGAAAGAAAGGTAACGTCCCTGTCCATGCCTGCTGGACCATGAGTCAGCGGTAATATGCACCTTATCACTGACCGCCCTGTCCAGCGAGGCCAAGACATTGCCTTCCACATGCCTGTAGAGAGCCGGAATCGCCTTCCGTGCGAAAAAGTGGCGTTTGGGAACCTGCCACTGAGGAACCGCACATTGCACAAACTCACGGAAGGGGGCCGAGTCTACCAACTGAAAAGGCAGCAGTTGAAGCGCTAGCAATTTAGCCAAGCTAGCATTCAACCGCTGGGCATGTGGATGGCTGGGAGTGAACTTCTTTCGACGGTCCAGCAGCTGGGGCAGGGAAATTTGCCTGCTAGAATCGGACGTTGGTGTACTGCTAGCAGAGTGCCCGCAAGTACTTGCCTGTGACACACCTAATTCTACACCTTCATTCCTCTCAGAGCAGGTTTCAGAGAGGAGTGAAGGTATAGTGGTGTTGGAGATCCCAGCTGATGCGGTGCAAGAAGAGGTCAGCTTTGTTCTTTGGTGTGGGTCTTTAAGGTAGGCTTGCCAACGAGCTGCATGGCAGGTCAACATATGTCTGATCAAGCATGTGGTGCCCAAGCGGCTGATGTTTTGGCCACGCGATATACGCTTGAGACATATGTTGCAAACAGCAGCTGTGCGATCTGATGCACTCGCCTCAAAAAAGGCCCACACCAAAGAACTTTTTGAATGACGGGCAGAGGCAGCGCCCTGCACAGGCGGAGCTCTGCGGTGTGATTCCGTCGGTGTGCTGCCCATACGCTGGCCACTCAAGGGCATCCTGCCTCGTTGGAGATGTGCCTCCTCCTCATCCTCCTCCTCCTCCTCTCTCCTATTAGGCACCCACATGGAGTCAGTGACCTCATCATCCCCTCCCTCCTCATCACTGGAGCCAATCTGGCAGTATGCTGCAGCTGCTGGAGCATGACTGCCAGATTGGTGTCCTTCTTGAGCATCCCCTCTCTCTGCTCTCACGCTGCTGCCTTCCTCTAGCTGGGTATCATCATCAGATCCTTCCAAACGCTGGGCATCCTCCTGGAGCATGTACCCAACACTGTGCTCAAACAGTTCGGGGGACTCCTCAGGAGGAGGACATGGTGGGTCTAGGGAAGGATTGACTAATGAAGATAATGATACCAGAGAAGAGGACGCTTTGGCAGCTGCTTTGCCAGTACCCTGAGCCTGGGTGAGAGAGGATGAGGAGGATGAGGTGGGCTTGGTCATCCACTCTACCAAGTCTTCGGCATGATGTGGCTCAACATGTCCAGCTGCCGAAAACAAGGACAAGCGTGTCCCATGGCCATGTGCTGATGACAATGCACCGCGTCCACGACCAGCACTGTTGCCCCCAGACACAGAGCCTGCTTGCCCTCTTTTTTTGCCTCCTGACTGTCTGCCTCTCCTTGGTTGCCTTCCAGACATTTTAATGGATGGCCTGCAGGGAGATGGGAAAAAGAGCAATAAGGGCTACCTTCAGGTGTATACTGTGCAGGAGGCTTAGCAACAATGACACTGACACTGTCCCCTGCCTATCCTTCTCTGTCCCTAAACACAAGGATTGAAAATATGGTTCAGCAAACTAGTTTTAGAACAGAATAGCACACTGACACTTTCCCTCACTGTCCTACTCTGTCCCTCCCTACAAACAAGATTTAGCACAGAATAGCACACTGATAATTTCTACGAGTGTCCTTCTCTGTCCCTAAACTCAAGGATTGAAAATATGGAACAGCAAAATTGGTTTAGAACAGAATAGCACACTGTCAGTTTCACTCACTGTACCTCTCTGTCCCTCAACTCAAGGATTGAAAATATGGTTCAGCAAAATAGTTTTAGAACAGAATAGCACACTGACACTTTCTCTCACTGTCCTACTCTGTCCCTCCCTACAAACAAGATTTAGCACAGAATAGCACACTGATAATTTCTACGAGCGTCCTTCTCTGTCCCTAAACTCAAGGATTGAAAATATGGAACAGCAAAATTGGTTTAGAACAGAATAGCACACTGTCAGTTTCACTCACTGTACCTCTCTGTCCCTCAACTCAAGGATTGAAAATATGGTTCAGCAAAATAGTTTTAGAACAGAATAGCACACTGACACTTTCCCTCACTGTCCTACTCTGTCCCTCCCTACAAACAAGATTTAGCACAGAATAGCACACTGATAATTTCTACGAGTGTCCTTCTCTGTCCCTAAACTCAAGGATTGAAAATATGGAACAGCAAAATTGGTTTAGAACAGAATAGCACACTGTCAGTTTCACTCACTGTACCTCTCTGTCCCTCAACTCAAGGATTGAAAATATGGTTCAGCAAAATAGTTTTAGAACAGAATAGCACACTGACACTTTCTCTCACTGTCCTACTCTGTCCCTCCCTACAAACAAGATTTAGCACAGAATAGCACACTGATAATTTCTACGAGCGTCCTTCTCTGTCCCTAAACTCAAGGATTGAAAATATGGAACAGCAAAATTGGTTTAGAACAGAATAGCACACTGTCAGTTTCACTCACTGTACCTCTCTGTCCCTCAACTCAAGGATTGAAAATATGGTTCAGCAAAATAGTTTTAGAACAGAATAGCACACTGACACTTTCCCTCACTGTCCTACTCTGTCCCTCCCTACAAACAAGATTTAGCACAGAATAGCACACTGATAATTTCTACGAGTGTCCTTCTCTGTCCCTAAACTCAAGGATTGAAAATATGGAACAGCAAAATTGGTTTAGAACAGAATAGCACACTGTCAGTTTCACTCACTGTACCTCTCTGTCCCTCAACTCAAGGATTGAAAATATGGTTCAGCAAAATAGTTTTAGAACAGAATAGCACACTGACACTTTCCCTCACTGTACCTCTCTGTCCCTAAACTCAAGGATTAAAAATATGGTTCAGCAAGATTGGTTTAGAACAGAATAGCACACTGACACTTTCCCTCACTGTACCTCTCTGTCCCTACAAACAAGGATTAGCACAGAATAGCACACTGACACTTTCCCTCACTGTACCTCTCTGTCCCTACAAACAAGGATTAGCACAGAGATGGAACACACTGACACTTTCCCTCTCTGTCCCTACAAACAAGGATTAGCACAGAATAGCACACTGACACTTTCCCTCACTGTACCTCTCTGTCCCTACAAACAAGGATTAGCACAGAGATGGAACACACTGACACTTTCCCTCACTGTACCTCTCTGTCCCTACAAACAAGGATTAGCACAAAATAGCACACTGACACTTTCCCTCACTGTACCTCTCTGTCCCTACAAACAAGGATTAGCACAGAATAGCACACTGTCACTGACACTCTCCCTACCTATCCTTATTTGTCCCTAAACACAAGGAATCCAGGATTAGTAAAGGAAAAATAATGACACTGTCCCTGCCTATGCTTCTCTTTCCCTGCTCCGGAACACACTACACAAGGCCGCCGCGCTGGCGGCCTTTTATAGTGTGGGGCGTGTACTAAACCCCCTCAGCAATAATTGGCCACAGGCATCCTGCCTGTGGCCAATCATTTCTCTCCTCGCTGCCGGCGCTGTGATTGGCCAAGCATGCGGGGTCACAGTGCATGCTTGGCCAATCACAGCGCCTGGATGACACTGCGATGGCGTAGTGCATTGTGGGCCGTTCGCGTCACTCGAATTTGGCGCGAACGGCCCAAATCGTTCGATCTTCGTCGAACGATCGAACAGCCGATGTTCGAGTCGAACGTATGTTCGACTCGAACACGAAGCTCATCCCTATAGAAGACGACAGACAGGTGGCTGGAGGTGATGATATTAGCATTTCCTTACTGTATATGTCCCAACAGTATGAATCAGTCACTCTTTCTAATATGGCATATACCGGGACACCAGGCACACAGCTTACAAAGAGCACCGTTCCCCCCAAATGCCAGTGCCCATAATCGCAAGGCAAGAGGCTAGCATTCAGTCCCCTCCAAAAGCCTCTGTCCCGGGTGAGTCTGTCACACATCAACATGCTTATTTTAATTTGAGAAAGAGAAAAGAAATAGGTGGTGGTGGGGGTAAATACAAAGGTAAGAAAATGTATGTTGTGTGGGGAAGGGCTTGAGTACATAATGAACATACACCCAATAGCCTTTGACTGACTACATAAGAAGTCATATAGATCTGTAGAAGAAGGAAGTATATATGTAGTATATAAAAAGAGCACAGTTGTCACCTGGGAGAAGTCGCTGATGAAATTCTGACCAGCACAATTACCTTATTTGCATAAATATTTTTTTTCTATGCAAAACCTCCTTGTTGACTCAACACTCCCATGAAGGAGGTGATTGCTGTCCCCATTCTGTTGCTGCTGCTTGGTAGGCCCGCATGTAAAGTGTCACTCATATTTCGTACATACCCACTTGTGCTAGGGTTGCTGGGATATAAAATCTAAGCAGTAATGTCACGTGTGAGGTTTTAATGTGCATCAGCAGCTTGAGCACAGGTACACAAAAAAAAGTGAAGGTTTAGACATGAATGGAGGTAAGACTCGAGAAGTCAGATGTTTCTTTTTACTATACAATTTTTACAGAAATTGCTTGGCAATTCCACTATAGGGTCAATTATACACAATGTAGCTGTTTTTATAGTAATGTTCAGCTCTATTTCACATTACTTATTAAACAAGTTAAATATTGGTAAAAAAAACAAAACAAAACAAAAAAACAAGAGCTCAGACATCTTATAAAACAAAATGGCAGCTTACTATCTTTCAGTCTATTAAAAAAATAGAAAGAGTTCAATACTTGTCCATAATAGTTTAAGATTTGACAGGGTTTGAAAGAGTCTTATTACATAGTTCAATCATCTTTTATCTAAAATAGATAATTATAGTTAATAATAGAGGTACTTTAGGTACTTGTTATACACTATATTACTAAAAGTATTGGGACACCTGCCTTTACACACCCATGAACTTTAATGGCATCCCAGTCTTAGTCCGTAGGGTTCAATATTGAGTTGGCCCACCTTTTGCAGCTATAAAAGTTTCAACTCTTCTGGGAGGGCTGTCTACAAGGTTAAGGAGTGAGGAACTTGCTTGGCCTGCACCCCTGCACACCGCCTGACCTCAACCCGATAGAACACCTTTGGGATGAATTAGAGCAGAGACTGCGAGCCAGGCCTTCTCGTCCAACATCAGTGCCTGACCTCATAAATGAGCTTCTGGAAGAATGGTTAAACATTCCCATAGACACACTCTTAAACCTTGTGGACAGCCTTCCCAGAAGAATTGAAGCTGTTTTAGCTGCAAAGTGTGGGCCAACTCAAAATTGAACCCTACGGACTAAGACTGGGATGCCATTGCGGGTAAAGGCAGAAGTCACAATACTTCAATACTTTTGGTAATATAGTGTATGTTAAAAGCTCTGGAGTTGAGTTCTGTTTTTAAAGAACAATGGTCAATAAAAAAAAAATGTTAACCTACTTATCCTTCCTTTCATCTCCTCTTCTAGCCCCTGACTTTCACTTCTATTCTCCATTAACCCCCCCCCCCCCCCATCTCTTACTTTTTCCATTTAAGCCCTCTCCTTTTCTTTCTTTCTATTTTTCCATACCCCTCCCAGGGATACCAGGACTAGGGGGCCTGAGGTGTGTTCAAATGTGTGAGGAAAGGCATGAGCTAGGGCTTTGTTGAGCTAGGGTAGGGAGAGGGTCCAACTCAAAAAGGGAGGTCTTCATCTTGCAGATCTCACTCTCCAAATGGGAGAAGAAAGATTTGAAATTATGCCAACCCCAGGCCCAGGTTACCCCATTGTACAGAAGGGGTCCTTTTTAATTTTATGGTATGTCTGTTGATTATACCTTGTACAGGCGGTCCCCTAGTTATAAACCTCTGACTTACAAACGACTCATACTTACAAACGGAGGGGTGACAACAGGAAGTGAGAGGAAATCTACCCCTAGGAAGGATGCTTTATCACCAATCCATGTTTCCCCAACAACCCAACATTTCAAATTGTCATCTCAGAAAGTGAGGTGAAATCTTCTGAAAAGGGGCTCAGACAGCAAAACAAATGTTACAGGGGTGATAACCCTTCCCTATGTTATCCAAAAAGCTTAAAAATAGATTTTTTGGCTGGAGCTACACTTAAAAAATGTACCTGTTCCGACTTAAAAACAAATTCAACTTAAGAACAAACCTACAGTCCCTATCTTGTGTGGAACCCGGGGACTGCCTGTATGTGCAACTGTCCATTGGGGCAGTCTAAGGTAAACTTATATAGTGGGGTCTTGGAACCCACTATTAATGTTTTTGCTCTCATATTTTTCTTTTTTTGCATTGTTTAACCACTTCTCATCCACGCTCTAGCCGAATGACGGCTACAGTGCGGATTTACTTTGCCGGGAGGCCCTCAATAGACGTCCTCCCTTTTGCGTGCGCCCCCTGCAGGGCACGCACGGCGCACGCTGTGATCACAGAGTCACTGAGACTTGGGTGATCACAGATCCGAGTAAGGGGCCGATCCCTGCCCCTTACCACGTGATCAGCTGTCAGCCAATGACAGCTGATCACGTGATGTAAACAAAAGCTTGGTAATCATTTTTTTTCCTCACGCTGACAGCGCGAGGATAAAAAAAAGCCGATCACCGGCTTTTGTGCAAGGGACATCGGTCCGGAAGAGGAAGAGGCACGTCCGCCTCATCTGTGACCACAATTACCGCCTGCCAGTGCAAAACAGTGCCATCTATCAATGCCCACGAGTGCCACCTATCAATGCCCACCTATTAGTGCCAATTCTCAGTGCCACCTATCAATGCCCTTCAGTGCCACCTCTCCATGTCACCTCACTGCCCACCAGTGCCACTTCTCAGTGCCCACCAGTGCCGCCTATCAGTGCCCATCAGTGCAGCCCATCGGTGCCCATCAGTGCAGCCCATCGGTGCCCATCAGTGCAGCTTCATCAGTGTACATCAATGAAGGAGAAAAATGACCTGTTTGTAAAATTTTATAACAAAATATAAAACGGTTTTGTATTTATTTATTTTTTTATTCAGTCTTTTTTAATTTTTTTAACAAAAAATTAAAACCGCAGAGGTGATCAAATACCACCAAAAGAAAGCTCTATTTGTGGGAAAATTTCATTTGGGTACAGTGTTGTATGACCGCGCAATTGTCATTCAAAGAGTGAGCGCTGAAAATTGGTCTGGGCAGGAGGGGGGTTTAAGTGCCCAGTAAGATACCGTTTTGTGTCTGGATTTTGTAGTGTAATCCCATTTTTTCTTTTTTTGTAACATTGTATTACCAAAAATGTTAATGAATAGATTTTTGAAACAAAACGTTAACCTGACTGTTTTCACGCTGGCCTCCAGGATTATCATCTGAAATTGCTTGTACTCACACTGTCAAACTCTAATAATGAGATTGTGTACAACAGCCTAAAATCCTGGCAAACTATTAATAACAATATCTTTGGTGTGTTAATAGTTAAGATGCCTCTGACACTGCAAACCTTAGCAAACACCACCATGTACTCTGAGCAAAAGGCTATTTTGCAAGTTGGACAATTTCATTGAAAACTATTCCTTACAAAAATTTGTGGGAGCATTCTATTTGTTTGTAGAGTAATAATCTGGTGTCAATATACCATTATTCTCATTATTCCATTCTCATTATTCCAAACTACGCATTTACTCTTTTACTTACTGTATTAGGAACCTTTTAGACACCATATCAATAAAAGCCCATCAATTACCTGTTAAAAATATTTTCCCTTTATTTTTAAAGCAGGTGAACAGACTTGCCTCGGTTCTTTGCCATCATATCCCCTAGGCTGGTAAGCATCTGTTTTAGTGTGTTTTGATGAGGAAGGAGGCTTTAAGCAGGCCATAGATGGTTCGAATCTTGGCCAGTTCAGCAGGGACCAGCCGAGATTTGATCCATGTATGGGTAGGCTGGTTGCACTGAAGTCGATGAATCCATTATATATACACATACTGTATTGTGCAGGTTTGCCCGATTTATCTCCCACTTTGCAGTATATACCTGCAGGCAGGCTGGAGCTTTCTGCACTTGGCTGGGAAGAGAGATAGAAAGCAAGGCTATGAATAATACATGTGACATAATATGTGATTTGAAGAGGATTCATGTATTACCAAATATTTATTAAGAAAGAAATATACTTTTGTAGATATAAGATATAACGAATAATGAGGTCTTTGCTGTAGACATAATGAGACATAAGTTAGAAATGTAATTAGGTCTGTAAAATCCAAATACTTTTTTATGCTTATGTTCCTACTCAAATTTGAGATTTACGTTTGGCTACTAAGTAAGCCCAACCACAAAGTGGCATATTTCTAACTACTGGATAGAAGTAGAATTTTTTTTAAAACGTAATATCTTACCACAGCCTGAAGGTAAGAAAGGCAATGAACTGCTTTTAAAACTATGGGAATATGTCATAGCAGTGTCTTTCAGTGGTTTAGATTCTAGGGCAACAGTGCATTAATTTAATCTAACTACAAAGACAAGGTCTGTATCGAGGACAAAGGTCTTTTGTGTTTTGACTCCAAATATTCTGTAAAAGTTGGAAAATGCTTATTACAGAATAAAAAATAAATCCTTAAAAGGTGGTAATGGACTGAAAAAACAAAAGTTCAAAACGTGGGTCTCAGCTGCAGTGGCGCCTTCCTTTACTCCCTTGAGAACTTTTTCTAGGCTGCACAGCCAATTTTGTTTTAGAATGCAGACATATTTTTGAAACCCTACTATCTAGAGACACTCAACAGCGGTTCAGTAGAACGGAGGCCTAAGATGCAGACCTTGACTGGGCTGTCATCCAAACAAGGCCTTCAAAGCTACAGGGGGCTTCTCTGCTACCGATGACTGGAGGAGTGTCAATCACGAGAGAGACGATTAGTTCTACCCCGCTCACTGTGCAAACACATTTTTTTTCCCCTTAATTTAGAAAAAAGAGACATAAAACTTAAACATTATAGGTGTATTGGGAAAGAGAGCTAAATAATGAAGTCATTTTTTGTAGATCGCCCAAATGCCTTTCAATACATCTGGCTCCAATTGGGAGGCTGTAGCTTTACCTTTTCCGACACTCAGATATTTTAATCTATTATGTGGCTCTATACAGACCCCTACTTCCACACCCTATAAATATATTTCAAGGTGGAATTCTGCAGGAACTAAAAGAAGGTGTTGTTTTGATTGTTTTTTATACTTTGAGGTTAACAACTTTTCTAATCTACAGTGATCAACCATAATATTATGACCACAGACAGTTAAAGTGAATAATATTGATTATCTTGTTACAAATGCATCTGAAAGTGGGTGGGGTATATTAGGCAGGAGGGGACATATTGTCCCTAAAAATTGTAAGGATTTAAGCGATTTTGACAAGGGACAAATTGTAATGGCTAGACAACTGTTAGAGCAACTCCAAAAGGCCATAGGCCTGAATGTCCAACTGGCGGACCCAATTGGCAATGGAAGCTTTGGAAGCTGCCTGCCCCTTTTTGGGTCCTTCTGGTAAAACAAAAAAAAGTCTGATCCTCAGATCTCTGCAGATCTAGACAAATTAACTCTGACTGCTTGGACAACTTCCAAGGAATGCAGTCATCTCTCTTCCGCTGAAAGAGGCTGAGAGAAAAAAAAAAAGGCAAAACAATGTCCTGAGTTAAATGAAAGGCCGACACCACCACTGGTAAGAAGGATAGAATAGGACGCAACACCTTGTCAAGGTGAAGGATTAGGTTTGGTTCTCAATTCCGACACCCTTCTAGCCGAGGTGATGACCATCAAGAAGTCTAGCTTGCATGACAGCAAGACTAAAGGAATTTTTTTGATAGGCTCAAATGGTTGTTTCTGTAACACAGACAGCAACAAATTTAAGTCCCAAGGACACATAGGTGACTTAATGGGGGGAAGCAAACGAGTTGCCCTCTGCATAAAGGTTCAGACCAGGAAATGGGAGGCTAAAGGCCTTTGGAAGAATATTGAGAGGGTCGAAATCTGACCTTTGATTGTACGCAAAGCCAATCTGATTTCCACAGCCAACTGTAGAAAAGAGAGAATTTTCCCAATCACGTATATTTGGGAGGATGCCATTTTCTAGCTTTGCACCAAGCAATATAAGTCTTCCAGACCTTATGATAGATCTTCCTAGTGACTGCTTTCCTAGCATTCACTAGGGTAGACACCACTGGTCCCGAGATGCCACGATCCTTCAGCACCCTGAGACTAGACTAGAGACTGTAAATTGGGGTGGAATCTTGAGACAATAGATCGGGGTGGTGTGGAAGCGTCCATGGCCCGTCTATTGCCAATCTCACACCAAAGGGGGTTCCAGAATGACTGGAATCCCCTCTCTACAAATCCTGTGCAACAAATTTGGAAGGAGAGGGATCAGGGTGAAAGCATAAACCAGGAAGTACTGGCTCCATGGAACTACCAGAGCATCTGCTCTGATTGAAAGGGGATCCCTTTTTCGGGACACAAACTGATGTAGCTTGTTGTTGAACCTGGATGCCAATAGATCAACATCTGGCCATCCCGAACGCTGGCAAATTTCCTGGAACACCCTCGGGTGTAGGAACCAACCCCCCGGGCAGATCTGCTGGCGGCTGAGATAATCTGCCTTCCAGTTCTCTACCCCCAGGATATGGTCCGCCGATAGAACCGACACATGTCCCTCTGCGCAGGCTAGTATGTGGTTGACCTCTTCCTGAGCTGAACGACTCCTAGTACGACCCTGGTGGTTCATATAAGCCACTGCAGTGGCATTGTCGGACTGAACCCTGATAGAGCAGTCATGAAGCTCCAACATCCAGGACCGTAGGGCCAGACATACTGCCTGCCTCTCCAGGATGTTGATGGGCAGGCTCTGTTCTGCCTGTGACCATCTCCCCTGGGTAGTGAGCCCCTCTAGGGTCTCTCTCAAGCCCGAGAGACTGGAGTCTGTGGTCAGTACTCTCCAAGACACCAGGAGGAAGTATCTCCCTTTTGCAGGTTAAGATCCTGAAACCACCAGCTTAGGCTTAACCACTTAACGACCGCTCACTGTATATATACGTCGGCAGAATGGCACCGACAGGCACAATCACGTAGAGTGTACGTGATCGCCTTTGTACAGTTGGGGGGTCCGATCGTACCCCCCTCCTATACAGTGAGCGGCCGTTTATCGTTGGGGAGCGATCAGAGATGAGGGGGTGACCATTCGATTTCGGCCACCCCCTCGCGATCGCTCCCGGCCAATGAAAATGCTTCCTCCGCCATGTGATGTAAACACAGGCAGGAGGAAGTGATGTCATCTCCCTCGCGGCGGTCTTTTCGATTCCGGTGCCGAGGAGAGAGGAAGCAGGTTAGTGCACCAACAGTCCACTGACACATAGGTACACATAGGCACACATTTCACCCCCCAGTCACCCCCAGATCACCCCCCAATCACAGTGTCACTGATTGCAGTGATCATTTATTTTACTGATCACTGCATTTAGTGTCATCTGTGATAGTAAAAAGTTGCAGGGCAGTTAGGTTTAGGCCAAAATACAAACAATATTCGCGCTACTAACAAATGTGAGCAGCTACAATGCCTATGGAAAAAGCAAAAAACAAACAATATACAAAAAATGTAGCGCTATACATAAAAGTTATATACAAAACACCCAAGTGTAGTGCTCAAAACAAATAAATGTAAAAGAGTCCGTAAAAAGTCCAAAATGGACAAAATATATGTGTAAATAAAGTCTTTGATGACCATTCAAACGTGGATAGTCTTGAAATTTTCAAAACACAACTGGTGACTTTCAAAAAGCAAATGACTATAACGTGACCACCACCAAATGGATAGGAGGCTTACCAGATGGAATGGACCCAGTAAACGTATGTCTAAAGGGTCAAACAGGCTTGGTACATGTATACTCGTAGGTCTAGAGTCCTGGCTGGCGTTGCACACATCAATGTCCAAAATCCAGGGTCTAGTGGTGTCACCAAATATCCGAACCCAGTATGATGATGGGATAGCTCACAATGGAACCATATTATAGGGAAGAAGGAGAGGGCACATAGCATAATAACGTAGATACTATTTATTAAATGCAGGTAGATACACTTACATTCAAGCAGTAAACGTAGCGCTTTGCAAAACACTCAGTGGCGGCAGTGGAATCTCCCAACGCGTTTCGCAATACCCAGACGATGCAAGGTATTGCGAAACGCGTCGGGAGATTCCACTGCTGCCACTGAGTGTTTTGCAAAGCGCTACGTTTACTGCTTGAATGTAAGTGTATCTACCTGCATTTAATAAATAGTATCTACGTTATTACGCTATGTGCCCTCTCCTTCTTCCCTATAATATGGTTCCATTGTGAGCTATCCCATCATCATACTGGGTTCGGATATTTGGTGACACCACTAGACCCTGGATTTTGGACATTGATGTGTGCAACGCCAGCCAGGACTCTAGACCTACGAGTATACATGTACCAAGCCTGTTTGACCCTTTAGACATACGTTTACTGGGTCCATTCCATCTGGTAAGCCTCCTTTCCATTTGGTGGTGGTCACGTTATAGTCATTTGCTTTTTGAAAGTCACCAGTTGTGTTTTGAAAATTTCAAGACTATCCACGTTTGAATGGTCATCAAAGACTTTATTTACACATATATTTTGTCCATTTTGGACTTTTTACGGACTCTTTTACATTTATTTGTTTTGAGCACTACACTTGGGTGTTTTGTATATAACTTTTATGTATAGCGCTACATTTTTTGTATATAGTTAGGTTTAGGCCCCTTTAGGTCCAGGGTAGCCCCCTAACCCCCCCCCTAATAAAGGTTTAACCCCTTGATCGCCCCCCAGGTAACCCTTTCACCCCCTAACGCCAACGTCACTAAGCGATCGTATTTTCGATCGCTGTATTTAGTGCCGGTGGTGCCCTAGATAGCCAGTTATTTATTTTTAGTTTCGCCGCAGGTTTTTAGAGCGTCAGGTACCCCCATATATTATTTTAACCCCCTGATTGCCCCTAGAGTTAGCCCTTTCACCAGTGATCACCGTATAAGCGTCTCTGGTGACACTGGTTACCCAGTTAGTTATTTAGGTAACCCGTCAGGTTTTTATATAGCGTCGGGTACCCCCATATTTAACCTAATAAAGGTTTTAACCCCCTGATTGCCCCTAGTTAACCCTTTCACCAGTGATCACCATATAAAGGTTACGGGTGACACTGGTTGGTTAGTTTGCTTTTTATAGCATCAGGGCACCCGCCGTATATAACCCAATAAAGGTTTAACCCCCTGATCGCCCGGCGGGTGAGATCAATTAGGTTTTAGCGCCAGAGAGGGTCTGCGTCGCCCCAGCGTTAGGTTAGTGCCAGTAACGCTAACACCCACGCGCAAAGCATACACCTCCCTTAGTGGTATAGTATCTGATCAGATCTATACTAGCGTCCCCAGCGGTTTAGGGTTCCCAAAAACGCAGTGTTAGCGTGATCAGCCCAGATACCTGCTAGCACCTGCGTTTAGCCCCTCCGCCCAGCCCAGCCCAGCCCACCCAAGTGCAGTATCGATCGATCACTGTCACTTACCAAACACAACACACATAACTGCAGCGTTCGCAGAGACAGTCCTGATCCCTGCGACCGCTAACAGTTTTTTTTGTAGCGTTTGATATATTTGCTGACGACAGTCGGGTGCTTTTTTTCCTGTGAATCTTACTAGTGTACCCCTAAATTTAGAGCCCAAAATGGCAAGTCGGAGGTACACTAGTAAAGAGGCCTACGAGATTCTGAGCATGACAGATAGTGAAGAGGAGGTCACGTATCTGTCAGATTCAGGCTCAGAATATCTTCCCGTAGAAGACAGTGACGTCAGCGGCCCCACGTCAGATAGCTCTGATGACGAAGTTGAGGTCCCTGCTAAGGTCAGGCGTACCCGATCCCGATCTTCTGAGGTTGTTGAGGAGAAAGAACCGCAGGGCTCTCGTATCATGGAGCAGAGGAGTACTAGCGCCGCTATTCCTTCTGGTGAATTGGCAAGTACCAGCGGCCTAGTACAGCCTGGGCGTACATCCAGCACTGCAGTATCACGTGGTGACGTGGCGAGTCCCATAAGTGCAGTTCAAGCTGGCGAGGTGGCAAGCACAAGTAGTGTCCCGCTGCCACCAATAAGAAGACAAAGGCAGGCCCGTCGTACCCATAGTGCTCTTCCTGCAGAATTCGCCTATCCTGATTGGGTCCCCACCACTTCTGCAGAACCCGTACTTCCCCCATTCACTGCCCAACCCGGTATTCAGGTGGAAACAGCTGATTTTATGCCAATCGATTATTATTCGCTGTTTTTCACGGAAGATCTCTATAGATCTATTGTGGACCAGAGTAATTTATATGCTGGTCAATTCATCGCCGCTAATCCCCAGTTGCCTTCCATTGCCAAAAATTGGAAACCAATTACGGTTTCCGAATTTAAGACCTTTCTGGGCCTTTCCCTCAACATGGGCACACATAAATTCCCGTCATTGCGTGCTTATTGGTCCACGCACCCAATTGACCACATGCCCGTGTTCTCTGCCTCCATGCCCAGGAAACGATACGAGCAGATTTTGCGGTTCATGCACTTCAACGACAATGAACTTTGTCGTCCACGTGGGGACCCTGAATACGACCGGCTCTATAAAATTCGGCCCCTCATAAACCACTTCAACGAACGTTTTGCAGCCTTGTTTATTCCCGATCAAGCTGTCTGCGTTGATGAGTCCCTGATTAAATTTTCTGGCCGCTTGGCTTTCAAGCAGTACCTTCCCAGCAAGCGTGCCAGATACGGGGTCAAGCTCTATAAGTGCTGTGACAGGGCAACAGGCTATGTATGGAGCTTTATGGTTTATTTTTTTGATTCAATATTATTTATTAAGTATAGTAAGAATATAACAAACATACATTCATTACACACAGTGCGCATTTGTTGTTCGGGTATATCAAGTACATATACAACATGTTTAAGTAAGCTAAGTTGTCCACTATAAGCTGTATATAGCAAGAATCATTTAGACGCTATGAGCTGAATATAGCAAGAAACAATTAATAGATTTTGTATTTATCAGTCCACAATCTCCAGTTAGAGTCAAAATTGTTACACTTCAGGGATTTAATAGCCAGTAGGCGCTCGAATGTGTGGTTTCTGTTAACTAGTTTGATCACTTCCGAGAGGTTGATGGCCAATGAGTTTTTCCAGTTTCTAAGAATAAGGGTACATGAGGCTATCAGTATATGGGTGACGATTGGTCTAAGTTCCTGGGGATATTGATCTACACCAATGTGAAGAATTGCTAATGCAGGGTTTGGGGTCGTTAGTATTCCAGTGATTGATGAAATCAACTTGAACACTTTGTTCCACAGACCTGTTATACTAGGACATGTCCATAAGGTGTGCAATAGGTTGCCTATGTGACCGCATTTCCTCCAGCATAGAGGCGATGAATCTGGATAAAAGGTTGCTAACCTATAGGGCGTGTAGTGCCATCTGTTAGTAAGTTTAAGCGTCATTTCCCAATGTGATACACAGTGGGAATGTTTGTGTATTTCCCTGAAGGCGCGTGTCCATTGTTCCTCAGAGAAAGTTTTGTTGAGGTCTATTTCCCACTTCCTAAGTGCAGCTGATTTCTTGAAAGTTTGTTTATCATGGATGAGGTTATAAAATATTGATATGCCTTTAGCAGATTGAGGAGCTTTTGTATAAAAACGCCATGCTTTAGCAGATAGTTTTATTTTTGGTATAGAATGTGCCCTTAGGAAGTGGGAGATGCGTATGCAGGAGAATAACATATTGCTGGGTAAGTGGTGGTCGGTCACCATTTGCTTTATTGATTTTGGTGTTTGTCCAGTATATAAATCTTGTATATGTTGAATTCCCAGTGCATGGAGTCTCGTGGTTGGAAGCATAGGTATTTTTGCCCCTAAGAGTGCAATAGGGAAGTCGTACTGTATTTCCTGCAGATCATCACTGTCTAATGTCTGGAGGAATCGCCATGCCTGTAAAAACACTTGTACGGAGGGTGATAGACCCTTAGTTGCCCATGGTTCCCATATGTCGCCCATGAGGAAAGTGGTCGTATTCCTGGTCGGGATAGCCGAACGTTCTATTTCCACCCATAGGGGACTGTCAGTGGTGTGAAACCAGTGTTTAAGTTGGTCAAGTCTCGTAGCCCACAGGTAGTCTTGGATATCTGTGAATCCCGCCCCCCTCCACTTTCCTATGTGGAAGAATGTTGTTCCGTGGACACCTAGCTTTTTTGCCTCCCCATGTGAATTTCCATACAATTTTTGATAACGTGCTTAGGTAGCGGGATGGTATGGGAATTAATAGGGAGCGGAAAATATAGAGAATTTGTGGTAGTATGGACATTTTAAATGCCGCTATTTTACCTAACCAGGATATCTCCCTCTTGGATATGTCCATTAGTTGTAGTTCAATTTTGCCTATTAGCGGTTTAAAGTTGGCCTCTGCTAAGGATGCGGTATTGTCGGTTAGGGTGATGCCTAGGTATGAAATGCCCTTTGCGCTCCATGAGTAGGGTAGGGAGTTTTGCAGATATTTTTTTGAAGTGTGTGAAACTCCTAAGTTAAGAATCTGGGACTTCGTAAAGTTGACCTTATAATAAGATACTGCGCCAAAGTCGGACAGAACTTGGTGGGCCTGCGGGAGGGAGGAGTTCGGGTGCATCAGTAGGAGGATGACGTCGTCAGCGAATAAGTTTATGACGTGTTTGTCAGATCCGAAAGTGAAGCCTGTGATGCCAGTGTGTGCTCTAATGGATTCTATCATAAGATTTAATATTGTGGGGGAGAGAGGGCAACCCTGGCGTGTGCCATTTGATATGCGGAACGGTGTGGATAGGAGACCTGAGGTATAAACTTGTGCCGATGGGCAGGAATATAGAGCCAGTATTGCCTTGAGGATCGGGCCTGTAAAGCCGAATTTAGCCAACACCATTTCCATGTATGTCCAGTGGACCCTATCGAACGCCTTCTCTGCGTCTATAGATAGCAGCAGAGAAGGCGTTCTCATTTGGACAGCGTGATGAATAATATTAATGATACGTCTAGTAGCGTCTGAGGTCTGTCTCCCCCTCACAAATCCCATCAGATCACGTTTTATGAGTAGAGGAATAATATCCGACAATCTCTTGGCTAGCAATTTTAAGTAAATTTTTATGTCGGTATTAAGAAGAGATATCGGCCTAAAGTTTGCTGGTGTAGTAGGATCTTTCCCCGGTTTGGGTAATGTGACAATGTGGGCTCTCAGCATCTCTTGTGGGAAAACAGAAGTTTCTTCCGCCTTTGTGAATACCCGTTGTAAGTGAGGAGCAATGATTTCTTTAAATGTTTTAAAATACTCGTTTGCGAAACCATCCGGTCCCGGTGACTTGCCATTAGGCAATGTCGATGTAATCTGTTCGATTTCTTGAGGGGAGAAAGGGGTGTTCAACTTCCTAAGTTGGTCCTCTGTCAGTGACGGGAGTTGTATTTTCTGTAAGAAGCGTTGTATGGTGTCTGTGGTTGGTTGTGGTGTGGCCGTATTATCACGTAAGTTGTACAGTGCCCCATAATAGTCTGCAAATTGATTTGCTATGTCTCGTGGGTTAGTGATTTTGTGGTGTAAGGTGTCATGAAGGAGGTATGCTATTCTCGATTTTGTGCGAGCAGCTCTAATTCTATTAGCCAGGTACTTTCCTGCTCTATTTGCATTAGCGTAGGAATTCACTTGTAAGCGTCTGAGGTGCTTGTCATATTGTTGTGTGAGAGTCTCCCTCAGGCTTTCTCTAAGCGTAGAAAGTGTATTTGCCACTGCCGTTGTTGGAGACTTTTTGTTATGGGTTTCTAATCTGTTAATGTCAGACAGTACTTGATTGAGTTTGGCAGCACGTCGTTTCTTTTCCCTAGCCCCTAACTGTATTAATATGCCTCTCATGTACGCCTTATGAGCGTTCCATAACGTGAAGGGATCTATCGTTGGTGTGCAATTGTGTTGGAAAAAATCTTGGAGATGCTGAGAGACCACAGGGAGAATTCGGGGTTCTTGTAAGAGCCTAACATTACAACGCCAGACATGGGATGAGGGGAAGACACCCTTTTCAGCAATAGTCATAGATACTGCGGCGTGCTCTGACCACGTAATATCCCATATTTGTGTGGCCTGAACACGTTGTAAAAGCCACTGGTCAGTGATAAACATATCTATTCGTGAGTACGAACAGTGTCTAGCGGAAAAAAAAAGTATAATCTCTTTCGTTGGCATGGAGGCACCTCCATGCATCGAACAGTTCCTATGTATGTAGAAGATTGCGGAGGTGAGCAGATCTCTTCGGTTTATCCGTAGTAGTGTCCAAATTGGGATCTGTTATTAGGTTAAAGTCGCCGCCTATAATGATATTACCGTATTGCATGGACTTAGTCCTTTTGATCACTTTCCTTAGAAAGCGGATTTGGTGGGTGTTCGGGGCATATAAAGTAACCAATGTGTACGGATTAGAGTTGATGTCTCCAGTTACTATAATATACCTGCCCCCTTCATCAATATAAGAGTCTTTGAGTCGGAAAGATAGAGAGTTCCTTAAGGCTAGCATCACTCCTCCTTTTTTGCTATCCAGTGTGCATGCCAAAAACACGTGGGGATATTCCCTGTGAGTACATTTAGGGGTTTTTTGTTTCTGAAAGTGGGTCTCCTGTATGCATAGAATATCAGCCCGGTGCTTACAGGCCTCCTTCCATACAGAGAATCTCTTGGCCGGGTGATTCAGGACTTTTGCGTTAATTGATAGACAGGTGATAGTCATTTGTGGTGTTGTAGAGTGTGGTGACTGGTATCGTGGTGCAAGTACTCACTGTGTCCCCGGGCGTGATTCGCAACATCTTTTCCCTTTAGGCCTGAGGCTGTAGGAGACTCATCTTCTGTACGTAGTGGAAGTTCCTTGCTATGAAGATTGCTGTGTGCAATAAACTGGTAACGTAGAAAACAAAAAAGAAAAAGAAAAAACAAGAAAGACCAAAAAACGTAAGAAAGCAACTTTGAATGTGTAAAAAGGGATCTTACAATGGATCCGCGTGCAGACATAACTGCTGAACTCATTAACGGGGGTTATAGGAGGATATTTCTAAACTCCTTTTTACCGGAGAGATAAGAGAGTAATTTTGCGGTTCTGTTATGAACCTCCGCTGGCTTGTTTCTTATTGGTGCGTTTGTGTGACACCACCTGCCATTCGTTTTGGAGCATCTGCGGTTGTGGAGTAGGGTTTAATTGTGAGGCCTGGTCTGGGAGTATTCCCCATTGGCGCAGGATTGTAAGACCTTCCTCCAATGTGTTTACGGAAGTTGTGGTCCCATTGTGAGTGATGGAAAGAGTGGCAGGATACTTCCATTTGTGCAGGATTTTGTGGTTCCTCAGGGCCTTGGTTATGATCGCCAAGTTGCGACGCCTCTGTAGTGTGTGCCTGGATAGGTCTGGCAACAATTGGAGGGTAGCGTACTGCGGAGGGACAGTGTCAGGCCTGCGTGCTGCTTGTAGGATTTGTTCCTTTACATGGAAGAAGTGGACCCTCATTAGTATGTCCCTTGGAGTGCCTTCTGGCAGGAAGGATGGTTTAGGAATCCTGTGGATTCTGTCTATTATGAGGTCCTGCGCAGTCAGTGCTGGGACCAGGGTGGAGAACAAAGCGTGGACATACTGTAGGAGTTGAGTGGCTGGAACAGATTCTGGTACTCCTCGCAGCTTTAGATTGTTCCTCCTTGACCTGTCCTCGAGGTCAGCGACCTTGTCCTTTAGCCACGCTATGTCCTCTCCCTGGGCCGCATGTGTGTCCACTATATTATTGTATGTAGCAGTGTACTCGTCCATCCTCTGTTCTACTCTATCCACTCTGACCCCAATAGCCTGCACCTCCTTGTGACACTGGTTAATCCCTCTGACTAAGTCGGTTTGGAGGGAGGATCTGAGTGATAGCAGCATCTCCTTCAGCACAGTGTCTGAGATAGGCCTGTCGGCAGTAGGAAAGTCCGCTATGGGGTCAGCTGTGTGTTGGGCCTGAGCAGCGGTGGTGCCTGGTGTCCCGCGTACCTCCATGTCCTGTGTGCAGAACCGCCTGACAGGGGAGTCCATCCTCGGCTTTGACTTAGCTGGGCTCCGAGTGGATGGGCTGGATGAGCCTGAGGACGATCCGCTGTGCAGTGGGTCACGAGAGGACTGTATACGGGGCCCTCCGTGTCCATTGCTGTGGATCGCGGCCTTCGCCTGTTGTTGTTCAGACGAGCCGCCGCCATTTTGTTGGAGCCCGCGGGGCTTCATCGCAAAGATGATTGTCAGTTTCTGTGGCATCGGCGGGTTCTTTCTGCGCCTCGTCATTCCCCGGTCCTCTGGCAGTCCGGCTGTGGTGTTTTTAGCCGCGGATGTGCCTGGGAGGCTCTGATGTGTCTGGATCTCTCCGACGGCCGAGCAGAGCTCTCAGCTAGGCTTCCATCTTGGAGCTCGGTCGCCACGCCCCCCGAGCTTTATGGTTTATGAGGGAAAAGATAGTCAGGTTGAGCCGGTCAACTGCCCGGATTACATAGGGAGCGCTGGCAATATAGTGTGGAACTTGGTGTCACCCTTATTCGGAAAGGGGTACCACTTGTATGTGGACAATTATTACGCGAGCGTGCCACTGTTTAGTCACTTGTTTGATCATCAGATTGGAGCATGTGGCACCGTGCGACCTAATCGCCGGGGCTTTCCCCAGCGGCTTGTAGATGCCCGTCTTAGGCTGGGGGAGAGACCCTGCGCAAAGTGTAATAACTTGCTCGCTATGAAGTGGAGGGACAATAAGAATGTTTTCCTTCTTACCTCCCTTCATGCAGACACGACAGTCCAAATTCGTACGGCGACTGGTGTTGTGGAGAAACCCCTCTGTGTCCACGAACATAACAAAAATATGGGAGGGGTGGACCTCAACGACCAGTTGATGGCGCCGTATCTAATTGACCGTAAGGCGAGACGCTGGTACAAAAAAGTGTCTCTATCCTTATTCCAATTGGCTTTGCTGAACGCTCATGTGCTATACAGAGCTTCAGGCGGGACTTTATCTCTTCTAAAATTCCAGAATGAGATAGTCACAGAACTCCTGTATCCAGGCGGTTCTGCACCTCACTATCCCCAACCAAATGCAGTAGGCATTATACGCATCTCCTCCCGAGTACCCCTACCCAACGAGCCCCCCAAAAAAGATGTAGTGTCTGTAGCAAGCGCGGATTTAGACGTGACACCCGTTATTATTGTCCACTCTGTCCTGACAAACCTGGTCTTTGCCTTGGTGAATGTTTTGAACGCTACCACTCAAAAGTGAAGTTTTAGCGTAGGGTACAGCATTTCACAGACTAGGACACACTTACACAGGGTCTTCCCAAGATGCCATTACATTTTGAGAGACCCGAACCATTACAGTTGTTAAAGTTTAAAAAAAAAGTGTAAAAAATAAAAAAAAAAACGTAAAAACACAAAAAAAAATATAAAATAAAAAAACCAAAAATAGTTGTTGTTTTATTGTTCTCTCTCGCTCTCTCTATTTTCTCTCTATTGTTCTGCTCTTTTTTACTGTATTCCATTCTGCAATGTTTTATCATGCTTGCTTTTCAGGTATGTAATTTTTTGTTTTCAGGTGCGCCATTCAACTGCAGCGAGGAATTATTTATCTTGACAGCAACAGCGTTTGCTCCCACGATACATAAAGCCGTGACTCCAGTGCTGTAGGAGGTGATTTCACCACCACAGTTTAAAAAAAAGAGCATATATGCCGAAGTATGGGGGCAGCAGGGGCAGAGGAGCGATTTTGCTCCTAATGCCGCGTATATACGGTCGAAATTCCGACGGAGGCTTGCCAGTGGAAAAGTTTGACCGTGTGTACGCGGCATAACCTTTTATGCCGCGTACATACGGTCGAAATTTCGACAAAGGCTTGCCCGTGGAAAAGTCCGACCGTGTGTACGCGGCATAACTTTTTTGCGAGAGGATGCCCCCATGCTTCGGCATATATATATTTTAGGCACAGGTTGCGTTAAAAAAATGTTTTATTTTTTACTAGGTTTTGTTTTGGTATTTGCTTTGCAGGTATGGTATGGTAAGGTCTTACTGTTGTACTGTAATGTTACTTTGTTTTAATGTTAACCATCATTTGCTTAGCAGGTACGCCATTCAGTTGCATCGCGGATTTAATTATCTTGACAGCAACAGCGTTTGCTCCCACGATACATAAAGCCGTGACTCCAACGCTGTAGGAGGTGATTTCAACACCACAGTTAAAAAAAGAGCATATATGCCGAAGCATGGGGGCAGCAGGGGCGGAGGAGCGATTTTGCTCCTAATGCCGCGTATATATGGTCGAAATTCCGACGGAGGCTTGCCCGTGGAAAAGTTTGACCGTGTGTACGCGGCATAACCTTTTATGCCGCGTACATACGGTCAAAATTTCGACAAAGGCTTGCCCGTGGAAAAGTCCGACCGTGTGTACGCGGCATAACTTTTTTGCGGGAGGATGCCCCCATGCTTCGGCATATATGCCCATCATTAGAAGTGGGTGGATGAAGGGAGGTATTCTAATGGTGGATCAATCTCTTTTTTTCGTTCAGCCAACAGGCTGCATGAAAAAAAAGATTACAATACATGTCCAACAAGGACCAGCAACGTACTGGTATGTTGCTGGACTTTGAATGTTTATACCAGAATGATGCCTGCAGGTTTAGGTATCATCTTGGTATCATTCTTTTCAGCCAGTGGCCGGCTTTCAAGTAAAAGCAATTATAGCAGATAATTAGCCTCTAGACTGCTTTTACAAGCAGTGGGAGGGAATGTCCCCCCCCCCGGATATAAACAGCGCCATTGGGAAATTGGGAAAGCATTTTATCACACCGATCTTGGTGTGGTCAGATGCTTTGAGGGCAGAGGAAAGATCTAGGGTCTGACCCCCCATTTTTTTTAAAAAAAAGAGTACCTGTCACTACTTATTGCTATCATAGGGGATATTTACATTCCCTGAGATAACAATAAAAATAAAAAAATATGGAAGGAACAGTTTAAAAAAAAAAAAAAAGCACCGCTGTCCCCCCCTGCTCTTGCGCAAAGGCGAACACAAGCGTCGGTCTAGCGTCATATGTAAACAGCAATTGCATCATGCATGTGAGGTATCACCGCGAAGGTCAGATCGAGGGCAGTAATTTTAGCAGTAGACCTCCTCTGTAAATCTAACGTGGTAACCTGTAAAGGCTTTTAAATGCTTTTAAAAAAGAATGTAGTTTCTCGCCGCTGCGCGTTTGTGCGCAATTTTAAAGCATGTCGTGTTTGGTATCCATGTACTCGGCCTAAGATCATCTTTTTTATTTCATCAAACATTTGGGCAATATAGTGTTTTTTAATGCATTAAAAATAAAAAAAGTGTGTTTTTCCCCCAAAAAATGCGTTTGAAAAATCGCTGCGCAAATACTGTGTGGGAAAAAAAAATGCAACACCCACTATTTTAATCTGTAGGGCCTTTGCTTTAAAAAATATATAATGTTTGGGGGTTCAGCATAATTTTCTTGCAAAAAAAAATGTTTTCATGTAAACAAAAAGTGTCAGAAAGGGCTTTGTCTTGAAGTGGTTAGAAGAGTGGATGATGTGTGACATAAGCTTCCTAATGTTGTGCATAAAATGCCAGGACAGTTCAAAACCCCCCCAAATGACCCCATTTTGGAAAGTAGACACCTCAAGCTATTTGCTGAGAGGCATGTTGAGCCCATTGAATATTTTTTTTTTTGTCCCAAGTGATTGAATAATGACAAAAAAAAAAAAAATGTACAAAAAGTTGTCACTAAATTATATATTGCTCAAACATGCCATGGTTATATGTGGAATTGCACCCCAAAATACATTCTGTTGCTTCTCCTGAGTACGGGGATACCACATGTGTGAGACATTTTGGGAGCCTAGCCGCGTGCAGGACCCCGAAACCCAAGCACCGCCTTCAGGATTTCTATGGGTGTAAATTTTTGATTTCACTCCTCACTGCCTATCACAGTTTCGAAGGCCATGGAATGCCCAGATGGCACAAAACCCCCCCAAATGACCCCATTTTGGAAAGTAGACACCCCAAGCTATTTGCTGAGAGGTATGTTGAGTATTTTGCAGATCTCGCTTTTTGTCACAAAGTTTTACAAATTGAAAAAAGAAAAAAAAAAAATGTCTTTCTTCATTTTCAAAAACAAATGAGAGCTGTAAAATACTCACCATGCCTCTCAGGCAAATAGCTTGGGGTGTCTACTTTCCAAAATGGGGTCATTTGTGGGGGTTTTGGGCTATCTTGGCATTTTATGGCCTTCAAAACTGTGATAGGTAGTGAGGAGTGAAATCAAAAATTTGTGCCCTTAGAAATCCTGAAGGCGGTGCTTGGTTTTCGGGGGCCCGTACGCGGCTAGGCTCTCAAAAAGTCCCACACATGTGGTATCCCCATACTCAGGAGAAGCAGCCAAATGTATTTTGGGGTGCAATTCCGCATATAACCATGGCATGTTTGAGCAATATATCATTTAGTGACAACTTTTTGTACATTTTTTTTTCTTTTTGTCATTATTCAATCACTTGGGACAAAAAAAAAAATATTCAATGGGCTCAACATGCCTCTCAGCAATTTCCTTGGGGTGTCTACTTTCCAAAATGGGGTCATTTTGGGGGGTTTTGTGCTATCTTGGCATTTTATGGCCTTCAAAACTGTGATAGGTAGTGAGGAGTGAAATCAAAAATTTATGCCCTTAGAAACCTTGAAGGCGGTGCTTGATTTTTGGGGTCCCGTACGCGGCTAGGCTCCCAAAAAGTCCCACACATGTGGTATCCCCGTACTCAGGAGAAGCAGCAGAATGTATTTTGGGGTGTAATTTCACATATGCCCATGGCATGTGTGAGCAATATATCATTTAGTGACAACTTTGTGCAAAAAAAACAAAGTTGGTCATATTCCCGCAACTTGTGGCAAAATATAAAATATTCCATGGACTGAACATGCCTCTCAGTAAATAGCTTGGGGTGTCTACTTTCCAAAATGGGGTCATTTGGGGGGGTTTTGTGCTATTTTGGCATTTTATGGCCTTCGAAACTGTGATAGGTAGTGAGGAGTGAAATCAAAAATTTACGCCCTTAGAAATCCTGAAGGCGGTGCTTGGTTTTTGGGGCCCCGTACCCGGCTAGGCTCCCAAAAAGTCCCACACATGTGGTATCCCCGTACTCAGGAGAAGCAGCAGAATGTATTTTGGGGTGCAATTCCACATATAACCATGGCATGTGTGAGCAATATATCATTTAGTGACAACTTTTCGTACATTTTTTCTTTTTATCATTATTCAATCATTTGGGACAAAAAAAAAAAATATTCAATGGGCTCAACATGCCTCTCAGCAAATAGCTTGGGGTGTCTACTTTCCAAAATGGGGTCATTTGGGGGGGTTTTGTGCCATCTTGGCATTTTATGGCCTTCAAAACTGTGATAGGTAGTGATAGGTAGTGAGGAGTGAAATCAAAAATTTATGCCCTTAGAAACCTTGAAGGCGGTGCTTGGTTTTTGGGGCCCCGTACCCGGCTAGGCTCCCAAAAAATCCCACACATGTGGTATCCCCGTACTCAGGAGAAGCAGCAGAATGTATTTTGGGGTGCAATTCCACATATAACCATGGCATGTGTGAGCATTATATCATTTAGTGACAACTTTTTGTATTTCTTATTTTTTTTTGTCATTATTCAATCACTTGGGACAAAAAAAAAATATTCAATGGGCTCAACATGCCTCTCAGCAATTTCCTTGGGGTGTCTACTTTCCAAAATGGGGTCATTTGGGGGGGTTTTGTACTGCCCTGCCATTTTAGCACCTCAAGAAATGAGATAGGCAGTCATAAATTAAAAGCTGTGTAAATTCCAGAAAATGTACCCTAGTTTGTAGACGCTATAACTTTTGCGCAAACCAATAAATATACGCTTATTGACATTTTTTTTACTAAAGACATGTGGCTGAATACATTTTGGCCTAAATGTATGACTACAATTGAGTTTATTCGATTTTTCTTATAACAAAAAGTAGAAAATATCATTTTTTTTCAAAATTTTCGGTCTTTTTCCGTTTATATCGCAAAAAATAAAAATTGCAGAGGCAATCAAATACCATTAAAAGAAAGCTCTATTTGTGGGAAGAAAAGGACGCAAATTTCGTTTGGGTACAACATTGCATGTCCGCACAATTTACAGTTAAAGCAGCGCTGTGCAAAATTCTGAATTCACCTCTGGTCCTTTAGCTACCAAATGGTCCGGGGCTTAAGTGGTTAAGCATGCCCAAGGAGATAAGAACATGGGGTAATCCAGGGCTTTTCCTCTCCTGTTCCAAGCCGACAAGATGTCTTGTTGTAAAGGCCTGGAATGGAACTGGGCATAGGGAACTACCTCGAGGGAGGACACCATCCTTCCTAGAAGACTCATACAGAGCCGAATGGAGGGTTGTCTGGTGCCCCTTATCTGACGCACCTGATCTTTCAGGGCACAGATACTTACAGGTGGCAAAAATAGGATTTTTCTACTCACCGTAAAATCCTTTTCTCTGAAGTCCATGGACGAACACAGCTTCCTTATATTCTTGACATTAGGGTTATGTTCCATCTATTAGGAGAGGACTAGGCAGACATGTTAGATATTTAAAAACATGTAACTATAGCAAAGCTGAACAGCCCCGCCCAGGGGGTGGTCCCTCTGGCCATAACCCCTCACCCTACACTCAGCAGCTCAGTTCGTCAAAAAGCAGTACAAACATAAAAAGGAGGGGTGGGTGCTGTGTCCGTCCATGGACTTCAGAGAAAAGGATTTTATGGTGAGTACAAAAATCCTATTTTTTCTTTCATCCATGGACGGACACAGCTTCCTTATATTCTTGACATTAGGGACGTCCCCAAGCAGTGTCAAAAAACCAAGGGGTGGGAACAGCAATTAAAACAAACTTCACCTCAAAACAAACAGAGCTCCTCAACGGATGAGTTGCAACCTTAAACAGCTGCCTGCAAAACTTTGCGGCCGAAGCAAGCGTCCGCAGATGCATGCAGGTCAACCTTGTAAAACTTAGTGAAAGTGTGAACGGACGACCAGGTCGCCGCCTTACACACCTGTGAGACAGACACTTGATGTCGGAAAGCCCAGGAGGCACCAATTGCCCTGGTCGAATGCGCCGTGACAGGAAAGGGAGGCGCCCGCCCTTTTAGGGCATAAGCCTGTATCACGATCTGTCTGATCCACCGAGAAATGGGGGCCAATGAGACCGCCAGGCCTTTCTTTGGACCAGTCACCGACACAAACAGTGAGTCTGACCTCCGAAACAGAGCCGTAGCAGACAGATACACCCTCGAGGTATATCTGCTCTTCTTTCAGCAGGATCCTCCTTCTTGGTTAGGCCTGTCAGGTCGTCTGACCTGATCGGACTCCAATTGCTGCGACAGCTGGCTGAATAGCTGAACTGGCCAAAGAAAAGGAAGCCCTTAATAGCTAATAGCTGAAGCTGCTGCCTGTTCACTTCCTGGATTTACACAGACACACAGAGGCATAACTCCAGCTATGCAGCCCTGCAACTTTCATTGGCCCTCTTATGACTCACCCCCTCTCTTGCTGGCAAACTTTAATGAGAGTGAGAGAGAGAGCTGTGCATGATGTCATAAGCCTAAGCTTTTTACCAGACAAGAAACAGGAAGTGGCCTGTATAAGCTATTTACTGGCAGAAAAAACGGTTTACTACCCAAAGTTAAAACAACAAGGGCAGAAGATTTAATATGTAGCGGGTGGTCATATTTAGGGGAAGCATCTGAGTGGTAACAGGCTCAGATGCAATAATTGTTAGGATCCATGGACCAATTTATGCCAGTGGGGAATATCAATGGTGTCCAGTTCCCTAGGGTCTATAGGTGGCGCTGTCAATATAGACCGAGGTTGAACCACCATTGGAGGGCTGTGCCCTTTGTGTCCTCTTGCGGCAGTAGTACAGCGGGGCGGGGAACCTGCTGTGCCTGTTGTGGTAGGGTATGAAGGGGGAAGACGTCTTCCACTCGGGGTCCACACCCAGGCCCCTTCAGCCTGGGAGTGAGTGATGGTGGTCTCCGGGTGCCCTAAGCCCGGAGACGGAGCTGCGGTCTTGCCCCAGACACCTTCGGTCTGGGGTGAGGTACTTTCTGGAGGCCTGGGGCCCAGTACCTTCGACTGGGTTCCGCAGGGGATCGAGGACTCCTAGGGTGTCCCCCGGTGTGGACGTCCGAATCTAGGACGGGGAGGCCAGGGAGCTAACCCTATCTGAAGACCTGGTGCAGCATTCGCTGGTGACGGTGGGGCCTCTGGTGACCGTTTGGATGGATGTCCTTTCCCTGACAGGGGCCATCGCTTCTAGAAGGTAGTTCAAGTTCTCACGGTCGGTGGCAGCGACTGTGTGTCAAGCCTGTTGGTGATATACAGAACAGGAGAAAAACAAGTTTAACATTTGTGCCTGGACCTTCCTCCCCCACCTTGTCTGAACTGAATGTGTTACAACCTGCCTGCTCTCACAGAGACTGTTTATTGCTATGAATAAATAAGTGTTGGACTTTCAGTGGTGTGGACAGTAACTTACTGGGAGCTAAGGGTCCTACCTCCATGTGCATGGACGGTGGGAAATCATTCTCAGGGGAAGGTTTGGCTCTGGATGGAAACACAGACCCGAAGGTACAGTTTGATTAGCTCCATCTTTGCATACAGTATGTTGTGAACTGGTGGTGCGCCACACTCTCCTCCCTGGTCCCCTAGACAAGAGCCAAGAGTCAGAAGGGAGTAAAGGGTGAGGTCGCTACACGTGGGGGCTCGGGTACGGGATGTGTGTTTACGTAATGGAGCCGAAACTCTCAGAGTTTGAACTTTGCTGCCCAGAAGAGTTCCGAGGAGGTCGGCCATATTGGCCATTGCGCCACGAGGCACACCCTGACTGCACAGTTCGTGGGCGTGACCAAGAGAAAACCCGCAAACCGGTGCAGAAGATGGGAGGTGTCTGGCCATGTGAGGAGTTGCACGTGGGGACTTTGGCGCAAAGTGAGCAGTGCGCGTTGGAGCAGCAAACAGTCACTACTGTTCACTACTAATACCTCATGGGCTCCGGTTCCTACTTCTACAGTCACGAGGATGACGTCGTTTGCTGCTTCACTGACGGATACGGGGGTCAGGCTCAAGCCCCGGGGGCGATTCGCCCTGTACGTATGTAAGGACGTTGAGGCTCTCGTGCGATTTGTCCCGGCTGTTCTGGACTGGTGGTTCATCTGAAGCCATTCGGGCGAAGCAAGGCCTGTAAAGAGTTCATTTTTGAGGTGGAGCAACCCACAGAAAGGCCTCGGGCCTTCAACCTCAACTGTATCACGGGCGCCACCACTCTTGAAGGAGAAGTCAGAGCTTGTACAGCCACCCCTACGCGCACTGTAGAGACTTTGGAGAGATAAAAATCCGAAGATGCTGTTTCGGTCACCTCGGAGTCCCTACTCCCACCGCCAAAGAGGAAGATCGGTCTTGTCAAGGCTTCCTGCGGCCGTGATGGCGCTACGCCCCAGCGCTTGCCTGGCCCGGATGGATCCCAAGGGAAAAGTCCCGGACATCCTTGCTCAAGTATAGGCCGAGGTAAGCCGGGGAGCGGAACTTGGTGTTTGGTTGGAGGTGTCGGGGAGCCCATCGGAGGGGGTAACTCCACATCCACACGGAGTTACAGGCCTGCGGAGGAATGTGACACCTCCGACCTGGAGTCGGTCTCCGATGCGGGGATCGACGCTGAAAGTGATGAGCTTTTTGAACGGATGGGCTGGGACAAAATCCCCCTGTCCTCGTCCCGTGTCAGAAGGGACCCACCTATGTTCACTGGGGATAGTACACCCCGGGTGGAGGCCTCGGTGCCTGAGGAGGGATCTGGTCCCCTGCCTGCCCTTCTGCCTACGGAGTCGCCTACGCTTGCTGCTGTGGAGAAGCGAGTGCCGTTGCGGGCCGCTATGCCTGACCTTGAGGTGGTGAAAGCACCTCGGCATCCGGATGCTCTTGTCTTGCCTGAAGAGGGAGACCGCAATACAATGCCACCTTTGTCCCGGCTACAGAGACTTTTCGGCCAGAAGGTCACCAGCGAGTATGGGTGGGAGTACCCGTACTTGCCAAAATAACTTTTGTATGAAGTGGAGGCCTGCAGGCAGCGGTGGTACGATGATTTCATCTGGACTCACATTAAAGTACCTCAGGCCCGCAGATACATTTCTTGTTCTCCTACAGCCTCAAAAAGATTCAAGGACTGTAAAGCTGCATGGATGTTGGGTCGGCACATTCACGCGGACAGGGTAGTTATTTGCCGAAAGGAAGGGGATGATGTTGAATACCATATGGAGACTTTCAACAAATATTTGAAACCCCTGATACTGCCGCACCCAAGGTTCTATCTGTAGGAGAATAGACTCCTGTGTTTCGTTGCTGAACATTCTGGAGTGCCTTTGCCGGAACTCAGGGACTCTGTAACCCGAAAAGGGAGGCCTACTTTTGGAAGGATTGGGAGCAGTTTTGTTTTTTTTCCTCCGTTTTCTTTCTCCACCGCAAGGACACTAAGACTTTGGGGTGTAGTTGAGTCAGGGCCAAAGTACAGATGAAGAGGTTCCTGAACAAGAAAAAGAGTTTTATATCACGACACTGCCACTAGGTGGGGGTGTTGCACAGCGATGGTCACACACACCACACTTCATGTTTGGAAGGAAGGGGTTTCCTCTAGGGGGAGCCTGTTCATTCCAAATCACATACTGTGTAGATAATGTGTTCTTTTCCCCTCTGCAGGAGAACGTCAATCAAGTCTGCCGAGAATGGGGCAGATCTATTGCCGCGTACACACGATAATTTTTCAAGAAAAACGACCGTGTGTGGGCTTTTTGTCATTTTTCCCGACGAGAAAAACGGCATTAATCACGACGAGAAAAAACGGAAAATTTATTACCAAATACTTACCGTAATTTTCCTTTCCTGATAGGCTCCATGGCAGCATACGTGTGGGTTGGCCCCGCCTCCATAACTACCCAATAGGACCCCCTCCCTATAAATTTTGGCTCTGGGCTCTCAGCCGTGTTCTGTAACTAGCCTACTCCAAGCATTGGGAGGGACTTCTGCTGCCATGGAGCCCATCAGGAAAGGAAAATTACGGTAAGTATTTGGTAATAAATTTTCAGTTTTCCTGACATGCTCCATGGCAGCATACGTGTGGGAAATAACTCGCCAAACACACCCGGGCGGGCAAAATGCTGAGGCAAGAAATACATTTATTTAACACTGTCAACAGACAGAACTTGTAAACCAAAATTCAGTGATATTAGACGACCAAGAGGCCGCTCTGCATATAACGTCAGGTGCGACATGACGAGAGGCTGCCCAAGAAGTTGAGATGCTCTGGGTTGAGTGCGCAGTTACTGCCTCCGGAGGAGCCAAACCTTTTGCTTTGTAAGCTCTTTGGATGGTCTGAACTATCCATGCCACAATAGATCTGATTGAGGCCCTTTTTCCTCTGTTCTTTCCATGAAGAAGAATGAAAAGAAAATCTGTTTGTCTGAAAGACTCTGTCATTTCCAGGTATTGACTTAATGTGTGGCCCACATCAAGGGGATGAACATCTTGACCTTCAGAAGTTCCAAAAGCGGGTAACACAATTTCCTGATTTTCATGAAAGATAGATGTAACTTTTGGGTTTGAACCCAGCATGGGAATTAATACTGCTCTATCTGGGGAAAAGGTCAGGAAAGGCTCTTTTGAACCCAAGTTTCTGACGTCGGACACTCTTTTGGCTGAAGTGACCGCTACTAGGAAGACGGTCTTGAGAGTAGGATCTTTTGGTGAAAGAGGTTTTTCAGGATCTGTGCTGAGTGTGGAAAGATTGTCCAGTACAAGAGGCAGGTCCCATTTGGGGAACCTCGGTTTTCTTTGTGGTCTGCGTCTGACTGCACCCTTAAAGAACTGGCGAATCAGGGGATGATTGGCCCAAGAGATTCCAGTAAATGCTGAAATGGCTGAGATTTGAACTCTAAGAGAGCTTACTGATAAAGACAAGTCCAAACCTGTTTGTAAGAAACTGAGTACATCCTGGACTTCTGGAGAATTACAGGAATTAGCCCTGGAAGACATATGATCTGTAAATTTTGACCAGATACGCTCATAAACTCTGTTGGTGCTATTTCTTCTAGCGTTAAGGAGAGTCGATATGGCTTCTTCTGGACATCCTAAGGCTTCCAGCCTTCCCCTCTCAAGAACCATACCCTGAGGTGCAACGTTGTGCCCTGAGATAGGAGATCCGGTCTGAGGGGTAGAGGGATTGAGTCCCGATAACTGAGACGTCAAGAGGGAAAACCATGGCCTGTTGGGCCAAAACGGAATTACTGCTATGATTTCTACTCTCTCCACTCTGAGTCTGTGAAGGAATTGAAGTATCACAGGTACTGGAGGAAAGGCATAAGCCTGGCTGAATCTCCACCGATCTGTGAGAGCATCTATCCCGTAGGCTTGGGGATCCCGAGACCTCGAGTAATACTTGGTCAACTTGTGGTTGCATGGGGACGCAAACAGATCCACTTCTGGAGACACTCCCAGAGTTAGAAGCCAATTGAATACCTCTATGTGTAGAGACCATTCGTTGTTGTTCATTTGAGTTCGTGACAGAAAGTCCGCTTGAACGTTCTGGACCCCTGGAATGTACACTGCAGAGATGTTGCATAGGTACTTCTGGGCCCAGGTCATGATTGGTTCTACTTCCCGGAGTAAGGATCAGCTGCGGGTACCACCCTGCTTCCTTATGTAAGCAACTGCGGTTGTGTTGTCCATCCTGAGCATCACAGAAGAGTCTGTCAACAGATGACGGAAGGACATGAGCGCCTGGAAGGCAGCCCGCAACTCCAGTATGTTGGACACAATTCCTTGGGACGGTGTGTTCCACCTGCCCTGGGCTATTTCCGTCAGGCAATGAGCGCCCCACCCCTGATTGCTGGCATCCGAAGTTACAGTAATCCAAGTGATGGGACGGATTGTGTGACAGTTGCGGAGATTCTTCCCCTGAAGCCACCAAAGAAGAGATTCTCTCATGGATGAAGTCAGTCTGATGCGTTGACTCTTGCTGGGGGAGTCCCATTGCTGGAGAAACCCTTTTTGGAATGGGCGAGTGTGCCACTGAGCCCACCTCACCATAGGGATGGTGGCTGTCATGGTGCCGATTACCTTTAGGCATTGGAGAGCAGACAGGTGAGAGGTTGCGCGGATCCTGTCCCGGATTGCTGCAATCTTTTCCTCGGGCAATGAAATGGTGCCGTCTATTGTGTTGAAGAGGGCACCTAGAAACACAAGGGACTGTGTTGGAATGAGATGACTTTTCTCCAAATTCAGGAGCCACCCGAATTCTTGGAGAGTGGTGATTACTAGAATCTTGTGTTCCAAGAGTTGACATCTGTCTTGAGCTAGAAGTAAGAGGTCGTCTAGGTAGTGATGAAGACGAACTCCTTTCACTCGGAGCAGAGCCACAATGGCTAACAGAACCTTGGAGAACACCCGAGGTGATGTCGTGAGACCAAAAGGTAGGCAGGTGAACTGTAAGTGTTGATCGCCTACAGCAAAGCGGAGGTACTTTTGATAGTCTGCAGCTACTGGGACGTGAAAATATGCGTCCTTCAGATCTATTGACACTAACCAATCTCCTGGATAGACTGACTGCTGGATTGTCAATAGTGACTCCATTTTGAATCTTTCCTTCCGAATAAATCGGTTGAGATGCGTTAGGTCTATTACTGGTCTCCAGGTACCGTTCTTTTTCTGTACCATGAACAACGGGGAGTACATGCCTTCTCCTTGTTCGCCCTCTGGAACAGTAATGGCTGCGCCTTGAGTTAATAAAGAGCTTACGTAACTTAGTAAGACTTGTTTCTTTTCTTCTGCACTTGGAAGACTTGTGGGTATGTATCTGAGCCTGGGGGTGCTGTTGAAGACCCACGTGTGGCCTGAAGAGACCGTCTTGATGGTCCAAAAATCTTGAATTGAGGCCACCCAAACATGCCGGAAGTGGAGGAGACGTGCCCCCACCTGACATGTTTGAACGGGCCCAATTTCAAAAAGACTTTGTAGACTCCCGACTACCGGACGGAGTACTTTTAGTTGGTTTCCTGAAAGAGGACTGTCTGGATTTCCAGGTCCTTGAAAATTCACGACCAGGTCTTTAGCTGCGTGCTTCTCTTGCACGATCTGTATTCTGTGCCCTCGAAAAGGTGCGTTTCTGGTTTTGCAAACACCTGTCTTGAGGGAGGAACCCCGACTTACCACCCGGGAAATGGCATTATCAAGTTTATTGCCAAAGAGCGAGGAGCCCTCAAAGGGAATGCGGGCACCAAGCTTGCTTTGAAGCTGGATCCGCCGACCAGGGACGGAGCCATAAAGCACGGCGTGCGGTAACCGCTGACAACATCACTCGAGCCACTAGGCGAATAACATCAATAGAGGCCTCCCCCAAAAAGGCAGATGCTAGCCTGATTTCCTGAATAGGAGATTTTTTTGCCATTTCTTCAGAGATACTTCTGAGGGAATCATCAACATTGTCTGACCATGCTTCTAGGGCTTTTGAGACAGCTGCTAAAGCCAAAATTGTTTTACAGACTGAACCTGCTGTCAGATAGATTCGCTTCAGGTCTGAGTCAATCCGTCTCTCTAGAGGATCTTTGAATGAGACCATATCTTCCAGAGGAAGGGTTACATATCTAACCAAACGCATTAAAGCTGCATCAACCATGGGAGCTGAATCAAGGTGTTTTACCACTTCTTCCTTAAAAGGATATAATTTTGCAATTTTTGACTGCATAGAACTTTTCTTGTCCATTTTACCCCATTCTTCTGAGATAATGGCACCCACTTCCGTGACAAACGGGAAATAATGTCGCTCTTTACGGAGCTGTTTAAAAAGTTTCCTTTGTTTGGGAGGAGATATAACTGGATCTTCCCAATTCAGAACTTCTCTAACTGCTTTCACTAAAGCAGGAACTAAGGCATAATCAAATCCCATCCCAGGATCATCCACTTCCGAACCACTTTCTGAGGGAGGAGCTGAGGGATGGCTGGGTTGAGAGATTTCCAGAGTCTCATGCACCTGTCCCTGTTCTAACGAGGGAATCAGTAGGTCTAGAGGAGAATCATGCTGCATTCTAGCATCTTTCTCTTGTAGCGACTCGTTTACGACCCGCTTAACCAATGCTTCCAGGTGTTTATCTGCACCTTCTCTTTCATTGGCTGCTTTTGAAAAACAATGGTCACAAAGGGACTTGCTGGCAGGAACCGGAGCCCTGCACCCCCAACATGGTCTCTCTGACCTCTTGCTGTGAGATGAGGGGGGGTGAGGAGTGTCTCTCTACTGGGACGTCTGGATCTGGAAGAATCATGGTGTCTAGAGCCAGAAGAGGAGTGCCGGTGGTGTGATTTAGAGGACCCGCTGCGTCTGCGGGAACTACTCTGTTGTTCAGACCTAGAAGGACTGAAACAGGGAAAGACAAGCATAGAGAGAGAGAGAGAGAGAAAGACACAAAGTCACAATAATGCCCTACACTCCACTCTCTTCCACCCCCCTCAGCAGGCAGAATAAAAGGAAACATTTTCCAATCTTACCTGCTGCAAGAGGGTTGGCCACCGGGAGGCAGTGAAGAGTCCATGATACTTCAGGGAAACACTGCAGGTGGCAACAGCAAACAATCAGATTTCAGCAAAAAGGAACAAGTGAAAAATTCAGACCCTTCTGAATGAGCACTTACCCGGGAAGGCTTCTGCAGGTGCTCAGGGAAGTCGCCGCTATGCCCACGATCATTCCCAGCATTCTGCAGGTTTCACCAGGCTTTAAATTTGGCGCCGCGTGATGTCACGGCTGCGCCAGGCCCGCGATTCTAGCGCGCATGCGCGAACCAGGCCTCGTTTTCGCTCCGGGTCGCGCATGCGCAGACCGCAGATGAACCAGGAAGAGGGAGCAGCGGCTGGAACGCACAGGGAACCAGCCGCTTACAGGCATGAAATAACACAGGGAGAAATAACAAGGGCATATGCATAGACAAAACGACACACATAAACACTGCTGCCATGAAGGCGATACAGGCTTACCACCACCATCTACGATCGATTCGGCCAGGGACACCGCATCCATACACACACCGTGCTTGCAGCAGATAATGGCCACCTGCACATTGCTAGGTAATCAGGCCTGTGCGCGCTCATCTCTCCAATGGAAGATATAATCCAGCTCTTCAGCGCTAATCTGCTATACACTCCATACCAGTGGCGGCCCGTCCATAGGGGGCACCCGGGCGCCTCCCCCCTCCTGTGGTCACCAAAAAAAAAAAAAAAGGCCCTTTAAGAGTTTTTTTATGTCTTTTTTTCACACATGGCGGCGCGACCATAGTGGGCGCAGAAGCGCCGCTACCGCTCGCTTCTGCGCCCGGCCGTCACTCACCACAACAATACATAGGTTCATGCATTGCATGAACCTATGTATTGCTGCCGCCCACTATTCAGATGGCCGGCCCCTTGAGCGCCGGCCATCTGAATCACAGCGTCTGATTGGCCTTTAGAAGTGCCTATCAGAGCCAGCAGGCTCTGATAGGCTTCCCGACTACAGCCTGAGGGCTGTAATCGGCTTCTAAATATCTAATGAGTGGATGCACAGGGGTGCGTTCCCTGGCCAATCAGGTTCACCGGGTCTGGTTACCGGTAACCTGATTGGCTGAAGTGACATCGAGGGCGGGAGAAGACATCGAGGACGGAAGAAGGACGGCGCTGACTCAAGGAAGGTAAGTGCAGGGCTGGGGGGGAGAAACTGGCTGCATTATGGGGGAGAAACTGGCTGCATTATGGGGGAGAAACTGGCTGCATTATGGGGGAGAAACTGGCTGTATTATGGGGGAGAAACTGGCTGCATTATGGGGGAGAAACTGGCTGCATTATGGGGGAGAAACTGGCTGCATTATGGGGGAGAAACTGGCTGCATTATGGGGGAGAAACTGGCTGTATTATGGGGAAGAAACTGGCTGTATTATGGGGGAGAAACTGGCTGCATTATGGGGGAGAAACTGGCTGCATTATGGGGGAGAAACTGGCTGCATTATGGGGGAGAAACTGGCTGCATTATGGGGGAGAAACTGGCTGCATTATGGGGGAGAAACTGGCTGCATTATGGGGGAGAAACTGGCTGCATTATGGGGGAGAAACTGGCTGCATTATGGGGGAGAAACTGGCTGTATTATGGGGGAGAAACTGGCTGTATTATGGGGGAGAAACTGGCTGTATTATGGGGGAGAAACTGGCTGTATTATGGGGGAAAAACTGGCTGTATTATGGGGGAGAAACTGGCTGTATATGGGGGAGAAACTGGCTGTATATGGGGGAGAAACTGGCTGCATATGGGGGGGAAACTGGCTGCATTTGGGGACAAACTGGTGGCGTTTGGGCACAGTGGCTGCGTTTAATGGGCACAGTGGCGGCAATTGATGATTTTTTTTTCAGTTTGTTTGCGCCCCCCCAAAAAATTTGAGCACCAGCCGCCACTGCTCCATACCCTGCTTCAGTCAAGGCTTATCGGAGGGATGAGACACCATATCGTCGGCCAATCTTGATCATAGGAACAATCGTCTTCAGGTAGGAGAAATAAAACATTTAGTCCTTCGGAGGAGGACAAAAAAGGAACACGGCTGAGAGCCCAGAGCCAAAATTTATAGGGAGGGGGTCCTATTGGGTAGTTATGGAGGCGGGGCCAACCCATACGTATGCTGCCATGGAGCATGTCAGGAAATTAGAACATGCTCTAATTTTTCTCGTCGTGATTCCCGTCATTTTATTCCCCGGCAGTTTTCCCATAGGGAAACACTGCCACGGACCCCACACACGGTCGTTTTTCTCGACCAAGAAAAAAAATGTCGGGAAGAACGGCCGTGTGTAGGGAACCAAGCCGTTCCCTCGTTTTTCCCGTTGATTTTCTCGACTGTTTTCACCGTCGAGAAAATCGATCGTGTGTACGCGGCATTAGTCAGTTATGTGGGAGGGGGGAAATTTTTTTTTTCTCTTTAGCAAAGAAAAGGTTTATATTGCTTTGCAATTGAATTGTTTATCTCTGTGTATGTTCTTTGTTGTTGTTTTTTTTCCTTTCCCTTTTTGGTTCAGGCACAAACAATTTTTTTTTAAATTGTCACATTTTTCTTCTTTTTGGTTAGTTTGTCTCTGGATTAGATTTATGCTGACTCTGATTTAGAGGGCATAAATTGGTTCCAGACACTGGGGCCCAGTGTCAAATAACTGGGGGGGATGTGTAGCGGGTGGTCATATTTAGGGGAAGCATCTGAGTGGTAACAGGCTCAGATGCAATAATTGTTAGGATCCATGGACCAATTTATGCCAGTGGGGAGTATCAATGGTGTCCAGTTCCCTGGGGTCTATAGGTGGCGCTGTCACCATAGACCGAGGTTGAACCACCATTGGAGGGCTGTGCCCTTTGTGTCCTCTCGCAGCAGTAGTACAGCGGGGCGGGGAACCTGCTGTGCCTGTTGTGGGAGGGTATAAAGGGGGCAGACGTCTTCCGCTCGGGGTCCACGCCCAGGCACCTTCAGCCTGGGAGTGAGTGATGGTGGTCTCCGGGTGCCCTAGGCCCGGAGATGGAGCTGTGGTCACGCCCCAGACACCTTCGGTCTGGGATGAGGTACTTTCTGGAGGCCTGGGGCCCAGTACCTTCGACTGGGTTCCGCAGGGGATCGAGGACTCCTAGGGTGTCCCCTGGTGTGGACGCCTGAATCTAGGACGGGGAGGCCAGGGAGGTAACCCTATCCGAAGACCTGGTGCAGCATTCGCTGGTGACGGTGGGGCCTCTGGTGACCGTTTGGATGGATGTCCTTTCCCTGACAGGGGCCATCGCTTCTAGAAGGTAGTTCAAGTTCTCACGGGCGGTGGCAGCGACTGTGTGTCAAGCCTGTTGGTGATATACAGAACAGGAGAAAACCAAGTTTAAAGTTTTTGCCTGGACCTTCCACCCCCACCTTATCTGAACTGAATGTGTTACAACCTGTCTGCTCTCACATAGACTGTTTATTGCTACGAATAAATAAGTGTTGGACTTTCAGTGGTGTGGACAGTAACTTACTGGGAGCTAAGGGTCCTACCTCCACCTGCATGGACGGTGGGAAATCATTCTCAGGGGAAGGTTTGGCTCTGGATGGAAACACAGACCCGAAGGTACAGTTTGATTAGCTCCATCTTTGCATACAGTATGGTGTGAGCTGGTGGTGCGCCACACTCCCCTCCCTGGTCCCCTAGACAAGAGCCAAGAGTCAGAAGGGAGTAAAGGGTGAGGTCGCTACAAATAGATGAAAAGTTGAAAAAATTACTGAAGGCCCGCTTTAACCACTTGTTGACCAACCACTGTGTATATATATATATATATACAGTGGGGCAAAAAAGTATTTAGTCAGCCACCAATTGTGCAAGTTCTTCCACTTAAAAAGATGAGAGAGTGGGAGGTTATAGGCATCTAGATTTGCTTACCTGCCTAGTCTCTGGTAACTTCACTTTACCTCATTGACTGACAGGTTAGTCGGTTTATTTAGTTGGATGATAACTCTTTCACTAGAAGTTTTTGACAGTAATGGTTATGTTTAATTTTAGATAAAATTGGGTTTAGTATGATCTTCTATACAATCACTTAACATCTACTCCAGTTAGTATATGCTGACCTAGACAAGCTCCAAGTGCCCAATGGGCCCCTATTTGTATTTATGTTTGCATTTGTTTTTGTGTTATGAGCACCTTTTCTACGACTACTGAACCCTAGCTGTTTACTATGATGAATGCTAATAGTTACCCTCAGACTTTCTGTTTATCCTTTTCCGTCCTCCTGGTTGCACATTCTTGAGATACAGTCTTAGTTTACTGTCCCCCATCAGCTATCCTATTGGATCATCGCTGACCCCCCGGATTTCCCCCTTTTAGGTGGTTGGGTATACCTTCAACCATCTCCGGTAATTTTCTTCTACACGCGGTCAGAGGGCCACGCTTAAGCACAACACCTACATATCTAATTTTTACCCCTTTCACCCCTCTGAGACTGGATCACTTTGACCCTAACCCCCTTCCCCAGTCCTTTTTGATTTTACTTCCCCCCTCCTTTCTTCCCCCCCCCTCTTTCCCGCTTCCCCCCACCCTCCCTCTTTTTATTGGGGGCCACTCCTCCTTCCTGTCATGGATATGCATTAATGTCTGTCTGCCATCTTACCTTCCTCCTCATGTGTTCATCTAGAGACCAGACCTCCTTCACCTGGCTTCCTTTATAATCTCCTCCCAGCCTGACTCCACCCCAGGCCCTATCACTGAACACTATATTAACCTGTGCACTGCAAGCCTGCTTTGCTGATCAACGTGTTTGTTAGGCATTGTGTGTTTGGGTTCCTGCCTGCCGTGTGCTACGTCTGTCTCTCTGTTACGTTATTGGCTTGTCCCCGACCATCCCTGTCTGCTCGTGACCCTTGACCTTCGGCTCGTTCTTCGTTATCCTTGTCTGCTTGTGGCCCCTGACCTTCGGCTTGTTATTCGGTTCTCTCTATCGTGTGCTGCTGCTTCCCCTTATCCTACGGGGCGTGAGCTAGGAAACTCCAGGGGCCGCGACCTGGTCCCAGCCTGCAGCGTAACATCCTCACCACTAGAGGCCCTGGAGAAGACCAGCTGGGTCTTAGACTCCGCGCCCTGGGGAATCTTGGCTCTCGCTTCCGTTGGGATCCCGGTTGTGCTCCTCTGGTCCCGCTTTCCACAACCACCCAGTTTCCTATCCACAGAAGCCAGCCATAGGGTTCACTACCTCGCGGTGCACTCCTGTCCCCCTACGGTGTGCATCTGTCACCTGGCCACAGGTGACCCTGACAGTTTGATCAGCCATGAACCCGGCTGACATCCCGCTTCCCGCGGATGATCCATTGCAGGGCATAGTTCGCAGACTTGAGACCCAGGAATCAAATCAGACCCAGGTGATGCGATTCCTCCAGGATCTGGCTTCTCGATTCGAGCAGCTTCAGGTCTCCTTGGGAACCCCGAATCCGCAACCCCAAGTACAACCAGCGGCTGTACCTATCGCACCAGTCGCAGCCTCACACTCACTAAGATTGCCAGCTCCGTTCCGTTTCTCTGGGGACTCCAAGGCCTGCAGGGGGTTTCTCAGCCAATGCACTATTCATTTTGAGCTTCAGCCTCAAAGCTTCCTATCTGACCGGGCTAAGGTAGCCTATATCATTTCCCTCCTCTCCGGTGAAGCTTTGGCCTGGGCTGCCCCCCTGTGGGAGAGGAACGATCCGGTGGTTTCCAGTCTGTCCGAATTCTTGAAGCTCTTTCGTAATATCTTCGAAGAGCCGGCTCGGGCTTCTTCAGCGGCTAGTGCTGTCTTACGTCTTCGCCAAGAATCTAGTTCAGTGGGGCAATATGCTCTTCAGTTCCGTATCCACACAGCTGAATTGAGCTGGAATAATGAGGCCCTGGTCGCTACCTTTTTACATGGCCTCTCTGACCGAGTGAAAGACGAATTAGCGGGAAGAGCCATTCCCGTCGGTCTGGACGATGTAATTTCATTATGCAACCAGATCGACATTCGTTTTCAAGAGAGGTCCTTAGAAAAAAGACGCCAGCACTCTCTGGGTCCTAGCCAGTCTGAGCTCCCCTCCCTTCATTCCGTGGAGCATCCTCTTCCTGCTGAAGAACCTATGCAGCTGGGCCGGACCAGACTAACCCCCGAAGAACGTGCTAGGCGCAGAACTCTGGGCTTGTGCCTCTATTGTGGGGGCAAGGGTCATTTTCGTGACTCCTGCTCGCTTTGTCCGGGAAACGCTCGGGTCTAATACATTTGGAAGGTGGAGTATTGGACCCAGAAACATCACCTTCTCGCCTGCTCTTGCCGGTGTCCCTTCATGTAGGCACTTCTCCTCAGTCAACCCTTGCATACCTGGATTCCGGGGCTGCCGGCAATTTCATGGATTGGAGAACTGCTTCTTCTATGAAGCTTACCCTTTCACCTCTCACTACCCCATTGGTAGTCTCGGCAATTGATGGCACTGTTCTCCCAGGGGGCCCTATTCGCTTCCAGACGCTACCCATTAGGATGTCGGTAGGGATTCTCCACCAGGAGTGGATATCCTTTCTTATTCTACCCAAGGCCTCTACCCCAGTTGTATTGGGCCTCCCTTGGCTACAGCTCCACTCTCCACATGTGGACTGGGTCTCTGGGCAGATCCTGGCCTGGGGTTCCTCATGTTTCTCGTCGTGTCTTCTCAAGGTGACCCCCAAGGAGAGTCTTCCGGTTGCTGCCACTTCTGTTTCTTCTGATCTTCCCGCCGCATACAGCGATTACCGGGATGTGTTCTGTAAAAAATCAGCTGAGGTGCTTCCTCCCCACAGGTCTTTTGACTGTGCTATTGATCTTGTCCCCGGAGCAACTCTACCCAGGGGTCGTACCTACCCTCTGTCCATCCCAGAGACCCAGGCCATGTCGGAGTATGTAGCAGAGAATCTGGAGAGAGGGTTCATCCGGAAATCCTCATCGCCTGCAGGGGCAGGGTTCTTTTTTGTTGCCAAAAAGGATGGTACCTTAAGACCCTGCATCGATTATCGGGGTTTAAATGCGGTTACTATTAAAAATCGATACCCCTTACCCTTAATATCTGAGCTATTCGATAGGTTGAAGGGTGCCTCCATCTTCACCAAGTTGGATCTCAGAGGCGCGTACAATCTCATTCGAATACGGGAGGGTGACGAATGGAAGACTGCATTTAACACTAGAGACGGGCATTACGAATATCTGGTGATGCCTTTTGGTCTGTGTAATGCTCCAGCCGTGTTTCAAAACTTTGTCAATGAAATCTTCAGAGATCTGCTGTACCAGTTTGTTGTCATCTATCTGGATGACATTCTGATCTTTTCTGAAAATCTGCTCGTCCACAGAAACCATGTCCGCACTGTACTTCAACGTCTTAGAGAGAACAATCTCTATGCCAAGCTGGAGAAATGTTCCTTTGAATGTTCTGAGGTCCTGTTTTTGGGGTGCTTTGTCTCATGTTCGGGGCTTCGTATGGACCCTGGGAAGGTCTTGGCTATCACCAACTGGCCTCTTCCTGCTAGCCTCAAGGCCACACAGCGCTTTCTTGGCTTCACTAATTATTATAGGCAGTTCATAAGGAATTACTCTTCCATTGCCGCGCCTATTATCGCTTTGACCAAGAAGGGTGTGAATGCCAGGGACTGGCCTCCCGAAGCTGTCTCTGCATTTCACAACCTGAAACAGGCCTTTGTTTCTGGCCCCCTCTTGAGGAGACCAAATCCTGGGAATGCATTTTTTATTGAAGTGGACGCTTCCTCAATGGGGGTGGGAGCTGTGCTTCTTCAAATCTTTGAGAAGAGACGCCAACCATGTGCGTTCTTCTCCAAAAAAATTTCTCAGGCAGAGAGGAATTATGCCATCGGTGATCGGGAACTTCTCGCAATTAAATTGGCGTTAGAGGAGTGGCGTCATCTCTTGGAGGGTTCCCCTCACTCCATAACGATCTTTACCGATCACAAGAATTTACAGTATCTACAGAATGCTAAACGTCTGAATCCTAGACAGGCCAGGTGGAGTCTCTTCTTTGCCCGTTTTAATTTCACGATTACCTACAAACCTGGTTCCTGCAACGGTCGGGCTGATGCGCTCTCTAGGTCATTTGACACTTTGGACGAGGAGTCCGCCCCTGAACCTGAGCCGATCATTCCCACCTCATGCATTGTTGCCCACTCTACCACCCTGAAGTCTAAAATTCCGCCTGGTAAGACCTTTGTCCCCACTGGGCTAAGAGCTAAGATCCTTCGTTGGGGACATGATTCCAAGGTGGCAGGGCATTCTGGATTCCTCCGATCCTTCCTACTCATCAGTCGTCACTACTGGTGGCCTAATCTCCGCTCAGACGTCAAAGACTACGTTAAAGCTTGTCATGTCTGTGCTCAGTCCAAATCCTCCACACAAGCTCCTGCTGGTCTCCTCATGCCCTTGCCTATTCCTAAGGAACCCTGGGCCCATATTGCCATGGATTTTATCACCGATCTCCCACTGTCTGAGAATAATACAGTCATTTGGGTGGTAATCGATCGATTCTCCAAGATGGCTCATTTTGTTCCTCTTCCTGGTCTTCCTTCTGCCCCTGCCTTGGTTCCCATTTTCATTCGAGAAATTCTCCGCCTACATGGGGTCCCTTCTCATATTGTTTCCGACAGGGGAGTCCAATTCACGTCTCGTTTTTGGAGAGCCTTTTGCAAATCCCTCAATATTGTCTTGGATTTTTCTTCTTCTTACCATCCCCAATCAAATGGACAGACTGAGAGGGTTAATCAGGAGTTAGAGGTCTTTCTTCGCACCTTTGTGTCTTCTCACCATGACGATTGGTCCTCTCTACTCCCGTGGGCAGAATTCTCCCATAACAATCATGTGAATACCAGTTCGCAGAAGACACCCTTTTTCACAGTTTATGGAAAACACCCTCAACTTCCTCTTCCTATGATCTGTTCTCCAGACATTCCAGCTTTGGCTTCGGTTCAGGAGTCTCTCAATTCCGTTTGGGGTCACGTTCATGATTCCCTCCGGGCAGCTGCTGAAAAATTCAAAGGCTTTGCCGACCGCCGCAGGCGTAAACCGCCTTCTCTTCAGCCAGGGGACAAAGTCTGGCTCTCTACCAGGAACATCAAGCTCCGAGTTCCTTCTCTGAAGTTTGCTCCACGATTCATCGGTCCATACACGGTAACTGCTAAACTGAATCCGGTTTGTTTCAAACTCCAGATTCCTAAGAGCCTTAAAATCACTAACTCCTTTCATGTTGCTCTTCTAAAGCCTTTAGTCCTCAATAAATTCTCTCGTCCTCTTCCTACCGTGGCGCCTGTCTCTGAGGATAATCAGGAGTACGAGATCAGTCAAATTCTGGACTCCCGACTCTGTAAAGGCGTTCTTCAGTACCTCGTTCATTGGAAAGGGTTTGGTCCTGAGGAGAGGTCTTGGATCACTGCATCTGAGGTCTTTGCACCTCGTCTGTTAAAGGAGTTTCATCTGAAGTTTCCCTCTAAACCTGGGCCCAGGCGGGGAAGGGGGAGGCCTCGTAAGAGGGAGGGTACTGTCATGGATATGCATTAATGTCTGTCTGCCATCTTACCTTCCTCCTCATGTGTTCATCTAGAGACCAGACCTCCTTCACCTGGCTTCCTTTATAATCTCCTCCCAGCCTGACTCCACCCCAGGCCCTATCACTGAACACTATATTAACCTGTGCACTGCAAGCCTGCTTTGCTGATCAACGTGTTTGTTAGGCATTGTGTGTTTGGGTTCCTGCCTGCCGTGTGCTACGTCTGTCTCTCTGTTACGTTATTGGCTTGTCCCCGACCATCCCTGTCTGCTCGTGACCCTTGACCTTCGGCTCGTTCTTCGTTATCCTTGTCTGCTTGTGGCCCCTGACCTTCGGCTTGTTATTCGGTTCTCTCTATCGTGTGCTGCTGCTTCCCCTTATCCTACGGGGCGTGAGCTAGGAAACTCCAGGGGCCGCGACCTGGTCCCAGCCTGCAGCGTAACATCCTCACCACTAGAGGCCCTGGAGAAGACCAGCTGGGTCTTAGACTCCGCGCCCTGGGGAATCTTGGCTCTCGCTTCCGTTGGGATCCCGGTTGTGCTCCTCTGGTCCCGCTTTCCACAACCACCCAGTTTCCTATCCACAGAAGCCAGCCATAGGGTTCACTACCTCGCGGTGCACTCCTGTCCCCCTACGGTGTGCATCTGTCACCTGGCCACAGGTGACCCTGACACTTCCCTATCTTTTGGAGAACCCAACAGGGAACCTCTGGGCTCCATACAGTAGTTCAATCCTCCCACACGTGGTTCTTGCATTTAAATTTGGATTTCTACCTGTCTGTATGATGCAGATGGAACCTACGATCAGGCAACAATTGTCCCTGAAATGTCTTTCGCTAAATGTCAAAGGTTTGAACCTGCCAGAAAATAGGTCACAGGTGCTCTTAGCACTAACTAAGCACAAAGCCCACTTCCTTATGCTGCAAGAAACACATTTTCGATCAGACACAATCCCCAAACTAGAGAATCATATATACAAACGGGTACTGCACTCCACAAATCCAGACTCCGAAACTAAAAGGGTCTCCATACTTATCTCTAAACATGCAGACTTTCAACTATCGGACTCACTGATCGATCCCAAAGGCAGATACATCTTTGTTAAAAGGTACTTATGCATCCAAACCAATCACGTTGGCAAATGTGTACTGCCCTAATGAACACCAAGTTTCCTTCTTTAGGACGATCTGTGCTGTATTAGCGTCGTTTCTAGAAGGCATAGTAATTTTGGGAGGGGACTTTAATGCCCCGCTGAACCAGTCTCTTGACACCTCCACAGGGACATCCGCTCTCCCGTACCGGGCCCTGCGCCAGATTAAAATGTAACTGCAAAACCTAACACTCCACGACACGTGGTGCACTATGTTCCCCACTGACAGAGACTACACCTTTTTTTCTTCCCCTCACAACAAATATTCCAGGATAGACTACCTCTTTCTCTCACAACCTGACTTATCCCTTCTCTCCCACGCCACTATTGAACCAATGTTTCTTTCTGACCACCACCCCATCACAATCACCCTAACGTTCCCGGACTCAAACAAAATGACAAAATCCTGGAGACTGAATCCTTTCTTGTTGAAAGACTCAGAAAATCTTAGACAGATAAGTGCACAAATAAAGCTGTACTTTCAGGAAAATTCTACCCCTGAGGTGACACCCATCACACTTTGGGAAGCACATAAATGTGTATTAAGAGGGAAGTTGATTTCATTAGCAACGATAGCCAAGAAACAACAGCAGGAACTCATCAAATCCCTTATTGAGACAATTAATAGACTGGAGTTAGCTCATAAACGCTCGGTCATGCAATCAACGCTGCAGGACCTTTTACACGCTCGTTCCGCCCTTAAGGAGGAATTAGGAAAACGCACCAGGAGAGGGTATGTTCTCAGACAAAAGGTGTTCTTTGAGCATGGCAACAAAAGCGGGAGACTGTTAGCACGGGCGATACAAGCAGCTAAGACCTCTTCCATTATTCACCACATTAGAGACAACCAAGGCACACTCCTCTCCAGAAATGAAGACATAGCCAATCACTTTGAAAAATTCTATACAAAACTTTATAATCTGTCGCCAGTGGAAGGCGGACCGTTGACCTCGGCCAACCGATCTTCCCAAATTGCAGCATTCTCAGCCGAATTCAGCCCTAAACCCATCACTACTCAGCAGGCAGAATCACTGGAGAGCTCACTCTCCTTGGAAGAACTCCGCTTGGCAGTTAAACAAATGAAGGTTGGTAAAAGCCCGGGTCCCGATGGCCTCCCTTTAGTGTACTACAAATGCTTTCAGGATGAGCTGGCACCCGAGATGTTAAAAACTTTTAACTCACTCTCGAGCCCCCACACATCCCTGGGCAGGCTCCTGGAAGCACACATTGCTGTGATCCCAAAAGAAGATAAAGACCCATCCTTAGCTTCCAACTACAGGCCAATATCCCTTCTCAATGTGGATATTAAACTGTATGCAAAAATGTTGGCTAATAGACTGTTGCCCCTGATCCCCGGTCTCATAACATCTGATCAAGTAGGCTTTGTCCCGGGTAGGGAGGCAAGGGATAATACCATACGCACTCTGAATATACACCACTGGCTTTCCTCCTCGGAGACCAGGGGATTTCTCCTCTCCCTTGATGCTGTGAAGGCGTTCGAAAGTGTGGCGTGGGATTATATGCAGGGGGTACTGAAGGGCATAGGCCTATTGCCCCGTATGCTAGCGCACATCAATGCCCTTTATACCAATCCAGCAGCGAGGGTAAGGGCTAATGGCCTCCTGTCGGACGTCTTCTCAATAAGCAATGGTACACGCCAGGGTTGCCCCCTATCCCCACTGATCTTTGTTCTGTCTCTTGAACCGCTCTTGAACAGATTACGTGCCAACATCAACATTAAAGGAATATCCATACATCACAGAGAGTATAAGTTAGCAGCATTTGCTGACGATATACTACTGTCCCTGCAATCTCCTCGGGTGTCCCTGCCTAACCTACTAAATGACATAAAAAAAAATTGTGATCTGTCATACCTTAAAATTAACTATTCCAAGTCCCACGCCCTAAATATATCGCTAACCCCTCAGAAAGTTTCTCACTGCCAAGATTCTTTTCCTTTTATATGGAAGAAAAAAGCTATTACGTATTTAGGGATTCAGATTCCCAGGAAGCTGTCAGATCTGTACAGTTTCAACTTTCTTCGCTCCCTCTCTAGAATTCAATCAGATCTGAAAGATTGGGCTAATCTGAATGCGTCTTGCTTTGGCCGTTCGGCCCTCATTAAGATGGTTATTCTCCCCCGTCTATTATATCTAATGCAGACGATCCCGATACACCTCCCCCTCCTTCTTCTTGACATATAAGAAATCCTGTACAACATTTATATGGAAAGGTGCATCCCCACGAATTAAATATTCCCGTCTGACCTGCTCCAAAACTACGGGAGGTATTGGCCTACCAGACCTCCATGAGTACTACCTGGTCTGCCATCTGACTAGAGTGGTGGACTGGAATATTCACTAAGCAGAGAAAGCATGGGTCGCGCTGGAAAACTCTTATACACCGACTTCCACACTTCCGTGGCTATCACCACGATTCTACCCCCAGGACATCAAGTTGCACCCGCTGGTCATGCCCTCGCTGTTGGGCTTTGGGAGAGCAGTTGCATTTTCAACATTTCCTCTCAACCTGGCCCCCTGACCTCAATACGGGGTAACCCAGAGTTCCCTCCGGGAGAATCCAATACATTCCTACACAGGGAATGGCCACATAAGGCGATCCAGGCACGCCACTTCTTTCACAGAGGCCGAAGGCGATTGTATGAGGAGTTAGTAGCGGATTCACGTACCAAATCCTTTCCTTTTTGGTGGTATAGACAGTTGACACATTTTCTAACCTCTAAAGACTCCACCGACATATGGAGCAGACAACTTACACCCTTTGAAACACTGTGCTCGCGCAACTCGTCACAACGACACCTTATATCATCTATATATGCCATGTTGCAAGAGACCCCAGATCAGTCAGCGACACAGACTGCGCGTTCCTCTTGGGAAAAAGATTTACAAATGTCCTTCACAAATGAGGAGTTGGAATCTATTTATACTATGGCGCACAAAGGGTCGATGAACGTGGCGATCCAAGAAAACGGATACAAAATTATCACAAAATGGTATAGAACCCCAGCCTGTCTACATAGATTCTCACTCCAAATTCCCGAATACATGTTGGCGATGCAACAAAGATGAAGGATCCATGATCCACATATGGTGGGAATGTGCTTTGCTCCGTCCTTTTTTGAATGAGGTACAATACATAATAACGCAGGTTACCACTTTTACCTTCGATTTTAGTCCAGCACAGTACATTTTACACCACACTACTCTATCAAAACGCTCTTACCAGAAGTCGCTGGCCATGCATATGGTGAATGCAGCCAGACTTTGCATTCCCACTCACTGGCGCTCCACGAACACCCCTTCTATTAGGGAATGGTTGTACAGAATAACCAGAATAGAGGAGATGGAGGAATTAATCTATATCTCCCAAGACCGCATTCAGAAATTCACACTAACCTGGGCATGCTGGATACATTTTAAGTCTACTGCCCAATATAAGTCTCACTTTCCGTCACTGCATTAAGATGCTGAGCCTTCCCAACACACACTCCCTGAGACCCGGAAGGGGCCTGGGAGTTTTGGGACACGGAGTGGCCCCGCCTAACCCACTATCCTTCCCCCCCTTCCCCCTTTTTCCTGACTCTCCATACCCACCTTCCTTCTTTCCTATATGTCTTCTCCTTCCCCCTTGGCCCCCAGGTACCACCACAATGACACAGCCGACCTAATCCCAGCCGAGGATCCTATGGAGGGTCCCTGTAAAATACACATCCTCAGTAATATCAGGTATCCGACACCTTTCCTGACCGTGGTTAGACCGGTTGATAGGGGTCTACATGTTTTTTTCACTCATAGGCGGGGTTTCTCACTGACAACCAGATACTTGATCTTGTTAGAAGTTTGGGCTGTTCAATCATTTGTGCTACATAGGCCTCTTATTGTATCAGCATATACTAAACCCTGATGTATTACCTTTTCATTTTACTACTGTATTGCTACGTAAGATTGTTCTTACCATGTTAACATACTATGGTTCCATCTGCAGATGGCTTGTTCAACCATATTTTTCTTCTTTAATAAAATAAAAAAAAATGTGGGAAAAAAAAAAAAGATGAGAGAGGCCTGTAATTGTAATCATAGGTATACCTCAACTATGAGAGACAAAATGTGGAAACAAATCCAGACAATCACATTGTCTGATTTGGAAATATATATTTTTTGCAAATTATGGTGGATAATAAGTATTTGGTCAATATCAAAAGTTCATCTCAATACTTTGTTATATATCCTTTGTTGGCAAACTCCATCCAAAGGTTTTCTATGGGATTGAGATCTGGAGACTGGCTAGGCCCCTCCAGGACCTTGAAATGCTTCTTACGAAGCCACTCCTTCGTTGCCCGGGCAGTGTGTTTGGGATCATTGTCATGCTGAAAGACCCAGCCACGTTTCATCTTCAATGCCCTTGCTGATGGGAGGAGGTTTGCACTCAAAATCTCATGATACATGGCCCAGTCGTCCTGTTCCCTTTGCAGAGAAACAGACCAAAGCATGATGTTGCTTCACAGTAGGTATGATGTTCTTTGGTTGCAATTTAGCATTCTCTCTCCTCCAAACACGACGAGTTGTGTTTCTACCAAACAGTTCTACTTTGGTTTCATCTGACCATATGACATTCTCCTAATCCTCTTCTGGATCATCCAAATGCTCTCTAGCAAACCTCAGACGGGCTCGGACATGTACTGGCTTAAGCAGGGGGACACGTCTGGCACTGCAGGATCCGAGTCCCTGGCGGCGTAGTGTGTTACTGATGGTAGCCTTTGTTACATTGGTCCCAGCTCTCTGCAGGTCATTCACTAGGTCCCCCGTGTGGTTCAGGGATTTTTGCTCACCGTTCTTGTGATCATTTTGACCCCACGGGGTGAGATCTTGCGTGGAGCCCCAGATCGAGGGAGATTATCAGTGGTCTTGTATGTCTTCCATTTTCTAATTATTGCTCCCACAGTTGATTTCTTCACACCAAGCTGCTTGCCTATGGCAGATTCAGTCTTCCAGGCCTGGTGCAGGTCTACAATTTTGTTTCTGGTGTCCTTCGACAGTTCTTTGGTCTTCACCATAGTGGAATTTGGAGTGTGACTGTTTGAGGTTGTGGACAGGTGTCTTTTATACTGATAACAAGTTCAAACAGGTGCCATTAATACAGGTAATGAGTGGAGGACAGAGGAGCCTCTTAAAGAAGAAGATACAGGTCTGTGAGAGCCAGAAATCTTGCTTGTTTGTAGGGGACAAATACTTATTTTCCACCATAATTTGCAAAAAAAAATATTTCCAAATCAGACAATGTGATTGTCTGGATTTGTTTCCACATTTTGTCTCTCATAGTTGAGGTATACCTATGATGACAATTACAGGCCTCTCTCATCTTTTTAAGTGGGAGAACTTGCACAATTGGTGGCTGACTAAATACTTTTTTGCCCCACTGTATATATATGGCGGCAGGTCGGCGCATGTGACACTGTGGGCGCGCGTGCCTTGCACACCACAAGAGGCAGACAGGAGACATCATGGAGATCTGCACATCATGGAGATCTGCTGTTCCCACTGATCGGGAACAGCGATCTCTGTGGTGTTCCAGTGAGCCCAGCCCCCACATAGTTAGATCACACCCAGGGAACACAGTTAACCCCTTGATCGCCACCCTAGTGTTAACCCCTTCCCTGTCAGTGTCATTTATACATTGATCAGTGCATTTTTTTTAGCACTGATCAATGTAATAATGTCACTGTGCCCAAAAAGTGCCACTTAGGGTTAGATTTGTCCAACGCAATGTTGCAGCCCCCCTAAAAATTGCAGTTCGCTGCCCTTACCAGTAAAAACATAAAAAAAGTCTATAAATCTTTCCCATAGTTTGTAGACGCAATAACTTTTGTGCAAACCAATGAATATACACTCATTGCGTTTTTTTTTACCAAAAATATGCAGCAGAATACACGTTGGCCTAAACTGATGAATACATTTGTTTTTTTTATAGATTTTTTGGGGATATGTATTATAGCAGAAAGTAAAAAAAAAATATTATTTTTTTCAAAATTGTCGGCCTTTTTTTGTTTATAGCGCAACAAATACTACCAAAAGAAAGCTCTATTTGTGGGGAAAAAAAGGACATCAATTTTGTTTTGGTACATCGACGCACGACCGTGCAATTGTCAGTTAAAGCGACACAGTGCCATATCGCAAAAAATTGTCTAGCCATTCAGGAGGTAAACCCTTCCAGGGCTGAAGTGGTTAAGCTATCAAAATTGAAAAAGATTTTGTTTTCATTTTTTTACTTTTTTTGCTTGCAGAGTGTACAGATAACAAAATCATTTTTGAAATACAGTATTACCAAAAGGTTGACATGAAAAAAATGATACATGTGTAACTTTTGTACCATAAGTAATGAGAAAGTAATTGGTGCATCAATGGGCCCATTGTGGAGAACTAAAAGTTCCTTTGGTCAATAAGAGGTATACAGCACAGGTGAGGGAGCTGAAGTTGTTAGACCCCTTTCACACTGAGGCGCTTTGCAGGCGATATAACGCTAAAAATAGCGCCTGCAAAACGCCCTGAAAGAGCGGTTCCATTCACTACAGTGTGAAAGCCCGACTGTTTTCACACTGGAGCGGTGCGCTGGCAGGACGTTAAAAAATGTCCTGCAAGCAGTATCTTTAGAGTGGTGAGGGAGCGGTGTGTACACTGCTCCTCCACCGCTCTTGCCCATTGAAATGAATGGGCAGCGCGACTGAACCGCCGGCAAAAGCGCCCCTGCAGTGGCGCTTTGCGCTGGTTTTAACCCTTTTTCGGCCACTAGAGGGGGTTAAAAGCGCCCCACTAGTGGCCGAATACCTCCGCAAAAATTACGGTAAAGCCCCCCAGTGTGAAAGCGGCCTTAATGAAATGAACATTATGAGCACGGAGGATACAATAGTTTGGAAAAGCCATCTAAGCAATTTTTCCCTCACTCAACATGCACATTCCCTATTTGGTATACCGTATATACTCGAGTATAAGCCGACCCGACTATAAGCCGAGGCACCTAATTTTACCACAAAAAAATGGGAAAACGTATTCACTAGAGTATAAGCCTAGGGTGTCCATCTGCATGCCTCACTATGCCTCACTGTGCCTCACTGTGTCCATACCTCACTGTGCTCAAGCTCCCTACCTGATCTCCGGCGCTGTGTGACTAGACTGACATTTAACATGGGAGTCTATGGAAGCGGTGCTACCCGGCCGTAGGTCCCCTGGACAAAAAACTTTGCACACTTATAGATGAAGAGTGGGGCTACATGTATGCCAAGTTTGGGGTCCAGGGGACATAGGGCCGGCCGGTACCGGGTCCCCAAAATCACCGGAGAAATTACCGTTTAACATGGGAGTCTATGGAAGGGGTGCCCGGCTTTGAAAAAAAGGTTCTCCCGGCCGTAGTTCCCCCAAACAAACTTTGCACACTTGTGAGGCTACATGTGTGCCAAGTTTGGGGTCCAGGGGACCTACGGCTGGCTGGGATCAGGCGCACAAAGGTAAAGATGGACACAGACTCGAGTATAAGCTCAGGGGGGCATTTTTAGCACAAAAAATGTGCTGAAAAACTCGGCTTATACTCGAGTATATACGGTATCTCATTTATTACATCAAAGACCGTGCAGGTTGAAGCTAGACCTCTGTTGTATAAGCACAAATCAGTCACTTGGGCAAAACTTTGTGACAACACGGGCGCACTAAACTGCTATACTATAAGGCCTGTTGCAAACGGGAGTAAAAAATTTGTTTTTATTGATCTGACACAAGATGCATTGTTTTCTATGTAAAGTGTCTCTCTGTGAAGAGATAGGTGTATAGAAACTGCCACCCAAAAAAATATCAACATGTGGTGAATCCACAATATGAGAAAAAATACACCATGTGGTGAAAACAAAAAAATTATCATGTGTTGTGTCCACAATAAACAATTCTATGTATTCTATCTTCACAGTCTCATGAAATGGGCCACTCATTAGCCCCAGGTGATAGGTCAGTCTTTGCAATATAAGTTGAAAAACAGCCTGGGATGGTAATACACCCGGGAGTGCCTCCACCGCCAGATAAGGGATAAAAGATGGGTACTCTTACCGGATGGCGAGGACCCAACTCACCATATGGTGGTGGATCTTCTGAGCATGTAAGCTGGATCAATCAGCAACAGAATCTTCCAGACGCTTCCAATTCCTCCTTGATGGCTCGGTTCCTGTGGTGTACACACCTTCCAATGTGCTCAGCATACAGACATCAACCAATGTATCTCGGAGCAATCTGATTCGTTGCTCACCTCACCAATAAATTTGTAAGGCAAAGGCAAGAAGAAAAAAGGAATGGTTCCTCATAGCGTAAAAATGATAAAAATTAAAAAATGTATTTCCATAAAATACTCCACAGCAACATGCACGTCAATACAAATGACCAAATGCACACACAAAAAAAAACAAAAACAATTCCAAATAAAAATATAAAAAATATGAAAAATTTCAAAAAATGTCCAATTGGAATTCCAAAGCGCAGTAATGGAGTGGCTGGGGCCAACGTATTACCCTACGTGTTTCGTCTAAAACAGACTTCAACTGGGGTGTACGTCTGCTCCTCCATCCCTCTGCGCTTAAATAGAACCACCAATTACCCAAAGAAAGCCGCTTCTGCGTGACCCCACTTCCAGATTGCAACGTGCAGGACGTGATGACGCAATAACACTACCGCGTCACCCGTATGCATTTCACTTGTGTTCTGGGTGTCGCACGCACGCAACCCAGAACCCAAAGTACGAGAGAGAAAATGGAACCCGAACAGAGAGGTTAACTCATCTAAATCGAAAGACCTATATACCTTGTCTTCACTTAGATCGTCTGTACTTCCTACTGTTCACCCTTTTAGACCGGATGCACTTGGAGGAAACCCCTTCTCTGGAATCCCATGACGCAAGGTGACCCGGAAGCGCTCAAGCCGTGCACTGTCAATGGTTAGAGTGTTGCGTCTCACCGAAGGGAAGTGCTCTCCCGGCATAGAGAAAACCCGGAAGTGTTTCCCTTGTGCTGTATCCTTGGTCTGAGTAGTGCGTTCCACCCAATGAAAACGTGGAAATCATACCTCACTATGGTGTGAATGGTGCGTTGCACCTGGTAGGAGTACCTGAGTCATATCTGAGCATGACAGGGATTTATGTATAGTAAAGAATCAATGTAAAATACAGAAAATATCACTAACCCCTCACAGAGGGTCATTTAGGTTTGTATTAAGTGATGTAGTTCTATCTCCTTAATGTGAGAAAATAAGGATTCCACATTACCTGGATGGATATGTGTGAACCCATTCTAATACCTAAAAAATCTAGAACGCTAAAAAGGAGGAACAGATGCCCGGGTGAGGTCACAGATTATCATCATGGTTAAAGGGTTGCAAACATTCATGGCATATGATTCAAATATCAACATCCATTATAAAATATATAAATCTTGGAGATAACCATATATAAATTCAAAGGAAGAACCCATACTCAGTTACCAAGATCGATATAACCACATACAAATTCAAAGAGGAAATTTGTACCCATAGTAACCAAGGTCAGTATATGTGGTCTTTGGGATCGTTTTCCAATGGATACCAAGGCTGAATTCTAATATAATAAACCAATATAATGAAACAAAGGGGATGAAAAAATAAGACGTGGATGGGATCTATGCTTAGTTGATAAAGGCATTAATATCCCAACCCACGTTTAACCCATATGGCACATAACATTTGAGCTGGTATATCCAGAAAGTCTCAAGCCTGGATACACCCCTCAAACTGGATTCCCCCCTCCAATGGGGAACAAATTTATCTATAATTTGGAAACTTGTGCCCATGGGATTTTTACTGTGGTGATGCAGATAGTGTCTCGGCACAATATGGTTGGTACGCCCCTTTTTTATACTGGTAATGTGTTCACCCACCCTTATGGAAAAAGTCCGTATTGTACGGCCCACATATTGCTTTCCACAATGGCAGGTGATGAGATACACAATATACTTTGTAGCACATGTGAAAAAATGTTTCATTGGATATTCCACAGAGGTAGACATTGATTTAAAAGTTGTAATTTTCTTCCGTCCACAGACATTGTGGGCACAAACTTTACATTTTTTACAAGGGTAGAAGCCTTTAGACAAAGGAAAGAAACTTGGAGCGATGGGGGGTCAATCACATTCACACGAAACGCGCAGGGTAATACGTCGGCTCCAGCCACCCCATTACTGCGCTTTGGAATTCCAATTGGACATTTTTTGGAATTTTTCATATTTTTTATATTTTTATTTGGAATTGTTTTAGTTTTTTTTTTGTGTGTGCATTTGGTCATTTGTATTGACGGGCATGTGGCTGTGGAGTATTTTATGGAAATATATTTTTACATTTTTATCATTTTTACGCTATGAGGAACCATTCCTTTTTTCTTCTTCCCTTTGCCTTACAAATTTATTGGTGAGGTGAGCAACGAATCAGATTGCTCCGAGATACATTGGTTGATGTCTGTATGCTGAGCACATTGGAAGGTGTGTACACCACAGGAACCGAGCCATCAAGGAGGAATCGGAAGCGCCTGGAAGATTCTGTTGCTGATTGATCCAGCTTACATGCTCAGAAGATCCACCACCATATGGTGAGTTGGGTCCTCGCCATCCAGTAAGAGTACCCATCTTTTATCCCTTATCTGACGGTGGAGGCACTCCCGGGTGTATTACCATCCCAGGCAGTTTTTCAACTTATATTGCAAAGACTGACATATCACCTGTGGCTAATGAGTGGCTCATTTCATGAGGCTGTGAAGATAGAATACATCTAATTGTTTATTTTGGACACAACACATGATAATTTTTTTGTTTTCACCACATGGTGTATTTTTTCTCATATTGTGGATTCACCACATGTTGATATTTTTTTAGGTGGCAGTTTCTATACACCTATCTCTTCACAGAGAGACACTTTATATTGTAATATTGTTTATGTTCACTAATATATGCGGCTAGGATAGCAATATCCGTTGTTTTTTATATTCAAGACTCACATCTTTGAATTGTATTTATTTACTTTCACATTCCCTAAGGGACATATCCTATGAGGTGTAGGAGCGCCACACTTTCCCTTTATACATCTATTCACAAAACTAGTCTGTTTGTTGTGTTTGGCAGCTCACAATTTATCACGAAGATTGGCACAATTTTTTGTATAATTGTTTTCTATGGGACATTGCGCACAGCTGAGTAAAGATCAGTAAGACAGCGTGAGTACAGAACAGTAAAACAAAACAGAAAATTTTTGATTTGAGTGCAAGTAATTTACTTGCATGTTTACTCGTTTAGGCCCCTTGCACACAAGCATCATAATTTACTGATGTTTACTTAGGAACTTGTGACACCAATGTGCAAGGGGCCTTATTGTCAAAGCCACATACATGCAGTTTGTCCCTCGACTTTTCCACAAAAACTCATAACACGAAAACCTCTTGATACATATGAACATCCTCAACAAGCACTCCCGCTAAACTTTTAAATATAAATTAACAAGAAACAGACCCTGCCTAATAGGTTCCTTCAGATGTCATCATGGCATTGATTTTAAGTACAGTACTGGGTCACCCTGTTCTGCAGATCCCTCTGTTCCAATGCCTGCGATCACGCAGCTAACCCTTTCTGAAACATGCCTGGCATAATGAGTGCCTTTAATAATTTTTTTTAAACTACATAAAGCATCATGTGTTGGGAGGAGTTTGCTCCTCCCTGATGTAGACTGATTACATTAGCAAAATAAAAGATTTTTTGGGAAGAGCATTAGAAAAAAAGAAAATATACTTCTAAGCAGGGGTGAACTACTGTCATAGTAGCCCGTGTCGCTGCTATGGGGCCCAAGGAAGGAGGAGCTCCTATCTTTACCTGCCCGCTCCACCTATAAGCAGTTAAACTGGGCCAACCAGCCCCATCCAGACCTCCATCAATGCAGGATCACAGCTCAACTGAATGCTGTTGTCACTTGTAAACACAGAAGCCCGCACAGAAAGTAATTCATTATGCATGTGTCCTCCATGGCTTTGACTGATGAGATCATCTAATGCATAGTGTGGCCGAGCATGTGGGTAGTGAAGCCTCTTCTTATTTCTGTGTTTACAAGTGGGAGCAGAGATTTGGTGGGCTGGCACAGTAGGGTCCCGCACTGATGTATTTTTGCTTTTACCTATACTGTATATGCTACAGGATTTTTTTCTTATATTCATGTTTAGTTCGTAGAGTCTTCACTTGGAAATGCAATACGCTAACTACCAAGACCTGAGGTGTGCTTTGGCCTAGCTGGTTGGCACGCCTAAAAAAAAAGGCATAGCCTGAATATATGAATTTGAAAATGTACTATGTGTATAAGCATATCTGAAAGGTTTGGGGAAAATGGGTGGGTGGGAACCAGGACGATGAGCCGACGCACGATCAGACAGCCGAGGAGGGATATATACCCCTCAGACTCCACCAGCCTTCTCACTTATGCGAAGTCAGGATTAAATTTATATTAATCTAGGGCTGATTTACAGTTGCCATATTCAGATAAAGCAAAGTGAATGCGCCAGCTTTAAGCCTTGCATTAACGTAAACCCAAATCCTAACTGTACACCTCATTCTAAATGCTATGCTGTACGTTCCCTATTCTGCACTGCCTTATTCCATTTACCATGCTGTACATTCCCTATTCCACACCAACTCATTTCATTTGACATGCTGTACAACATTATCTATTCTGCAACACCTCATTCCGTATGTCAAGTGTGACAGCAGGAAGGTAAAGTCACCTGGTTGCATCCAGGGGGGTAGATATATTTCTCCCAGATTCAGGCTTTATGCCGACTTATACAACTAGGGAGGGAGTTGATGAAGCCCAGCTGAGGCTAGTGGGCTCATGGATGATTCATACCTCTAGGGAGAGTGCTGGGCGTCGTGCAGGCAGGGAGTTGATGAGACCAGCTGAAGCTTGTCAGCTCGTTTAAGGCCTCTATAAAAACTCCCAGCTTCATTAGGTGTATGCTCATGCCTGGAACCAGACCTGTGTGGACTGTCTAGGGAGAGTGAACCCCTGTGCGGTGAGACAAAGCCTGTGTGGCTATTTGTTTGGACATTTACTAAACCAGGGACTTAGGGACTAGGACAGCACCAGGCTGATCCCAGTTGTTAGTTAGGGAAACCTGCATGTTTAGTCAGAGGTCAAGCTGACCAGGATTTATTTTGTTTATGTTTCTTTTTGCTTTGCTGTGTTTTTGTCACTGTAAATAGAGAAATAAACCGCACCTTTTGATCTTGAAAACCACAACCTCCGTCTGCTGGGCCTGTTTTTGTGTGGGGAGCCCATCCAGGGCGTCACACACACCCGCTACCGAGCTAACCCCCTCGCAGTTGGTGGAGAACCAGTGGCAGTTTTTTTTTAAGCCAGCATGGAGGAGATACTGAAACAGCTGGCTCTAGCAAATGCCAATCAACAGCAGACAAATGCAGGTTTGCAAAAGAGCTTCGCAGCCCAGCAACAAGCCCAGCAGCAATCTGAGGCCCGCTTCATAGACCTGTTGCAGAAGCAAGAGCAGAGACTACAACAACAGATGGAAGCAGTAATGCAGCAACGTCCGCAGACCAGTGAGGAAAGCCGTCCCACTAATACCGCGTCCTTTGGGGTGAGTCGTTTATTGACAAAAATGACTGGAGAGGATGATTGTTGTGGAAATTTTATTATATAAGATTTATGTGGACATTTTATTCTAGGATGTGCGTTTTATAGATTGTCATCTGTCTCCCTGTGTCTGATGTTTAATCGACGAGCGCTCTAGCAGAGCGCACTTGGGTTGAATCGAGACCAGCGGTAAAAACGGTCAGTATGAAAACCTTCTTATGGGATTGAAACGTGTTCTCTGCGTGTGTGGGCGTTTGTTGGTTTGTAGATATCAAGCGCAATGCGCTGGACTGCATGCTTTCCAATGGCTATACACTTTAGAGAAGCGAAGTCCGCATAATGAGAGAAACCTATTAATTCTCTCTTGCGGACTTCGTTATCCGCTTTATGGATACATATCTGTATTTATAAGAGGACATTGATATCTGCCTTGTCGGTGTACTTGTACCGTATATTGACAACAACAGTAGCAATGTCCCCGCAGATTGTCCCAAAACTATAAGAACAAGTAGAATGATCTCACTAGATACTGTTTACTTTGAACAGTATTGTGTGGGCTCCATGCTGATTAAGATGGGGGGTGTGCACTTCCTCCCCTTTCCCTCCTGTGAGTGCCCTCCCCTTTACTGTTTGTCATTTCCTGTGATGTCATTTTGTATTAAGGGAAGTGATTGGCTGTTGGGGCCATCACTTCCTGTTTTGTTATCCTTTTGTTTCCAATGAATAAAAGAATCCGGGTGGCTGAGCTCTGCCCAGACGCTTGAGACTCCAGCTTGAAGCAGCATCGTTTCTGATTCTACCTGGTGCCATTGAAGTACTTCATATTCCTTGTACCAAAGAGCTTGATACAAACGTGCTTTTAAGCACGAAGGAATTGTTTTGTGCTTTGTGTGCATTTAGACGCTGGAAGTCCACATTTAGGCGCGGTGTGGATTTGCGTACAAAGCCCAAGGGAATTCTTCCACGACATTTCGGCGAGCCAGCTTGGAGCCAACGTAGTTCCAGCGCAGCGATCCGAGAGGAGAGATTGGGTCCGCGGTTCTGGGACAGGAAAAGGCCGGCAAAGTTTGGTAAGATAGACTCCATTTCAACTTTTGAAATTTTTGTTGTTCTAGAACCGGAATCTGGTCTCTCTGCTCGCTGTTGCAGGTAACTCCGCTTAGCAAAAGAACAAATTTTTGCGGTTTCACTCTTTGTGTACAAGGACGGGGATTTATATTTGTACTGGGAGGGATAGCTGTATTGGCTTGGGATAGAAGTCTATATTACTGTCCTCTGTAGACCCCATAGTCAATACAGCCTAGAGGGTCCTTGTATGGGGTTTATGTTAAATGTAAAACCATTTCCTGTTGTACAACGTGACGGTATGCATGGATTGTGCTAGTTGATGTTTTAAATGTGCGGCAGAGATTGAATGACATAACATTGTGTGTCTGAGTTATTTCATAGTGCTGGTCACCGTGTGAAATAACTTTTGTAAAGTGTGTAGCCATTATAGTTCGTCTAACGTTTAGTATGAGTTAAGTAGCACAGTCTGTTTTGTGTTAAAACAGTGATTTTTGTTTGTAAGAGGCACGGTTTGGTCTTGTTTTGAAGACACCATTTTGTTTTCCTTTGTGTTTGTTCAGCCATGTGGCCTGAGGACACCATCTTGTTTTGAAGACACCATTTTGTTTTCCTTTGTGTTTGTTCAGCCATGTGGTCTGAGTCACCATTTTTGTTTTTCTTTGTATGAACCCAATCTTCAGGTTTGGTTATTTTTGCATACTTTTTTGTAAAACGATTGTGTTTTCTTTTGGTTTTAATTTCAGTTTAAAGTGAAGACTCTGCTTTACACTGAATTTCAATAGATAGTAAAACTAACTTTAACTGAGTTTTTGTACTCTTAACGGGGTGTGTGTTTTAATTTTTTTATTTTAATTGTTTGGGCATTTTCTTTGAGTTTCTCAGAAGGCAATTCATGCCCCTCCCCCATTGTTTTTGGTTTTAGAGCTGCATCTTTTATTGTATAGCTTGCGGTAGGAAAGAAAGGCTTTGGTTTTAAAACTCGCTTTATATTCACTTTTATTGTTAATGGAGTTACTTTTGCGCAGCAAGTAGTCAATTTTTTGTTCACGCTCAGACTGTTAGTTTATTAGTTTGATCGTGTAACTACTGAGACATCGTACAACTGCTGAAATAGACAACAGAAAGCTATCCCCATTTAATTTTTTTATTTTATTTTTGTGATTATTTAGAGAAGCCACATTGCTCTGTAGCGAAAATAAACGGAAGTGTGCTGTGCAGTTTAATCTGACGACGATGTATGCATACACTGTAAGGGGTAGAGACATAATTCGGGGGGTGGTCTGTGGTTGTTGACTAATCATTGGGCATAGTTATTACGAGTATTGCGGTGTAAAAGAGTAGTACTCTGTAGTTCTGTGCCAAAAGTGTTGGGGCAACAAGCCATAGAGTTAATAACACCTCGGTTAGGTTTTCTAGTTGGGGGACTGGACCAGATATAGTGGTTGCAGTTTGTCAATCCACCGTAGAAGAAGGCACCTGACGGTGCTCTCCTAAATAGGTGCAGGGGTTTTTCCTGGACGCAGGAATAAGACTATAAGCCGATTCGAATCGCCATGGGCAATTTGAAGTCCATGCAAGGGAAGGAATGTGAGGCTTCCCAGAGTCAGACGGCTGCACAGTACAGGAAATCTAGCTTTGGGGCAAAGGTCATGAAACCTCTAAAGCAGTGATTCTCAACCAGGGTTCCGTGGAAGCCTAGGGTTCCTCCAGAGGTTGCTAGGGGTTCCTTCAGCATTGGGCAATTTTGGCCTGAGATAAGTTCCCACTGACACCATTGATCTTTTTAGCTATCTGTAAGGAGGCAATTCTTCCCAATGACCACAAGTGTAAGGACCATTCTTCCCACTGACCATCACACTAATGACAGAAGGCAGTTTCAGTCCGGAAGAACCGCATTATGTACACCTGGCCTGAGGGGATAGCAGTGACTGGTGATCCAATGCTGGAAGGAGGCAGGCTGGATCCACCAACACTAGATCTGTTGTAGTTTCCTCTGATGCTTCTGCCATCACCAATCTAACCAACCCTACTCTGCACTCTCCAACTAACATCTCTCTCTCTCCCACGTCTCCATCTAACCATGTCACCTCTGACGCTAAACCTCAAGCTAACCCTCTCTATCAGTCGCCTTTCCCCATATCTGGGGCATTTTCTCCGCCGATTGCGGCTGATTATGAATCATTTTCAACTGGTGATCTACAGATGCTATGTGAGTCTAAGGGAATTGAGACCAGACTAAGAAACCGTGGGGATTGCATAACTGCGCTGAGAGCTTTTGACTCAGTCATACCTACCATCTACCCTTCATTGGTTGGCTTCCAGGGAACGTTGTGGGCAAGGTAGCACACATTAGCCAACCAATGAAGCCACAACCTCCAAAGTACACACCTAGCCCCACTTATGTCACTGAACCTGGTACTTACCCAGTCCGGGTGCAACAATATGAGGGTGTTCCAAATACCAACAGTGAAAGGACTTTGGGGGAAAGGGTGGTATGGCATGTCCCTTTTGCTTCCTCAGAAATCAGGACCATACTGGCCGAACTGCCTGACTATAGAACAAATCCACGAGGGTTCGCGAGAATGTTTTGTCAAAATCAATTTAGCTATGGCATGAGTGGAACAGATTGTGCCCAGGTTCTGAGGGCGAAAGTAGGAGAAGAACTGGCAGGGGTTATAATCTCCCGTTGCGGCATTGTCACCCACGAACAAGCCACTTCTGGAGGTAAGCAATTCTGTGTAGCCCTGCTAGCCAAACTTCCAGAGTTGTATGGTGCATCTTCTACCACAGATGTGATGAAACTCAGTCAAAACCCAGGCGAGGAATGTGCTTGTTTCTGGCGTCGCCTGAAACAAGCTGCATTGGATGCAGATCTGGAGGTTGGTCCGGATGTGCCAACCGACGGAGGTAAGTTATCCGCCATTCACCTTTTGCTAAGAGCCAAATTTTTAGAAGGCATCCATATGAAAATTCGAGACCGGCTATTATTAGCCAGACCCGAATTTAATGAAATGGCAATACCTGCCATTCTATCCACTCTCTCCGCTATAGAGAGAGAGATGGATAGGAAGAAACAGGACAAAGCATCCAAAATCCTTGTGTCTCAAGCCCCTTCTGCAGGACAAACGGGCCAGGATGGTGGGAAAAAGACACAACGCTGGAAAGCCCGAACTTCTTACATCTGTGGAAAGGAAGGACATCTAAGGCGCGACTGCCCTAACAGACCCAAGGGTAAGTGGCAGTTCATCCCAGACGATCCGGTACCAGGCTCACGCGATCCAACAACTTCAGTTGTAGCGATGGCCAGCCACGACTATGATTCTTCATAGGACGCTGGCAAAGCGGTGTCAGGACATATCAACCTGTTTATCGAGGAATTAAAATATCCCCTCCCTTGCCTCATTGACACCGGTGCCGTTCGAACTGTTCTGAGATCCAAAGATCTCAGAGGCAAGGTTCCCCTTTCTGGGGAGACTATACCCACTGTGGGTCTAACAGGTCAGACAGTGTCTCTACATACCACCAAACCACTCCATTGTAGGTTGGGCCAACACACAGAAGCCATTAAGTCGGTACTGGTATCGGATGATGTTCCCATCAACCTATTGGGAGCTGATATTTTATCTGAGATACAAGCGGTCATTGAGTACACTCCAACAGGTGTTGTGGTTAGCAGTGCATTGACAGATGAGCACCTATGTGCCATGGTGGCTCTACCGTATATGATAGAACCTGGTTGTTTTCTGGGGTTGGATGTGCTAGCAGAAGTGGATCCCAAACTTTGGGCGTTTGATAAGTATGATGTGGGTCTTCTGCCGGTCCCGCCAACCACAGTAAACATCAGACCAGGGAGTATTTTGCCCCAATTACCACAATACCCTTTGAGTGTGGCTCAGATGGATAGCCTTAAAATCCAAATAGACCGGTACCTGCTGATAAAAGTTCTTACGCCAACCAAATCCCCCTGTAACACCCCTTTGTTTCCAGTGGCTAAAAAGTCTGTCAAGGGTCAGGAAACAACTTTCCGTTTAGTACATGATTTAAGGGCTATCAATAAAATCATTATCAGCGATGCCCCTTTGGTACCCAACCCACACACCTTGTTGGCCTCTATACCACCTAACGCAATTTTCTTCAGTGTTATTGATCTGACTAATGCATTTTTTTCGGTACCACTGGACCCCCAGTGCCAGTACCTTTTTGCTTTTTCATTCCAGGGTCGACAACTGACTTGGACACGTCTCGTTCAGGGGTCTGTGACTAGTCCCTCGGAGTACAGTTGCAAACTTAAAATAGTGTTGGATCAATGGACCCCAACGAATCCAGAGGTGGTGCTGATCCAGTATGTTGATGACTTGCTGCTTTGTTGCCCTGCAAGGGATGTCTGTTATCAGCATACTGTCTCATTGCTTAACCATCTGGCGTCCACGGGGAATAAAGCTAGCAAGGAGAAATTGCAGTTTTGTAGGGAGAAGGTCACCTTTTTAGGACATTGTATATCTCAGGGTACTCGACACCTGACAACCCAGAGAATTCAGACACTGAAAGACTTCCCGAAACCCCGAAACGCACGACAAACGAGAGCCATTCTTGGTCTTATCAACTACTGTAGAGACTGGGTCCCTAACATCTCTTCGACTTTAGGACCCCTTTACGAAATCCTATCCCAAACTCCCTTTCAACTGACTGATGATAACTGGTCAACCCTACAGGACTTGATCCAAGAACTCTCCAAAGCACCTGCTTTAGGTTTGCCCAACTATGACCTCCCCTTCTACCTTTTCTGCTATGAAAGCAAAGGCCACGCCACTGGAGTACTGACCCAACTACATGGGTCCAGGTACCGACCCATCATGTATCTATCAACTGCCCTAGATCCAGTCATTCGAGGTTCACCAGGTTGTGTACGAGCCGTAGCCGCCTGCGCTGTATTGTTACAGAAGGTAGGTGACATAGTTTTGGACTCCCCACTGACCCTCTATACTCCCCATTCAGTGCAGGAAATCCTAAATCAAGTTCAGACAAAACACCTCTCTGCTGCCAGATTGACTAAGTACGAAGTGGCTCTCCTAACCCCTACTAACCTGACTTTAAGACGATGCACCATTTTAAACCCAGCCTCTCTTCTTCCTACTGAGGAGGAAGAGAAGGGGGGAGATAATGGTGTTAAAAATTATACTCAAACCTTCCAGACTAACAATACCAACCTCTCTACCTCTAACCAACTTGTTAATTCAGAAGGACAACATGCTGATGATCACCACGACTGTGTTTCTCTGATGGAACTCGAGTCAACAACCATCAGCCCGGTGAAGGAGACCCCCATCCCAAACGCTAAAAACCTTTTTGTCGATGGTTCCAGGTATTACACCCCAGATGGTAAGCCACACACAGGTTATGCAGTGACTACAGTCAGTGAAATTGTGGAAAAGGGTTCATTGAGTTCCAACATGTCTGCACAGGAAGCTGAGCTGTGGGCACTGGCAAGAGCCTGTGAGACCCAAGAGGGTCAAAGGATCAATATCTACACGGATTCTAGGTATGCTTTTGGGATAGCCCATGATTTTGGTCCTATCTGGAAAGCAAGAGGCTTTCTGACTAGTTCAGGGAAGCCTGTGAAACATGCACAGTTAATCAACAGGTTATTCGTTGCTTTCAACCTGCCGCGTGAGATAGCCATTCTAAAAGTTAAGGCCCACACGACTGATAGGACTTTGGAGGCCGATGGCAATGCCTTGGCAGATAGAGCTGCCAAAGAAGGTGCTCTGCACCCTCCTGTGAAAACCCTGATGCTAGCCATCCCCTCTGATGTGTCTCTGGAAGAGTTTAAGAGACTACAGTCACAAGCGGAATTACATGAAAAGAGGAGATGGACAGCACTAGGGGCCATGAGAGGTCCAGATGACATCTGGGGTCTTGGTAAAAAATGGTGTCTGCCAAGATCGCTTTTTCCAATGATGGCCCATTCGGCTCATTATCCAGGGCATCAGTCAAAGATGGTTATGTGTGCGCAGGTGGATGAGCATTGGATCGCCCCTGGATTTACTACTGCAGCTGCTAATTTTGCAGCAGCCTGCCTGGTTTGCGCATTGCACAATCCAGGTAGGACGGTACCAGTACCCAAACGACATCCCCCCCGACCAGAATATCCATTTCAGCGCATCCAGATAGACTACATTACATTGCCAAGGAGTGGGCCGTACGAACACGTCTTAGTCTGTGTAGATATGTTTTCAGGTTGGCCAGAGGCATGGCCGGTTCAGAAAGCAAACGCCACAACCACAGCCAAAAAGATCCTGTCCGAAATAGTGTGTCGCTGGGGCCTACCTGAAACGATCGAGTCGGATCGAGGCTCCCACTTCACTGGTCAAATATTTGCAGAAGTGTGTAAAGCCCTTCATATCAATCAGGGATTACACACTCCTTATCACCCCCAAAGTAGTGGTATGGTTGAAAGGTTAAACGGAACCCTTAAAAACAAAATCTCCAAAATAATAGCTGATACTGGGAAACCTTGTCCTGAATGTCTCCCCATAGCTCTCCACTCCATCAGAAATGCACCTAGACGACCTCACGGGTTATCTCCATATGAGGTTTTGTTGGGATGTCAACCAAAAACAGGGTTGTACTTTCCCCAGCAGCTGTCGTCTTTACATTCTCAGCTGACAGGGTATGTGCAGTCACTGCAACGTGAGCTAAAAAAATCCACCACAGGGTTCATGAGTCCCTTCCAGACCCTGACTCAATAACCGGTTTACATTCTATCCAACCAGGTGACTGGGTCGTTGTAAAGAAATACCAGAGGACGGGACTAGAATCGAGATACGTCGGACCATTCCAGGTTCAGCTGACCACGCCGACCTCACTAAAGCTTGAAGAACGGGACAACTGGATCCATGCCAGCCACTGCAAGAAGCTGCTCAACTACATCAAAGAATGAGGAGTATCTTCTTTATTTATAGTTTTAGTTTAGTGTATTTTAGCAAGGGTAATGATGAAAAGCATCCCAATTTATTGTTTATAATGCATCTCCAGCTGGCAAAAATGGCGAACAGGACCAACTGCTGGGTATGCTCCAAACCTCCACCAAGCCTTGATGCCCCGGCAATGGCAGCAGTACATGCGATATATGATGTCCGTATCGGTATGAGGAAACTAAAGACTCCAAACAGACACTTGTCAATAGAACTTAATGATTCAAAGCCAGAGCTATAGCTAGTGAGGGTTGGAATCCTTTTAAGGGTTTGGGAAACTTTGGGGATTTTTTATTTTCCATTGGATCGTGGTTGAAGGAAGTAGGGGTGTATATACTCATGTCATTTTTGTTTCTGTTCCTTCTATATGTCGTGATGAGGTGCTCCTGTTGCCTGATTGGACGCGTGACCAGAGCCCGAGCAGATGACCACATTTTCCTCAATGAGATAAGACGCCCCGAAGCCCAACCAACGTATCAGATGCAGAGGATTCCAGACCGATCGGCGATTACTACAGCTCACCATTTCGTACCCTCCTTATAAGTCATGTCTCCTGAAGAACAGAATCTACATGTCAAGCCGCGTTTTCCTTTTTATGGATTGTAAGGACTGATTCATTTCCAGGTGTAAGAAGATCAAGTTTTGAGAGACACATGGGAGCATATGACAAAAAGGAGGGACTGTTGTGGAAATTTTATTATATAAGATTTATGTGGACATTTTATTCTAGGATGTGCGTTTTATAGATTAAACATCAGACACAGGGAGACAGATGACAATCGAGGAGCGATATTTGCAGAAGTGTGTAAAGCCCTTCATATCAATCAGGGATTACACACTCCTTATCACCCCCAAAGTAGTGGTAAGGTTGAAAGGTTAAACGGAACCCTTAAAAACAAAATCTCCAAAATAATAGCTGATACTGGGAAACCTTGGCCTGAATGTCTCCCCATAGCTCTCCACTCCATCAGAAATGCACCTAGACGACCTCACGGGTTATCTCCATATGAGGTTTTGTTCGGATGTCAACCAAAAACAGGGTTGTACTTTCCCCAGCAGCTGTCGTCTTTACATTCTCAGCTGACAGGGTATGTGCAGTCACTGCAACGTGAGCTAAAAAAAATCCACCACAGGGTTCATGAGTCCCTTCCAGACCCTGACTCAATAACCGGTTTACATTCTATCCAACCAGGTGACTGGGTCGTTGTAAAGAAATACCAGAGGACGGGACTAGAATCGAGATACGTCGGACCATTCCAGGTTCAGCTGACCACGCCGACCTCACTAAAGCTTGAAGAACGGGACAACTGGATCCATGCCAGCCACTGCAAGAAGCTGCTCAACTACATCAAAGAATGAGGAGTATCTTCTTTATTTATAGTTTTAGTTTAGTGTATTTTAGCAAGGGTAATGATGAAAAGCATCCCAATTTATTGTTTAAAATGCATCTCCAGCTGGCAAAAATGGCGAACAGGACCAACTGCTGGGTATGCTCCAAACCTCCACCAAGCCTTGATGCCCCGGCAATGGCAGCAGTACATGCAATATATGATGTCCGTATCGGTATGAGGAAACTAAAGACTCCAAACAGACACTTGTCAATAGAACTTAATGATACATTCCTAGAGGGTAAAATTAGTTATAGTTTTAACATTAGCTCTGGCTTTTGCCCCTCCCTCACAAAACCAGTATGGGTATCGGGACAACTAGGTAGCCCACAAGTGTGCTTCAACTTTAGTTTCGGTAGAGGGGATAACTTTGTTGGGTCCACCACCTGTAAAGAAGGTATAACAGTTAATCTAACCAACGAAACCCCCGTCTTCTTTAATAACACTAATAGACCAGATTACATCTGTTGGAAGGAAGGGTGTGACGTTCAGACCGAGGGAGCAATCCCCCAGTCTATCCTGTTACTACTCAATGCACGTAACCGTCAGAGTGGTTCCCCCTGTGCGACTCTGACTGGCCCCTACTACTTCTTATGCGGTACCTCAGCTTATAAGGTAATCCCCCCTAATGCAAGAGGTTCATGTGTCCTGGTTAAACTAGTCCCAGCATCTTACATCGCGGATGATCGAGAGGATCTGATGGCACGAGAGAAGGTAAGAACGTCAGGAAAAGCTAGAAGGGAATTGTTCACCAACTCTGACCAGGCCTGGGCATGGTTTCCTGCTTGGACGGTTTGGGGGATTGAACTTATGAAACGATTGAATAATTTCTCATCCATTGTGGATGGGATATTCAATGAAACCGTAGAGGCTGTAAGGGAAATCTCACAGGAACAACGGCAGATCAGGACCCTTCTTTTACAGGAAAAGATGGCCCTTGATTATCTGTTAGCATCCAAGGGGGGTTTCTGTGAATTCATAGGTGAAGATTGTTGTACCTGGATTGAGGATACCAATGACAAAGTTCAGGCCCATATGGATAAGGCTAGATCCCTGCAAGGCAAAGCCAGAGCTATAGCTAGTGAGGGTTGGAATCCTTTTAAGGGTTTGGGAAACTTTGGGGATTTTTTATTTTCCATTGGATCGTGGTTGAAGGAAGTAGGGGTGTATATACTCATGTCATTTTTGTTTCTGTTCCTTCTATATGTCGTGATGAGGTGCTCCTGTTGCCTGATTGGACGCGTGACCAGAGCCCGAGCAGATGACCACATTTTCCTCAATGAGATAAGACGCCCCGAAGCCCAACCAACGTATCAGATGCAGAGGATTCCAGACCGATCGGCGATTACTACAGCTCACCATTTCGTACCCTCCTTATAAGTCATGTCTCCTGAAGAACAGAATCTACATGTCAAGCCGCGTTTTCCTTTTTATGGATTGTAAGGACTGATTCATTTCCAGGTGTAAGAAGATCAAGTTTTGAGAGACACATGGGAGCATATGACAAAAAGGAGGGACTGTTGTGGAAATTTTATTATATAAGATTTATGTGGACATTTTATTCTAGGATGTGCGTTTTATAGATTGTCATCTGTCTCCCTGTGTCTGATGTTTAATCGAGGAGCGCTCTAGCAGAGCGCACTTGGGTTGAATCGAGACCAGCGGTAAAAACGGTCAGTATGAAAACCTTCTTATGGGATTGAAAAGTGTTCTCTGCGTGTGTGGGCGTTTGTTGGTTTGTAGATATCAAGCGCAATGCGCTGGACTGCATGCTTTCCAATGGCTATACACTTTAGAGAAGCGAAGTCCGCATAATGAGAGAAACCTATTAATTCTCTCTTGCGGACTTCGTTATCTGCTTTATGGATACATATCTGTATTTATAAGAGGACATTGATATCTGCCTTGTCGGTGTACTTGTACCGTATATTGACAACAGCAGTAGCAATGTCCCCGCAGATTGTCCCAAAACTATAAGAACAAGTAGAATGATCTCACTAGATACTGTTTACTTTGAACAGTATTGTGTGGGCTGATTAAGATGGGGGGTGTGCACTTCCTCCCCTTTCCCTCCTGTGAGTGCCCTCCCCTTTACTGTTTGTCATTTCCTGTGATGTCATTTTGTATTAAGGGAAGCGATTGGCTGTTGGGGCCATCACTTCCTGTTTTGTTATCCTTTTGTTTCCAATGAATAAAAGAATCCGGGTGGCTGAGCTCTGCCCAGACGCTTGAGACTCCAGCTTGAAGCAGCATCGTTTCTGATTCTACCTGGTGCCATTGAAGTACTTCATATTCCTTGTACCAAAGAGCTTGATACAAACGTGCTTTTAAGCACGAAGGAATTGTTTTGTGCTTTGTGTGCATTTAGACGCTGGAAGTCCACATTTAGGCGCGGTGTGGATTTGCGTACAAAGCCCAAGGGAATTCTTCCACGACAATGATCCAGAGGTATTTTTGACCACATTTGAAAGGACTGCTGAAAGAGAAAAGTGGCCTGAGGAGCAGTGGGCTGGACTGGTGGCTCCTCTGTTAACTGGTGAATCGCAGAAAGCTTACTATGACCTAGAGCCTGACCAAGCAAAAGACTATGTGATGCTAAAAGCTGAAATATTGGCAAGGCTGGGTGTCACCCTGGCTGTCCGGGCTCAGCGTGTGCATAACTGGACTTTCCAGCTTGGAAAACCCCCCAGGTCTCAAATGTATGATCTCATTCACCTGAGCAGGAAGTGGCTACAGCCAGAGACTTTGTCCGCACCGGAGATTGTGGAACGTGTTGTGATGGATCGTTTCTTGAGAGCTCTTCCTACCGCCATTCAAAAGTGGGTAAGCCATGGAGACCCAGAAACGGCCGGTAAACTTGTGGATCGTGTAGAGAGATACTTGGCTGCAGAGAACCTGACGGCCTCTTCCAGAGACTCTCGGACTTTCCACCCTAAGACCAGACCATCCCCAGGGGCGGATAAGATGATTCCAAGGGGTGAGGGTGGAGAGAGTGAGAGGGTGGGAGCTCTGCCCAGGGTTTGGCGAGAACAGCCTGGGAAGTCGGGGGCTCAAGAGGCAGCCAAAAGGATTGTTTGCTACCGCTGCCGGCAAACGGGACATATTGCAGCAAATTGCCCGGTTGTGGAGGAACCCATTGTCATGGATATGCATTAATGTCTGTCTGCCATCTTACCTTCCTCCTCATGTGTTCATCTAGAGACCAGACCTCCTTCACCTGGCTTCCTTTATAATCTCCTCCCAGCCTGACTCCACCCCAGGCCCTATCACTGAACACTATATTAACCTGTGCACTGCAAGCCTGCTTTGCTGATCAACGTGTTTGTTAGGCATTGTGTGTTTGGGTTCCTGCCTGCCGTGTGCTACGTCTGTCTCTCTGTTACGTTATTGGCTTGTCCCCGACCATCCCTGTCTGCTCGTGACCCTTGACCTTCGGCTCGTTCTTCGTTATCCTTGTCTGCTTGTGGCCCCTGACCTTCGGCTTGTTATTCGGTTCTCTCTATCGTGTGCTGCTGCTTCCCCTTATCCTACGGGGCGTGAGCTAGGAAACTCCAGGGGCCGCGACCTGGTCCCAGCCTGCAGCGTAACATCCTCACCACTAGAGGCCCTGGAGAAGACCAGCTGGGTCTTAGACTCCGCGCCCTGGGGAATCTTGGCTCTCGCTTCCGTTGGGATCCCGGTTGTGCTCCTCTGGTCCCGCTTTCCACAACCACCCAGTTTCCTATCCACAGAAGCCAGCCATAGGGTTCACTACCTCGCGGTGCACTCCTGTCCCCCTACGGTGTGCATCTGTCACCTGGCCACAGGTGACCCTGACAGTTTGATCAGCCATGAACCCGGCTGACATCCCGCTTCCCGCGGATGATCCATTGCAGGGCATAGTTCGCAGACTTGAGACCCAGGAATCAAATCAGACCCAGGTGATGCGATTCCTCCAGGATCTGGCTTCTCGATTCGAGCAGCTTCAGGTCTCCTTGGGAACCCCGAATCCGCAACCCCAAGTACAACCAGCGGCTGTACCTATCGCACCAGTCGCAGCCTCACACTCACTAAGATTGCCAGCTCCGTTCCGTTTCTCTGGGGACTCCAAGGCCTGCAGGGGGTTTCTCAGCCAATGCACTATTCATTTTGAGCTTCAGCCTCAAAGCTTCCTATCTGACCAGGCTAAGGTAGCCTATATCATTTCCCTCCTCTCCGGTGAAGCTTTGGCCTGGGCTGCCCCCCTGTGGGAGAGGAACGATCCGGTGGTTTCCAGTCTGTCCGAATTCTTGAAGCTCTTTCGTAATATCTTCGAAGAGCCGGCTCGGGCTTCTTCAGCGGCTAGTGCTGTCTTACGTCTTCGCCAAGAATCTAGTTCAGTGGGGCAATATGCTCTTCAGTTCCGTATCCACACAGCTGAATTGAGCTGGAATAATGAGGCCCTGGTCGCTACCTTTTTACATGGCCTCTCTGACCGAGTGAAAGACGAATTAGCGGGAAGAGCCATTCCCGTCGGTCTGGACGATGTAATTTCATTATGCAACCAGATCGACATTCGTTTTCAAGAGAGGTCCTTAGAAAAAAGACGCCAGCACTCTCTGGGTCCTAGCCAGTCTGAGCTCCCCTCCCTTCATTCCGTGGAGCATCCTCTACCTGCTGAAGAACCTATGCAGCTGGGCCGGACCAGACTAACCCCCGAAGAACGTGCTAGGCGCAGAACTCTGGGCTTGTGCCTCTATTGTGGGGGCAAGGGTCATTTTCGTGACTCCTGCTCGCTTCGTCCGGGAAACGCTCGGGTCTAATACATTTGGAAGGTGGAGTATTGGACCCAGAAACATCACCTTCTCGCCTGCTCTTGCCGGTGTCCCTTCATGTAGGCACTTCTCCTCAGTCAACCCTTGCATACCTGGATTCCGGGGCTGCCGGCAATTTCATGGATTGGAGAACTGCTTCTTCTATGAAGCTTACCCTTTCACCTCTCACTACCCCATTGGTAGTCTCGGCAATTGATGGCACTGTTCTCCCAGGGGGCCCTATTCGCTTCCAGACGCTACCCATTAGGATGTCGGTAGGGATTCTCCACCAGGAGTGGATATCCTTTCTTATTCTACCCAAGGCCTCTACCCCAGTTGTATTGGGCCTCCCTTGGCTACAGCTCCACTCTCCACATGTGGACTGGGTCTCTGGGCAGATCCTGGCCTGGGGTTCCTCATGTTTCTCGTCGTGTCTTCTCAAGGTGACCCCCAAGGAGAGTCTTCCGGTTGCTGCCACTTCTGTTTCTTCTGATCTTCCCGCCGCATACAGCGATTACCGGGATGTGTTCTGTAAAAAATCAGCTGAGGTGCTTCCTCCCCACAGGTCTTTTGACTGTGCTATTGATCTTGTCCCCGGAGCAACTCTACCCAGGGGTCGTACCTACCCTCTGTCCATCCCAGAGACCCAGGCCATGTCGGAGTATGTAGCAGAGAATCTGGAGAGAGGGTTCATCCGGAAATCCTCATCGCCTGCAGGGGCAGGGTTCTTTTTTGTTGCCAAAAAGGATGGTACCTTAAGACCCTGCATCGATTATCGGGGTTTAAATGCGGTTACTATTAAAAATCGATACCCCTTACCCTTAATATCTGAGCTATTCGATAGGTTGAAGGGTGCCTCCATTTTCACCAAGTTGGATCTCAGAGGCGCGTACAATCTCATTCGAATACGGGAGGGTGACGAATGGAAGACTGCATTTAACACTAGAGACGGGCATTACGAATATCTGGTGATGCCTTTTGGTCTGTGTAATGCTCCAGCCGTGTTTCAAAACTTTGTCAATGAAATCTTCAGAGATCTGCTGTACCAGTTTGTTGTCATCTATCTGGATGACATTCTGATCTTTTCTGAAAATCTGCTCGTCCACAGAAACCATGTCCGCACTGTACTTCAACGTCTTAGAGAGAACAATCTCTATGCCAAGCTGGAGAAATGTTCCTTTGAATGTTCTGAGGTCCTGTTTTTGGGGTGCTTTGTCTCATGTTCGGGGCTTCGTATGGACCCTGGGAAGGTCTTGGCTATCACCAACTGGCCTCTTCCTGCTAGCCTCAAGGCCACACAGCGCTTTCTTGGCTTCACTAATTATTATAGGCAGTTCATAAGGAATTACTCTTCCATTGCCGCGCCTATTATCGCTTTGACCAAGAAGGGTGTGAATGCCAGAGACTGGCCTCCCGAAGCTGTCTCTGCATTTCACAACCTGAAACAGGCCTTTGTTTCTGGCCCCCTCTTGAGGAGACCAAATCCTGGGAATGCATTTTTTATTGAAGTGGACGCTTCCTCAATGGGGGTGGGAGCTGTGCTTCTTCAAATCTTTGAGAAGAGACGCCAACCATGTGCGTTCTTCTCCAAAAAATTTTCTCAGGCAGAGAGGAATTATATCATCGGTGATCGGGAACTTCTCGCAATTAAATTGGCGTTAGAGGAGTGGCGTCATCTCTTGGAGGGTTCCCCTCACTCCATAACGATCTTTACCGATCACAAGAATTTACAGTATCTACAGAATGCTAAACGTCTGAATCCTAGACAGGCCAGGTGGAGTCTCTTCTTTGCCCGTTTTAATTTCACGATTACCTACAAACCTGGTTCCTGCAACGGTCGGGCTGATGCGCTCTCTAGGTCATTTGACACTTTGGACGAGGAGTCCGCTCCTGAACCTGAGCCGATCATTCCCACCTCATGCATTGTTGCCCACTCTACCACCCTGAAGTCTAAAATTCCGCCTGGTAAGACCTTTGTCCCCACTGAGCTAAGAGCTAAGATCCTTCGTTGGGGACATGATTCCAAGGTGGCAGGGCATTCTGGATTCCTCCGATCCTTCCTACTCATCAGTCGTCACTACTGGTGGCCTAATCTCCGCTCAGACGTCAAAGACTACGTTAAAGCTTGTCATGTCTGTGCTCAGTCCAAATCCTCCACACAAGCTCCTGCTGGTCTCCTCATGCCTTTGCCTATTCCTAAGGAACCCTGGGCCCATATTGCCATGGATTTTATCACCGATCTCCCACTGTCTGAGAATAATACAGTCATTTGGGTGGTAATCGATCGATTCTCCAAGATGGCTCATTTTGTTCCTCTTCCTGGTCTTCCTTCTGCCCCTGCCTTGGTTCCCATTTTCATTCGAGAAATTCTCCGCCTACATGGGGTCCCTTCTCATATTGTTTCCGACAGGGGAGTCCAATTCACGTCTCGTTTTTGGAGAGCCTTTTGCAAATCCCTCAATATTGTCTTGGATTTTTCTTCTTCTTACCATCCCCAATCCAATGGACAGACTGAGAGGGTTAATCAGGAGTTAGAGGTCTTTCTTCGCACCTTTGTGTCTTCTCACCATGACGATTGGTCCTCTCTACTCCCGTGGGCAGAATTCTCCCATAACAATCATGTGAATACCAGTTCGCAGAAGACACCCTTTTTCACAGTTTATGGAAAACACCCTCAACTTCCTCTTCCTATGATCTGTTCTCCAGACATTCCAGCTTTGGCTTCGGTTCAGGAGTCTCTCAATTCCGTTTGGGGTCACGTTCATGATTCCCTCCGGGCAGCTGCTGAAAAATTCAAAGGCTTTGCCGACCGCCGCAGGCGTAAACCGCCTTCTCTTCAGCCAGGGGACAAAGTCTGGCTCTCTACCAGGAACATCAAGCTCCGAGTTCCTTCTCTGAAGTTTGCTCCACGATTCATCGGTCCATACACGGTAACTGCTAAACTGAATCCGGTTTGTTTCAAACTCCAGATTCCTAAGAGCCTTAAAATCACTAACTCCTTTCATGTTGCTCTTCTAAAGCCTTTAGTCCTCAATAAATTCTCTCGTCCTCTTCGTACCGTGGCGCCTGTCTCTGAGGATAATCAGGAGTACGAGATCAGTCAAATTCTGGACTCCCGACTCTGTAAAGGCGTTCTTCAGTACCTCGTTCATTGGAAAGGGTTTGGTCCTGAGGAGAGGTCTTGGATCACTGCATCTGAGGTCTTTGCACCTCGTCTGTTAAAGGAGTTTCATCTGAAGTTTCCCTCTAAACCTGGGCCCAGGCGGGGAAGGGGGAGGCCTCGTAAGAGGGAGGGTACTGTCATGGATATGCATTAATGTCTGTCTGCCATCTTACCTTCCTCCTCATGTGTTCATCTAGAGACCAGACCTCCTTCACCTGGCTTCCTTTATAATCTCCTCCCAGCCTGACTCCACCCCAGGCCCTATCACTGAACACTATATTAACCTGTGCACTGCAAGCCTGCTTTGCTGATCAACGTGTTTGTTAGGCATTGTGTGTTTGGGTTCCTGCCTGCCGTGTGCTACGTCTGTCTCTCTGTTACGTTATTGGCTTGTCCCCGACCATCCCTGTCTGCTCGTGACCCTTGACCTTCGGCTCGTTCTTCGTTATCCTTGTCTGCTTGTGGCCCCTGACCTTCGGCTTGTTATTCGGTTCTCTCTATCGTGTGCTGCTGCTTCCCCTTATCCTACGGGGCGTGAGCTAGGAAACTCCAGGGGCCGCGACCTGGTCCCAGCCTGCAGCGTAACATCCTCACCACTAGAGGCCCTGGAGAAGACCAGCTGGGTCTTAGACTCCGCGCCCTGGGGAATCTTGGCTCTCGCTTCCGTTGGGATCCCGGTTGTGCTCCTCTGGTCCCGCTTTCCACAACCACCCAGTTTCCTATCCACAGAAGCCAGCCATAGGGTTCACTACCTCGCGGTGCACTCCTGTCCCCCTACGGTGTGCATCTGTCACCTGGCCACAGGTGACCCTGACACCCATGCAATGTGACTTTCTGACGGACAGACGTCAGTCGCTGTGTGTGACAGTCGCATGCACTGCCATTCGGGGAACTGAGAAACATTTATGCAAAATGTGTATTAATGGTAGAAATGTTGTGGTATTACTGGATTCAGGTAGCCTTGTGACCCTGATAAAGGCTGAATTAGTTAAAACAGAGGTCTCTGGGAATAGCAAGGTAGCTGTTATTTGTGTGCATGGGGACACCCGAGAGTATCCAGTGACTACAGTGTGTTTCAAGACCCCCAAAGGTACCCTCTCTCATCCAGTGGGGTTAGTATCTCAATTACCGCATGATGCCATTGTGGGAAGGGATTTTCCGAAGTTCTGGGAACTGTGGGATGATCCTGAGCCCCCCACTGGTGCCCCTATGTACCAGGAAGGTGATAGCCAGAACTCCTCTGAGAGTGGTGAGGACTCTCCAGAATTTCCCTTGTCAGTATTGGCAGGCGAGACTCAAGAAACTGGAGAGGAGCCCACCTCCTCAGACGAAAACCTACCGTCTGTGGAGTTTTCTGATCTTGAGGTTCACAGGGAAAATTTTGCCACAGAACAGTTAAAAGACCCCGCCCTAATAAAGGCACGGGAAAACGTAGTGGAAATAGATGGCGAGTTAGTGAACCCAGATAATACCTGCACTTACCCATACTTCAGCGTAGAGAAGGACCTACTGTATCGGGTGGCAAAAAGGGCAGAAGAAACCGTTGAGCAGCTTGTGGTGCCCAAACCTTACAGGAAGTTGGTGTTGGAGTTGGCCCATGGGCACATTCTTGGAGGTCATCTGGGGACAGAGAAAACCCGAGAGAGGGTATTACAGAGATTCTATTGGCCTGGGGTGATGAAGGACATAGAAAATTATTGTTCCTCCTGCCCTGTGTGTCAGAGGTCGGCCCCGATGCCACATTTCCGTAGCCCGCTGGTCCCTCTACCCATCATTGAGGTCCCGTTTGAGAGGATCGCAATGGATTTGGTAGGTCCTATAATCAAGTCCGCTAGGGGGCACCAGTACATATTAGTTATAATGGACTATGCCACCCGTTATCCAGAAGCGATCCCTCTCCGAAATACCTCGGCCAAAACCATAGCCAAAGAGCTATCTCTTGTTTTTAGCCGGGTGGGTATTTGTAAAGAACTGCTTACGGACCAAGGTACACCCTTTATGTCCCGGGTTATGAAAGAGCTGTGTAAATTGTTCAAAGTGACGCAATTGCGTACGTCTGTGTATCACCCCCAAACCGATGGGCTGGTTGAAAGATTCAACAAAACCCTAAAACAAATGTTGAAGAAAGTGGTGGATAGAGATGGAAAGGATTGGGACTGTCTACTTCCTTATTTGATGTTTGCTATTAGGGAGGTGCCCCAATCCTCTACGGGATTCTCCCCCTTTGAGTTACTGTATGGGAGACACCCAAGAGGGCTGTTGGATATTGCCAAGGAAACTTGGGAAAGTGAGAGTTCTCCCCACAGGAGTGTGATTGAGCATGTCGCCCTGATGCAAGATCGAATTGCACAGGTAATGCCCATCGTGAAGGAACATTTGGCCCAAGCGCAGTTGGCACAGCAGAGAGTGTACAACCGTGGAGCCAAGACCCGTACCTTTTCCCCGGGGGATAGGATATTGGTACTTGTCCCTACGGTTGAAAGTAAATTCCTTGCCAAATGGCAAGGCCCCTACGAGATAATGGAAAAAGTGAGCGAAGTGAATTACAAGGTCAGACAACCAGGAAGGCGAAAGCCCGAACAGATCTATCACGTTAATCTGTTGAAAGCCTGGAGGGATAGAGAGTCCCTAGTCGCAGAAACTTGGTCACCAGCTCAAACTGGTTGCGTGATTCCGGAGGTTGGAATAGCAGCCACCTTGTCACAACCCCAACAACAGGAGGTTAAGGAGTTTGTGCTTCGTAACAAGGAGGTGTTCTCTGAGATGCCGGGACAAACATCTGGGGTAGAGCATGATATTATTACCCCGCCCGGTGAAAGGGTGAAGTTAAAACCCTATCGGATCCCAGAGGCCCGACGGGAGGCAATACGGGAGGAAGTACAGAAAATGCTGAACTTAGGGGTGATAGAGGAGTCCCAAAGTGATTGGTCTAGTCCCATTGTGTTGGTGCCTAAACCGGATGGGAGCTGGCGATTTTGTAACGATTTTCGTCAGTTGAACAAAGTTACAAAATTTGACACCTACCCCATGCCACGTATAGATGAGTTGATCGACCGGCTGGGAACAGCCCGATACATGACGACTCTTGACCTCACAAAAGGGTATTGGCAAATTCCCCTGGCCAAGTCGGCCAAAGAGAAAACCGCATTTGTAACCCCAGACGGGGCGTTCCAATATAAGAGAATGCCGTTCGGGTTACAGAATGCGCCGGCCACATTCCAGCGGAAAATGGACCAGATACTGAGGCCCCATCGGAAGTATGCTGCGGCTTACCTGGATGACGTAATTGTCCATAGCACAGATTGGGCCTCACATCTGCCAAAAGTGCAAGCAGTCCTAGACTCTATCCGGGAAGCGGGGTTTACGGCTAACCCCAAGAAGTGTACCATTGGGCAGGAGGAGGCCAAATATCTTGGGTACACCATTGGCAGGGGAGTAATAAAACCCCAACTCAACAAAGTCGAGGCCATCCAGAGTTGGCCACGTCCCAACAGCAAGAAGCAGGTACGAGCCTTTCTGGGAATCGCGGGTTATTATCGGCGCTTCATTCCCCACTTTGCTTCTAAGGCTGTGCCCCTAACCAACCTGACGAAAGGGAAAGGGTCGGTCATGATTAAATGGACCCCCGAGGCTGAGGCAGCATTCCAATTCTTGAAACAAGCCTTATGTAGCCAGCCAGTGTTGTACTCACCCGACTTCTCTAAAGACTTTGTCGTACAAAGTGATGCGTCAGATGTGGGGTTAGGAGCAGTATTGTCCCAGGTCTGGAACGGGGAAGAGCACCCAGTCATTTACCTCAGAAGGAAGTTGAAGTCCCATGAGGTAAATTACGCCACGGTTGAAAAGGAGTGTTTAGCGGTGAAGTGGGCTCTAGATTCCCTTCGGTACTATCTGCTAGGTAGGCACTTTGACATGGTTACGGATCACGCTCCGTTAAAGTGGATGGCTCAAAACAAGGAGACAAATAGAAGAGTGAATAAGTGGTTCCTGGCCCTACAGAAATTCAACTTCACAGTAAAGCATCGCCCTGGCGTTCAAATGGGGAATGTGGATGCTTTGTCTCGAGTACATGAATGCCTGATTGCTGGTGTTCCAACCCCAAGGTTAAAACAAGAGGGGGGGGGTATGTGACAGCAGGAAGGTAAAGTCACCTGGTTGCATCCAGGGGGGTAGATATATTTCTCCCAGATTCAGGCTTTATGCCGACTTATACAACTAGGGAGGGAGTTGATGAAGCCCAGCTGAGGCTAGTGGGCTCATGGATGATTCATACCTCTAGGGAGAGTGCTGGGCGTCGTGCAGGCAGGGAGTTGATGAGACCAGCTGAAGCTTGTCAGCTCGTTTAAGGCCTCTATAAAAACTCCCAGCTTCATTAGGTGTATGCTCATGCCTGGAACCAGACCTGTGTGGACTGTCTAGGGAGAGTGAACCCCTGTGCGGTGAGACAAAGCCTGTGTGGCTATTTGTTTGGACATTTACTAAACCAGGGACTTAGGGACTAGGACAGCACCAGGCTGATCCCAGTTGTTAGTTAGGGAAACCTGCATGTTTAGTCAGAGGTCAAGCTGACCAGGATTTATTTTGTTTATGTTTCTTTTTGCTTTGCTGTGTTTTTGTCACTGTAAATAGAGAAATAAACCGCACCTTTTGATCTTGAAAACCACAACCTCCGTCTGCTGGGCCTGTTTTTGTGTGGGGAGCCCATCCAGGGGGTCACACACACCCGCTACCGAGCTAACCCCCTCACACAAGCCATACATTCCCTATTCCGAACGTCCTCATTCCGTATGGCATGCTGTAATTCCTTATTCTGTGACACATCATTTTGAATGCTAAACCGTACATTCCCTACTCTGCACCTCCTCATTCTGTATGCCATGCTGTAATTCCCTATTCTGTGACACCGCATTCCATATGCCATGCTGTACATTTCCTATTCTGCACCAACTCATTCCGTATGTACATTCCCTATTTCGAACTTCCTCATTCTGTATGCCATGCTAGAATTCTTCTCTGTGACACATCATCTTAAATGCCAAGCTGTACATTCCCTACTCTGCACCTCCTCATTCTGTATGCCATGCTGTAATCCCTATTCTGTGACACCTCATTGCATGCTGCACATTTCCTATTCTGCACCAACTCATTCCGTATGTCGAGCTGTACATTCCCTATTCCGAACTTCCTCATTCTGTATGCCATGCTATAATTCTTCTCTGTGACACATCATCTTGAATGCCAAGCTGTACATTCCCTACTCTACACCTCCATATTCTGTATGCCATGCTGTAATTCCCTATTCTGTGACACCTCGTTCCATATGCCATGCTGAACACTTGCTATTCTGTACCCCTCTATCAATATGGCAAGCTGTACTTTACCTATTCTGCACCTCCTCATTCTGCATGCCATTTTCTATTCCACACCACTCCATTCAAAACAATGATCTGTACCCACCCTCCCTTCCACAGATCTGTACTTGCCTCAATATCACCACTGCATCCACTTCAGTTCTTTGTAACCTACCATATTAATTAGGGTGTTCCTTTTTCCTGTTGGTGGCCTATTACATTTTGGATGCCCTGTGATTTCTAGTTACACCCGTTTCTAAATAAATATAAAAGGTAATTCATTCAACTTGCTTCACCAAAACTGAAATTACGTTAAAAACCTCCACATCACTGAAGCCAATGTTTCCTTTTTTTTAGGAAAATAAAAAAATAAATAAAAAAAATTAAAAGCTGTATTGAAATTTCAACAAGCAAATACTTACACTCGTGAGTAAAGCAGATATCTTTTTCAGATGAGGGAAACAGTGATTAAAAATGACTAGCCATAAACAGCTGTTACTTGGAAGACTTTGGTTGTTAGGCTCAACATGAACTTTTTTAATGTGGTCAAACTACTGGCTGTGCCTAAATGGACAATAACTTTCTGTTTGAAATGATAACTTATTTAGGCTGACTAAAATTAGTCTTGCTAAAACTATGGTCAAAATAAACTAAATGATGTGAAATATACTTCTAAATGAATTGAAGTTCATTCATCCAACTTTTTTTTTTTATATATATCAAAAATGGAGTTAGGATATAAACATTGACATAACTGGAGCCAAAGTTTCCTTCTTTTAAAAGAGTGGGTCTAAGCAAAATAAAGTAAATACTTGCAGTCAAAAGTAAAACTGGTATCTCTTTTCATGTTAGAGAAACAGTGATTAAAAAAGACATGACATAAACAGCCCTTAGTGGGCAGAATTTTGTTGGGAACTTTTTGATGTGGTAGAATCACTGATTGTGCCTAAATGCACAATTATCTTCCTGTCTGAAATTAAGACTTTCAACTAGCCAGACTAAAATCAGTTTGTTTGGTCAAAAAAAACTGTTACAACTGCCGTAGGAAGCAAGTTTGTAGCCTGCATCAGCCTAGAGCAAAAATGGAAGCTCACCAAGACCTCTGCTGTGTACCGTCACCCAAATCAATCAGTTATACATCAGTGCTCATGTAAACATAAGTATGGTGTACAGGTGTATGCTATACTTGTATTTACAATAGCATCAGCGTATACCCAAGTATAGCTGCACACACCTATTCATGTCTACGGGCAGCTTTATGCAGCACCTGGGCTTTCCCGGCGAAGAATAAGCACTGGAATTTGTATTGCACAGGTTCAGGTTCAGGCACCTGAGTGCACAAGGCCTAATAGACATTGAATCAGGGGCATACCTAGAGCATTTGACACCCGGTGCGGATCCTATATCTGGCACCCCCCCACCGTAAAATGTAAAAACACCCCACTGTGCCCCCTGCATCCTTCAATATCTCTTTGGCACAACTGTGTACCCCCTCTCCACAACTGCACCTCTGGACCCCTTTACATTACACAGTACCGCACCTCTGGACCCCTTTACATTACACAACACCCTACACCTCTGGACCCCTTTACATTATACAGCATTCTGGACCCTTTTACATTACACAGCACCATACACCTCTGGACCCCTTTAAATTACACAGCACTCTCGACCCCTTTACATTACACAGCACTCTGGACCCCTTTACATTACACAGCACCCTACACCTCTGGACCCCTTTACGCTACACAGCACTCTGGACCCCTTTACATTACACAGCACCCTACACCTCTGGACCCCTTTACATTACACAGCACCCTACACCTCTGGACCCCTTTACATTACACAGCACCCTACACCTCTGGTCCCCTTTATATTACACAGCCCCCCACAGCTCTGGACGCTTGTATGTTACACAGACACCCCCCTACAGTGCAGACCCCCCCTACAGTGCAACTCCTCCCCTTACAGTGCAAACCCCCCCTACAGTACATACCCCCTTCAGATCCATAATGTACCTCAGATCATGATCAGCGCAGGACATGCACAGTGCTACAGCACTGGTCGGGTGACTAGTCCCCTCCCCCTGTGTAGACATAGAGGAGGGGGAGGCGGCTTCACTCTGCTCGGCTGAGCCGAGACTGATCAGAGTCGCGGCAGCTAGCCACGAGAGAAGGGGGATCATTGCGGGTCCCGGGTGCGGCTCGCACACCCCCCCCCTCGCAAAACCACTAAAGGCTGAGCTCTCCATCGCCGTGTGTGTTCTTTCTGTTGCCACCGCCACGGTGCCGCTGCTTAAGACCGCCCGGCGCCCGCTGTCTCCGCTTTAGTGAGGGGGGAGCGCCGGCCTGACACCCCCCCCAGTGTGTGGCACCCCCCCACTTAGTACGCCACTGTGCGCAGGTAGCTTCATCGCTAATTTGTCCTTGCCTCTCTCCCTACCTCTCCCTCCAGCAACTAGTGTGTTCATGCTGTGGATCCTCCAGCCGCTACATCACTAAAATGCCCTTGTGCTTAAGCCCGCCCGGCGCCCGCTCTCTCTGCTTTAGTCACGGGGGGCGCCGGCCTGACACCCCCCCAGTGTGTGGCACCCGGGGCGGCCTGCCCCCCCGCTTAGTACGCCCCTGCATTGAATAACTGATTTGCTTGATTTAAAGTGGAACTTTGCTCTCTCAATCAACTTTGACTATGCTTAATCCTTATGCTTCTAGCATTAGTAAACAGATAGGAAAGTACACTATATTGTATAAGTATTGGGACACCTGCCTTTACACACACATGAACTTTAGTGGCAACCTAGTCTTTGCAGCTATAACAGCTTCAATTATTCTGGGGAGGCTATCCACAAGGTTTAATGTGTCTATGGGAATGTTTGACCATTCTTTCAGAAGCACATTTGTGAGGTCAGGCATTGACCAGAATGCTTGGCTCGCAGTCTCCGCTCTAATTCGTTCCAAAGGTGTTCTATCGGGTTGAGATCAGGACTCTGTGCAGGCCAGTCAAGTTCCTGCACCCCAAACTCACTCATCCATGTCTTTATGGACCTTGCTTCGTTTACTGGTCCAAATCATTTGGTGGAGGGGGGATTAAGGTGTGGGGTTGTTTTTCAGGGGTTGGGCTTGGCCTCTTAGTTCCAATGAAGGGAACTCTTAAGGCATCAGCATACCAAGACATTTTGAACAATTTCATGCTCCCAAGTTTGTGGGAACAGTTTGGAGATAGCCCTTTCCTGTTCCAACATGACTGTGATTGAGGAAATGTTGCATTGCAAAGCAGGGACAACGTAGCTCAGCATACAGTATAAAACCTTAGGTACTCATGAGCCATCTGCTGGAGGCAGAAGAGGTTCAAACAGTTGGAGGTTGACTGTTAGGGGCAGCTAGATCTAATTTAGATTAAACAGTGCATCTCTTGTAATTGGGAGCAGTGTTGGGAAGCTGCTCACCCTGGCAGGGACAAAAGCTGAATATTTGTGCATTTTAACCCTTTCCATGAAGAAATTTATGGAAAATAGTGATAATAATGGTGCCAAATGGTTCAAATAAAGTAGCTCAGGTTAGTGGGTCTTTGGAGATAGGGTAACACCAGATGCTGTGCCATGACCTGGAAAGCTCTCTGTGGCTAAATAATACAGTACACAAAGGACTTGAAAGAAACCACCTTAAGGTACTACAATGTAGAGCATGGCTTCAGGCACTGTTCTAGTGATGATTTTCAGAAGGATCTCAAGCATGCAGTTCCATCTGAACTGCTCTGTACCATGTCTGTCACAGGAACAGCATGGAACATGGAGCATATCACTCCTAATTAACAAAGGTTCTTGTGCCCATTTTATTAATTAAGGAGCAAGACCTTCTCAATTTTCATAGCCTAGAAGAGACTTTTAGTTAAATCCCCCCATTATGCTTAAGAGTTAGAGAGACATCTCATATTTCTTGTTTGTTAAAAACATACTGGTAAAATGTGAAAATAAAATGACCACCAAAATAATAATTGAAAATCTGATCTATAAGGATTTTGTTCTTGCTGATAGTTAGAATCTTTAATACTTGCAAACAAAATGAAGGTTTCCTATTTAGAAAGCTGTCAGGTTAGTAAAACAGCGATATCAAAACCGATTCAATCATACAGTTTGTAATGTACATAGATTTTCAAAACAATGGGATAAAGGAATATTCCTGAACTTTGTTTTATCTCATGGTTACTGTGCCATTGTGTGAATGCATCAATGCAGTGCATGTTATCTCAGCTTGCAGAGCTTGGATTAATTGAATGAGTTTACCCATAATGTAAATATTGCAGAATATACAGCTTCATGCTACATAACTAAGCTCCATTTCATGCTGAATAAACTAAATTATTAATGTATCTTTAATAGAAAACGATCTTTAGATAGATTTTAATTTTTTATTTTTTTAATCTCTTTATTGATTTTCCATATAAAGCAACTTTTTTAAAAAAAAATTTTTTTATAAATCTTTTTATTGGTCTTGAAGAGACAAACAAGTGTACAACACAAAACATAGAAAAAAATAAAATAAAAAAGAACATAATGCACAATAGTGACGTCCACATGGGGTACAAAAAATACATCAGGAGATATTCATATTATAGTTAAGCGGCAATCACTATTACAGGAAGTGAGGTGTAGATCCCACGGCTGGAGTCATGCAAATTGGCGTAAACGCCAACCCTATGCTCTTATATATGTACAGATGGTAGAGGACACAGAACGTATCTTGCCCACAATTATGAACCTTCGTGGATGAGGTAAATGTGTTTTCCGGGTCAGGCATGGGGGGGGGGGGGGCTGCTCCTGGTTTTACTGAACCTATCAGGCAGTGGATGGTTCCGCCAACCATTTTGACCATAACTTCTGGTATTTGGTAGGACAGCCTCTGTTGGAGTATGTGTCTTTGTATAGAGGTACGTTTTAGTTTACCAGCTGCTTCCAGAAAGCAATTGTAGGTGGGGCCGGCTTCTTCCAATGGAGTGTAATGCTCTTTCTGGCGTAAAACAATAGAAGGCTCACCATGGTGCGACCCGCAACAGTGGGGATCAGCTGTTCAACAAGACCCAACAGACAGACAGATATGGAAGGCTGAAAGGGGATGGCACTGATCAGGCGGATACATGACATCACTTCCTCCCAGAACCCTGTGATGGCTGGGCAGGTCCAGAGTATATGAATAAAGTCCCCTGGGGTCCCCCCACACCTCCAGCACTCCTTTAGATAGATTTTTACTCCCAAAAGCATTTTAACCACTTGCCGACCAGCCGCTGCAGTTTTACTGCAAAAGCATGGCATGGCTGGGCGAAACAACGTTATGTTATGTCGCTTTGCACTGTGGCCACTAGGGTCGCGCGCACGCTGCTCACCCCCGGAGCCGATGCGAGTGCCCGGCGGGCACAATGACTGCCGGGCACCCGCGATCGCTCGTGACACAGCGAGAACCGGGATCTGTGTGTGTAAAAGGTAAAAGTGTGATGTGTCCGCCATAATGTCGCAGTCCCGATAAAAATTGCAGATCGCCGCCATTACTAGTAAATAAATAAATAATAATAAAAGTGCCATAATTCTATCACCTATTTTGTAGACGCTATAACTTTTGCGCAAACTAATCAATATACACTTATTGCGATTTTGTTTACCAAGAATATGTAGAAGAATACATATCAGCCTAAACTGAGGAAAACTGTTTTTTTTTTTTTTAAATGTGGGATATTTATTATAGCAAAAAGTAAAAGATAGTGTTTTCTTCAAAACTGTTGCTGTTCTTTTGTTTATAGCGCAAAAAATAAAAACTGCAGAGGTGATCAAATACCACCAAAAGAAAGCTCTATTTGTGGGAAAAAAAGGATGCGAATTTTGTTTGGGTACAGCATCACACGACCGCGCAATTGTCAGTTAAAGCGACGCAGTGCCAAATTGTAAAAAGTGCTCTGGTCAGGAAGGGGGTAAAATCATCTTCTGGGGCTGAAGCGGTTAATAAAATACATTTGATAAAATATATATATATATATATATATATATATATATATGTATGTTTTTTTTTTTTAATAATTGCATAGTTGCCAACAGTCACGGATTGGCCGGGACATTCCCGGGATTCAAACCCTTTTCCCGGATTTATTTTGTCCCGGCCAATGTCCCGGCCAATCCGATTTTTCCCGTTTTCCCCGAATTTGGACGCCGCAGGCCGCCGCCGCTAGAGGTCCACGGCTGGCGGAGACAATGTCTCGGCCGGCCGCCATGTTCAAGAAGACCAAAACACGGATGTAGTACAATAGAAAATAAAGCCGCTGCGGCGCCGCCCACACCCCGCACCTCCCCCGGGGGTGGGCGGCGCCGCAGCAGCTTTATCTTCTATTGTACTACATCTGTGTTTTGGCTGGCCAGCAGGCCACCCCCCCGCCCCACCCCGCCCCGCTGCAGGTCTGTCTGTAATGGAAAGGGGCGGGGGTCGGCAGCGCCACAGCTTCATTTTTTTTTTTTCAGCCACACTGTCGGCTCCGCCTCTATTTTGTTCCCCTTCGGGGAAGGGGAAACAATAATGGCGGCCGAGACAGGAGACGCCTGTGGTTAAGGGGGGACTCCGCTGGGGATGCCTGTGGTAAGGGGGGACTCCGCTGGGAACGCCTGTGGTAAGGGGGGACTCCGCTGGGAACGCCTGTGGCAAGGGAGGACTCCGCTGGGGACGGCTGAGGTAAGGGGGGACTCCGCTGGGGACGCCTGATGTAAGGGGGGACTCCGCTGGGGACGCCTGATGTAAGGGGGGACTCCGCTGGGGACGCCTGATGTAAGGGGGGACTCCGCTGGGGACGCCTGATGTAAGGGGGGACTCCGCTGGGGACGCCTGATGTAAGGGGGGACTCCGCTGGGGACGCCTGATGTAAGGGGGGACTCCGCTGGGGACGCCTGATGTAAGGGGGGACTCCGCTGGGGACGCCTGATGTAAGGGGGGACTCCGCTGGGGACGCCTGATGTAAGGGGGGACTCCGCTGGGGACGCCTGATGTAAGGGGGGACTCCGCTGGGGACGCCTGATGTAAGGGGGGACTCCGCTGGGGACGCCTGATGTAAGGGGGGACTCCGCTGGGGACGCCTGATGTAAGGGGGGACTCCGCTGGGGACGCCTGATGTAAGGGGGGACTCCGCTGGGGACGCCTGATGTAAGGGGGGACTCCGCTGGGGACGCCTGATGTAAGGGGGGACTCCGCTGGGGACGCCTGATGTAAGGGGGGACTCCGCTGGGGACGCCTGATGTAAGGGGGGACTCCGCTGGGGACGCCTGATGTAAGGGGGGACTCCGCTGGGGACGCCTGATGTAAGGGGGGACTCCGCTGGGGACGCCTGATGTAAGGGGGGACTCCGCTGGGGACGCCTGATGTAAGGGGGGACTCCGCTGGGGACGCCTGATGTAAGGGGGGACTCCGCTGGGGACGCCTGAGGTAAGGGGGGACTCCGCTGGGGACGCCTGAGGTAAGGGGGGACTCCGCTGGGGACGCCTGAGGTAAGGGGGGACTCCGCTGGGGACGCCTGAGGTAAGGGGGGACTCCGCTGGGGACGCCTGAGGTAAGGGGGGACTCCGCTGGGGACGCCTGAGGTAAGGGGGGACTCCGCTGGGGACGCCTGAGGTAAGGGGGGACTCCGCTGGGGACGCCTGAGGTAAGGGGGGACTCCGCTGGGGACGCCTGAGGTAAGGGGGGACTCCGCTGGGGACGCCTGAGGTAAGGGGGGACTCCGCTGGGGACGCCTGAGGTAAGGGGGGACCCCGCTGGGGACGCCTGAGGTAAGGGGGGACCCCGCTGGGGACGCCTGAGGTAAGGGGGGACCCCGCTGGGGACGCCTGAGGTAAGGGGGGACTCCGCTGGGGACGCCTGAGGTAAGGGGGGACTCCGCTGGGGACGCCTGAGGTAAGGGGGGACTCCGCTGGGGACGCCTGAGGTAAGGGGGGACTCCGCTGGGGACGCCTGAGGTAAGGGGGGACTCCGCTGGGGACGCCTGAGGTAAGGGGGGACTCCGCTGGGGACGCCTGAGGTAAGGGGGGACTCCGCTGGGGACGCCTGAGGTAAGGGGGGACTCCGCTGGGGACGCCTGAGGTAAGGGGGGACTCCGCTGGGGACGCCTGAGGTAAGGGGGGACTCCGCTGGGGACGCCTGAGGTAAGGGGGGACTCCGCTGGGGACGCCTGAGGTAAGGGGGGACTCCGCTGGGGACGCCTGATGTAAGGGGGGACTCCGCTGGGGACGCCTGATGTAAGGGGGGACTCCGCTGGGGACGCCTGATGTAAGGGGGGACTCCGCTGGGGACGCCTGATGTAAGGGGGGACTCCGCTGGGGACGCCTGATGTAAGGGGGGACTCCGCTGGGGACGCCTGATGTAAGGGGGGACTCCGCTGGGGACGCCTGATGTAAGGGGGGACTCCGCTGGGGACGCCTGATGTAAGGGGGGACTCCGCTGGGGACGCCTGATGTAAGGGGGGACTCCGCTGGGGACGCCTGATGTAAGGGGGGACGCCTGATGTAAGGGGGGACTCCGCTGGGGACGCCTGATGTAAGGGGGGACTCCGCTGGGGACGCCTGATGTAAGGGGGGACTCCGCTGGGGACGCCTGATGTAAGGGGGGACTCCGCTGGGGACGCCTGATGTAAGGGGGGACTCCGCTGGGTACGCCTGAGGTAAGGAAGGACTCCGCTGGGTACGCCTGAGGTAAGGAGGGACTCCTCTGGGGACGCCTGATGTAAGGAGGGACTCCTCTGGGGACGCCTGATGTAAGGAGGGACTCCGCTGGGGACGCCTGATGTAAGGAGGGACTCCTCTGGGGACACTTGATGTAAGGGGGACTCCACTGGGGACGCCTGATGTAAGGGGGGACTCCACTGGGGACGCCTGCATAGTTACTAACAGTCCCGAATTTCCCGGGACAATCATGATTTTTGGACCCTTGTCCACAAGTGTGGAGGGGGCTCTGCTGGGGAGGCACCTGATGCAAGGACGGACTGCTGGGGAGGCACCTGATGCAAGGACGGACTGCTGGGGAGGCACCTGATGCAAGGACGGACTGCTGGGGAGGCACCTGATGCAAGGACGGACTGCTGGGGAGGCACCTGATGCAAGGACGGACTGCTGGGGAGGCCATCTGGTGGCAGGCGACGTGGCAGGTAACACGCTCAGGGCTTCCACTGATTCGGCATTATGGTGAGTTGAATGATTTCATTTTATATTACAATGTAAAAATAGAAATAATGCACTTCAATCATCCTGACACCGTAACAACCATGGTGCCGGGATGATTGAAGCGCCAACAGGTGTTTTGGAGTATCCTTATCTGCCAATTTTGTTACACATTACTATTGTGGTGTAGGATCTGGCTTCTTTCTTTCTATTTCTTTCTCTCTCTTTCTCTCACCTCGGACTCTAGCCACACCCCTTTGAACCACGCCCATTTAAACCACACCCACTATCGTGCGTAAACCACGCCCATTTTTCGACGCGGCGCGCTTCGCGCGCCGCATTTTTCACTCCAGCATGACACGCCTACAAACGAATGCCCCGCCCCCTGATTATAGCAAGGCTCCGCCTCAATACAAAAAAGTGTCCCAGATGTTTTTTTTGCAATGTTGGCAACTATGTAATTGATTTATATCCACCCTGGTCCCGGTCCCGAAACTATTACAGATACAGTAGAAATCTGATAATCCAGTAGTAGGCATTCGGCCAAACCTTGCCTTTCCTTGAGTCCCCCTATTCTTGGACCTGTTTAAAGCAAGCCAGCAAAACTACTGCTTTTGGTTCCACTAGATTGTAGTTAGGGGTATCAGAGTAAAGGGGGCTAAATACAAATGCACGCCACACTTTTCACATATTTATTTTCCTTCCACTTCACAATTATTTGCCACTTTGTATTGGTCTATCACATAAAATCCCAATAAAATACATTTATGTTTTTGGTTGCAATATGACAAAATGTGGAAAATTTCAAGGGGTATGAATACTTTTTCAAGGCACTGTATTCACCAAAAAGGACCAAAAATCATGCATGCACCATTTTCTAAAAACGCAGAGCACTGCAATACACAGTAGTGCATTACCATACATAGCAGTGTGCTCCTACGCAGGTGCTTTGGGGTGCCACCCAGAATGGCTTCCCATTGGATAACTACATTGCATGGTTTGATTGGGCCCTCAGGGTAGATGTGGCAGTAGTGGGATGTACAGTTTAATACATTTTTAGCATTTGAGCCATCTACTGGGGTCTATAAGTGTGTATATAACACTCTGATAAGAAAGGCAAGTGTAGCATTAGAGACTTTTTTCAAAGTGCACCTGTCCTTTAAGCGTCAATTACTATACAGTGGAAGTTAGGTTTTTATCTACGTTCTATCATTAAGTGTATATTTTTCTAGCTTGTATGACAAGTCCACTTTGGGGCCCCAGAAGTTAAACAAACTGTTCCTAAGCACTCTCACCCTGTTCATGTAAATAATTCTAGAAAAAGATGTCTTGCAATATAATATTACCAGGAAAGAAATTAGAAAGTTTCTAAGTACTATACTAATAAACGTTTACAAAGGAGCTTCACAGGGGAAAGATGAAAAACACACAGTTCTACCCTTCAATGACTTAGCAACTCCAGGAGCACCGGGCTCCCTAATCATACTCATGCTGCTATGGGCAATGGATTGTGTCACGGCGGTATGAGTTTCCTTCCTCTCGGTAATATATAATATCTGGCCAAAACTGTAAAACAGAAGCACTTTATATGGTTCACTTCCTGTGGGGTGCATAGATTTGTTACAGGTAAAGATATATGGGGAAGGCTAGACAGAGCCATGCTTTGTAGATATGAACAAGCCTTGGCCAGTCTACAATCCTTTTCAAGTAACTGCACATTTAACAAAAATGCAGAGATTACAAGCACTCTAACACCATCTTTTTCAACGTTGCAGAATTTAAGAGCCCAAATACAAATAAATGTAAAAATGAAATACTATATACAATGTCTACATCAGGGCTTGACAAATTTTCTTTGAATCTAGAAGCCGGCTAAAAAAGTTAGGAGCCAGTTTTTTTTTTTTTTGCGTAGTATGGTTTTTCAGCGCCCAGGGCAGGGGCGTTGCTAGGTGGCAAAAAGACCAGAGGCTTCAGCCCCAAGTCCCTGCATCCATCATATGTGATGTGCACAAGTTAATTTAAGGGGATGGAGTGGTAGGAAGCTGGCAGTGAGGTACAGGGGGATGATGACAACAGGGGGTATGTTAGTAGGAAGCCAACAGTGGGGTACAGGGGGATGCATGTGACAGGGGGTACAGGGGGGTGATAAGGGGATGCATATGACAGGGGGGGTGATGATGAGAGGGGGAGGCATATGACAGGGGGTACAGGGGGGATGCATATGGCAGGGTGTACAGGGGGGATGATGATGACAGGGGGTATGCATATGACAGGGGGTATGCATATGGCAGGGGGTACAGGGAAGGTGATGATGACAGGGGGATGCATATGACAGTGGTACAGGGGGGATGCATATGGCAGGGGGTACAGTGGGGGGGGGTGTTGATGACAGGGGGATGCATATGACAGGGAGTACAGGGGGATAATGATGACAGGGGGATGCATATGACAGGGGGTACAGAAGGATGCATATGAAAGGGGGTACAGGGCGGGTGATGACAGAGGGATGCATATGACAGGGGGATGCATATGGCAGGGGGTACAGGGGGGATGATGATGACAGGGGGATGCATATGACAGGGGGTACAGGGGGGGATGCATATGGCAGGGGGTACAGAGAAGGTGATGATGACAAGGGGATGCATATGACAGTGGTACAGGGGGGATGCATATGGCAGGGGGTACAGTGGGGGGGTGTTGATGACAAGGGGATGCATATGACAGGGAGTACAGGGGGATGCATATGACAGGGGGGTGCATATGACTGGGGGTACAGGGGGTGCATATGACAGGGGGTACAGGGGGGTGATGATGACAGGGGGGTGCATATGACAGGGGGTACAGGGGTGTGTGATGATGACAGGGGGATGCATATGACAGGGTGTTCAGGGGAGATAATGATGACAGGGGGATGCATATGACAGGGAGTTCAGGGGGGATAATGATGACAGGGGGATGCATAAGACAGGGGGAAGATGATGACAGGGGGGTGCATATGACAGGGGGTACAGGGGGGATGATGATGACAGGGGGGTGCATATGACAGGGAGTACAGGGAGGATGATGATAAAAAGTTTGATGACAGGAATCGGAGGTAGGGTGGTGGGATGCCAGGAACAGGGAAATGATGAGGGGCATGAGAATGATAACGACAGGGGACAGTAGATGGCATCATATCATTAGGGCTGTGTGTGTGTGTGTGTGTGAGGTGACAGGCGGCTGATAGCAGGGATGTTCGGGGCGCCCTCGGTCAGGGAGTGACATCACAGGATGTGTCAGTGTCGGGCAGCAGGACATGCTGTATGTACCGTGAGACTCTGGCAGACTGGCTCCCCGCTGATTGCGATGCCTGCTCTGACAGGTCCTCCACTACGGCCGTTCATCCAGGAGATGAGGTCAGGGAGCTGTTCAGCCAGGCGGCCATTATCTGCGCTCTGTACATGTTAGGAGATCCGCAGAGCATGGGAGAAGGGGAGGAGCTGGGGAAGGGGAGCACATGAATCCTCTTGGGCCCTGCTCGGGCATCGGGAAGGATGAGGGGACAGCGGCCGTGTGAGGAGAGGAGGCCGGCCCTCTCCCCTCCCATTTCACTTACAGCTGGACATCGGACTACTGCCTGCCTCCGGGGAAACCATGGAGGCCAGCGGGGGGGGGGGGAGTAGGATCGCGTCGGGAGTTGCAGTGGGTGGGATGGCGGCAGCCCAGGCGCCAGGACCTGGCGCCTGGGGTTTGTCAAACCCTGGTCTACATAAACTCAGATGTTAGTTCCCAGAGGACTCACCCTGACAATTAACCCCTCAGGGGTCACCAACAAGGGTGTCATCTGTGAAGGGGGAAGGAAGGGTGCATAAGAAGCTGGCCGAGGCACAGAAGGCAAGAAGTGCAAAATCAAAAAAAATAAGTAAAAACCTTTTTTTAACCACTTCAGTACCGGGCACTTTCCCCCCTTCCTGCACAAGCCAATTTTCAGCTTTCAGCGCTGTCACTTTTTAAATGACAATTGCATGGTCATGCTACACTGTACTCAATTTTTTTTTCATTTTGTTTCCACAAATAGAGCTTTCTTTTGGTGATATTTGATCACCTCTGTGGTTTTTATTTTTTGCTGTTATAAAAGTTAATCTAAATAAGTAGGTTTTCTCCTTCAATGATGAGGATGCACTGACGGGCACTGATAAGGCTGCATCGATGAGTTGGCATCAATGAGCTGGCACTGACGATGGGCACCGATAGGTGGCACTGATATGCAGCACTGATGGACACTCATAGGTGGCACTGGTGGGCACTGATGGACACTAAAAGGCTGCACTGATGGGTACTTATGGGAGGCACTGATGGGCATCACTGATGGCACTGATTGGCATCTGCCTGGGCACTGATTGGCATATCCCTGGTGGTCCAGTGTGGCATACCCGGTGGGCATTCTTTGTGTGCATCCCAGGTGGTCCTGGGCGGGCATCTGTTGGGCAGGCTGCACTGATAAACAATCAGCACAGACCCCCCCTGTCAGGAGAGCAGCTGATCGGCTCTCCTCTACTCACATCTGTCAGACACAAGTGAGGAAAAGCCGATAAACGGCTCTTCCTGTTTACACTGTGATCAGTCGTGATTGGACATGGCTGATCACCTCCGTCAGAGGCTCTTTACCGAGATCGGTGGTGCGGCGTGTCAGACTGACACACCGCACCACGCTTTGCGCCCCCCGAGGCACGCGATCGCGGCTTATCCTGCTGGACGTCATATGACACCCAGTCAGGATAACAACCACATTTTGCCATAGGCCGGGCGGGAAGTGGTTAAAGCCCATGTCTGTCAAAATGTAAAATCATATATTAATTTCCACATTGAATTACTGTATTTCAACTATTTCTAGCCTACTCCTATTGTTCTGAACACTCTTGAAGTCTGTAAACTTAAAGAGAAGTATGGGATTTTTTTTTTCTTTGTAATCATACTTACCTAGGTGGATGAAGCGTCAATCCGATGCTGCATCTGTCCCCAGCCGGCTCTAAGGCCGAGAACCGAGCAAACAAACCCCACTGATCGCTCAGTTCTTAGAGCCCCCTGAGCAGCGAGCTGGTGACTGTCCGTCACCATTGTCTACTCTGCTCCCCCCAAGCTCACTGGAACGCTGGGCTGTGGAGGGGGAGGTAGCAGCCGGCTCAGGCTCTCTGAGAGACTGAGCTGGGTGCTGGTCCAGGCATGTGGGCAGATCCCGACTATATTGTCGTGATCTTGCCCGAGCCAGGACCGGCTCTGTGAGGGCAGCCAACAGCAGTCTGCTTTAAAAAAAAAAAACACGAGTGCAGAACGATCTGCACTCCTGTTATCCACAGGAGAATTACAGTCAAGCGAGCTTTGACTGTACTTGTCCTTTACTTTGTGAAGAATCCAACACATTTATGTCCTTGAATTCTGTGACACAAATCCACTATGCCTTGTAAATGGGCACTGCTGTGTCACACATTTCACAGAGCATGCCTTCTTAACAACAGAGGTGCTGAGGAGGAGGAGTTTCAGGAGGCAGAGTCCATACAGAAATCACAGCTTGCAGGCAACAAGGTACCATGGGATATGTAGTCCTTAGAAATTGAAAGCTGTATTAAACACAAAACCAAAAAGGAAAAATAATGCAGCTTGCCAACCATTAGATGTGGTGGCTGCATTCATTTTATTTTTTTGAAGCTCTCTTTAGCGTCGGTTTTCATCTGGTGATCTGGCCAGTGACACACCTCCTATATTAGAGTGCCTACACTCTGGATGAAGGAGAACAGAGACACCTTTGGACAGCAGTATTGCCAGTTGGGGGGGGGGGGTTAGATGCACTAGCAGATTTAAATACACTAACAGTTTTTTTGGGATAAAGGTTTTACATAAATAAATAAAATATGATCAGTGTAAGCTCCCCTGACAGTGTTAAATTGTTACTTACTGATAGAATCACTTGGTGAAAATAAAAAAAATTGTGTAGCCATCTTTTGGGAGGGGCTATGAGAAATGGTCCTCCCTAAACAGGATAGTGCTCTAAACCGGTAGGTGAATAACAGAACCTTCACTATGGAAGAGTGGGTTTGATATTAAAGTTGGCAGTACCTCCACTGAAGACAGGGCCTCTGTGAGACTTCCTGTGAAGTTAACCAGTAATCTAATCAAACTAATTGAGAGTAGAGGAACCACTGCAGCCAACATATAACAACATTAACCTAAAATACAAGCTTTACATAAGAAAATCTTAAAGCAGTAGCAAACCACAAAAAATAAATAAAAATCTTCTCCCTGCAAAATAATGTCATAATGTTCTAGTGTGCATCACGATGCATACTAGCACATTATGAAATTACCTGAAAACTAAGCCTTCCAGCGGCGCACTATAACCCCTGACAGGGCTTTCATCTTCACCCGGTCTTCCTTCTGGGTTAGTGGGCAGGTACCGTTTGGTTGGCCGAGCGGCAATGACATCACTCCCATGCATGCGAGCAGGAGTCACGGCCGTGGCACAGCTCTCTCTATGGATGGAATGCCGTCCGTTGAGGGCACAGTGCGCAATGTGCCGGTAAGAGTGGCAAGGATGTGGAATTTCCTTCCACAGGCAGTGGTTTCAGCGGGGGGCATCGATAGTTTAAAAAAAAAAAATAAGATAAGCACCTGAACGACCACAACATACAGGGATATACAATGTAATACTGACATATAATCACACACATAGGTTGGACTTGATGGACTTGTGTCTTTTTTTCAACCTCACCTACTATGTAACGATGATACTTGAACAAAAAAGAGCTGCATGGTCAAGTTGTCAGAAAGAAGCCTTTACTGTACACATTCCACAAAAAAGCCTGGTTACAATATGCCCAACACCTTAACATACCTCATTGGCTTTTTTGTGGCATTGGCGCAGTAAAGGCTATCTTCTGGCAGCTCAACCATGCAGCTCTTTTTTGTTCAAGTATCGTTGAATTGTGCTCCTAAAAACAACCACACCGTCTTTTTGGAGAGCAGCCTGTATTTCTCCTGCGGTTACCTGTGGGTTTTTCTTTGTATCCTGAGCAATTCTTCCACCAGGTAGACCAATCTTTCTTGGTCTACCTGACCTTGGCTTGGTTTTAAATAAGCCCTTAATTTTCCACTTCTTAATAAGTGATTAAACAGTACTGACTGGCATATTCAAGGCTTTGGATATCTTTTTAGATCCTTTTCCATCTTTGTAAAGTTTCTTTATCTTGTTACGCAGGTCTTTTGACTGTTCTTTTCTACCTCCTCATGGCTCAGTGTCTAGCCTGCTTAGTGCATCCATGTGAGAGCTAACAAACTCATTGACTATTTATACACAGACACTAATTGTGATTTAAAAAGCCACAACTGTGGGAAATTAACCTTTAATTGCCATTTTAACCTGTGGGTGCCACCTTCTGTGTCTGTACCAAGGCCAAACATTCCAGGGTGTGTACATTTTTTATCAGGGCCATTTGGGTGATTTCTGTTATCATTATGATTTAAAAAAGATCCAAAAAACGATGCGATAATAAAAGGCATTTATGTGATCACTATCTTTAACCACTTCAATACAGGGCTTTTTGTACCACTTCAATACCGGGCCTATTCTAGCACTTCTCTCCTACATGTACAAATCATCATTATTTTGCTAGAAAATTACTCAGAACCCCCAAACATTATATATGTTTTTTTAGCAGACACCCTAGGGAATAAAATGACGGTCATTGCAACTTTTATTCTTGCACGATATTTGCGCAATAATTTTTCAAACGCCTTTTTTAAAAAAAAAAATGGTTTCATGAATTAAAAAATAACAAAACAGTAAAGTTAGCCCAATTTTTTGGGAAAATATGAAAGATGATGTTATGCCGAGTAAATAGTTACCTAACATGTCACGCTTTAAAATTGCGCACACTCATGGAATGGCGCCAAACTTCAGTACTTAAAAATCTCCATAGGCGGGGCGTGGCCTGGATAGCAATGGGATAGGTTGCATGTGATGTGAGCTCCGTCTGCCCATACTCCTAACCTACCATCCTGTCTGCATCCTGCTCGGTTCCTGCCATCCTCTACATCCGAGGACTTGTCCTGCTCTCCCTGTGGTTCCTGAAGCCTGTTAGCCCGCTAGTTTGCCGCCGCTGCCATCGCGGCGCTTCCCGGTCCTCTGCTTTAGGAAAGGCCGCGGCTTCGGCCTAGTTCCTGGTTCGGCGGCCATCTTGGCCCTCCCGACGGCGGCCCTGGACACTTCTCCTTGCCTCCCTGTGCGCACTGGGCTCCATCCTCTCCTACATCGGCCCCCGGATTACCTGCTGCAGCTGCTGGGGTGCCTCTACACTCTGCACCTGCTGTGAGAGCGGACCACGGTCTCGGCCTGACTCCCGGAGCGGCGGCCATCTTGCTCCACCCGGAGACATCCTTGGCAAGTATTACAGGCCTCCCTGACTCCCCTGAGCTCAGATTCCCCTGCATGCAGCCTGCTGCCAATACAGCTGCTTGAGAGTGACCTGCTGCTTGCCTTGGGCCACCCCTGGGCAGCGGTGGGGGGGGTTGTGGAGGACCCGGCCTCCTTAACAGCGGCCATATTGGTGCACCCAGGGATCTTCCCTGCCGCCCTACAGCATGTCTCCGTCTAAAAAGAATTCTGAAGCCGCCGATAAACTGGCCAAATACCGCCGGCTTGAAGAAGGAGACCAGCAGGTCAGAGACGGCGCTGCTGCTTCCCTGGATGCGGATCACTCTGTGGTGGCTACTAACAAATTACTGGATGCCATCGCCCTGTGCCAGAGCACGCTTACCACCAAGATTGAGGAGGTAAAAATTGATGTGTCCCTTATCCGGCAGGATCTTTCTACCCTCAGGGACCGCGTGACGGAGACGGAGACCCGTATTAGCAGAGCGGAGGATATCTTGCACCCTTTACAACATACCACTGATGAGGTGCGCCGCCAGTTACAACAGATTAGCGCAAAACAGGATGACATGGAAAATCGCCTTCGGAGATGTAACCTCCGCTTCATCGGTCTTCCTGAGTCTGCTGAGGGCACCGACCCGGAGAGCTTCCTTGAAAACCTCCTAACGTCAACCTTCGGCAGAGACGCATTTTCAGTAATGTTTGCAGTGGAGAGAGCTCATCGAATCCCTGGCCGTCCTCCTCCCCAAGGAGCTCCACCGCGTACCCTGATAGCGAAGTTCCTTAATTTCAGGGATCGCGACAAGATCCTCCGCCTAACCAGAGAGAAGGGGAATATCCCCCATACCAACGCACATGTTGCCGTCTTCCCGGACTTCTCCAATGAGGTGCAACGGCAGCGGTCCAGGTTCCAGGATGTTAAGAAGCGCCTCCGCACTCTACACCTCAAATACGCCATGCTGTACCCTGCAAAGCTTCGTGTGGAATGCGACGGTCGGACCCACTTTTTCGAGGACCCAGAGTCGGCATCCACCTGGATTGACCGGAGAAATCGGCGAGATTGAGCATACCGCGCTGTCTGGGAGCTGTGAGTACTTTTCTTTTCTCTCCCCTGCTGCCCCCTGTGCCGGCGGCACTCCCTGTTCGTGCCCTGTCCGCCCCTCCTCGGATCTCACAGCATGCTCGCCACCTTCGGGTGACCTTACTGTTAATTCCCCGTTCTCCCCACACATGGGAGATACTTGTAGAGGGCAGCTTACCGAACGTTGCTGGAACTTTCTATCCTACTTTACGTACCACCCTGATGGCAGGCGGGGCTTCCTCCTGCACGGCTGCAATGGTGTTGTGCTTTTGTGGCCCCTACACCCCATGCACTTCTCAGAGAAGAAGTCGCCCCCCTAGGTTCTCTATGGACTTTTTTCACTCCCCCCGTTTACCTGACTGTTTTTTCCTCCTTTTTTGTTTTCTTTTCATCACAGGTATCTATGTCCCTTTGAAATTAAGTCCCTCGCCTCCAATGCTTTTTTCACGTTGGATGTCCCCGGTTGATACCTGGTTTTGGGATACTATGTTCATGCCGAGTTGGGGTGGCACTGGACTGGGAGGGAAGGGAAATGTTTTGGCTGTTTTTTATTTGCCACCATGTTCACAATTGTTTATTTCTGCTAAAGGTACTATGTCATTGTCATACATGCACTATCAATATTGGTTGCCGATATGTTCTGTACTATCTGATGTGTCCTTATCTGCTCTGCTGGTTCTGGTCTGGCTGCGGTCTATTATACACACCATATACCCACCATGAGTTCCCTGAAGTTCCTCACGTGGAATGTTAGAGGCTTGCGCAATAAGATCAAACGCACAGCGGTCCTGACATTTCTCAAATCTCAGAGAGCTGACATTATCACACTGGTCGAGACCCATGTCACGGGCCACTTGCAATCCTCCCTTAAAAAACCTTGGGTGGGGTGGGCTTACCACGCCACTCACACTTCATATTCCAGAGGTGTATCGGTCCTGGTTGCCAAACGGGTACCTTTTGAGCTAATACTGCTCCGCACGGATCAGCAGGGCAGATATGTGTTTATGCACGCCACCATTAATGGGTCTCCTATCCTGCTACTTGCCTGCTATATTCCCCCCCCCGTACAACTCAGCTGTAATTCAGGAGGGCCTTGCCTTTATGACCCAGTACCCCTCCGTACCGGCAGTGTGGATGGGGGACTTCAATATGACCCTGATCCCCGCTCTGGACCGTCTGGGCACACTGGATCCCCCCCTTAACCCACCGACCCATACCAGACTGCACTGCATAATGACCGACTTTGCTCTTGTCGACACTTGGCGCCACAAACACCCGCACACTAAAGTCTTCTCATGCTTTTCAGCCAGTCATAACACAATGTCACGAATTGATTTTGTTTTTATCTCAATGTCCCTGCTGCCTAAGCTAGGAGATGTGGGCTTTGCTCCGAGAGTACTCTCGGATCACGCCCCCTACTTGGTCACGATCCAGCTCCTGAAGGCTTCCCCTGCTCCTTCTTGGCGGTTAAACCCGTTTTGGCTGACTGCCCTGCGGGACCAGGATGACATCCCCACAGAATTGCAATACTATTTTACGGCCAACAGGGACACTGCCACGCATGATGTGGTGTGGAAAAATGTTTAAACTTCACGCTCGTTCCCTACTTTCCACACGTATTAACAGGCTTAAACGGTCATCAACACTTATTGTCCAGCAGGCTGCAGAACACCTGCAGGTGCTGGAGGAGGCGTTCCACCGGGACCCCTCGCCCAGCACGGCCAACAATCTAAAGATTCAGGCGCGCCAGGTCTCCCAATTGCACATAGAGAAGGCTAAACAACGCATCTTCTTCTGTAGACAGAGGGTGTTTGAGTATGGAGAGAGATCGGGCAAACTGCTCGCATATCTCGCCCACTTGGATATGCGTCCCCCTGTGGTGGTGTCCTTGACCGACCCACAGGGGAACGACATCACCGATCCGCAACTGGTGGCGGAGGAGTTTGGGAGATTCTACCGTGCACTCTACACTTCCAGGGTCGCCCACACTCCCCAAGACACCAGGGACTACCTAGCGGGAGTTCAATTCCCTAGACTGACAGACGACCAGCTTGAAATTCTGGAAGCCCCTATTACTGAGGAGGACATTTCCGAGGCCATTTCCTGTCTGGCCTCATCCAAGGCCCCAGGATTGGATGGTCTACCCCTTGAATTCTATGCCACCTACTCTGAAATCCTAATCTCTGAACTTAAGGACCTGTATAAATCCGTATTTGACTCAGGAGTTCTACCCCCATCTATGAGAGAAGCCCAAATAGTCGTAATTCCCAAACCCGGAAAGGACCCTAAATACCCGGAGTCGTATAGGCCCATTTCTTTGTTACAGGTAGACATTAAAATATTAGCTAAGATTCTAGCCTCCCGCCTTAACCAGGTTATTCTGCCATTGATACACCCTGACCAAACTGGCTTTATGCCAGGGAAGAACACGGCCATGAATATTCGCCGCCTATTTATGAATATTCAGGGGTCCCATGATGAAATTGGCTCGAGGGTCGTGGTGGCTCTGGATGCCGCCAAGGCCTTCGACTCCGTGGAGTGGAACTACCTGTGGGAGTGCCTCTCAAGATTTGGATTTGGCCCCAGCTTTATTCGCTGGGTCCAACTCCTCTATCAGTCCCCAAGGGCCAGAGTATTTGTGAATGGTTGGCTCTCTGACCAGTTCCCGCTGGAGAGGGGGACCCGGCAGGGCTGCCCCCTTTCCCCCATGCTTTACGCATTGGCTGTGGAGCCGCTGGCCATTATGGTCCGTGCGGACACTTGCATCCGAGGCCTCAGGATGGGGAACCTGGAAGAAAAGATTGGGATGTATGCCGACGACACACTTTTGTATCTGGCGGACTCCGGTCCTTCTCTTATAGCAGCCCTCCAGTCCATAGAACGTATGGGTGGCCATTCGGGTCTGAGTATTAATTGGTCTAAGTCCCAGATCCTTCCGATTGACCATTTCCCCCCCTCGTTCGCGTCCCCTCCTCTGGCTCTTCCAAGGGTCTCCCAGATTAAATACCTTGGCGTACAGGTCACCAGATCGCTCTCAGATTATAAACTACTGAACATTGAACCCCTGTTTGCCCTGATCAAGAACAAGACGCAGACTTGGGCCAGACTACCCCTGGGTGTTATGGGTCGTGTCAGCTTAGTTAAGATGATACTCCTTCCCAAGATACTCTATTTGGTCTGGCATGCTCCCCTCTATATACCGCAAAAATTTTTCAGGACAATTGAATCCATCCTGAATTCATTTATTTGGGGTCATGGCAGACACAAGTTATCTTGGAGAATTCTGAAGAACCCTGTGACGTTGGGAGGAGCTGCTCTCCCTGACTTTCAGGATTATTACTTTGCCTCCCAACTGTCCCACTTCTATTATTTTGACAAACATGAACTAACGAGATACCAGACACTACTCTGTGAGCACCCGGATGACTCGGCCCATACCCCACTTCAATCGGTCCTAAGAGCCCCATTGACAAGACGCCCCCCCCAACGCACAGCAGACATGTTGACTCACCACCGGAGGGTATGGCGGACGGCACTGCAAAGAACTGGGACCCCAAAAGTACACTCTCATACCCCTCTCTGGTACAATACATGCTTGCCAGAATTATTGTCCATTCCGGACCCCGCGGTGTGGATACGCCATGGGATCTTATGCATACACCAGATCATGACCGCTTCAGGCCTTAAACCATTCCAAATGCTGAAGGACGAATTTTCCCTCCCCAATTGCCTTTTTTTCAGGTATTTGCAACTCCGTCACGCTATACAGGCCCAGTTTTCTGGCTCTTGCCCGTCCCTGGCAGTTCCCTCCATAGTGGACACAGTCACGGGTAATGTGCCTGCTAAGCTCATCTCCACTTTGTACTCCGCCATCCGTCTCCCTAGCACCACAGCATTGGCCTATACTGCTAAGACTAGATGGGAGGCGGATGTTGGACTTATAGAGGATAAGGACTGGGACGAGATTTTGGAGGACGTGAAAAAGGTTTCCCCCAAGCTGTCGGACCGCCTCACACAGCTGTACATCATACATAGAACATATCTGACCCCTCAGAGAGTAGCACGTTTCAGGCCCACGTACAATCCAGGATGCCACCTCTGTGACCATACCCCGGGCTCCTTCTACCACCTCATATGGTTCTGCCCTACCATTCAGGCATACTGGACACAGGTGATACGCTTCCTACACGATCAGATGGGCTCCCCTGTTACCCTTGACCCAAAGATGTGCCTACTTGGCCTGTTGCCAGACTTGGATGCCGACAAACCCCTCCGTACCTTTTTACATGAGACGCTATTCTTGGCAAGAAAAGTAGTGGCCCGTAATTGGATGCAGGCCCTGCCCCCTACAATTCAGTGCTGGAAAAAGGCGGTTAACGATGCTCTCCCATATAAAAAACTGATTTATGTACATAGAGGGTGTCCGCTAAAGTATGAGAAGGTCTGGGACAGATGGATGGCGGATGGTGAAACGTGTACTTGACATGTCGATTCTTTATTTTTGTTGTGTACCGGCTCTACTTTCACTGCTGTTATTATCTTTATGTCACACAGATGCTTCACTGTGTTCATGTATGTACTATTATATTGGCCATACTGGCTTATGTTGATTTATGTACCATGCATACTTTTCAATAAAGTTGGTTTTTTCCAATTAAAAAAAAAAAAAATCACCATAGGCGACGCTTTAATTTTTTTTTCAGGTTACCAGGTTAGAATTAGAGAGGAGGTCTAGTGCTAGAATTGTTGCACGCGCTCTAACGCACGCGGCGATACCTCACATATGTGGTTTGAACAGCGTTTACATATGTGGGCGACTTACGTGTGCATTCGCTTCTGATCGCGAGGTACCGGGGACAGGGGCGTTTTAATTTTTTTTTTATTATTTTTTTTTACTTATTTTTTTTTTACAATTATTTTACTTTTTTTTAATCACTTTTATTCCCATTACAAGGAATGTAAACATCCCTTGTAATAGGAATGTGTGTGACAGGTCCTCTTTATTGAGAGATGCGGGGTCAATAAGACCCCACATCTCTCCTCCAGGCTGGAAAGCATGAGATCAGTGAAATTTTTTTCACTGATCTCATACTTACTAGCCGCAATGGCGGCTTTGTTTACATTTGAGGATCCGGGCGTGACGTCATCACATCGCGCCCGGGCCTCTGACGATCATAGAGATGACTGGTGACCATCTGGTCACCAGTCATCTCTATGCTCATCACATGACCCACCAACGGCGCCGGAAGATTCGCTCCGGGTCCCCGATCGCACGGGAGAGCCCGGAGAAGCACCGGATGGCGGCGGGAGGGGGGGATGTCCCCTCCCGCCACCTATAAGAACGATCAAGCGGCGGAACCGCCGCTATGATCGTTCTTATGGTGCACAGAATCGCCGGCATTTTAAAAGGATATCTGAATGATGCCTCTAGCTGCAGGCATCATTCAGATATCCCCCTACAAAGCCAGGACGTCATATGACGTCCACCCAGGATGGGAGATCCCATCTGCGGACGTCATTTGACTATGGCTGGGTAGGGAAGTGGTTAAATAAAAGACAGTTTTTTGGCATGATCAGTCATATTTTCAATATTAATGCCAAAATTTCACAATTTCTGCTAGGGTATGCAAATTTTTTAGCATGACTGTATTTACTGTACCTGCAGATAAGCCTTATTATAGGCTTACCTGTAGGTATGAATTTAAAAAAAGTCTTTACTACCAATTTAATAGTACATACATCTAATGTACAAACATGTATTATCAGAAAAAGGGCACGATAGGAGTCCTGGTAGAATTGTGCACATATACCTGGGTATATATAGTTTTTAATAAAGATACCTCCAGATGAATGTTGCAGAGGCCCTTTAAGATGATCATGATGCGGCATCCGTCCTGGTGTTGAAGACCTATAGACAGAATCAGGGATCATGGGGAGATCCTTCAACCATTGTCCAGCTGGCCTGGAATGTAGCTGATTACCAGCAGAAACTATGGTGTGGTACTGGAATTCAGAATCATCCTATCTACTCTGTTTCTTAGTCCCTAGTAGCTTCTAATCTGCCATGCAACCGAACCTCTAACTACCTATGGGCCATTATGTGGCTAACCTGGCTCTAGCCTATGCTGGTTACTGAGCCTTGAGCTAAAACTAGATATTGAACCCCAGACTAGAAGGGACAGAGTTAACTAGAATAACAGGAGCTGCATAAAAAACGTTATTGCAATAAACAGGTTCACCAACTAATATACTTGAAGGTACACACAGAGTGGTAGCACAATCCTAGCTATCTGGCACTGTGCATGTGAGATAACAATAGGAAAGAGACTTGTCTGTCACTAGCATTCAGGTCCAGAAGTTATGGGTAGCTTCAGTTAAGCTGCCGGAAAACAAGAGCAGTTGCCTAAAAGCAGTGGCGGTGCGTCCATAGTGGGCGCAAGAGCACCCCCCTCTCTCTCTCTCCTGCGTCACTCACAACAATACATAGGTTCATGCAATGCATGAACCTATGTATTGTCGCTGCCACCCACTATTCAGATGCCCGGCCCCTGGTGAGCGCCGCCCTTCTGAATAACAGTGGCTGGTTGGTTTTTGGAAGTGCCCATCAGAGCCGGCGGCTCTGATAGGCTTCCCGATTACAGCCTGAGGGCTGTAATCGGCTTCCAAATAGTTAACCAGGGGACGCATGGGGGGTGCGTTCCTTGGTTAACACTGACAGGTGTCTCAGCCAATCAGGTTCACCGGGTCTGGTTCCCGGTAGCCTGATTGGCTGAAGCGACATCGAGGGCGGGAGAAGACATCGAGGACGGAAGGAGGACAGCGCTGACCCGAGGAAGGTAAGTGCAGGGCAGGGCTGGGGACAAACTGGCTGTATTTGGGGTCAAACTGGCTGCATTTGAGGGGGGCAAACTGGCTGCATTTGAGGGGGGCAAACTGGCTGCATTTGAGGGGGGCAAACTGGCTGCATTTGAGGGGGCAAACTGGCTGCATTTGAGGGGGCAAACTGGCTGCATTTGAGGGGGGCAAACTGGCTGCATTTGAGGGGGGCAAACTGGCTGCATTTGAGGGGGGCAAACTAGCTGCATTTGGGGGGGCAAACTAGCTGCATTTGGGGGGGGGCAAACTAGCTGCATTTGAGGGGGCAAACTGACTGCATTTGAGGGGGCAAACTGACTGCATTTGAGGGGGCAAACTGACTGCATTTGAGGGGGCAAACTGACTGCATTTGAGGGGGCAAACTGGCTGCATTTTAAGGGGGCAAACTGGCTGCATTTTAAGGGGGCAAACTGGCTGCATTTTAAGGGGGCAAACTGGCTGCATTTTAAGGGGGCAAACTGGCTGCATTTTAAGGGGGCAAACTGGCTGCATTTTAAGGGGGCAAACTGGCTGCATTTGAGGGGGCAAACTGGCTGCATTTGAGGGGGCAAACTGGTGGCGTTTGAGCACAGTGGCTGAGTTTAATGGGCACAGTGGCGGCAATTGATGATTTTTTTTTTCAGTTTGTTTGCGCCCCCCAAAAAATTTACAGCACCAGCCGCCACTGCCTAAAAGTCTGGTTTTGGCCTAAATACAACAGCAGCTCCTATATGGATGGTCATATGTCCAATTCTGTCTCTACCTCCTGGAAACTCCACTTTAGCAAATATCACAGTCCTCCAATCTATGTTTCTGACTTGTCTAGTAGGGACAGGTCTATAACCAACAGTGATAATTACCAAACAACAGTTATTTACAGATACAGACAGTACAGGGTAGCAGATTCATACAAAAGAAAACTAACAGCCATCACATCTAAGAATTAGTAAGCTGCAAAATAATAAATGTTTGCTTTTGGGTTGAACATAACTTGAAGGTAAACAGCAGCGGAGAAGCTGCAAAGCATTCAGGGAATCCAGGAATTTGTGGAAAGAGATGGTCAGAAGACAGGCAGCACTCACAACATGAAAAGACTGTTAAAAAGAACTACTGTTTGTATTACACTGTGCTAATACAATGCAGATGTTATAAAATGAATGTGTATGTTGTGACCATAGATTTTCTATAAGAGAATAAGCCCAGCTCTCACAAACTTTCTTTTACAACAGTTTGCATGTCACTGCCAAAATACACATGTGCATGTGTTTGTGCACAGCACAAAGAGGGGTTCTACTAAGGAATATCAACCACAACAGACTATTCTCAGTTTCCTAGCTTGGAAAAAATGGTGCACCAAACACCCCCATCAGTTCAGCACTTCTGACCAGCAACCTAAGAAAGAAAATAGATTAATGAAAACATTCTAAATTAAAGAGGTAATTCAACCCTCTGCCTTTTTCCTTATCCCCTCTGACCAATTATGCAGGATAGTTCTAAATTCTAATGCTTACCACCTGCCAACCAGCATTGATCTGCTGCTTTGCTACCATAGTCTGGGTCCCTTCCCGCCATCTTTTTCCTGGACATGCAACCAGATCTGCTTACTGCAAGTCCCTGCTCCTGCAACCTCCCGGGATGTGTTTTCCGTACTATCCTAGAGAGCTACAGGAGCATTGACACATCATTCCGGTCTAGATTTGGATGGTGAAAGTGTGCTCTATGTACTCATAGATGCCTTTATATCTCTATGGGCACATTTTACTCCTTAAGAAACAATGAAATGGGTCTTTTCCACACTATAACGCAGACCATAGTCATCTAGGGAAGTCTCCCTGTTATAACCATTCTGAAAAAACTGATGGTTCAACCATTTCAAAGCAGTTCTATCTATCTGTTTTCTATCAATTCTTCAAAGCAGTTCTATCAAGAAGGCAAGCAAGTAAAGCAGTGCACCAGAAAAATAAATAGTGAATGGAAAATTCTTCCTATGCAACTCTCAACTTGTGCCCTACCTTGCACCCCTTATGACCACCCATTGTTGTCTCCTGCCCTGACCATTTCTTGTTGAACTGTACTCCTGAATATTAAAACTGCAATAAACCCAAAAGCAGAAATTTTATATATTTGTCAGGAAAGGCTTCACCCGCTGGTGGTGCTGTTGGTCCTATGGACTGCAGTACTAGTGTCCGCCAGCAGGTGTCCTCTTGCAGCCAATATCTTTGTTGGAGGATCTCACCTGCTGGTGGTAATGCATGATCCATGGACTGTAGTACCGGCGTCCACCAGCGGGTGTATTACGGCAGTGTGGGACAGGCAGCACTTCCTGCGCTCAGCTGTGACCTGAAGCCTGATTACGAGACTTCCTATAAATACCCGGCAAGTACAAACACTCCTTGCCCTGGTATCTCTCTCCGTGACCTAGGACCTGTGATCTGGACTTTGAGCCTGCATCCTGCCTGACCCGATCCGACCTGATCCCTACCTTGAGCCCATCCTGCATCTGTCCCTCCTGTCTCCTGATTTCCATGGTCCTCTGTCCTCCTGTTACCTGGATCCCTGCTCTGCAGCCAATCCATCCGTCCCCTCCCTGTTCCTGTTTGATTCCCATCCATACCCATCTGCTTCGATCCCCTTGTGTATGACCTCGGCCTGGCTTTCACTACGATTCCGATATTCCCCCTTATTGTATATATTTTCTATAAGTCACTGTTATTTGGTTAGGTTACTGCACTCTGTTCTGTTGGAGGTGTTTATTTGTCTGTTTACTTTCCTTAACCACTTGACAACTGGGCACATAACCCCCTTCCTGCCCAGGCGAAATTTCAGGTTTCAGGTGTCACGCTTTGAATGACAATTGCGCGGTCGTGCGACGTGGCTCCCAAACAAAATTGACGTCCTTTTTTTCCCCACAAATAGAGCTTTCTTTTGGTGGTCTTTGATCATTTCTGCGGTTTTTATTTTTTGCGCTATAAACAAAAATAGAGCGACAATTTTGAAAAAAACACAATATTTTTTAATTTTTGCTATAATTAATATCCCATTTTTAAAAAAAAAAATAAAAAATTTTCCTCGGTTTAGGCCGATACGTATTCTACATATTTTAGGTAAAAAAAAAAAAATCGCAATAAGCGTATAGTGATTGGTTTGCGCAAAAGTTATAGCGCCTACAAAATAGGGAATAGAATTATGATTTTTTTTTTATTTTTTTTTTATTTATTTTTTTACTAGTAATGGCGTCGATCTGCGATTTTTTTTTTTTTGTGACTGTGACATTACGGCGGACACATCGGACACTTTTGACACATTTTTGGGACCATTCACATTTACACAGCGAACAGTGCTAAAAATATGCACCGATTACTGTATAAATGTGACTGCCAGGGAAGGGGTTAACCACTAGGGGGCGATCAAGGGGTTAATATGTTCCCTGCTAGATGTTCTTACTGTGGGGGGAGGGGACTGACTGGGGGAGGTGACTGATGGTTGTCCCTATGTACACACCATCCGTCTCCTCTCCCTCACAGGACGTGGATCTCTGTGTTTACACACAGAGATCCACGTCCCTGGCTCTGACAGCCGATCGCTCGTACTTGGCGGACATCGCGGCCGCCAGGCACGCGCATCGGCACTCGCCTGACACGGCGGGCACAGCTTAGACGTCCTATCAGCAATTGATGACCGCTTTGCGGACGTCTTTTTCTTATAGCCCGGGCGCGAGAAAAACGACCGTCTGTGGGCTCCGCGGCAGTGTTTCCCTATGGGAAACACTGCCGCGGAAAACATGTCGAAAAAAACGACGAGAAAAATTAGAACATGTTCTAATTTTTCTCTTCGTTTTTAATGCCGTTTTTCTCGTCGAAAAAAACGACAGAAAGCCCACAGACTATCGTTTTTCTCGTCGAATGGGAAAAATTATGTTTTTTTCGACGAGTAAAACGGCCGTGTGTACGCGGCATTACAGACCTGTATTTTTCCAGGACAACAATACTGCATTTAAAATGCTGATGGACAGCAGAGCAAATCTAAAGTATGCTGGTCAATTGCCGCACATGATACTACACTTTTTACTGTTTGAAAACAACAATGGTAACGCTGGCCTACACTAGTGCAATTTCCTTTACAATTTGTCATTTTAAAAATGTTCATTAAATTTTCTAATCATTAGTGGTGTCAAATTGACTGCAGTGACGAGAAAATTAGAAGCAGAAAGGTCTGGGGAGTTAGTGTTTTTTCCATCTAATGCCCCAAATAAGCATAAATATACGTTTAACTATATATAGGGGATGATTTACTTTTTTCTTGCACATGATTGGATGATAGAAATCAACAGAGCTTCTCTTCATTTTAGAGCTTCCCCTCAGATCTACAGCAAAACAGTACATTTGCCTTAGTAAATCAATCTCATAGATTCAATAATATCCGTCCAATAACGGAATAACTTGAGGCATCTCCGAAACATATGGAGAAGATCCCCGGTATTCTGTAGAAGGAAGAATTTCTATCAGTGGTTTTTGTTTGGGAAAGTCTATTTGTTCCAAAATCGGTAAAATAATTTTAAAGGATAACGTTTTTTCCCTTAATGCATTATTTGCATTAACATAAAAAACCTTTCAGGTGCAGCTCCCCCCTAAATACTTACCTGAGCCCAATCTCAGTCCAGCGCTGTTCCCATGTGTAGCGGCTCTCTCTCTCCTCACAGGGCAGATTGACAGCAGCGGAAGCCATTGGCTCCTGCTGCTGGCAATCTAATCCAGTGACAACAGAACTGGTTACAGGACCGAGAAGCACTGTGTGTCTCTATAGACGCACACAGTGAGGCTCAGGAGCAAGCCTGTACAAGTACCCCCTCCAGAAAGCAGCTTGCTGGGGGGGGGGTACTTGAAGGCAGGAGAAGCCAGAAGCCCTGGCGGGGGACCCCAAAAGAGGAACGGGGCTGCTCTGTGCAAACCCATTGCACGGAGCTGGTAAGTGTAAGACTTTAATATAACTTTAAAGCAAAATACGTTTTGAAGTTCTTTCATGTGACATTGCTCAGTTCGTTAAGTGTATTGGGAATTTTCAGACCAATGTCCTTAAAGAGGACGTAAACCCTGGCTTTTTTCCTTTCTTTTTCCTTTCCCTGCAAAGTAAAGGGTGAGTATGCATCGCATACTAGCACATTATGTGACACTTACCTACAAACAAAGCCCACGTCATCGCCTCTGCATGCTGCATCCATCTTCGCCTGTCATCCTTCTGGGGCCGTGGATGCCGACTGTGTGACTGGCCGGAGCCACGTGACATCACTCCCGCGCAGGAGCCGCCGGTTACGACACTGACCCCTGAAGAAAAGGCACGAGCGGCTGTTTCTTCAGAGTCCATGCACAGATGACATCATCGGCGTAGTATACAGTAAATATCTTCTAAACGGCGCATATTTAGGAGATATTTACAGCACCTATAAGTAAGCCTTATTCTAGGCTTACCTATAGGTTTACAACCTCTTTAAGAAAGTTAGTTTGAAAATCTACTAGAGTATGGCCATCTTAAGATGGATTTCTTTATAATGGCAAGGCTGGTGAACAATTATCTATAATCCAAATGCAGGTACAGGTTGGCGACACAAGCACGCTACGAGCCACGGCTATTTTGTATCTACCTGCTCGTTTTTTACTTGTTTTTACCTGTACCTGCATTTGGATTTTAATAAATCTTCAACCATCCTTACATAATTCACCATGAGCCCTTTCATTTTTATGTTGGGGACTGTGTGATTATGATCGAGTCCATGCTGCCCATGGTATGTGGATATCCTGTTGGAGACCCATCATTGGAACCCCTTGACTAAGGAGAATCAACTATGTTGCACGACTCAGAGGCTGGATCGTTTGCTAATTATCGGAGATGTTTGTGATTTAAGTAAAAACATTCAGAAACAACAATTGAAAGCGCTGATTGGGACAGTCTTGAAAAGGACAAACAGTTAAATAATTAAAATGTTCAATGAGATAAAATCATGTGCCGATTAAATAACATATGATTAGATGAATTATCATCTAGACATCTCCTTGCATAGATGGAACAACTGCAAAGCGTGCTCCTCACTGTGATAGTACCTTAAGCAACAGTCAGTGGTGGACTGGCTTGGTGGGGCAGTGCTGCGATGGCAAAACCTTCATGTGTTCCTGGATGTCACTAGGAAGAGGGAAGCCAGCGTGTGCAAAGCCGGATGGACAGTGTGGAGCCTCGATCGGATCCCCAATGATGTGTGGCGGAATGATGGGGCAGCCAGGAAGCAAAGGAGGGACCGAGAGGCAGCTGGAGCAGCCACTGACCGGAGCTGGTGGACGGGAACACCCGAACGTTACGTCATACGATCGGGGAACGCAGGTCCAAAACAAAGCTTGGAGCACAACAGGTGGAGAGCAAGCTGAGGAGAGTAGAGAGGCAAGATAGCCATCGTCTTGACTACACGTATCGGGGTGTGTTCCTCCTTCAGGTCATGTGACAGACTGTAAATGGGGTTTAAATAGGGGTGGACCGCGGGAAGAATCACAAATTTAAAGGAACCATGATTGATTTTTCTACGGCAGCATACCTCCATCGTTTAAACAACCTGATGACAAAGGCTTATTATACATACACTACCAAAAATTAGACAAAGACAAGAGAATACAATAAAAATAAAGCCCTCTATGATCGGCTCTCTGGTAAGGGGATTTGATATTAGCACGGTGGTGTGACCTCACACACAGAAGTTGGTGCAAGGATTCTGCCTTTTCATTCACAAATCATCTTCCTGGGTTTCATCTACCCACTTTTCTAGTGCTGCATATGAACTATATATCACTTCTATTGCAATCAACAATATTTATGCAGGCTGCTGTTATTTGCTTTTCATTATATAAACTGTTTTATTATGGTTTAACATTATCTTTTGTGAGTGCAGATTTTTTTTTTATATTTTATCTATATAATTCTCTATAATATCTGAGCTAGTATCATGGTATCATTACAATAAAGCATTTTGTTTTCCCCGAACTGATAATGTTGATTCATTGTACAATGAATATAGTACAAACTCTAATCAGTCTATAGATTAAAAAGTAAGAGACAAAGAGGGAAAATGTTTATGACATTTAGCTCTCAATGATTTTTAGATTCATTCATCAGTGTCTATCCACAGTTGTACTCTTCTCTCAAACATGGATTCTGCTCATCAGGAAAGGGGTTAATCCCAGACAGCCGAAGCTCAATGTTCTGTGACAATTCAATGAGTTACAGCACTTAAATAACCATTTTTCTATTATAACAAGCTAGTAATTAAATGGGGTATATAAGGCCATCCATTTTCCAGCCTATAAAAGCAACAAGTGGATCGTTCGTGTTTGTAGGCTATAAACACCTGCCTAAAGAATCATGGTGCCACTTACATCTGGTTATTACAATATTTAATAAGGCTTGATAAACTAACAGAGACACATTAGAGAGTTGAGAGTATGATTACAATTCATCTGATGGTTCAATTATATTTTATAGTCCTCACAAACAATGATGTCACGTCTGGCCAATAGCAGCAAGCAGCTCAATGCGAGTCGCAGGACATGTTTTTTCTCAGTGGAATACATTGTAAATTAGGATTACTTGGCTTTAATAAGGCAGACCCGGTTACATGTAGCACACTCCATAAATTACCTTTACGTTTTTAAATAAACAAACACAGCGACTTACGATATATTTGCTACGCTCTTTTTATGGCACAGTAAAATTGTTACCCTGAGATTTGCTTAACACTTATTACAAAACTTACATCAGGCAAATGTAAAGAGGCAAGAAAAATAAACTTTGGCTCCATTAATTGAAGTGCTTTACTCAATATAAACCCGAATCGAAAAACGTTTTCTTTTCTTTTTTTTTTTCCAAAGAGATTAACTCTTGGATCACATTACAGCAACATAGACATTCTTCTAAACTTAAAAAAAAAAAAAAAAAGACAAAAACTAAAATATTAACCTTTTCAGCAATGTAAGAGATATCAGAAAAATCCAAGCATTGGGAGATAATCAGGCTGTCTATGGACCTCTTTAGCTTGCAAAAAACACTCTCAGGAGGACAACTGCTGGGAAATAGGCTACTAGTGAGGAAAGAATTTTTGACCATTGCCTATTGGTCTTTGGGGAATCTTGCTATGAGTGTCTTCAGGTCACAAACACACTGGGGTTGATTTACTAAGCAAATAACTGTTCACTAAGTTTAGTGAATACGCTGAAGCTGTGTGAACTTCAATTATCCAGCTACCTGCTTTGTTAGATCTATTCAATTTTCCACTGACAGCTATGTCACATTTGCTTTAAATGTTAGACAGTCATATCTTCGATTTTAAGTAATGGTTTAATTTATGTTAAAGATCTCAACTCAAAACTACTGGTGTTATTTCATAGCAACAGGTATACTTATGTTGTTTCTATTTCTTTTATGATGCTGTATGTCCCCCCAGCCAGGAAATGAGGTGGAGTCTATCTGACTTCCTACATCTTCCAATGCACATATCAAGAAGCTCACCGTGTGCAGTGAAATCAGAGTAATGCCTAGTACACACGATCGGTTTTCCCGGCGGTAAAAAGTCCACCGAGAACCTGCTCAGTAGCTTTTCCCCCTACACACGGCCGGTTTTCCCGGCAGGAAAACTGCCACGAGAGCTTTGGTCGGGAATCCCGGCCATGTGTATCCTCCACCGCAGTGTTTCCCATAGGAAAACTGCCGGCTTAACCGCTTAAGGACCGCCTCCTGTATATTTACGTCGGCAGAATGGCATGGACAGGCATAGGTACATACAGGTACGTCCCCTTTAAGATGCCGCCGTGTAGTCACGCAGGCGCGCCGTCTGCAGCACCCTCATGATCCTGACGCTTTCTCAGTGAGCCCGACCGCGGGTCCCGCGGCCTCGATCGCCGCGGGGACACCTGCAAACGCCTCACGGAGAGATAGAGCGGGGAGATGCCTAGTGACAATGACACTGATCTCCGCTCCGTGTAATCAGAAGCGGAGATCAGTGTCATGTGACACACAGCCCATCCCCCTACAGTAAGAATCACTCCCTAGGAAACACTTAACCCCTACAGCGCCACCTACTGGTTAACCCCTTCACTGCCAGTGTCATTTTCACAGTAATCAGTGCAATGGTCCCAAAAATTTGTCAAAAGTGTCCGATGTGTCCGCCAAAATGTCGCAGTCATGATAAAAATCGCTAATCGCTGCCATTTCTAGTAAAAAAAAAAAATATATATATTAATAAAAATGCCATAAAACTACCACCTATTTTGTAGACGCTATAACTTTTGCGCAAACCAAACGCTTATTGCGATTTTTTTTACCCAAAAATATGTAGAAGAATATGTATCGGCCTAAACTGAGGGAAAAAAATAAAAATGTTATATTTTTTGGGGATATTTATTATAGCAAAAAGTAAAAAATATTGAATTTTTTTCAAAATTGACGCTCTATTTTTGTTTATAGCGCAAAAAATAAAAACCGCAGAGGTGATCAAATACCACCAAAATAAAGGGGAGCCAGGTCGCACGACCGCGCAATTGTCAAAGCAACGCTGTGCCGAATCGCAAGGGGCCTGGTCCTTTAGCAACAAAATGGTCCGGGGCTGAAGTAGTTAAAAACCGCCGGGAATCTTGGCTGGAAAAAAAAAAAGAACATGTTCTCATTTTTCCTGCCGGGATTCCCGGCGGTTTTCCTGTCGGGAAAACTGCGATGGAGCATACACCCGGCCTGGATTCCCAGCCAAAAGCTCTCATGGCAGTTTTCCTGCCGGGAAAACCGGTTGTGTGTACGAGGCATAAGTGTTTTCAGTACAGCAGAATAGCCTGTACAACTGTTCAAGACTGAAGCGATGTATACTTAGAGAGGAACTCCATTTTCATGGGAAAAAAAATTGCAATTTAAAAATATTTATATACAGCACACCCTCGGAGGCAGTCGTAATGACGAAATGCGTCAGTGCGGGGCCATATGGTAACCGAATTTGGACTTCATTGGTCACGGTGGAGGATTATTATCATTTGTCAAACGCATCCACATGAACTTGATTTGGATCTTTGTTTTTTACGGACATATCTTATTCCTTTGATTTAGTACACCATTATTTTATATGAATACAGTGTGCAGGTGTATTTGTTTATTATTGCAATCTATGTCACTGTGTAGTGGTTCATTCACTGTGTGAGCCGCCGTGCTCTTTACTTTATTTACTACACCGTTTGATCACTTGTGTCATTATTTTTATGTTCTGTGTGTCACTTCATGTGTCACGTTCACATCTAGCGCAACTTTTTTCCTTTTTATTGCTGTTAGCAATGTGTTTAAGGTATAACAAAAGGAAAAAAAAACATATTTCTCCATTTACATGAAGGTCATCTTATAACCCAACACAGAGTTCCCCTTTACATCAGAGTCTGCAGTGTTCCCTTTTACAGAGCAAGGATGGACTCTGCAGACCTTGATGTAAAAGGGAACTCTGTGGACTATGTTAGGGAGAGATTGTGTAGTCTGATGTAAGGGGGGTATGCTGTGGATCAGCGGCCTCCCGCCCTACACAAGAGTCCACTGAACTCCCCTTTACATTACAGTCCACAGAGTTCCTACTTACATCAGACTCCACACCATATGTGCAGTTCAGAAATTGGCCTGCAGACATATTTTTTTATGGCCGGCCGCTGTCCATAATGGACATTTACAGACATTTTGTAAGTCGCCTGAAATTTACAAACTATCTGTAAATTTCCAAATGCTTGGCAACCCTGGTTCTTAATTATTTTGCAATTGCACAGGTTTGGGTTGTTGGAGATAAGAGTGATAAGCTAAATGTAGTATGACTATACCCTGGTCAATTTTTTATGAAATCTTAGTAAGTGGACAAGAGACATTAACTAAGGAGTCAGCAGTAGAGTCAAGTGGAAAAATATTAGATTTCCTCCAGTTTACATGAAAACTTGAAAAAAGCCTAAAGCCTTGTATTAAGGGTCAGACAAATGAACATATTATCTATGTGAAGTGAAACCTTCTGTTCAAGGTGATGGATAGTAAGCCCTTTACTAGGGTTGCACAGATACCGATACCAGTGCCGATACCGAGCATTTGCATGAATACTTGTACTCATGCAAATGTTCCTGATGCTTAATCCGATGCCTCGAAACGTCGGAACGAAGAGTGGGCAGAGAGGGAGTCAACAGGCTGGCAGCAGTGTCAGGTAAGCTGGCCGGGGCGCAGGGAGTCGTGCTTGTAAATGTCAGTCTTCCAACTCCTCATGGGACTTGTAGTTTAGCAACAGCTGGAGGGCCACCAGTTTGAGACCCCTGCACTAGAGTGTTCTGTCAGAATCGGTGACCAGGCTGTCACATTCTGTAACGGTAGGGACGTCCATCTTGGTACACCCTGCATTTGGTCGCAGTAAGCCTGCAGTCAGATGGCGGCAGCGGACATCTTGTTACACCCAGCCCATATAGTTTGGGCTGAGTGTAAAAAGATGCCCGCTACTGCCTTCTGACTACAGGCTTACTGCAGGCGAGTGCAGGGTGTACCAAGATGGGCGTCAGTGTCCATAAGTGCTGCCTAGCAGTGTCCAGCAGTCCCACCTATCGGTGTTGCCCATTAGTGCCACCTATCAGTGCCCATTAGTGCCACCGATCAGTGCCGCCCATCATTGCCCATAAGTGCCGCCTATCAGTGCCACCCATCAGTGTCCATCAGCGCCTCCTCATCAGTGCTACCTTGTCAGTGAACCTTTTATGTCGTCTTGAGTTACAGTTAATTATAAAGAAGATATGATTAGTCTGTATTGTGCTTTAAAAACTGTCACACGACATAAAAAAAAAGAATCGGTATCGGCGAGTACTTGAAAAAAGTATCGGTACTTGTATTCACTCTTAAAAAAAGTTGTATCAGTGCAACCCTACCCTTTATTCCTAGGTCTGAGTAGAGGTTCAGCAAATGGTTCTATGGCCAACACAAACAATCAGGGCGATAGGGGGAACCATTGTCTCTTCCATTAAAATATGCCAAAAGGGTTCTGAATTTTGTTACTGGTTGGCTATTGATTAATATTGAAGTTGGACCCTGGGTTTGTAATATGGCAATTTGACCCACTGAATAAAAGGCATTTCCAAAACCAAATATGGCCAGATCTTCTAACATGAATGGCCATTCTACGGAGTCAAAGGCCTTATGGGGATCAAGGGCTACAATGACCCTGGATGATAGCATGTGTGTGTGGCCTGCAAATTAGTGAAGAGGCTTCTAAGATTTATATAGGTAGATCTGCTGGGTGTAATGCCAATTTTACCCATGTTTAGATGTCAACGCCTCATTCATCCTAAAGGAGAGAGTTACCGCTCAGATGTGACTGGTGACTCATTCACAAGATCCAGAGCCGTGGGTGCAGGCAATGCATATGACAATGCAAAAAATCTGAGGAAAACGCTTGGACAGCCGCACTCCAAAAAAGGTTCTTTTATTTAAAACAAAAGCACAAACAACATGCCACAGCAAAAAACAGTGAGTATGAGCTGACGTTTCGCACTGCGATTCAGTGCTTAATCATATGATTAAGCACTGAATCGCAGTGCGAAACGTCAGCTCATACTCACTGTTTTTTGCTGTGGCATGTTGTTTGTGCTTTTGTTTTAAATAAAATAATCTTTTTTGGCGTGCGGCTGTCCAAGCGTTTTCCTCAGATTTTTTGCCTCATTCATCCTAGCTGGATATTTAGTTAGCTAAAGCACTGTGTTGTAAATAATTGCCATGTTTTTTCATCTCAGTGGTGCTGACCTTATTTCAACAACATGCATGGGCTACATTTCGTGGCTATAGACACGAAAAATTATAATGTCAATGGAGGATAGTGTGTCTCAACACAGTTACTTGCAATCCCCATTAGAGGCAAGTCTGACAGGGTAACAGTAAGCTCCATTACCAGAGAGATGAACAGAGGTACTGTATGCTCCTTGGCTGTCAAGCTCAGCACAGTTTTTAAGGCACCCTAAGTTGCCGAATAATGAAGGCTATCCCTAGTTTTCCCATTATTGTAATCATCATAAACAAGTGGCAAATGCTGTATTCCCATGAACAACATAACTCTGGCTGCCTCCCTGGCCAAACAAACTGCAATTGCTTGAGGGGATTTCGATCTTTTTTTTTTTTTTTTTAAGGATAAGTCAATGAATACTGGGATTTTGCTGCTCACTGTCAGACACATGACGGCTCTACAGGTTTAGACCCCAATGGAAAGCACCAGATGTATGGTGATTCATCGTTTCCTGTGCTGCACCTGTACAAATGTTGCAGCACTGACATATCCATTTTCCTTCATAAGGCTATGCCACGGACTGGTAGGGTACCACTCCCTTTCACAGCTGTGAGTCTCCATTCATTGTCTCAGCACCTGGTTAATAGTACAGCTTTTTTAACCACTATATTTTCTGCAATACACACAGGTCAACAAAGGCTCTGTTATTTTGTATTCATAAGTGGAAAAAGCAAATGACCAAAGCATCTGCTGGTCATCATGGTATTTAGTATATGCCTTTTTAATTCACTGGGTTGCATTTTATAATAAAATGTATTGTTTGACAAGCCTATTAAAAAATAAAAATATTTTTTTTTCTAAATTCTAATTTGAAATTCTAATTTCAAGCAGACAATACCCAATGCTACTCTAAAGTATTAGCTATAGCTTCAGGCATTTTATAACAAATTCAGTCAAGCTGCTTCCGTTTCTAAAAGATATTTTAGCATTTATTAATGAAGCATTGGGAATAAACAAAAATGGAAACTTGTAGTATATGAAAATGGCACCCCCTAGATTCAGATACTTAATAGTACTATTAGTAAGCTGCTGCCATCTTTTTTGGTGTGATCCCTAAAAATGATAAACAAACCATGTGTTGAGGTGCTAGCTTAAACCTGTCATAGCTAGTACAGTGGGGCAAAAAAGTATTTAGTCAGCCACCCATTGTGCAAGTTCTCCCACTTAAAAAGATGAGAGAGGCCTGTAATTGTCATCATAGGTATACCTCAACTATGAGAGACAAAATGTGGAAACAAATCCAGACAATCACATTGTCTGATTTGGAAAGAATTTATTTACAAATTATGATGGAAAATAAGTATTTGGTCACCTACAAACAAGCAAGATTTCTGGCTCACATACCTGTATGTTCTTCTTTAAGAGGCTCCTCTGTCCTCCACTCATTACCTGTATTAATCGCACTTGTTTGAACTTGTTATCAGTATAAAAGACACCTGTCCACAACCTCAAAAACAGTCACACTCCAAACTCCACTATGGTGAAGACCAAAGAGCTGTCGAAGGACACCAGAAACAAAATTGTAGACCTGCACCAGGCTGGGAAGACTGAATCTGCAATAGGCAAGCAGCTTGGTGTGAAGAAATCAACCGTGGGAGCAATAATTAGAAAATGGAAGACATACAAGACCACTGATAATCTCCCTCGATCTGGGGCTCCACGCAAGATCTCACCCCGTGGGGTCAAAATGATCACAAGAACAATGAGCAAAAATCCCAGAACCACACGGGGGGACCTAGTGAATGACCTGCAGAGAGCTGGGACCAACGTAACAAAGGCTACCATCAGTAACACACTATGCCGCCAGGGACTCGGATCCTGCAGTGCCAGATGTGTCCCCCTGCTTAAGCCAGTACATGTCCGGGCCCATCTGAGATTTGCTAGAGAGCATTTGGATGATCCAGAAGAGGATTGGGAGAATCTGTTTGGTAGAAACACAACTCGTCGTGTTTGGAGGAGAGAGAATGCTGCGTTGCAACCAAAGAACACCATACCTACTGTGAAGCATGGGGGTGGCAACATCATGCTTTGGGGCGGTTTCTCTGCAAAGGGAACAGGGCGACTGATCCGTGCACATGAAAAAATGAATGGGGCCATGTATCGTGAGATTTTGAGTGCAAATCTCCACCCATCAGCAAGGGCATTGAAGATGAAACGTGGCTGGGTCTTTCAGCATGACAATGATCCCAAACACACCGCCCGGGCAATGAAGGAGTGGCTTCGTAAGAAGCATTTCAAGGTCCTGGAGCGACCTAGCCAGTCTCCAGATCTCAACCCCATAGAAAACCTTTGGAGGGAGTTGAAAGTCCATGTTGCCCAGCGACAGCCCCAAAACATCACTGCTCTAGAGGAGACCTGCATGGAGGAATGCATGGAGGAATGGGCCAACATACCAGCAACAGTGTGTGACAACCTTTTGAAGACTTACAGAAAAGGTTTGACCTCTGTCATTGACAACAAAGGATATATAACAAAGTATTGAGATGAACTCTTGATATTGACCAAATACTTATTTTCCACCATAATTTGCAAATAAATTCTTTCCAAATCAGACAATGTGATTGTCTGGATTTGTTTCCACATTTTGTCTCTCATAGTTGAGGTATACCTATGATGACAACTACAGGCCTCTCTCATCTTTTTAAGTGGGAGAACTTGCACAGTTGACTAAATACTTTTTTGCCCCACTGTATATGTACTAGTACAATTAACAATGCAATCATATAACCATCAAATTTTTTTATTAAACATGAAGAATAATTAACAAGACTTATGGCAAGTAAAGTCCTCTTATAGTGTATTTCTGGAAAAAATCTTTTATTTTGCCAATCTTTCCTTCACCATGTGCAACTCTAGTGAAACATCCTCTTCACACTCAATAGTGCTCCACCACCTATTACATGGGGGGCCAATCACCAGATGTCTTTGGGCCACCAGGACCCTCTCAGCTTAGACAAATGACAATCCTATGGATGGTATGTACTTGGTATCTGCCTCCTCTCATATCCACCAGTATAGGGAAGTCCCAGAATGGAAAACAATAGCGCGATAATCATGCAATACGTTTATTTAAACACTTTGTTATTAAAAACATATGCCAATGCACTTACATTTCCATGTGCCTTAACCACTTAAGCCCCGGACCATTTTGCAGCTAAAGGACCAGTCCCCTTTTTGCGATTCGGCACTGTGTCGCTTTAACTGACAATTGCGTGGTCGTGCTTCCAAACAAAATTGGTGTCCTTTTTTTCCCACAAATAGAGCTTTCTTTTGGTGGTATTTGATCACCTCTGTGGCTTTAATTTTTTTGCGCTATAAACAAAAATAGACCGACAATTTTGAAAAAAATTCAATATTTTTAACTTTTTGCTATAATAAACACCCCCCCAAAAATATATATAAAAAATGTTTTCCTCAGTTTAGGCCGATACGTATTCTTCTACATATTTTTGGTTTATTGATTGGTTTGCGCAAAAGTTATAGCGTCTACAAAATAGGGGATAGTTTTATGGCATTTTTATTAATAATTTTTTTTTTTACTAGTAATGGCGGCGATCATCGATTTTTATCATGACTGCAACATTATGGCGGACACATCGGACACTTTTGCCACATTTTTGGGACCATTGTCATTTTTACAGCGATCAGTGCTATAAAAATGCACTGATTACTGTGAAAATGACACTGGCAGTGAAGGGGTTAACCACTAGGTGGCGCTGTAAGGGTTAAGTGTTCCCTATTGAGTGTGTTTCTTACTGTAGGGGGGATGGGCTGTGTGTCACATGACACTGATCTTTGCTCCGAGTACAGATACGTGTCATTGTCACTAGGCAGAGCGGGGAGATGCTTGTTTACACAAGCGTCTCCCCGCTCTATACCTCCGTGAGACGATCGCGGCGCACGACCACACAGCAGGCATTTAAAGGGCAATGTACAGGTATGTGATTATGCCTGTCCGTGCCATTCTGCCGACGTAAATCTACATGGGCCGGTCCTTAAGTGGTTAAGCAGCACCAGCTCAAATCGCCTGTACAATTACAATCCTCGCCGTTCACCTCTGGGAGCCGGCGTGCGTTCCACCTGAGCTGGACGTGACGTCAGCAAGACCCGGCTGCAAGACTCTACTGCCAAGACCTCAATGCATTTCACCAAAAAGGCCTCATCAGGGTCCTGGTGGCCCAAAGACTTCTGGTCAGTGGCCCACATATAATAGGCGGTGAAGCACATAGCAAGGTGGCAAATTTAAAAAGGTAGGTTTGGCGCTGTTCAGGTGACACAACCCTATACCGGGGTCTGAGGTATGCCAATGGCACACCATCTTCAATGATACAAAAATCTAATAAAAACACTCATGTGCAATGAATTGAATATCTGAATAACATGCAATAGTGCAAAATTATTCAAAATGGCAAGTGCTATGTGATCCCATGATATGGAAACAGTGCTAGTTATTATACAGTATTGCAGGCCTATTTTTCAAACTTGTTGTTTACAAGTTAAAATAATTTTTTTTTGCTAGAAAATTACTTAGAAAAAAATATATAATGTTTGGGGGTTCTAACACCCTAGAGAATAAAATGGCAGTCGTTGCAATACTTTCTGTCACACCGTATTTGCGCAGCGGTCTTACAAGGGCACTTTTCTGGGAAAAAATACACTTTTTCTTTTACATGTGTGGTTTCAACACCGTATTCATATGCGGGCGCTGCTCATGTATGCGTTCGCTTCTGCACGTGAGCTCCACGGGACAGGGCGCGTTTAAATTTTTTTTTTTTACCTTTTATTTTTACACTGTTCTTTAACAAAAAAACTGTGTCACTTTTATTCCTATTACAAGGAATGTAAACATCCCTTGTAATAGAAAAAAAGCATGACAGGACCTCCTTAACCACTTAACGACCGCTCACTGTATATATACGTCGGCAGAATGGCACCGACAGGCACAATCACGTAGAGTGTACGTGATTGCCTTTGTACAGTTGGGGGGTCCAATCGGACCCCCCTTCTATACAGTGAGCGGTGGCTAAGTGTCCGGGAGCGTTCCGGGATGAGGGGGCAGCCATTCGTTTCTGGCCACCCCCTCGCGATCGCTCCCGGCGAATAGAAATGCCCCCTCTGTCTGTGTCAGACAGAGGGAGCAGGAGGAAGTGATGTCATCTCTGGTGCGGCGCTCACATATACCGAGCGCCGTGCAAGAGAAGATATCAGGTCAGTGCACACAACACTACACTGACACCAGGACACATAGGGACATAAATCGCCCCCCCAGGCCCCCCCAGATCACCCCCCAGCCCCCAGTCACAGTGTCACTGATTGCAGTGACCATTTATTTAGTGATCACTGCAATCAGTGACATTTGTGACTGTAAAAGTGTCACCAAAGTTTAGTCTTAGGTCCAGTGTAGCCCCCTAATCCCCCCCTAATAAAGGTTTAACCCCCTGATCACCCCCCAGATAACCCTTTCACCGCCTATCACCACTGTCGCTTAGCGATCATTTTTCTGATCGCTGTCTTAGCGTCAGTGATGCCGATCGGCAGCCAGTAATTTTTTTTAGGTTTGCCGCAGGTTTTTATAGCATCAGGTACCCCAATATATTATCTAATAAAGGTTTAACCCCCTTGATCGCCCCCCAGGTAACCCTTTCACCCCCTATCACCACTATCACTAAGCGATCGTTTTTCTAAACGCTGTCTTAGTGTCTGTGATGCAGATCGGTAGCCGGTAATTTTTTTTAGGTTCGCCGCAGGTTTTTATAGCGTCAGGTACCCCAATATATTATCTAATAAAGGTTTAACCCCCTTGATCGCCCCCCAGGTAACCCTTTCACCCCCTATCACCACTGTCGCTAAGCAATTGTTTTTCTAAACGCTGTCTTAGTGTCGGTGATGCAGATCGTAGCCAGTATTTTTTTTTAGGTTCGCCGCATGTTTTTATAGCGTCAGGTACCCCAATATATTATCTAATAAAGGTTTAACCCCCTTGATCGCCCCCCCAGGTAACCCTTTCACCCCCATCACCACTGTCGCTAAGCAATCGTTTTTCTAAACGCTGTCTTAGTGTCGGTGATGCAGATCGGTAGCTGGTAATTTTTTTTAGGTTCGCCGCAGGTTTTTATAGCGTCAGGTACCCCCATATATTATCTAATAAAGGTTTTAACCCCCTGATTGCCCCTAGTTAACCCTTTCACCAGTGATCACCATATAAGTGTTACGGGTGACGCTGGTTAGTTAGTTTGCTTTTTATAGTGTCAGGGCACCCGCCGTGTATATAACCCAATAAAGGTTTAACCCCCTGATCGCCCGGCGGGTGATATCAATTAGGTTTTAGCGTCAGAGAGGGTCTGAGTCACACCCCAGGCAGCGTCAGGTTAGTGCCAGTAACGCTAACACCCACGCGTGAAGCATACACCCCCCTTAGTGGTATAGTATCTGAACAGATCAATATCTGATCTGATCAGATCTATACTAGCGTCCCCAGCAGTTTAGGGTTCCCAAAAACGCAGTGTTAGCAGGATCAGCCCAGATACCTGCTAGCACCTGCGTTTTGCCCCTCCGTCCAGCCCAGGCCACCCAAGTGCAGTATCGATCGATCACTGTCACTTACAAAACAAAAACACACATAACTGCAGCGTTCGCAGAGACAGGCCTGATCCCTGCGACTCCAGTGCTGTAGGAGGTGATTTCACCACCACAGTTAAAAAAAAAAAAAGCAAATATGCCGAAGCATTGGGGCAGCAGGGGCGGAGGAGCGATTTTGCTCCTAATGCCGCGTACATACAGTCGAAATTCCGACGGAGGCTTGCCCGTGGAAAAGTCCGACCATGTGTGTGTGCGGCATAACTTTTTTGCGGGAGGATGCCCCCATGCTTCGGCATATATAAATGGTGCGTGTATGCCCATCATTGGAAGTGGGTGGATGAAGGGCGGTATTCTAATGGTGGGCATACCCACCGATCAATCTCTTTTTTCGTTCAGCCAACTGGCTGCATGAAATAAAAAGATTACAATACATGTCCAACAAGGACCAGCAACGTACTGGTATGTTGCTGGACTTTGAATGTTTATACCAGAATGATGCCTGCGGGTTTAGGTATCATCTTGGTATCATTCTTTTCAGCCTGCGGCCGGCTTTCATGTAAAAGCAATCCTAGCGGCTAATTAGCCTCTGGACTGCTTTTACAAGCAGTGGGAGGGAATGCCCCCCCCCGGATATAAAAAGCGCCATTGGGAAATTGGGAAAGCATTTTATCACACCGATCTTGGTGTGGTCAGATGCTTTGAGGGCAGAGGAAAAATCTAGGGTCTAGAAGACCCCAGTTTTTTCAAAAAAAGAGTACCTGTCACTACCTATTGCTATCATAGGGGATATTTACATTCCCTGAGATAACAATAAAAATGATTAAAAAAAAAATACTTGGAAGGAACAATTTAAAAATAAAATAAAAAAGCAAAATTAATAATAAAAAAAAAAAAAAAAAAAAAAAAAAAAGCACCCCTGTCCTGCCCTGCTCTTGCCCAATGGCGAACGCAAGCGTCGGTCTGGCGTCATATGTAAACAGCAATTGCACCATGCATGTGAGGTATCACCGCGAAGGTCAGATCGAGGGCAATCATTTTAGCAGTAGACCTCCTCTGTAAATCTACTGGGGTAACCTGTAAAGGCTTTTAAAGGCTTTTAAAAATGTATGTAGTTTGTCGCCAATGCGCGTTTGTGCGAAATTTTAAAGCATGTCGTGTTTGGTATCTATGTACTCGGCCTAAGATCATCTTTTTTATTTCATCAAACATTTGGGCAATATAGTGTGTTTTAGTGCATTAAAATTAAAAAAAGTGTATTTTTTAACCCAAAAAATGCGTTTGAAAAATCGCTGCGCAAATACTGTGTAGAAAAAAAAATGCAACACCCACCATTTTAATCTGTAGGGCCTTTGCTTTAAAAATATATATATAATGTTTGGGGGTTCAACATAATTTTCTTGCAAAAAAAAAAAATGTTTTCATGTAAACAAAAAGTGTCAAAAAGGGCTTTGTCTTCAAGTGGTTAGAAGAGTGGATGTAAGCTTCCTAATGTTGTGTATAAAATGCCAGAACAGTTCAAAACCCCCCCAAATGACCCCATTTTGGAAAGTAGACACCCCAAGCTATATACTGAGAGGCATGTCGAGTCCATGGAATATTTTATATGTTGACACAAGTTGCGGAAAAACGACAATTTTTTTTTTTTTTTTTTTTTGCACAAAGTTGTCACTAAATGATATATTGCTCAAACATGCCATGGGCATATGTGGAATTACACCCCAAAATACATTCTGTTGCTTCTCCTGAGTACGGGGATACCACATGTGTGAGACTTTTTGGGAGCCTATCCATGTACGGGACCCCAAAAACCAAGCACCGCCTTCAGGCTTTCTAAGGGTGTAAATTTTTGATTTCACTTCTCACTGCCTATCACAGTTTCGGAGGCCATGGAATGCCCAGATGGCACAAAACCCCCCCAAATGACCCCATTTTGGAAAGTAGACACCCCAAGCTATTTGCTGAGAGGTATTGTGAGTATTTTGCAGATCTCGCTTTTTGTCACAAAGTTTTGAAAATTGAAAAAAAAAAATATATATATATATATTTTCTTTCTTCATTTTCAAAAACAAATGAGAGCTGTAAAATACTCGCCATTCCTCTCAGCAAATAGCTTGGGGTGTCTATATTCCAAAATGGGGTCATTTGGGGGGGTTTTGTGCGATTTTGGCATTTTATGGCCTTCGAAACTGTGATAGGTAGTGAGGAGTGAAATCAAAAATTTGTGCCTAGAAATCCTGAAGGCGGTGCTTGGTTTTCGGGGTCCCGTACGCGGCTAGGCTCCTAAAAAGTCCCACACATGTGGTATCCCCGTACTCAGGAGAAGCAGAAAAATGTATTTTGGGGTGTAATTCCACATATAACCATGGCATGTGTGAGCAATATATCATTTAGTGACAACTTTTTGTAATTTTTTATTTTTTTTTGTCATTATTCAATCACTTGGGACAAAAAAAATTATATTCAATGGGCTCAACAGGCCTCTCAGCAATTTCCTTGGGGTGTCTACTTTCTAAAATGGGGTCATTTGGGGGGGTTTTGTGCTATTTTGGCATTTTATGGCCTTCAAAACTGTGATAGGTAGTGAGGAGTGAAATCAAAAATTTGCGCCCTTAGAAATCCTGAAGGCGGTGCTTGGTTTCCGGGGTCCCGTACGCGGCTAGGCTCCCAAAAAGTCCCACACATGTGGTATCCCCGTACTCAGGAGAAGCAGCAAAATGTATTTTGGGGTGAAATTCCACATATAACCATGGCATGTGTGAGCAATATATCATTTAGTGACAACTTTTTGTAATTTTTTTTTTTTTTTTTTCTTTAGTCATTATTCAATCACTTGGGACAAAAAAATAAAAAAATTCAATGGGCTCAACATGCCTCTCAGCAATTTCCTTGGGGTGTCTACTTTCCAAAATGGGGTCATTTGGGGGGGGTTGTGTACTGCCCTGTCATTTTAGCACCTCAAGAAATGAGATAGGCAGTCATAAATTTAAAGCTGTGTAAATTTCAGAAAATGTACCCTAGTTTGTAAACTCTATAACTTTTGCGCAAACCAATAAATATACGCTTATTGACATTTTTTTTACTAAAAACATGTGGCTGAATACATTTTGGCCTAAATGTATGACTACAATTGAGTTTATTCGATTTTTCTTATAACAAAAAGTAGAAAATATCATTTTTTTTCAAAATTTTCGGTCTTTTTCCGTTTATATCGCAAAAAATAAAAATCGCAGAGGCAATCAAATACCATTAAAAGAAAGCTCTATTTGTGGGAAGAAAAGGACGCAAATTTCGTTTGGGTACAACATTGCATGTCCGCACAATTTACAGTTAAAGCAGCGCAGTGCAAAATTCTGAATTCACCTCTGGTCCTCTAGCTACCAAATGGTCCGGGGCTTAAGTGGTTAAATATGAGATCTGTGGTCAAAAAGAGCTCAAATCTCATATTTACACTAAAAAGCAATAATAAAAAAAAAAAAATGTTGTTTGAAAAAAATAAATAAACTGTTGCTTTAAGAGCATTGGGCGGAAGTGACGTTTTGACGTCACTTCCGTCCTGCATTGGAATGGAGCCGGGTGGGGGCCATTTTCCCCTCACACAGCTCCCTACCACAGAGGACAGAGGATTTGATCACAGCCGAAGTTGCCGGCGGCTCCGGTAAGCGACAGGGGGCACGGACCACGGCGGGGGGGGGTGAGGGTCCTCCCCCGCCGTCGATAAACGTGATCTTGTGTCGAATCCGCCGCAGAGACCACTTTATCTGAAAGCGGACCACCCGGGGTTATGGTAGCTAGCTGCTGCCATAACAACGATATTCCTCTTCAAAGTACCGCCGTATAATGACGGTGGGCGGTCCGGAAGTGGTTAAATGTGATGCCGTGCTTATATGCAGTCCATATGCAAAAAATATAAAAATGAAAATAAGAAGAAAATTAAAATTCTAAATAAAATACAATCAAAGTAAAGTTGAATAAATGTTTTTTTTTATGTTTTCCAACAAAAAGTGACAGGTGCTCTTCAAACGTGTTCCTTCGTGCTTCTTACAGTGCCCCCTATAGGTAATGCACTCACCGGAGATACTCACCCCTCAAAGGGGTATCTCACTTTCACAGTATTTGCCACTGTGCAGCAATATCCAGATCCACATCTTTAGAGATCGATCTTTTCTTTACATGTGGGTGATGTTCCTCCACATCACCCACATGTAGAAAAGAGATACTCCCATAGCAGAATTCTGTATTTCAATGGGTTTATTTAAATGTAAACAGTGAATAACAAACTCACATTATCTCAGTAAGTTTAAAGCTTTTAGAACCAGGAGGCTGGGACGATTCGCGTTCCACGGCTTCAAACCGGAAGTGATGCAAATACGCTAGAAGCTCAAACCTACACGTTTCATCATCAAGACGTCATCTAGAGAGGCCGCACATTCTTTCGTAAGAGAATTTCATATTGATTAGATCTATGGTTTCAGAAGAGTTGGATGCCATATTTTTTATCCAATGCCTGGCTATCACTGTTTTAGCAGCCACTAACGAGTGGAAGATTACTGTTCTAAGGTTGCAGGGGAATCTCTCTATACCTACATGGAGTATGGCTAGGGCAGGATCAGGCTTTGTCAGGACCCCTGTGATTTCTGAAATGATAGAGAAGAAGTCCAAAATGTATGGAGGAGGTTGCCTACTTGTCTGCATTCCCTTCAACAGAGGGGGGATTGGAACTTAGAAAACCTGGAAAGTTGGTAAGGTGTCAGGTTCCATTGGGAAAGGATAGATGGAGGTCTTCCTCCCATTTCAGCATGGGAACAAAATTTGTTTTGTTTTGTAAGGAGTTATAAAACAGGGCAATCCCCTTGTGTGCAGGAGTTGGGGAGGATAAAAAAGACAAGTGATTTCGGGGGGGATTTCATTCAAGGAGGGGGATATTTGGATAGGAAGGTGGAAATCTTGGTGTACGTAAAGAGAGCAGATTTGGGTAGGCTGAACTCAGTCAGTAGAGATTCTAAGGGTTTTGGGAGATTGTCGTAAAAAAGCTCATCCACCCAGAGGATGCTGCTTCCTCCCAGTAAGTAAAGACAGGAACAGAGGGGCGCCAGACTAAGTGCAGCATTAAAATCAATAGTTTAATATAAATGAAGACAGTTGGCAACTCACAAAATGGATGCGTAATACAGGCACAATTTGTATAATCGTCAGTCTCAGAGCCTCCCCAAGCCCTCCTGGTGCCGTGGCAGCCTCAAGCACAGACTGTTGCTGGATAGTAGCAGGAAGCGGCCGATCGCCGCTTTAACGCAAGATGGCGCCAGGCCAGATGTGATGTCACACGGAGGGCGTGCTTGGCATGCTGACGTAGGATGGGTGGCAACACAATTTTAAGCAACAGCTTCATCTTCAGACCATTTTTTTTTTTTAAATAACAAAAAAAGAGCAGCCCCTATTATCCTCTTCTTTTTGGGTCCTCTGCCAGCAGCCCTGGCCCCTGCCCCTGCCGAGTGCCCCCATAAGCAAGCCTTTTGCTAGGAGGACACTTAAGCAGGCTTGCTCCCTAGCCATGCTGTGTGTGTCCATACACACACACACACACCATGGCTATAGCCCTGCCCCGTCTCATTGGTTCACTGGCTGCAATTGACCGCAGCAGATGCCAATGGCTCCCGCTGCTGTGTCACACATTTTACAGAGCATTCCCTCTGAACTAAAGAGGAGCTGAGAGCAGGAGTTTCAGGAGGAGGAGTATGTACAGGAATCGCAGCTTGCAGGCAGCAAGGATAGTCAGTAGTCCTTAGAAATTAAAAGTAAACAGCAGAGGAGAAGCTGTTAAATAAACTTGTACTGTATGTTGTGACCATATGTTTCCTTTAAAACTACATAATCTGCAGTTATTAACACCCCTTCTATCGGACACACAGGGGTTTATTTAATAAAGCTGGAGAGTGCAAAATCAGGCTTAACCAATCAGCTTCTAACCTCAGCTTGTTCAAATAAGCTCTTGCAATAAAACCTGGAAGCTGATTGGTTTCTATGCAGAAGTGAGCCTAATTTTGCACTCTCTAGCTTTAGCAAATAGACCCCAGAGTCTCAACTTTCCCCAGACACTGCACAAAGTCGCCAGTATGGATTGGTCTCTCTTTCAGAAAGTGTAGGTACAGGTTGTACATGTACAGGTTGTGTATGTAGATTGAAGCAAGCCAATAGTTAAAACATTGACAAGAAAACATTTTAAGAGTGCAAGAGGTTCCAAATGACAGATAAAACAAACAATGCTAGGCCTGTGAAAACCTTGGGCTGCTTTGCTCCCTGATGCTAACAAGGCTCTCTTTATTATAGCAGCCTTTCAGAAGTGAATAAAAATTATTGCTTTGCCCTGGTTCTGCCCTTAAGCGTAAGGGAGGAGGGGTGGACAGCACATGAAAGAGGGGAAAAAAATATGCTCTGGAGTAAAACAGTAGTCAGGCATATTTAAAAATGCATTAGATGAGGTCTGAATAATGGAATCTTCCCAAATTGTACTTTATCGTGAAATGGGCTTCAACCAAAAGCATTAGTGGAAAAAAAAAGATAAAAGAACATTTTGAAGAAATCAAAAAGTCTGAATGAAAGGGCCAAAAAGGGCCAAAAAAAAAAAAAGATACAAATATAACTTGTTTTCTGCTGTTCATTTTGCCAAAAATTACAACATAGTGTAGGGTTACCCATCACTCTGCCAACTTTCCTCAATCTGTTACAAAAAACATGGTTCTACTCTGTTTGCTCGCTGCCAGATTCAGGAAAAATAGGATTTTTTACTCACCGTAAAATCCTTTTCTCTGAGTCCATGGACCGACACAGCTTCTCTATTGACAAAGTGGGTATTATCCGTTAATTAGGAGTGACTAGGCAGAAAAACTTGTAAAAAGTGTTGCATCACACCTTCTACAGTACCGCCCAGGGGGCGGACCCTCTGGGTATACCCTCTCAGTCTGCACATCGCAGATCAGTTCGTCAAAAAGCAGTACAAACTTAAAAGGAGGGGTGGGTGCTGTGTCGGTCCATGGACTCAGAGAAAAGGATTTTACGGTGAGTAAAAAATCCTATTTACTCTTTCGTCCATGGACCGACACAGCTTCTCTATTGACAAAGTGGGACGTCCCAAAGCAGTGTCAGAGAAAAAACGAGGGGTGGTAACAGCATAAAAACAAACTTCACCCCAAAACACAAAACAGCACTCCTCCAACGGAGGAGTTGCAACTCTAAACAGCCGCCTGCAAAACCTTGCGGCCGAAAGAGGCATCCGAAGATGCACCTACATCAACTTTGTAGAATTTTGTGAAAGTGTGAGCGGACGACCAAGTCGCCGCTTTACATAGTTGGGAAACAGACGCTTGATGTCGGAAAGCCCAAGAGGCACCTATTGCCCTGGTCGAATGCGCCGTGACAGGAAAGGGGGGCGCCTGACCCTTTAAGGCGTAAGCCTGGATTACTATCTGTCGGATCCACCTAGAGATGGTGGCCGATGAGACTGCTTGGCCCTTCTTGGGACCAGCCACCGAAACAAACAGTGAGTCTGACTTCCGGAACAGGGAAGTAGCAGATATGTATACTCTCAAAGCTCGGACAACGTCCAAGGAATGCAACGCCGACTCCTTAGGATTCGACGGCTGAGGACACAAGGATGGAAGTACAATGTCTTCGTTGAGATGAAAAGCCGAAACGACCTTCGGAAGAAAGGAAGGCTGCGGCCGCAGCACCACCTTATCCTTGTGGAAAATCAAATAGGGAGCCTTGCAGGACAAGGCTGCCAGCTCAGAGACTCGTCTAACTGACGTAACAGCCACCAAAAAGACCACCTTCTGAGAAAGTGTCAACAGGGGAATATCTCTAATATTCTCAAACGGTGCCTTCTGAAGCACCGAGAGGACCAGGTTCAAGTCCCACGGAGGTAACGGGGGGCGGACCGGAGGGGCCACATGTCGAACCCCCTGCACAAATGTACTCACGAGAGAGTGAGTCGCCAGGGGTCGCTGAAAAAAGACAGCCAGGGCAGATATCTGTCCCTTAATCGTACTTAGGGCAAGCCTTTGGTCTACCCCATGCTGTAAAAACAGCAGGATTCTGGAAACCAAATAGGTACGCGGATGCCATTTCATTTCCTCACACATGGAGATGTAGGCCCTCCAAGTGCGGTGATAGACCTTCCTAGAGGACGGTTTCCGAGCACTTCTCATAGTAGAAATTACTGAGTCTGACAGGCCCCGGTCTCTCAGTACCTGGTTCTCAACAGCCATGCCGTTAAAGCCAATGACTGTAAAGCAGGATGGAATATGGGACCTTGCGACAGCAGGTCCTTCCGTAGTGGTAGGCGCCAGGGGACGTCTGCTACCAGACGTACTAGATCGGCGTACCAAGGACGCTGAGGCCAATCTGGAGCGATTAGGATCATTGGAATTCCCTCTGCCTCCACTCTGCGGAGCAGAAGAGGAAGAAGCCTTAAGGGAGGGAAGGCATAGATTAGCCGATACTGGCCCCACGATGCTACCAACGCGTCCGTTGCGTCTGCCCATGGGTCTCTTGACCGGGCCACAAACCTCAATACCTTCCGATTGAGTCGGGAAGCCAGAAGATCTACGTCTGGTGTGCCCCATCTTTGGCAGAGGAGTTGGAACACCTCCGGGTGTAAGGACCATTCTCCCTGGTCCAGCATCTGGCGGCTCAGGTAGTCCGCCTGCCAGTTTTCCACACCCGGAATGTACACGGCCGACAGTGCCGGTACGCTCCTCTCTGCCCACTTCAGGATGCGAGCGATCTCCGATGCTGCAGCTGAGCTTCTTGTTCCTCCTTGATGATTGACATATGCCACTGCTGTGGCGTTGTCTGACTGGATCCTGACTGGACGCCCTTGCAGTCTCTGAGACCATTTGAAGAGGCACAGCTTGATCGCCCGGATCTCCAGGACATTGATCGGCAGGAGGGCTTCCTCTGGGGTCCAGCGACCTTGCGCCGACTGGACACCCCAGACTCCCCCCCAACCTGTAAGGCTGGCGTCCGTCGTGATCACTATCCAGTAAACCGGAAGAAATGACTTCCCGGCCATTAGAGCCGGTGCTGTCAGCCACCATACCAGGGATCTCCTGACTAGGTGGCTCACTCGGATTTGATAATCCAGAGATGAAGGGCATCTGTTCCATCTGGACAGAACTTCCCTCTGTAACACTCGAGTGTGGTATTGAGCATATGGGACCGCCTCGAAGGAGGCTACCATGAGGCCCAACACTCGCATGCAAAAACGGAGTGACGACCAATTCCTGGAAGTCAGCTGCCGTACTGCAGCCCGGAGGGTCTGCAACTTCTCCACAGGGAGGAATACCTTTGCCTCTGAGGAATCCAGAATCAACCCCAGGTACACTAGGCGTTGAGTGGGCACCAATACTGACTTTTGCGTGTTTAGTATCCAACCACAGTCTCGAAGAGTCTGACAGGTAATGGACACGCTTACCTCTAATTCTGAGCTTGAAGGGCCCTTCAGCAGAAGGTCGTCCAAGTAACCTGTGATAGCGATACCCCGCTGTCTTAGAAGTGCCAGAATCGGAGCGAGCACCTTGGTGAACGTCCTGGGTGCTGAGGCAAGGCCAAACGGGAGGGCCACAAACTGGTAGTGGTTCTTCCCGATAGCAAATCGCAGAAACCTCTGGTGTCTGGAGTATATGGGGACATGCAGGTATGCGTCCTTGATGTCCAAGGAGGCCAGAAAGTCCCCCGGATGGAGAGCCGTGACTACGGACCGAACCGACTCCATCCGAAATCTTTGTACCTTCACAAAGCAATTGAGGGCTCTGAGATCCAAGATTGGACGAACCCCTCTCCTTCTTTGGCACAATGAACAGATTTGAGTAAAAACCCTGACCCCGTTCCTGTTCTGGAACTGGAATAACTACCCCGCGTTCCAGTAGACCCTGGACCGCCCCATACAGGGCCTCCCGACGGGTCGGTAGTAGCTGGAGATTGGAGGTGATGAATCTGTCTGGTGGACAAGAGAGAAATTCTATCTTGTAGCCTGAGGAGATTACTTCGCAAACCCACCTGTCGGAGACTAGAGCAGTCCACTGAGTCGCGAATTTGCGAAGACGTCCCCCCACCCGAGAGCTGGGTGGGGGCGGACCTTCATGTGGACGCAGATTTGTCCACAGGCTTGTTGGGTCTGCGGGACCAAGGACGCTTTTGTCCTTGGGCAGGCGCTTTATCGGCCTGGGGTCTTTTCCCTGTCGCCTTAAGAGGGCGAAAAAACCGCTTACGTGCAGTAAAGGAGGGCCCTTGCCCTTGGCGTGGTCCCCTACCCTTGCTAGTTTGGGGAAGCAAAGTGCTTTTACCTCCTGTAGCATCCTTGATGATGTCATCCAGAGAAGCCCCAAAAAGTCTGTCGCCCTTAAAAGGCAGATCCAATAGGGCTTTCTTGGAAGTCTGGTCCGCAGACCAGCCCTTTAGCCAGATCAGGCGGCGTATTGCTACTGCATAAACCGAAGCTCTTGACAGCAGGGGAATAGTATCCATGTCTGACTCGCAGACAAACTTAAGGCCCTGGACCAACTGGTCGGCCAAAGTTATCTCATTAGGAGGAGCATCTCGCTCCTTTAACCCCTGGAGTAGCAATTTTGCCCATTCAGTAAGTGTCTGAGACACTAGGGCCCCCGCCAATGCCGGGCGTACTGCTGAGCCTACCACTGAGTATAGGTAGCGAGCGAGTGCTTCAGCCTTCTTATCCACAGGGTCCTTGAAAACAGGAGCCCCTTCTACTGGAATAGTGGTGGCTCTATTAAGTCTGGACACCGAAGGGTCCACTATAGGGGGAGAGGTCCATATCTTCAGAAAACTCTCCTCAAAGGGGTACCGTACTGCAAACCTCTTTGGGGCTGTAAAGACCCTCAGTGGGTTCTCCCATTCCTTGTATAAGAGTTTGTCAAAATAAGACACACAAGGGAACACCTTAGCAGTGCGGGCAGGTTTACGAAACCCAAAGGGGACTGGAGTATCTGCTACTTCTTCAGTCCTTTCCAACTTTAGCGTATCCCGCACTGCAGTAATAAGGTCAGATACCAAAGCCGTCTCGCGTACTGACCTGGACTTGGAGTCCTCCTCACTGTCCGATCGGTCACGGTCTGCAGTCTCTGATGCATCAGAATCTGGGCCATGAGCCGTAGCTGGACCTGGTTCTGCATCAGAAATATCCCCAGAAGATTGCAGGGGACGGGGGCGTTTATTACCCCCTGTATTCCCGTGTGCTGCTTCCACCCTGGCAGCAAACGCCTCTAGGATTGCCGACATAGCGTCCATAGACACCTCAGGGACACCAGCTGCTAAATCTGGTGTTTCAGGGGAGAAGACATCTGGCTCAGATGCCATGCTGACCACACGCTGACACTCACAGGGCTCCAGGCAAGATATCAATAGGCCACCCTCCTGCGCTGCAGAGATGCTGGGTTACCCAGAGGACTCACCACCCTGGATAGGTACTGCTATGCTGCGCCTATGATGCTGTCCCCTTGCTGCTGTGTCAGTCTGCTTCTTTTATCAGCACTTCCTGTGTGAATTTTCGCGCCAGTGTAATGCACCCTAGAGGCCGGAGGCTCTCGCAAAATGGTTGCCAAAACCGTCTGTATGGAAGATAATGTGGGCTCTAAGAAAATGGCCGCCGACAGAAGATAGAGGTCAGGCAGCCATAGCCCACAAAAAAGATGGCCGCCGAACGGCAATATCTGCATACAGGGTGGACAAACATGGCCGCCGATCACCTGATAGGGGCCAGTGGGTGTGGCCGAACTACAGGAAGATGGCCGCCAGGCAGTTACAAGAGGCCAAACTTGGCATGGACCACCTCAAAATGGCCGCCGACAGCATGGAGACACAGACACACAGGTAAGCAAAAATGACATTTCTTTTAAATGTTAGTTACAGCCAGCCCCACTCCAGTGGGACCCCCTAGGTGACCCCCAGCACCCAGCAACCTTTAGCTAGAAGCCCAGGGAGGAGGGAAAGGCAGGGAGAGAGGGAAGAAAGGGGCCACAACCACTTACTTGATCTCTCCAGGAATGTCCAGCTAAATCACCCAGCCGAGGCAGGGGAGTTTTACTTACCTATCCTGCATGTATTCTGCTGGAAGACATTCCAAACAGATCATCGTCCGCGCACGGAAGGTGACTGTTGGCCAGGCATGCTGTGATTGGACCCAGAAGGGACGATCATATGTATGCCCTGGAGCATGACGCTCACCGGACAGGCTGCTGCGACTCGGCCGTAAGGTCAGCCGAAGCTGAGCGGTCCGATGCAAGCCTTGGAGCGTAAGCTCACCGGCCAGGCTGCTGCGACTCGGCCGTAAGGTCAGCCGAAGCTGAGCGGTCCGATGCAGGCCCTGGAGCGTAGGCTCACCGGCCACCCGTGGAGCGACGGGCATGTCGTGGAAAACCCAGCGCGTAGCTAGGGTCGGCACACGCTCGATGGCCGAAACTGGGGAGACTACAAGGATCGAGGATCCAGCCTGTCACCCAGTTGGCAGTTGATCGAAGATCGCAGGAAACAACAAATGTAGCAAAAAAATAAAAAATATATATATCTTTTTTCCCCGGACCAATGAGCCCGAAGGGAGCCATGTCCTACTCCTTGCTAGACAGAAAAAAACTGATCTGCGATGTGCAGACTGAGAGGGTATACCCAGAGGGTCCGCCCCCTGGGCGGTACTGTAGAAGGTGTGATGCAACACTTTTTACAAGTTTTTCTGCCTAGTCACTCCTAATTAACGGATAATACCCACTTTGTCAATAGAGAAGCTGTGTCGGTCCATGGACGAAAGAGTAAACTCAATTCATTTATTTGCTCTGTCGTGCAGTCGGCATTGAAAAAAGTAAGAGGCCCAGTGTGCTTTGGCCAGAAAGATTGGTACAGCGCTCACACTCGACTATTCATTTGTGATGATCATATTTATTCTGTACAGCTACTAATTAACTGCAGTACCTCTGCTTTCCACACTGATACTGGTTCTTTCCTTTCTTTTCTTAGTGCTAAACATTATATATGCTATGCACTCATTGAGATACCTAGGATCTCTACTGATAATACAAAACTTTAGCTTTTAGCCCCAGGAGCATAAATGATGTTTTTTCTTTACTGCTTCTGGCTCAGAGCATTGACCTACCCTAAATCACGCCTTACACCAACCCTAAATCTATTGCTCCCTATAAATGCAACCCTTAACATTAACCCAAACCCTCTCTTAAACTGCAGCTATAACACTAACCGTGTCTAACCACAACCTAACATTGCTAGCTGTAAGCTCAAACCTAACACTAATACCCACTGTAACCTAACACTAAGGCCCCTTTCACACTGCTCTGGTACCATTTCCTTGCAGCATGGGTGAAGTGTACCTGCAATTTTTGTGCAAATTACCCATGCTTTCCTATAGACTTCTATTAATTGGGCGGTTTTGGTGAGCTTTCAGAGAACGCACGTAGAACACCAACTCTGTTAGAAGTCTATGGGAAAGCATGGATAACCTAAACGAAAACTGCGGGTATACTGTGCTGCACCCGTGCTGCAGGGAAACTGCACTGGAGAAGTTTGAAAGCACCCTAGTAACCATAACTAGAACACTAAACTCACTTAATGTAAATGTAACCCCTTGTTTGTACAATTCACCTTTGTGCCAGAGACCAACCATTCCACAGTCAAAAGATACCAGCACTGGAACCTATTGCTTCACTAATAATGGAATATTGTAGGGCAGTGATATACAAATTTATATCTGGAATGCAAAGCATGCAAAACATTTAAGTATACAAAGTCTGTCCGGAAAGTATACAGCTTTTGTTAACCACTTCAATACTGGGCACTCCCCCGCTTCCTGCCCAGGCAAATTTTCAGCTTTTAGCACTGTCGCACTTTGAATGACCAATGCAGCACTGATATGTGGCACGAATGGGCACTGATAGGTGGCACTGATGGGTTGGTACTGATAGATGGCACTGATAGGCATTAAGGATGGGCACTGACTGGCATTACTGGTGGGCACTGATTGGCATCATGTGGGTACAGGTGGGCACTGGTTGACATTACTGGCAGGCACCGGTGGGGCACTGATGGGCATCGTCGATGGGTCTGCACTGATAATCAATGCGCTGATAATCAGAGCAGACCCCCCGTCAGGAGAGCTGCTGACTGTCTCTCTTCTACCCGCGCCTTGTCAGCGCGAATGGAGGAAAGTCAATAAATGGCACTTCCTGGTTACCATGTGATCAGCTGTGATTGGACACAGCTTATCATGTGGTAAAGAGCCTATGTCATAGGCTCTTTACCTAGATCGGAGATGCAGTGTGTCAGACCGACACACCGCACCACGTGCCCCTGGGGGCGCGCACAACGGCTTGTCCTGCTGGACGTCATATGACATCCAGTCAGGATAACTGATCCCTGCTGCGGCTGTCATTTTGCAATAGGCCGGGCTGGAAGTGGTTAATATAACGAGAACTATTTGCACAACATCGATAGAACTTGGCAGCCAAGGAAAGTGGATTGGAATGCACATGCGTGAACAATGACGACTTTACTACACAAGTCAGCAGCGGTGCTAGATACCGCTGAGTACGCATGTGTACTGTGTGGCTGTCACATTCAAAATGATTGCATGAGTAGAGCAAAGAATCTGCATCAAATTTTGCGTAAAGCATGCAGAAAATATTTAAATGATTCAGAAGGCTTTCGGGGATAATGCAATGAGTGCAGCACAAATGAAAGTGTGGCACAAACACTTCAAAGATGTTCGAGAATCTGTTGAAAGTGATCCATATTCTGGAAGGCCTGCAATAAGAAGAATGTTGAACGTGTATGGGCTGAAATCAACAAACATCGACGACTGACAGTGTGGGAACTAGAAGCTTATCTGGGGTTTTCAAAAACTGCATCCGAGATTTTGACACAGGATCTTGGCATGAAACGTGTTGTGCCTATATTTCTTGTATCCTCTTGAAACATGTTGTGTCTTATGTTTCTTGTATCAGCTGCAATAAATGTCTTTATTTTTCTTATTACATGGCTGGATACTTTCCGAACAGACCTTGTATATAGAACTACTCATTTGAATCCTCATCTCAGAGAAGCTTACAATGCACCTACCAAAGTCCTGCAGATAAATGTGCTCTGGCTCCATTCTGGTCAGAAATCGAGTGAAGTAAACACCTCCTATAAATTATTTATCCATTTTCAATTTTCTGTGCAGCAGGCCTTAAAACAGTAAATAGGATATGGATTCTGTGGTAAAGGAACCCATAGGTTCACATAGGAAAGCTTACAGGCCAATGTACCCACTAAAGTTCTATTGACGAATGTGCTTAGAAATCAAGTGAAGGAAAAACAACACTCATTATTTACCCATTTTCAATTTTCTGTGCAGCAGGCCTTAAACAGCGAATAGGAAGGATTCTGTGGGGAAGGAACTCATTGGTTCACATTTCTTGTAATAATAGGATTTTTATAACAGCTTACCTGTAAAATCCTTTTCTTGGAGTACATCACGGGACACAGAGCGGCATAGTCATTACTATGTGGGTTATATAGTTTACCTTCAGGTGCTGGCACTGGCAACTTCCAAACCGGAAGTACCCTCCCCTATATAAGCCCCTCCCATCCGGGAGCACCTCAGTTTTGTAGCAAAGCAATAAGTGTCCCCAAAAGAGGGGTGGGAGCTCTGTGTCCCGTGATGTACTCCAAGAAAAGGATTTTACAGGTAAGCTGTTATAAAAAATAGGATTTTTATAACAGCTTACCTGTAAAATCCTTTTCTTGGAGTACATCACGGGACACAGAGCGACATAGTCATTACTAATGGGTTACATAGATACCTTCAGGTGCTGGCACTGGCAACTTCCAAAACCGGAAGTACCCTCCCCTATATAAGCCCCTCCCATCCGGGAGCACCTCAGTTTTGTAGCAAAGCAATAAGTGTCCCTAAAGAGGGGCGGGAGCTCTGTGTCCCGTGATGTACTCCAAGAAAAGGATTTTACAGGTAAGCTGTTATAAAAATCCTATTTTCTTTCTCGTACATCACGGGACACAGAGCGACATAGTCATTACTAATGGGATGTCCTAAAGCAATGCCCAACGAGGGGGGGGGGATACACCATACATAAGCTGAGCGCTATCAGACATGAGGATCTTTTGCGGCCTGCAACACACTGCGCCCAAAGGCAACATCCTCCTGACTTCTAACGTCCACCTGGTAGAACCTAGTAAACGTGTGTACTGAAGACCATGTTGCGGCCTTACAGATTTGAGCCAGGGAGGCCTGGTGATGCGCTGCCCATGAAGTTCCAACTGCTCTCGTGGAGTGCGCCCTAACTTTGAACGGAGGCGGTCTCCTTCTCAAGCCATAGGCTTGCATTATGACCTGTCGAATCCACTTGGCTAAAGTAGATTTTGATGCTGCCTGACCCTTTCTGGGGCCTTCCGGCAGAATAAACAAAGTATCCGTTCTGCGAATCTGAGCAGTGGCTTTTAGATAAGCTTTAACTGCTCTTACTACATCCAAAGAATGTAATAACTTTTCCTCTACCGAAGTAGGTTTGGGGAAAAAAGAAGGAAGAACCACATCTTGGTTCAAATGAAACCTCGATACCACCTTAGGAAGAAAGGCTGAATGAGGACGTAACACTACTCTGTCCTTATGGATAACCAGATATGGCTCCTTACAGGACATAGCTGCTAATTCCGACACTCTTTTAGCTGAACAAATGGCTACTAGAAAAATCAATTTCCTGGTGAGAAGAACCAAAGAAATATGCTGTAATGGTTCAAATGGTTGTTTCTGTAGAACCGACAGAACCAAGTTTAGATCCCATGGACATATGGGAATATTAACCGGAGGACTAATACGCATCACTCCTTGTATAAAGGCTTTGACTAGTGAATGCGAAGCCAAGGGCCTTTGAAAAAATATTGACAAGGCCGAAATCTGACCCTTGATAGTACTCAAGGCAAGCTTCCTATCTACAGCCCATTGTAGGAAGTCCAGAATCCTACCTATTACGTATTTACGTGGATGCCATTTCTTGGCCTCACACCAGGCGATGTACGCCTTCCAGATTCCATAGTAGATCTGCCTGGATACCGGCTTCCTGGCATTGATCATGGTAGATACCACAGAATTAGAGAGCCCTCTCTTTTTTAGAATGTGGGCTTCAATAGCCAGGCCGTCAAACCTAGGGCTGGTAAGGAAGGGTGGTATATCGGTCCTTGCGAAAGCAGGTCCGGACGATGTGGGAGGGTCCAAGGACTCCCCACAGACATCTTTACAATCTCCGCGTACCATGCTCTTCGGGGCCACGCTGGAGCCACCAGAATCACTGGTTTCTTTTCTACCCTGATTCTGCGGAGTAATCGAGGTAACAATTGTGGCGGTGGGAATGCATATATCAGCTTGAACTGATCCCAAGGGAACACTAGGGCATCCGAGCCGCAAGCTAGGGGATCCCTTGTCCAAGAGACAAACCTGTCCACTTTTGCGTTGAATCTGGATGCTAGCAGATCTACATCCGGTGTTCCCCACCGCTGACATATTGTCCGGAAAACCTCGGGATGAAGGGACCATTCCCCTGGGCATAATTGTTGGCGACTTAGAAAGTCCGCCTTCCAATTCTCCACTCCTGGAATGAATACCGCAGATATGGCTGGGACATATCTTTCTGCCCATTTCAGGATGTAATTTACTTCCCTCTGGGCTGCACGACTCCTGGTGCCCCCCTGATGATTGATATATGCCACTGCTGTGGCATTGTCTGATTGAATTCTGACAGGGGACCCTTGGAGTTTGGATGTCCATGCTACTAGGGCATACCGGGCTGCTCGTATCTCTAAGAGATTGATGGGCAGGGCCTTTTCCGCATCCGACCATCTGCCCTGGAGAGACCATTGCTCCAGTACTGCTCCCCAGCCTATAAGGCTGGCATCTGTAGTGACCACCTTCCAAGAAATCGGACTGAAGGATTTCCCTCTTTCCAGATTCTGGGGAACCAACCACCAGCGGAGGCTCTTGCGAACGGAAGGGGACAAGGACATTGGTAAGTCCAGAGCCTGAACTTTTTTGTTCCAGGCTGACAGTATGGCCCTTTGCAAATTCCTTGAATGGAATTGACCGTAGGGTACTGCTTCGAATGATGCCACCATTTTTCCCAGCAGCCTCATGCACAGGCGTATGGATGGGCTGTCTTTTTGTACCCACTAAGTGGATCAAATCTCTCAAAGACGACCCCTTTTCTTGAGGCAAGAAAATTTATCTCTGGTCTGAATCCAGCCTTAGCCCCAAGTATTCCAGACTTTTGACTGGTTTTAGGGCTGACTTGTCTCGGTTGATAATCCAACCGTGATATTCCAGATACTTGATTGTCTCGTGAACAACCACTTCTAGTTTTTCCACTGAGTGGTCTATCAGCAACAAGTCGTTTAGATATGCCATTATCGTTACACCTCGTGTTCTTAGATTGGCCAATAATGGGGCCAGAATTTTTGTGAACACTCGTGGTGCTGTGGCCAGACCGAAGGGTAAGGCTCTGAACTGAAAATGGCGCCCTTCTACCGCAAAGCGTAGAAATTTTTGGTGGGCTGGAAAGATGGGAATGTGCAAATAAGCATCTTTGATGTCGATCGAGGCTAACCATTCCTCCCCTTGTAGGGCAGTGGCCACCGACCGGATCGATTCCATCCGGAAAGTCCTGATATGTAGGAATTTGTTTAGCCCTTTTAGATTTAATATGGGCCTCACGTCCCCGTTTGGCTTCGGGACTGTAAAGAGGTTTGAGTAAAACCCGAACCCCCATTCTTCCAGGGGAACCTCTATAATTACTGCTTGGAGCAATAATTGTTCTAGTGCCAACAGGAGGGATCCTCTCTTCTGGGGATCCCTTGGCACGTTTGACCTTATAAAGTGGGAAGGAGGGGAGTCTTTTAACTCCAATTTGTATCCCAGATTTACTGCGGAGAGCACCCATCTGTCTCTGATCGTGTCCCGCCAGGTCTCTGTGAACAACTGAAGTCTTCCCCCCACCCGATTGAGTGGGGGCAACCCTTCATGCATTTGACTTTGGGGGAGGTTTTGTACCTCTCCTGCTCCAGGGCTTCTTGTTACCCTGCAATTGTCCCTGATATTTACCTCCGGGATTTGACCGAGGAGGCCGTCGGAACTGTTTCACAGCCGATGTCCTAGGGACTGGAGAAGTAGGCCTCTTAAAAGAGGGACCTCTAACTCTGTTTTTAACCGGCAAAAGTGTACTTTTACCGCTGGAAATTCTCTGGATATATTTGTCCAGGTCTTCCCCGAATAAGCGTTCACCATGAAATGGGAAGCTGACCAGCAATTTTTTACAGGGAGCTTCAGCAGACCAGTTTTTGAGCCATAAAAGCCTGCGTATATGTACTACAGACAGCGTAAGGCGGGAGGCCTGATGGATTGAATCCTTTATAGCGTCCACCGCAAAGCATAAGGCTCTAGGTAGATCAGCTAGGGCAAGAGCCTGCTGATCTGGCAAGTCCCTTAAGACCTGTTACAACTGATCCTTCACTGCTTGGCAGACCCCAATAGCTGCCACTGCTGGTTGTGTCACCAATCCTGCTGTAGCAAAAGCAGATTTTAATAAGGACTCTAATTTTTTATCTATTGGGTCCTTGAACATTTGGACATTATCCACTGGACATGTCAGTGATTTATTCACACAAGAGATGGCTGCGTCCACTGTAGGGACCCTCCATTTTTTGATGAACTTATCCTCCATGGGATAGACCACTTGAAATCTCTTGGGAGGAGTAAATATTTTATCAGGATGCTCCCAATCCTGGTAAATGAGCCCTTCCAGTAAAGGATGGATCGGAAAGGAACAAACAGTCTGGGGAGCTTTTAGCGACCCCAACGAGGAGACAGAAGTGGATGATGGCTCCGCAAGGGGCATTTTAAATGCTGATCGGACCATATTAGTCAGGGACTGAACCCATAATCTTTCAGCATGTGATGCTGAGAATGGCTCTTCCACTGTTGATTCCTCTACAACAGAATCAACCTCATCCTGATCCCCTTCAGGTAGGTCGATCCCTGTACGGGACTGTTGCTCCGCTAACAGGCACTCTGAGGGAGGAGACGGAGATCGAGCGCTTTTTTCCTGTGACAGGGAAGCAGCGATCAATGCTGACAATCTCTCTTCCAGCCCTCCCAGAGCTGAGGAAAAAACCTCCTCTGTTACATACACAGGAGCAGGTGAACTGAGGACAGCCACAGTACCAGGTACTCCTGAGGGTGCTCTACGGTCACTAACCTCTGATTCTTCAGGGGAGACTGGTGCAGCCGAAGCATGCCCAAGATCCCCGATGGAGACCCCCTATGCTTCCTGGGATTTTTAGTCCCGGAGTTTTTAGACGGCATTATTCCTAAGCCCAAAGCTGAGGTATTCCAGCCGAAATACACCACTTACTGACAATAGTCTAGCACAAATGCTGCTATAAAAACAGTTGGTGTCTACTAATGTGCCTTTCTATGGGGATGCCTGCATCAACCGCTTGCTGTATGCCTTTTTTAAATGTTGCCAGCTCTGTCTCTGCACTCCATAGCCAGCTCACAACACATAATTGTGGTTTTTAACATGCTGGGACGCCCGCACATGCGCAGAAGCGCTGTGGCGCGCACAGAGCGTCCACGTGCGCCTTCGGCGCTAATTTTGAAAAGGGAAACTAGGGACAAGAGCCAGGGCCCCTTTTGCCGCAGGCCGGGGGATGGACGAGCATTGCAACATGGCAGAGGAAGCAGTTTCCCACAAGAGAACTCACCATCTGCCTGGACTTGCTCTGATAAAAAGAAACTAGTCCACATGACAAGAAACGTTCCACAGCGGCCTCTAGTGGATTAACACAGGTACCGCAGTCTAGTATATTATTATTTTTGATTTTTTCTTGACCACTATTAAAATTATTACATTTTTTAGTAGTTACAGGCATGCATAATATTTAGCGGGAATACCGTTAGGTAACAGGCAGAAAGACATATTAGGCTTGGGGGTCCCCTCAATAGAACCAAGTTCCTGAGGGGCCCCCACTTACCTTTTCCCCGCCGCAGGACTCTGTTTGGCCACAGAAGCCCAAACTTCACCTATCACGGCAGGCATTGTAATTAAACCTTCAGGGACCGGGTTCCCAAGGATTCCACTCCCCTGGACCTGTATAGCACCCTGCACAGAAAACATCTTGGTCATGGGTATGACCAGAGCTCTGGATCCCAGGGTCCAGCTCTCCTAAGAGAAGCATTACAAGCAAAACCTTGCTCTTCTTCTGCAAGGCCCGGGTACCGACCGTTTAGCTATGAAGCTTTTTTGGTCGGATCCGGAATAACTTACTGAGGCCCAAAAGAACCTGTACGCAAGCTCAGTGAAAAACACATGTTTCTTCTTGGCCAACACCTTAGACACTGGCAAAAAACTGAGGTGCTCCCGGATGGGAGGGGCTTATATAGGGGAGGGTACTTCCGGTTTTGGAAGTTGCCAGTGCCAGCACCTGAAGGTATCTATATAACCCATTAGTAATGACTATGTCGCTCTGTGTCCCGTGATGTACGAGAAAGAAATCCTATTTTCTTTCTCGTACATCACGGGACACAGAGCGGCATAGTCATTACTATGTGGGATGTCCCAAAGCAATGCCCAATGAGGGGGGGGATACACCATACATAAGCTGAGCGCTATCAGACATGAGGATCTTTTGCGGCCTGCAACACACTGCGCCCAAAGGCGACATCCTCCTGACTTCTAACGTCCACCTGGTAGAACCTAGTAAACGTGTGTACTGAAGACCATGTTGCGGCCTTACAGATTTGAGCCAGGGAGGCCTGGTGATGCACTGCCCATGAAGTTCCAACTGCTCTCGTGGAGTGCGCCCTAACTTTGAACGGAGGCGGTCTCCTTCTCAAGCCATAAGCTTGCATAATGACCTGTCGAATCCACTTGGCTAAAGTAGATTTTGATGCTGCCTGACCCTTTCTGGGGCCTTCCGGCAGAATAAACAAAGTATCCATTTTGCGAATCTGAGCAGTGGCTTTTAGATAAGCTTTAACTGCTCTTACTACATCCAAAGAATGTAATAACTCTTCCTCTACCGAACTAGGTTTGGGGAAAAAGGAAGGAAGAACCACATCTTGGTTCAAATGAAACCTCGATACCACCTTAGGAAGAAAGGCTGGATGAGGACGTAACACTACTCTGTCCTTATGGATAACCAGATATGGCTCCCTACAGGACATAGCGGCTAATTCCGACACTCTTTTAGCCGAACAAATGGCTACTAGAAAAATCAATTTCCTGGTGAGAAGAACCAAGGAAATGTGCTGTAATGGTTCAAATGGTTGTTTCTGTAGAACCGACAGAACCAGGTTTAAGTCCCATGGACATATGGGAATATTAACCGGAGGGCTAATACGCATCACTCCTTGTATAAAAGCTTTGACTAGTGAATGCAAAGCCAAGGGCCTTTGAAAAAATATTGACAAGGCCGAAATCTGACCCTTGATAGTACTCAAGGCAAGCTTCCTATCTACAGCCCACTGTAGGAAGTCCAGAATCCTACCTATTACGTACTTACGTGGATGCCATTTCCTGGCCTCACACCAAGCGATGTACGCCTTCCAGATTCTATAGTAGATCTGCCTGGATACCGGCTTCCTGGCATTGATCATGGTAGCTACCACAGGATTAGAGAGACCTCTCTTTTTTAGAATGTGGGCTTCAATAGCCAGGCCGTCAAACCTAGGTAAGGAAGGGTGGTATATCGGTCCTTGCGAAAGCAGGTCCGGACGATGTGGGAGGGTCCAAGGACTCCCCACAGACATTTTTACAATCTCCGCGTACCATGCTCTTCGGGGCCACGCTGGAGCCACCAGAATCACTGGTTTCTTTTCTACCCTGATTCTGCGGAGTAATCGAGGTAACAATTGTGGCGGTGGGAATGCATATATCAGCTTGAACTGATCCCAAGGGAACACTAGGGCATCCGAGCCGCAAGCTAGGGGATCCCTTGTCTGAGAGACAAACCTGTCCACCTTTGCGTTGAATCTGGATGCTAGCAGATCTACATCCGGTGTTCCCCACCGCTGACATATTGTCCAGAAAACCTCGGGGTGAAGGGACCATTCCCCTGGACATAATTGTTGGCGACTTAGAAAGTCCGCCTTCCAATTCTCCACTCCTGGAATGAATACCGCGGATATGGCTGGGACATATCTTTCTGCCCATTTCAGGATGCAATTTACTTCCCTCTGGGCTGCACGACTCCTGGTGCCACCCTGATGATTGATATATGCCACTGCCGTGGCATTGTCCGATTGAATTCTGACAGGGGACCCTTGGAGTTTGGATGTCCATGCTACTAGGGCATACCGGGCTGCTCGTATCTCTAAGAGATTGATGGGCAGGGCCTTTTCCGCATCCGACCATCTGCCCTGGAGAGACCATTGCTCCAGTACTGCTCCCCAGCCTATAAGGCTGGCATCTGTAGTGACCACCTTCCAAAAAATCGGACTGAGGGATTTCCCTTTTTCCAGATTCTGGGGAACCAACCACCAACGGAGGCTCTTGCGAACGGAAGGGGACAAGGACATTGGTAAGTCTAGGGCCTGAACTTTTTTGTTCCAGGCTGAAAGTATGGCCCTTTGCAAATTCCTTGAATGGAATTGACCGTAGGGTACTGCTTCGAATGATGCCACCATTTTTCCCAGCAGCCTCATGCACAGGCGTATGGACGGCTGTCTTTTTGTACCCACTAGGTGGATCAAATCTCTCAAAGACGACACCTTTTCTTGAGGCAAGAAAATTTTTTCTCTGGTCTGAATCCAGCCTTAGCCCCAAGTATTCCAGACTTTTGACTGGTTTTAGGGCTGACTTGTCTCGGTTGATAATCCAACCGTGAGATTCCAGATACTTGATTGTCTTGTGAACGACCACTTCTAGTTTTTCCACTGAGTGGTCTATCAGCAACAAGTCGTCTAGATATGCCATTATCGTTACACCTTGTGTTCTTAGATTGGCCAATAATGGGGCCAGAATTTTTGTGAACACTCTTGGTGCTGTGGCCAGACCGAAGGGTAAGGCTCTGAACTGAAAATGGCGCCCTTCTACTGCAGCGTAGAAATTTTTGGTGAACTGGAAAGATGGGAATGTGCAAATAAGCATCTTTGATGTCGATCAAGGCTAGCCATTCCTCCCCTTGTAGGGCAGTGGTCACCGATCGGATCGACTCCATCCTGAAAGTTCTGATATGTAGGAATTTGTTTTGTTTAGCCCTTTTAGATTTAATATGGGCCTCACGTCCCCGTTTGGTTTCGGGACTGTAAAGAGGTTTGAGTAAAACCCGAACCCGCATTCTTCCAGGGGAACTTCCATAATTACTCCTTGGAGCAATAGTTGTTCTAGTGCCAACAGGAGGGATCCTCTCTTCCGGGGATCCCTTGGCACGTTCGACCTTATAAAATGGGAAGAAGGGGAGTCTTTTAACTCCAATTTGTATCCCAGACTTACTGCGGAGAGCACCCATCTGTCTCTGATCGTGTCCCGCCAGGTCTCTGCGAACAACTGAAGTCTTCCCCCCCACCCGATTGAGTGGGGGCAACCCTTCATGCATTTGACTTTGGGGGAGGTTTTGTACCTCTCCTGACCCAGGGTTTCTTGTTACCCTGCGATTGTCCCTGATTTTTACCCCCGGGACTTGACCGAGGAGGCCGTCGGAATTGTTTCACAGCCGATGTCCTAGGGACTGGAGAAGCAGGCCTCTTAAAAAAGGGACCTCTAACTGTTTTTAACCGGCAAGAGTGTACTTTTACCGCTGGAAATTTTCTGGATATATTTGTCTAGGTCTTCCCCGAATAAGCGTTCACCATGAAATGGGAAGCTAACCAGCAATTTTTTACAGGGAGCTTCAGCAGACCAGTTTTTGAGCCATAGAAGCCTGCGCATATGTACTACAGACAGCGTAAGGCGGGAGGCCTGATGGATTGAATCCTTTATGGCGTCAACCGCAAAGCACAAGGCTCTAGGTAGATCAGCTAGGGCAAGGGCCTGCTGATCTGGCAAGTCCCTTAAGACCTGTTTCAACTGATCCTTCACTGCTTGGCAGACCCCAATAGCTGCCACTGCTGGTTGTGTCACCAAGCCTGCTGTAGAGAAAGCAGATTTTAATAAGGACTCCAATTTTTTATCTATTGGGTCCTTGAACATTTGGACATTATCTACTGGACATGTCAGTGATTTATTCACACAAGAGATGGCTGCGTCCACTGTAGGGACCCTCCATTTTTTGATGAACTTATCCTCCATGGGATAGACCACCGGAAATCTCTTGGGAGGAGTAAATATTTTATCAGGATGTTCCCAATCCTGGTAAATGAGCCCTTCCAGTAAAGGATGGATTGGAAAGGAACAAACAGTCTGGGGAGCTTTTAGCGACCCCAACGAGGAGACAGAAGTGGATGATGGCTCCGCAAGGGGCATTTTAAATGCTGATCGGACCATGTTAGTCAGGGACTGAACCCATAATCTTTCAGCATGTGATGCTGAAAATGGCTCTTCCACTGTTGATTCCTCTACAACAGAATCAACCTCATCCTGATCCCCTTCAGGTAGGTTGATCCCTGTATGGGACTGTTGCGCTGCTAACAGGTACTCTGAGGGAGGAGACGGAGATCGGGCGCTCTTTCCCTGTGACAGGGAAGCAGCGATCAATGTTGTCAATCTCTCTTCCAGTCCTCCCAGAGCTGAGGAAAAAACCTCCTCCGTTATATACACAGGAGCAGGTGAACTGAGGACAGCCACAGTACCAGGTACTCCTGAGGGTGCTCTACGGTCACTAACCTCTGATTTTTCAGGGGAGATTGGTGCAGCCGAAGCATGCCCAAGATCCTCAGAGCCCGATGGAGACCCCCTATGCTTCCTGGGATTCTTAGTCCCGGAGACTTTAGACGGCATATTCCTAAGCCCAAAGCTGAGGTATTCCAGCCGAAATACACCACTTACTTACAATAGTCTAGCACAATTGCTGCTATATAAACAGTTGGTGTCTACTAATGTGCCTTTCTATGGGGATGCCTGCATCAACCGCCTGCTGTATGCCTTTCTAAATGTTGCCAGCTCTGTTTCTGCCTTCCATAACCAGCTGACAACACCTAATTGTGCTTTTTATCATGCTGGGACGCCTGCACATGCGCAGAAGCGCTGCGGCGCGCACAGAGCGTCATCCACCAAGCTCCGCCCCTTTTTCCAGCTCACCTCTATAAATAGCGGCGCGTGCACGCGCACGTGCGCCTTCGGCGCTCTTTTTGAAAAGGAACTAGGGACAGAAGCCAGGGCCCTGTTTGCCACAGGCCGGGGGATGGACGAGCATTGCAACATGGCAGAGGAAACAGTTTCCCATCCAGAGAACTCACCATCTGCCTGGATTTTGACTTGGAAAGAAAAAATCCACATGACAAGAAAACAACGTTCCACAGCGGCCTCTAGTGGTTTAACACAGGTACCGCGGTTTAACCTTTTTTTTTTTTTTCTTGACCACTCTTAAAATTATTAAATTTTTTAGTAGTTACAGGCATGCACAGATATTTAGCGGGAATACCGTTAGGTAACAGGCAGAAAGACATATTAGGCTTGGGGGTCCCCCAATAGAACCAAGTTCCTGAGGGGCCCCCACTTACCTTTTCCCCGCCGCAGGACTCTGTTTGGTCCACAGAAGCCCAAACTTCACCTCTCACGGCAGGCATTGTAATTAAACCTTCAGGGACCGGGTTCCCAAGGATTCCACTCCCCTGGACCTGTATAGCACCCTGCACAGAAAAACATCTTGGTCGTGGGTATGACCAGAGCTCTGGATCCCAGGGTCCAGCCCTCCTAAGAGAAGCATTACAGGCAAAACCTTGCTCTTCTCTGCAAGGCCCGGGTACCGACCGTTTAGCTTTGAAGCTTTTTTGGTCGGATCCGGAATAGCTTACTGAGGCCCAAAAGAACCTGTACGCAAGCTTAGTGAAAAACACATGTTACTTCTTGGCCAACACCTTAGACACTGGCAAAAAACTGAGGTGCTCCCGGATGGGAGGGGCTTATATAGGGGAGGGTACTTCCGGTTTGGAAGTTGCCAGTGCCAGCACCTGAAGGTAAACGATATAACCCACATAGTAATGACTATGCCGCTCTGTGTCCCGTGATGTACGGGAAAGAAATATTTTTTTCCAAATTATTTTCCAGGACAGCTATGTGAGAGATGTTTGGTTCCACCTACAACAGCAAACACATACAGACACTTTAAATACCCCTCCCTCCTCCCTGACCCTTCGGTTCTTTTTGCTTCCTACCACCAGGAACACAACAAAACGCTTTGTGTTTTTCATTTGACCAGATCGCCAGTGGGTGAGTGCTCACACATCTGATGTGCACTTTCCGATCTCTTTTCCTCAGGTTACCCTTTGTTATCAGGTCCTTGATCCCTTACAGTTAGAGGGAATACTCTTGTGTCTTCTCTACCATGCTTACCTTCTTCTCCCTCTGACATGGCAGCCCCATCTGTAAGGGGGGGGGGGGCTGTGCTTGAACATACTTTCATTGATCTCTTTGGTATCCAGCAAGTTTAAAGGGCAGAGTGAAGGAGCGGTGTCACTTTTGGTAGGGTGGGTAATGCTCTTCCGCAGGTGCCAACACAAGGAACTCACTGCACAAAAAATAGCATGTGTAGCCAGCCCAGATCCCAGAAAGTGTTTACCAGCAACAGGGGTGCTGAGGACCTCCGCATCTGCTCGTAAGGCAGCTACAGTGGCAAGTCATTGTATCTTGTCATTTTTTTCTTTTTCTGATCGCTGTGTTAGGATTATTGTGTTTAGACAGTTGGAAGGTGTATTTTTGTACTGCCATTACACAGGGACCCTTGCTAATTCTGCTCACATGTCAGACAACTCATCTTCAGTATCGACAGCACCAGAGACCAATCACTCTAAAAGAGATGTGGCAATTGCAACATTGGGTTATCCTTCTCTTGCCTCAAATCTTTTTGTGAGACTGTATTCAAAAGGTTAATGAGGGCTGAATCTTCTTCAGTGATAAAGGTGTTTATCTATACCATGGAGGGACAAAATATTTTCTACTTTTCAGTCCTTCTGGTCAGTCCTAATGGATTACTTACCTTCTGCTTCTAAATTCAAACCATTGGGCTCCCAGCCCTACTCTCAATCTGCTTTAGTTTTGCAGACAGAATTAAGTGCAGAGGAAGGGGATAAGAGAGAATTGCCTGGGGACAGTTCAGTGAAAGAGAAAAACAGGGGGACCTATCCAGGAAGAAGATAGGCCCACCATGTGGAAAAAGTGGAGGAGTGTTTATGCACCATCTATGCCACAGAACAGACTGCAGATCGCCCTCCTGCGATATTGGTTCAGGATCGCATGTATAGGGGGTTACAGGAATGAAATTGAATCTTTAATGAGTGAAAGACCCTGAGAAAAATATTTTTTATATTTAAAACTGTAAATAACAATTTCCTTTTGTTACAGAAGGGGAAGCAAAACAGGACTTCTAAGTAAAATCTATTTCTTAGAGTAAAGCACAGGACAAAGGCTCCTTTAAATCATTAGGACTGGGATATACATTACCTTGAAAAAGTATTCATACTACTTGAAATGTTCCACATTTTGTCATGTTACAACCAAAAACATAAATGTATTTTATTGGGATTTTATGTGATAGACCAACACAAAGTGGCACATAATTGTGAAGTGGAAGGAAAATGATAAATGACTTTCAATTTTTTTTTACAAATAAATATGTGAATGTATTAAGCCCCCCTGAGTCAATACTTTGTAGAACTACCTTTCACTGGAATTACAGCTGCAAGTCTTTTTGGGGATGTCTCTACCAGCTATGCACATCTACAGAGTGACATTTTTGCCCATTCTTCTTTGCAAAATATCTCAAGCTCTGTCAGATTGGATGGAGAGCGTCTGTGAACAGCAATTTTCAAGTCTTGCCACAGATTCTCAATTGGATTTAGGGCTGGACTTTGACTGGCCCATTCTAACACATGAATATGCTTTGATCTTAACCATTCCATTGTAGCTCTGGCTGTATGTTTAGAGTCGTTGTCCTGCTGGAAGGTGAACCTCTGCCCCAGTCTTAAGCCTTTTGCAGACTAACAGTTTTTCTTCTAAGATTGTCCTGTATTTGGCTCCATCCATCTTCCCAACAACTCTGACCAGCTTCCCTGTCACTGCTGAAGAAAAGCATCCCCAGGGTGTTCAGGGTGATGTGCAGTGTTAATTTTCCACACACATCGTGTTTTGCAAACACTGTAGCTGCTGACTTTTAATAAGGACACTTACCTATCCTACTTGCCCGCGATGATAGCCCCCCCGATGCCGATCCCTCGATGATTACAGGTCCCATGCCGCCATCCTCACTAAGGGAAACAGACAGTGAAGCCTCACGGCTTCACTGCCCGTTTCATACTGCGCATGCGCGAGTCTTGCGCCGATTTGTGAATGGGCGGCTGCTCTCTGTGATTACTCACAGTTCCCAGAAAGCAGCGCGCCCATTCACCAGAAGACACCGCGAGTAGGAGGGATGAAGAAGATCCACCTCGGATAAGGAAGAGGCAGATTAGGGACTTCCGCATAGCAACCGGTATTTCGGGTGAGTAAAATTTTTTTTTTTTCATTTTTTTGCTGCATTTTCGGGTATTTTTTTTTTCAGGGTGGAACTCCGCTTTAATGCTTTCCTTGCCCGGCCTGTCAGTTTAGAGGTTTGCAGGTGTGCCATACTCTTTCCATCTTCGGATGATGGATTGAACAGTGCTCCGTGAGATGTACAAAGCTTGGGATATTTTTTTATAACCTAACCCTGCTTTAAACTTCTCCACAACTTTATCCCTGACCTGTCTGGTGTGTTCCTTGGCCTTCATGATGCTGTTTGTTCACTAAGGTTCTCTAACAAACCTATGAGGGCCTCACAGAACTGCTGTATTTATACTGAGATTAAATTACTCACAAGGTGGACTCTATTTACTAATTAAATGACTTCTGTTTTCAATTTCTTTTTATTTATCTTTTCTATCAAATACAAAAAACAAACTTTTACATTTATATGTATACATGATTCCTTTAAAATTTGCATATGTATCATTCCTTTTTCAATGAGCAGAATCTTGATAAATATCTATTAGTTACTTTGATCTTAAAACCACTACCATTCATACTTATACCCCTATTGTCTTTCATTTCCCATTCATCCCCTCATCTATACACACACACACAAAAAAAAAAAAAAGGTTTAACACCCCATTTCCCCCCACCCCTCTCCCGTTTTCCACTTCATTCTCGTTTCGTATTTTTGCCATTACCTTTATATATATTCTTTTATTCCTTCCGATAGGCAATATTCATCCCTTTTTTTGCCATAATTCTGGCATTTGATTTATGCATCCTTCTTCTCTCATCTGTTTTTCCCAATATTGTAATTCTTTCAGTTCACATATCCAATCTGTTATATTTGGACTTATATTTTCTCTCCAGTTACGAGCTATGATTGTTCTGGCAGCCGTTGTCATATGATGGAACATATCCTTTTTTATACTATTTATTGAATCTGGAGTCAAAGATAGTAGTGAAATATCTTAACCTGGATTCCTTTCAACTGCTGACACTTTCCAATATATCTCATGAACTTTTTCCCCAAAAATTCTCACCATGTGACATCCATACCAAATATGGTTCAGGGTCCCCCTTTCGGCCTTACATCTCCTACAAATGTCTGTTTGTTCGCTATTTATTTTATTTAGCGCTACTGGGCTACAGTACCATCTCATTGCAATTTTATCATTTCTTTCTTGATATTTATTTGCTATAGGTGATTTATGGATTATTGAAAATATTTTCTCCCATTCTGTTTCTAATATTGTTCTCCCTATTTCCTTTTCCCATTTTTTTCATAGCTGTTATCTCTCTAATGGGTCCTGAGGGGAGTAATAGGCCATATATCTTAGCTAGTTTCTTAGTTGTTTTTTGTTCTTCTATTAATATTTGTTCAAATTTAGTTTTAGGCCTATTTATTGAAAGTAAATCTATATTTGTTGCAATGTGTGTTTTTAATTGATGGTATTGAAGCCATTTGTGTTCATGTTCAGGTCCCAAATCTTGTATTCTTGGTATTTTACCTTCCACTAAGATCTGGGCCACCCTTGCGTTCTCCAATATATTCCAATTCAAGTATTTTGTGGTTGCTAAAGCTGGCGGAAATTCTGGATTGGAGAACAAAGGGGTCATTGGTACCATCATAGTGGATAGGTTCCCCTTTTTTAACTCTGCTTCCCATATTTTTAATGTGGCTCTTGCGAAAATTGTTAGTTCTTTATTTCCAGGTCTTAAGTGGGGTTTTATCCAAGGAAGCGCTTTGAGTTTAATGCCTATAATATCTTCTTATAATTTAACCCATTGTTTATCCTCCCTATTTTGGTACCAATCTACTATCCTAGTCAGAGATGCTGCTTGTAAATATTTTGAGTAATCAGGTAATGCTAGTCCCCCCTTTTTCTTATTTCTAATTAAGATTTCCCTTTTAATTCGGGGTGTTTTATGGTCCCATATGAAGCTTCACGTTGCTCTCCTTAGTTCAGTCATTAGTTTCTTTGGGATGGCTAAAGGGACAGTTTGAAATATATATAGAATTTTTGGTAATATATAAATTTTTATTATATTGATTCTTCCTATCCAAGAATATGGTATTTTCTCATAATTTTGTAGTGTTTTTATTACTGTTCAGACTGCCGCATTGTAATTCAATTCTTGTAATTTATTCAGATCTCTCAGGATATAGATTCCCAGATATTTAATTGCTACTTGCTGCCACTTGAACGGAAAATCTTTTTGCAATAGTATTTGTGTTTTTTCTGTTAATGATATATTTAGCATTTCAGATTTGTCACAATTAACTTTAAAGTTACTTAACCTCTACAGGCCCGCGCTATAGCCGAATGATGGCTGCAGCGCGGACCTAGAATGCCGGGAGGACGTCAATTGACGTCCGCCCCTTTCCTCGTTCCCGGCGCGCACTCCCGAGCGCGCAACGGGGAACTTGCGTGCCCGCTGCGTCACGCGGGTGCCGATGCGCATGTCTGGCGGCCGCGATGTCCGCCAGGTACCCGCGATCGCCATTTACAGAGACAGGGACGTGGATCTGTGTGTGTAAACACAGAGATCCATGTCCTGTCATGGAGAGGAGACCGATGGTGTATCCCTTGTACATAGGGAAAACCATTGGTCACCTCCCCCAGTCAGTCCCCTCCCCCCACAGTAAGAATCACTCCCTTAGGTACACTTAACCCCTTCAGCGCCCCTAGTGTTAACCCCTTCACTGCCAGTGTCATTTTTACAGTAACCAGTGCATTTTTTATAGCACTGATCGCTGTAATAATGACAATGGTCCCAAAATGGTGTCAAAAGTGTCCGATGTGTCCGCCATAATGCCGCAGTCACAATAAAAATCACTGATCGCCGCCATTACTAGTAAAAAAAAATTAATAAAAATGCTATAAAACTATGCCCTATTTTGTAAACGCTATAACTTTTGCGCAAACCAATCAAACGCTTATTGTGATTTTTTTTACCAAAAATATGTAGAAGAATACGTATCGGCCTAAACTGAGGAAATTTTTTTTTTTTTTTAAATGGGGATATTTATAATAGCAAAAAGTAAAAAATAGTGTTTTTTTCAAAATTGTCGCTCTTTTTTTGTGTATAGCGCAAAAAATAAAAAACGCAGAGGTGATCAAATACCACCAAAAGAAAGCTCTATTTGTGAAAAAAAAAGACGTCAATTTTGTTTGGGAGCCACGTCACACGATCGCGCAATTGTCATTCAAAGCGTGACAGTGCTGAAAGCTGAAAATTGGCCTGGGCAGGAAGGGGGTTTAAGTGCCCAGTAAGCAAGTGGTTAATTGCCCAAATCTTTTAAATTATTTTATTAAATTAGCAAGTGTTATAATGGGATTAAGCACGTATATTAATAAATCATCTGCGTAAACTGCTGTTTTGTATTCTTTATCTTTAATGCTAATTCCTTGTATGTCTTTATTTTTCCTTATTGCTTGTATAAGATGTTCCATCACTAATATATATATATATATATATATATATATATATATTGTGAGGGGGCTAGCTCGGCAGCGGGTATGTGTGACCCCCGGGATGGGCTCCCCACCCAAAAACAGGCCCAGCAGACGGAGGTTGTGGTTTTCAAAATCAAAAAAAGGTGCGGTTTATTTTCTATTTACAGTGACAAAAACACAGCAAGGCAAAAAAAACAAACACAAAATAAATCCTGGTCAACTTGACCTCTGACTAAACTTACAGGTTTCCTAACTAACGACTGGGATCAGCCTAGTGCTGTCCTAGTCCCTGGTTTTAAATGTCCAAGCAAAATATAGCCACACAGGCTTTCTCTCACCACACAGGGGTTCACTCTCCCTAGACAGTCCACACAGGTCTGCTTCCAGGCATGAGCCAACATCTAATGAATCTGGGCTTTCTTATAGAGGCCTAAATGAGCTGACAAGGTTCAGCTGGACTCATCAACTCCCTGTCTGCACGACGCCCAGCCCTCTCCCTAGAGGTATGAGTCATCAATGAGCCCACTAGTCTCAGCTGGGCTTATACAACTCTCCACCTAGCTGTATAAATCGGCGTAAAGCCTGAATCTGGGCGAAATATATCTACCCCCCTGGATGCAACCAGGTGACTTTACCTTCCTGCTGTCACATACCCCCCCCTCTTGTTTTAACCTCGGGGTTGGAACACCAGCAATCAGGCATTCATGTACTCGAGACAAAGCATCCACATTCCCCATTTGAACGCCAGGGCGATGCTTTACTGTGAAGTTGAATTCCTGGAGGGCCAGGAACCACCTATTCACTCTTCTATTTGTTTCCTTGTTTTGAGCCATCCACTTTAACGGAGCGTGATCCGTAACCATGTCAAAGTGCCTACCTAGCAGGTAGTACCGAAGGGAATCTAGAGCCCACTTCACCGCTAAACACTCCTTTTCAACGGTGGCGTAATTTACCTCATGGGACTTCAACTTCCTGCTGAGGTAAATGACTGGGTGCTCTTCCCCGTTCCAGACCTGGGACAATACTGCTCCTAACCCCACATCTGACGCATCACTTTGTACGACAAAGTCTTTAGAGAAGTCGGGTGAGTACAACACTGGCTGGCTACATAAGGCTTGTTTCAAGAATTGGAATGCTGCCTCAGCCTCGGGGGTCCATTTAATCATGACCGACCCTTTCCCCTTCGTCAGGTTGGTTAGGGGCACAGCCTTAGAAGCAAAGTGGGGAATGAATCGCCGATAATACCCAGCGATTCCCAGAAAGGCTCGTACCTGCTTCTTGCTGTTGGGACGTGGCCAACTCTGGATGGCCTCGACTTTGTTGAGTTGGGGTTTTATTACTCCCCTCCCAATGGTGTACCCAAGATATTTGGCCTCCTCCTGCCCAATGGTACACTTCTTGGGGTTAGCCGTAAACCCTGCTTCCCGAACAGAGTCCAGGACTGCTTGCACTTTTGGCAGATGTGAGGCCCAATCTGTGCTATGGACAATTACGTCATCCAGGTAAGCCGCAGCATACTTCCGATGGGGCCTCAGCATCTGGTCCATTTTCCGCTGGAATGTGGCCGGCGCATTCTGTAACCCGAACGACATTCTTTTATATTGGAACGCCCCGTCTGGGGTTACAAATGCGGTTTTCTCTTTGGCTGACTTGGCCAGGGGGATTTGCCAATACCCTTTTGTGAGGTCAAGAGTCGTCATGTATCGGGCTGTTCCCAGCCGGTCGATCAACTCATCTATACGTGGCATGGGGTAGGTGTCAAATTTTGTAACTTTGTTCAACTGACGAAAATCGTTACAAAATCGCCAGCTCCCATCCGGTTTAGGCACCAACACAATGGGACTAGACCAATCACTTTGGGACTCCTCTATCACCCCTAAGTTCAGCATTTTCTGTACTTCCTCCCGTATTGCCTCCCGTCGGGCCTCTGGGATCCGATAGGGTTTTAACTTCACCCTTTCACCGGGCGGGGTAATAATGTCATGCTCTACCCCAGATGTTTGTCCCGGCAGCTCAGAGAATACCTCCTTGTTGCGAAGCACAAACTCCTTAACCTCCTGTTGTTGGGGTTGTGACAAGGTGGCTGCGATTCCAACCTCAGGAATCACGCAACCAGTTTGAGCTGGTGACCAAGTGTCTGCGACTAGGGACTCTCTATCCCTCCAGGCTTTCAACAGATTAACGTGATAGATCTGTTCGGGCTTTCGCCTTCCTGGTTGTCTGACCTTGTAATTCACTTCGCTCACTTTTTCCATTATCTCGTAGGGGCCTTGCCATTTGGCAAGGAATTTACTTTCAACCGTAGGGACAAGTACCAATATCCTATCCCCCGGGGAAAAGGTACGGGTCTTGGCTCCACGGTTGTACACTCTCTGCTGTGCCAACTGCGCTTGGGCCAAATGTTCCTTCACGATGGGCATTACCTGTGCAATTCGATCTTGCATCAGGGCGACATGCTCAATCACACTCCTGTGGGGAGAACTCTCACTTTCCCAAGTTTCCTTGGCAATATCCAACAGCCCTCTTGGGTGTCTCCCATACAGTAACTCAAAGGGGGAGAATCCCGTAGAGGATTGGGGCACCTCCCTAATAGCAAACATCAAATAAGGAAGTAGACAGTCCCAATCCTTTCCATCCCTATCCACCACTTTCTTCAACATTTGTTTTAGGGTTTTGTTGAATCTTTCAACCAGCCCATCGGTTTGGGGGTGATACACAGATGTACGTAATTGCGTCACTTTGAACAATTTACACAGCTCCTTCATAACCCGGGACATAAAGGGTGTACCTTGGTCCGTAAGCAGTTCTTTACAAATACCCACCCGGCTAAAAACAAGAGATAGCTCTTTGGCTATGGTTTTGGCCGAGGTATTTCTGAGAGGGATCGCTTCTGGATAACGGGTGGCATAGTCCATTATAACCAATATGTACTGGTGCCCCCTAGCGGACTTGATTATAGGACCTACCAAATCCATTGCGATTCTCTCAAACGGGACCTCAATGATGGGTAGAGGGACCAGCGGGCTACGGAAGTGTGGCATCGGGGCCGACCTCTGACACACAGGGCAGGAGGAACAATAATTTTCTATGTCCTTCATCACCCCAGGCCAATAGAATCTCTGTAATACCCTCTCTCGGGTTTTCTCTGTCCCCAGATGACCTCCAAGAATGTGCCCATGGGCCAACTCCAACACCAACTTCCTGTAAGGTTTGGGCACCACCAGCTGCTCAACGGTTTCTTCTGCCCTTTTTGCCACCCGATACAGTAGGTCCTTCTCTACGCTGAAGTATGGGTAAGTGCAGGTATTATCTGGGTTCACTAACTCGCCATCTATTTTCACTACGTTTTCCCGTGCCTTTATTAGGGCGGGGTCTTTCAACTGTTCTGTGGCAAAGTTTTCCCTGTGAACCTCAAGATCAGAAAACTCCACAGACGGTAGGTTTTCGTCTGAGGAGGTGGGCTCCTCTCCAGTTTCTTGAGTCTCCCCTGCCAATACTGACAAGGGAAATTCGGGAGAGTCCTCACCACTCTCAGAGGAGTTCTGGCTATCATATTCCTGGTACATAGGGGCACCAGTGGGGGGCTCATGATCATCCCACAGTTCCCAGAACTTCGGAAAATCCCTTCCCACAATGGCGTCATGCGGTAACTGAGACACTAAGCCCACTGGATGAGAAAGGGTACCTTTGGGGGTCTCGAAACACACTGTAGTCACTGGATACTCTCGGGTGTCCCCATGCACACAAATAACGGCTACCTTGCTATTCCCAGAGACCTCTGTTTTAACTAACTCAGCCTTTATCAGGGTCACAAGGCTACCTGAATCCAGCAATACCACAACATTTCTACCATTAATACACATTTTGCATAAATGTTTCTCAGTTCCCCGAATGGCAGTGCATGCGACTGTCGCACACAGCGACTGACGTCTGCCCGTCAGAAAGTCACACTGCATGGGTTCCTCCAAAACCGGGCAATTTGCTGCAATATGTCCCGCTTGCCGGCAGCGGTAGCAAATGATCCTTCTTGCCGCCTCTTGAGCCGCTGATTTCCCAGGCTGTTCTCGCCAAACTTGGGGTAGAGCTCCCACCCTCTCACTCTCTCCACCCTTACCCCTTGGAATCATCTTATCCGCCCCTGGGGATGGTCTGGTCTTAGGGTGGAAAGTCCGAGTGTCTCTGGAAGAGGCCGTCAGGTTCTCTGTAGCCAAGTATTTCTCCACACGATCCACAAGACCATCGGCCGTCTCTGGGTCTCCATGGCTTACCCACTTTTGGATGGCAGTAGGAAGAGCTCTCAAAAACCGATCCATTACAACACGTTCCACAATCTTTGGTGCGGACAAAGTCTCTGGCTGTAGCCACTTTCTGCTCAGGTGAATGAGATCATACATTTGAGACCTGGGGGGTTTTCCAAGCTGGAAAGTCCAGTTATGCACACGCTGAGCCCGGACAGCCAGGGTGACACCCAGCCTTGCCAATATTTCAGCTTTTAGCATCACATAGTCTTTTGCTTGGTCAGGCTCTAGGTCATAGTAAGCTTTCTGCGATTCACCCGTTAACAGAGGAGCCACCAGTCCAGCCCACTGCTCCTCAGGCCACTTTTCTCTTTCAGCGGTCCTTTCAAATGTGGTCAAAAATACCTCTGGATCATCCTCTCCAGTCATTTTTGTCAATAAACGACTCACCCCAAAGGACGCGGTATTAGTGGGACGGCTTTCCTCACCGGTCTGCGGACGTTGCTGCATTACTGCTTCCATCTGTTGTTGTAGTCTCTGCTCTTGCTTCTGCAACAGGTCTATGAAGCGGGCCTCAGATTGCTGTTGGGCTTGTTGCTGAGCCTCCAGACTCTGTTGTAAAGTTGCAAGGCTCTGTTGATGAGCTTGCTGCTGGGCTGCAAGGCTCCTTTGCAAACCTGCATTTGTCTGCTGTTGATTGGCATTTGCTAGAGCCAGCTGTTTCAGTATCTCCTCCATGCTGGCTTAAAAAAAAACTGCCACTGGTTCTCCACCAACTGTGAGGGGGCTAGCTCGGCAGCGGGTATGTGTGACCCCCGGGATGGGCTCCCCACCCAAAAACAGGCCCAGCAGACGGAGGTTGTGGTTTTCAAAATCAAAAAAAGGTGCGGTTTATTTTCTATTTACAGTGACAAAAACACAGCAAGGCAAAAAAAACAAACACAAAATAAATCCTGGTCAACTTGACCTCTGACTAAACTTACAGGTTTCCTAACTAACGACTGGGATCAGCCTAGTGCTGTCCTAGTCCCTGGTTTTAAATGTCCAAGCAAAATATAGCCACACAGGCTTTCTCTCACCGCACAGGGGTTCACTCTCCCTAGACAGTCCACACAGGTCTGCTTCCAGGCATGAGCCAACATCTAATGAATCTGGGCTTTCTTATAGAGGCCTAAATGAGCTGACAAGGTTCAGCTGGACTCATCAACTCCCTGTCTGCACGACGCCCAGCCCTCTCCCTAGAGGTATGAGTCATCAATGAGCCCACTAGTCTCAGCTGGGCTTATACAACTCTCCACCTAGCTGTATAAATCGGCGTAAAGCCTGAATCTGGGCGAAATATATCTACCCCCCTGGATGCAACCAGGTGACTTTACCTTCCTGCTGTCACAATATATATATATATATATATATATATAATATGGGTGACAGAGGCCATCCCTGTCGAGTTCCATTTGATATATCTATATATTCCGATAACATTCCATTTATTCCTACTTTGGCCCGTGAGTTAGAGTACAATTCGACAATCCTACTAAGCATTTTTGGGCCCATCCCTAACTGAACCAGAGTTTCCTCTAAAAACTGCCATCCCACTCTGTCGAATGCTTTTTCAGCATCAATGGATAGTAAACACGTTGGGATGGCAGTTCTCTGTGTATATTCCACCAATGTGCAGGTTTTTATATTATCATCCCTTGTTTCTCAGCCTTTCGTAAAACCCATTTGATCAAAATTTTTATGTCCTGGTAAGATGTAAGCTAGTCTATTGGAGATAATTTTTGAGTATAGCTTTATATCAATGTTTGTCAAAGATATTGGTCGATAATTATTACAAAGTGTATGATCTTTTTCGGGTTTTTGTATTAGTACTATATGTGCTTCCATATTTTGTGAGGTAAATGTTTGTGTTCTAGATATAGAATTAAATGTTTTTTTAAGAATAGGTATTATTATATCTTGAAATGATTTGTAAAATCTTGAAGTATACCCATCTGGGCCGAGGCTTTTGCCCAAGACCAACTCAGATATAGCATGTTGTATTTCCTCTGTTGAAATTTATTTTTTCAAGATCCTCTGTCATTTCTGTTGAGAAAACCGGTAGAACTGTATCTTTTATATATTTCTGAATCTCCTCATATAAATTTTTTTCCTTATTTTCCTGTTGAGTGTTTAAATTATAACTTAGTATAGTACGTCTGGAAAATTTTAGCTTTTTCCATTGGTTCATATGCCATTTCCCCATTTGTTTTTAGAATTTTGTTTATAGAGGTCATAGATTGTTGTTTTTTTAATGTTCTAGCCAGTAATTTCCCTGTTTTATTTCCTTGTTGATACCATTGTGTTTTATTTTTATTCCTTGTTTGAAGGGAATCTTCATCAAGCAAGTATCGTAGTTGCATTTGATTTTCTTTTAACAGTATTTTGTCCTCCATTTTAAGGCTCTGTTTATGTTTCCTTTCTAATTTTGTAATTTCCATCAATAACCGAGACTCTTTCGGGTTTTTTACCTTTTTCAACCTAGATCCGTGCTTGATAAATATTCCCCTCAGGACGCATTTAAGTGTTTCCCATTGTATAGGAATTGAAGTACAGTCGTTTTCATGAGTTTCCAAAAATTCTTTCACTGTCTGTCGTATGTCAATTTCACATTCTTTATTTTTTATTAAATTATCATTCAATCTCCACGTTCCTGTTGGTTTTTTATAGTCCAATAACTTGAGTTCCAAGTATATCGCAGTGTGATCTGACCATGAGAAATTACCAATATCTGTTGAAGGAGTCATCATCAGACCAGATTGATTAATAAATAAATATTCTATTCTATGATATGAGTTGTGTATGTTTGAATAATATGTATCGTTTTTTCCATCTGATGCGGAGCCCTCCATATATCTATCATTTGATAACTTCCCAATAGGTATTTAAATTCTTTTAGTTGACTATTTTTATTTTGGGAACGAGTACTTGATGTATCTAAATTTGAATCTAAAATTAAATTAAAATCTCCGCCCATAATTACAGTCCCTTCTGCTTTTTCCATTGCATCCACAAGAGATTTTATTCCACACCTAATTTGATCATAGTTTGATGGATATAAATTTATAATTGTGAACATTTTTCCACATATCGTAACCTTTATAATCAATGATCTACCATATTTGCTTTTCCAGCTTTGAAAAAACAAGGGGGGGGGGGTCATGGATCATGTCATGGTTAAAGGGAGTAAATTATATGGGATGGGGGGGGGGGGGGTAGGGGAGGCGGGACAGGAAAAAGAAGAGGGAGAGAAAAAAAAAAACACCCATCAATTATTATTGTGTTAATGTATAGTGTAGTCCTATTCTTTATTAGCGTGTCAGTATTTAATGACTTCTGAAGGCAATTGATTCCACTAGATTTTAGTATCAAAGTAAAGGGGACTGAATACAAATGCACGCCACACTTTTTAGATATTTATTTGTAAAAAATTTCCTGTATTCCAGGTAAGTCAAAAATCATACTTTCCTGTAGAGTACAGAACAAAGGCTTCTTTGAAGTGGAACTAAACTCAAGCTGCTAGCATTAGTAAATAGATAGGAAGGTATATTATATTTACATTTTTTTTTACATTTCTTCAGTTGCTTCCTGGTTTCTGGCCTAGGCCAAAATGATGTCATACATCCCAAGAGTCTTCATTAATATTTATTTTATTCGGAGCAGGGGCTCTGTCAGCTAAGCACACCTTCCTGCCTGTACACCTGAGCTAATGAGCCCTAATTGCCAACTAGCACAAGATTTGTCTTTTTGCTTTAAACCAAAATCAATTTGCTGCACATTACTCTATTGTCAGCAGGAAGTTACCCATTTACTACAAGGAGATTAAATCTGAACTCCAGGGAGGTAGACAATACACAAACTAGTGTAGTTATGAACCATTACATGTATTTTTAAATACAATTAGTGTAGTTACCTGAATTTGACTTGTTATCTGCCTCTTCCATCTACAGCAATCAATCATATTTGCAGAGGGCGAGACACGGCTGAAAGTCTGTGCTTTAGCCTATCCTAAAAGGTGTACTGTATGCAAATGTGCTGACAAAACATGCTGATGGGAGAAGAAAGCTGAGTGACCAGTGGAAAAGCTCATTAGTCTGCTGCTTCTCTTTCGCTGTCCATTTGGCAGACTGAGGGTGGAAAGTGAACATCACGTCATTCTTTCGACAGACTATTACAGAAAAAGTGGTGTCATCCACCTGGCTGTGTTGTGGAGACATGGCTGTGCTAAAGGGCAGAGCTGTCTAAATCTTAGGACTGAAGAGACAGAGAAATACAAAAATTTCATCAGGTAAAACAGTTCCCTTATGTGTATTGCATCTGTGTATTTAGCAGTTTGCCTGGAAGTTCAGCTTTTAACCACTTAAGCCCCGGACCATTTTGTAGGCAAAGGACCAGAGGTGTTTTCAGAATTTGGCACTGTGCTGCTTTAACTGGAAATTGTGCGGACATGCAATGTTGTACCCAAACGAAATTTGCGTCCTTTTCTTCCCACAAATAGAGCTTTCTTTTAATGGTATTTGATTGCCTCTGCGATTTTTATTTTTTGCGATATAAACGGAAAAAGACTGAAAATTTTGAAAAAAAAACGATATTTTCTAATTTTTGTTATAAGAAAAATCGAATAAACTCAATTTTAGTCATACATTTAGGCCAAAATGTATTCAGCCACATGTCTTTAGTAAAAAAAATGTCAATAAGCGTATATTTATTGGTTTGCGCAAAAGTTATAGCGTCTACAAACTAGGGTACATTTTCTGGAATTTACACAGCTTTTAATTTATGACGGCGTATCTCACTTCTTGAGGTGCTAAAATGGCAGGGCAGTACAAAACCCCCCCAAATGACCCCATTTTGGAAAGTAGACATTCCAAGGAAATTGCTGAGAGGCATGTTGAGCCCATTGAATATTTTCTTTTTTTGTCTCAAGTGATTGAATAATGACAAAAAAAAAATTAAAATTACAAAAAGTTGTCACTGAATGATATATTGCTCACACATGCCATGGTTATATGTGGAATTGCACCCCAAAATACATTTTGCTGCTTCTCCTGAGTACGGGGATACCACATGTGTGGGACTTTTTAGGAGCCTAGCCACGTACGGGCCCCCGAAAACCAAGCACCGCCTTTAGGATTTCTAAGGGCGCAAATTTTTGATTTCACTCCTCACTACCTATCACAGTTTCGAAGGCCATAAAATGCCAAAATAGCACAAAACCCCCCCAAATGACCCCATTTTAGAAAGTAGACACCCCAAGGAAATTGCTGAGAGGCCTGTTGCGCCCATTGAATATTTTTTTTCTTGTCCCAAGTGATTGAATAATGACAAAAAAAATAAAAAATTACAAAAAGTTGTCACTAAATGATATATTGCTTACACATGCCATGGTTATATGTGGAATTGCACCCCAAAATACATTTTGCTGCTTCTCCTGAGTACGGGGATACCACATGTGTGGGACTTTTTAGGAGCCTAGCCGCGTACGGGGCCCCAAAAACCAAGCACCGCCTTCAGGATTTCTAAGGGCACAATTTTTTGATTTCACTCCTCACTACCTATCACAGTTTCGAAGGCCATAAAATGCCAAAATAGCACAAACCCCCCCCAAAATGACCCCATTTTGGAAAGTAGACACCCCAAGCTATTTGCTGAGAGGCATGGTGAGTATTTGACAGCTCTAATTTGTTTTTGAAAATGAAGAAAGAAAATCATTTTTATTTTTTTTCCAATTTTCAAAACTTTTTGACAAAAAGCGAGATCTGCAACATACTCACCATACCTCTCAGCAAATAGCTTGGGGTGTCTACTTTCCAAAATGGGGTCATTTGGGGGGGGGGGGGTTTGGTGCCATCTGGGCATTCCATGGCCTCCGAAACTGTAATAGGCAGTGAGAAGTGAAATCAAAAATTTACACCCTTAGAAAGCCTGAAGGCGGTGATTGGTTTTTGGGGTCCCGTACGCGGCTAGGCTCCCAAAAAGTCTCACACATGTGGTATCCCCGTACTCAGGAGAAGCAACAGAATGTATTTTGGGGTGTAATTCCACATATGCCCATGGCATGTTTGAGCAATATATCATTTAGTAACAACTTTGTGCAAAAAATAATAAAAATAAAAAATTTCTTTTTTCCGCAACTTGTGTCAACATATAAAATATTCCATGGACTCGACATGCCTCTCAGTATATAGCTTGGGGTGTCTACTTTCCAAAATGGGGTCATTTGGGGGGGGTTTGAACTGTCCTGGCATTTTATACACAACATTAGGAAGCTTACATCCACTCTTCTAACCACTTGAAGACAAAGCCCTTTCTGACACTTTTTGTTTACATGAAAACATTTTTTTTTTTTGCAAGAAAATTATGTTGAACCCCCAAACATTATATATTTTTTTAAAGCAAAGGCCCTACAGATTAAAATGGTGGGTGTTGCATTTTTTTTTTCCATACACTATTTGCGCAGCGATTTTTCAAACGCATTTTTTGGGGAAAAAATACACTTTTTTTAATTTTAATGCACTAAAACACACTATATTGCCTAAATGTTTGATGAAATAAAAAGAGATGATCTTAGGCCCGAGTACATAGATACCAAAAACACGACATGCTTTAAAATTTCGCACAAACGCGCATTGGCGACAAACTACATACATCTTTAAAAGCCTTTACAGGTTACCACGTTAGATTTACAGAGGAGGTCTACTGCTAAAATAACTGCCCTCGATCTGACCTTCGCGGTGATACCTCACATGCATGGTGCAATTGCTGTTTACATATGACGCCAGACCCATGCGTGCGTTCACCATTGCGCAAGAGCAGGACAGAGGTGCTTTTCTTTTTATTATTAATTTTGCTTTTTTTATTTTATTTTTAAACTGTTCCTTGCATATTTATTTATTTTTTATCATTTTTATTGTTATCTCAGGGAATGTAAATATCCCCTATGATAGCAATAGGTAGTGACAGGTACTCTTTTTTTTTTTTAAAACTGGGGTCTATTAGACCCTAGATCTTTCCTCTGCCCTCAAAGCATCTGACCACACCAAGATCGGTGTGATAAAATGCTTTCCCAATGGCGCTATTTATATCCGGGGGGGGGGCATTCCCTCCCACTGCTTGTAAAAGCAGTCCAGAGGCTAATTAGCCACTAGGATTGCTTTTACATGAAAGCCGGCCGCTGACTGAAAAGAATGATACCAAGATGATACCTAAACCCGCAGGCATCAATCTGGTATAACCATTCAAAGTCCAGCAACACACCAGTAGGTTGCTGGTCCTTGTTGGACATGTATTGTAATCTTTTTTTTCATGCAGCCTGTTGGCTGAAGGAAAAAAAAGATTGATCGGTGGGTATGCTCACCATGAAAATACCGCCCTTCATCCACCCACTTCTAATGATGGGCATACATGCACCATTTATATATGCCGAAGCATGGGGGCATCTTCCCGCAAAAGTTATGCCGCGTACACATGGTCAGACTTTTCCACGGGCAAGCCTCCGTCGGAATTTCGACTGTATGTACGCGGCATTAGGAGCAAAATCGTTCCTCCGCCCCTGCTGCCCCAATGCTTCGGCATATATGCTTTTTTTTTTTAAACTGTGGTGGTGAAATCACCTCCTACAGCACTGGAGTCGCAGGGATCAGGCCTGTCTCTGCGAACGCTGCAGTTATGCGTGTTGTGTTTTGTAAGTGACAGTGATCGATCGATACTGCACTTGGGTGGCCTGGCTTGGACGGAGGGGCAAAACGCAGGTGCTAGCAGGTATCTGGGCTGATCCCGCTAACACTGCGTTTTTGGGAACCCTAAACTGCTGGGGACCCTAGTATAGATCTGATCAGATATTGATCTGTTCAGATACTATACCACTAAGGGAGGTGTATGCTTCACGCGTGGGTGTTGGCATTACGGGCACTAACCTGACGCTGCCTGGGGTGTGACGCAGGGTTAACTAGGGGCAATTAGGGGGTTAAAACCTTTATTAGATAATATATGGGGGTACCTGACGCTATAAAAACCTGCGGCGAACCTAAAAAAAATAACTGGCTATCTATCGGCACCAGCATAACTAATACAGCGTTTAGAAAAATGATCGCTTAGTGACACTGGCAAAAGGGGGTGAAAGGGTTACCTGGGGGGGCGATCAAGGGGTTAAACCTTTATTAGGTAATATATGGGGGTACCTGACGCTATAAAAACCTGCGGCGAACCTAAAAAAAATAACTGGCTACCTATCTGCATCACTGATAATAAGACAGCGATCAGAAAAACGATCGCTTAGCGACAGTGGTGATAGGGGTGAAAGGGTTACCTGGGGGGCGATCAAGGGGGTTAAACCTTTATTAGGCAATATATGGGGGTACCTGACGCTATAAAAACCTGCAGCGAACCTAAAAAAAATAACTGGCTACCGATCGGCATCACTGACAATAAAACAGCGATCAGAAAAACGATGGCTTAGCGACGGCAGTGCTAGGGGGTGAAAGGGATATCTGGGGGGCGATCAGGGGGTTAAACCTTTATTAGGGGGGGTTAGGGGGCTACACTGGACCTAAAACTAAACTGTAGTGACACTTTTACAGTCACAAATGTCACTGATTGTAGTGGTCAGTAAATAAATGGTCACTGCAATCAGTGACACTGTGACTGGGGGCTGGGGGGTGATCTGGGGGGTGTCTGGGGGGGCAATTTGTGTGCCTATGTGTCCTGGTGTCAGTGTAGTGTTTTGTGCACTGACCTGATGTCTTCTCTTGTACGGCGCTCGGTATATGTGAGCGCCGCATGAGTGATGACATCACTTCCTCTGCCTGTGTAAACACTACACAGCAGAGGAAGCTTTCTCATTTGCCGGGAGCGATCGCGAGGGGGTGGCCGGAATCGGACGGCCGTCCCCTCATCTCGGATCGCTCCCCAACGGAAAAAGACCGCTCACTGTATAGGAGGGGGGTCCAATCGGGCCCCCCAACTATACAAAGGCAATCACGTAGATATACGTGACTTTGCCTGTCGGTGCCATTCTGCCGACGTATAACTACAGAGGGCGGTCGTTAAGTGGTTAAAAGCTCACCTGTATCTGAGCTACTCAGTTTACTTTTGGGATGGGGAAATCCTGCATTCAAAAAACCAAGGATGCCATAAAAGTTTGTGCAGATAATGTCCCAGATGGGTACTGGAGCCAGGAACCTAGTGTCACAGTGTTGGAACTGAAGATTGATGGAGAAGAATATCAAAGTCACAGAATGGCCTAATTTATTGCTGTATGGTCATCATGTCACCTCCCTGCAGAATGGAGTTTAAGTACCTTTTCCATTTACTTCAATGCACAATTCAGAGCCTAAAAGACTGGGGCGATATGCATTTCTTGTAGCTACTTGCTAGTATTTGAAATTCACCATGACATTCAAAAACAGAGCACTACCATTTCAAGATGGTTGGAAAGCTGAAAATAGAGAGCCAGTGCAAGACATACCAAGCACAAGGAAGTAACAACTTCCTATGGGTAAAATGTACAGCATATGCTTTCAATTTAAAGTAAAATGTGGACAGTTTTAAACTGAAATAATATAGCCGATAAAAGCAGACCAAGTGTTTTAGAAATATCCAACATAGCCACTGCATGAAAACTAGTTAAAACGAAATCCAGAGTAGATAGGCCCAGCTGTAAGAATGCTCTAAGACCACTTTCACACTGAAAGTTCAGGCGCTATAGCGTAAAAAATAGCGCCTGCAATCCGCCCTCAAACAGCTGCTCCATTGTCTCCAGTGTGAAACCGCCGCCGCTATGGGCGGCTCATTGTGAAAGGGGTCTTAAAGAGAAAAAAAAAAGAAGAAGGCGGTCTCCTATCTGGCCGGGGCCTTTCAGTGTAATAAGATGAGGTGGCACCCATCTTCTAGAACAGCAAGTCCCCCCATCACACTCAGAGGTGGGTTGATATTTGCTCCATTTGACGAACATTCATCTGGTAAAAAAACTGGTTTATACCATGTTACCTGTTTAATCACTTGCCTACTGGGCACTTTTCTCACCTATATTTTATTCCACACAGATAGAGCTTTCTTTTTGTGGTTTTTAATCACCACTGGGATTTATATATTTTGCTAAACAAGAAAAGACAGAATTTTTATTTATTTTTTTAAATTCATAGTTTGTTATAAAATTTTGCAAACAGGTAATTTTGCTCCTTCACTTGGTGCGTTGATGAGGCTGCACTGATGAGCACTGATAGGTGGCACTGATGAGGTGGCACATTGAAGGGCACTGGTAGGCAGCAATGATAGTTGACACCGATTGGCAGCACTGGTAGGCACTTTTGGGGTTGCACTGATAATCAGTACAGTGATAATCTGTGTCCTGATTATCAGTGTAGATGTCCCTTAAAGCGGAGGTCCACACAAAAATGGAACCTCCGCTTTTCGGAACCCTCCCCCCCTCCGGTGTCACATTTGGCACCTTTCAGGGGGGTGCAGATACCTGTATAATACAGGTATTTGCACCAACTTCCGGGCATAGACTCCGGCGGGAGTCACGCCCCTTCCCGTCCCCCCCCGCTGTCTTCTGGGAAACACACAGGTCCCAGAAGATAGCAGGGACCTGTTAGGACATGCAGCGCGACTCGTGCATGCGCAGTAGGGAACCGGGAAGTGAAGCCGCAAGGCTTAATTTCCTGATTCCCTCACCGAGGATGACGGTGGGGGCAGCCGAGCATATACGCTGACGACACCCAACTCTACTTTCGGATTACCGGAAAAAAAGACCAATATCATGGACTGGAAAATTGCCTCACACTGATCAATGATTGGATGGCAGAGTTCCTTCAAACTCAATGGATCCAAAACAGAACTTCTTCTCCTCCACGCAAACCGAAAGACAAAAACAAAGACGTCCTGGACACCACCTACCATTCTCGGACAGATCATTACCGAGCACCAAAGTCAAAAGTCTCGGAGTCATCTTTGACTCGGAGATGTCGATGGATGCACTAATAGGATCAGTAGTCAGTGGATCGCACCATCTCCTCCGCCTGCTACGGAGACTCATCCCCTTCATCCCGGAAGAGGACATAGCAGTAGTGGTTGGAGCAATCATCAACTCCCGACTCGACTACGCAAACTCCCTCTACATAGGACTACCTAAATATCAGATGTCGCGCCTACAAGTCGTCCAAAACACGGCAGCCAGACTCGTAACAGGGAAAAAACCCTGGGAATCCATCACCCCTTCACTAAGGACCCTGCATTGGCTAACCGTAAAGAATCGGATCACATTCAAAACCCTCTGTCTCACTCACAAGTGCACACAAGGAAACGCTCCTCAATATTTATGCGAGAAGATAAAACACTACATGCCCAATCGCATTCTCTGATCAACCAACCAAAACCTCCTCCACATCCCCAAGGCCCGCTACAAATCAAAGGGAGAAATAAGATTTGCAGTCCAAGGACCACGGCTATGGAATGCTCTACCCACGGACATCCGTATAGAAGAAAACCATCGGGCCTTCAGGAAAAAACTCAAGACCCACCTCTTCTGAAGATTCAGGACGTCATTGGATGCAAAGCGCCTTGAGGCGATTTAGTTTGCATTTGTAGCGCTATACAAGTTATTCACTCACTCACTCTTGATCGGCCTAGGCTGCCGACATCGTGGGCACCCAGGATAGGTAAGTGTCCATTTATTAAAAGTCAGCAGCTGCAGTATTTGTAGCTGCTGGCTTTTAGCATTTTTTTTTTCGGCGGACCTCCGCTTTAAACACAAGCCGGTTATCGGCTCTCTTCTCCCCTCCTCACACTGTCAGCATGAGGAAAGAAAAGCCAATAACTGGCTCGTGTTTAGCAAAGTAAGCCCGAGCTGTAGCTGTCTTTTGGCTATAGCTCGGGAGGGAGGGGTTTAACCTTTTGAAGAACACCAAATGCTTACATTTGGCAATTTGTTTTATTGTATGTTGACTGTATATATAATTTCTGACTCTGCAAACAAATCCCGTTGTTAAATAAAATAACTGGTTTGTGTCATGTACAAATACAATGCAAATTACAGAAACAACGATCACAAACAACTGAGCTTCTAAAAAAGGAGTACTATTATTATTATTATTATTATACACACGATTTATATAGCGCCAACAATTTACGCAGCACTTTACAATGTATAGAGGGGACAACACAATTACAGTACAGTTCAATACAAAAGGTACAGGAGGGCCCTGCTCATAGAGCTTACATTCTAAAGGGAGGGGGTGGTGGTACAAAAGGTAATAGCTGCAGAGAATTTGATAGGGGTGGTTCTGGGACAGTTGTTAGGTGGGTGTAGGATAGGCTTCCCTGAATAAATGAGTTTTCAGGGATCTCCTAAAGGTGGACAGGGTAGGGGCTGATCGGACATACTGGGGCAGAGAGTTCCAGAGAATGGGAGATGCTCTGGAGAAGTCCTGGAGGCGAGCATGGGAGGAGGTAACAAGGGAGCTAGAGAGCAGGAGGTCCTGGGAGGAGCGGAGGGGGCGATTTGGGCGATATCTGCAGATGAGGTTGGTGATGTAGATGGGGGCGATGTTGTGAATGTCCTTGTATGTTATGGTTAGCATTTTGAATTTTACACGGTGGGGTAAGGGAAGCCAGTGAAGGGATTGGCAGAGAGGAGCAGCAGTCACGGATCGGTTAGTGAGGTGTATTAGTCTATTAGCAGAATTCGTAATAGACTGAAGGGGGGTAGCATGCATAAGGGTAGGCCATTAAGGAAAGAGTTGCAGTAGTCAAGGCAGGAAATAATCAAGGAGTGAATTAGTTGCTTTGTGGTGTCATTAGTCACGAAGGGTCGAATTCTGTAGATGTTTCGGAGGTTAAGGCGGCAGGATTTAGCCAGTGATTGAATATGGGGGCTGAAGGAGAGGTCTGAGTCAAGGATTAAACCCAGGACCCTGGCATGTGTGGAGGGACCAATGGTTGTGTTGTTTATATTTATGGTGAAGTCACATGGGGGGGCGACCGTGAAGGAGGAAATACAACAAGCTCAGTTTTAGAAAGATTGAGTTTGAGGAAGTGGTGTGACATCCATACCGATATGTCATTCAGTAAGTTTGAGATCCGTGAGGAGATCAAGGGGGTGAGTTGAGGAGTGGAGAGATATCTGGGTGTTGTTGGCATAGAGGTGGTATTGGAAGCCATGGGAGGTTATCAACTGGCCCAAGGAAGAGGTATAGCGTGAGAATAGGAGAGGCCCAAGGACAGAGCCTTGGGGTACCCCAACAGAAAGAGGAAGAGGTAATGAATCCTCTGTGCAAGATAAGTTTGTACTTTGGAATGCACACAAAGCATTTATCCGTGGCATTTTCATACAGCCAGGGGCGAGGGCCAAGAAGCAGCGGCATAGGCATATAAAATAAATAACTGACAAAAATTTTTTGTTAGAAACTAGCAACAAACAAAAGCCATCCCCCCTAGTTTCAACTCAAATTACCCAACTAAGGTATGAGCTTTGGCTACTGTTTATTAGAGAATTTTGAAAAAGCTTCTAAAACAACTTAAAATGTCATATTACGCCACGGGAAACAAAGCGGGTAAAAATTTGGCACACAGAATACAAGGTATGAGACAAAAGACCAAGATTCCGTACATAATACACCCCCTCACCAAAAACAAATGCTACCATCCCCAAGAAATAGCGGATGCTTTCAGGCTCAGCCATTACTATGGCTCTTTATACAACTTGAAAAATTACCCAAATACTATCCAACCAAACACTGATGCAATTAATCTCTTCCTAGGGAAACTAGACATACCTAATATCTCACAGGAGCAATTGCTGACTCTCAATCAGCCATTCAGTACTGCGGAGATTCACAAGGCAATTGATTCTCTTCCAATTAATAAGTCTCCGGGGCCAGATGGATTTTCTGGTGATTACTATAAAACCTTCAAACATTTACTGACTCCATATATGGAACAAATCTTTGCCGCTGCTTCGGCCTCCTTCCCTCCTGAAATGTTAAATGCTGTCATTGTGACCTTACCGAAGCCAGGGAAGGAACCCAACTCCCCCCCAAACTTTAGAACCATATCACTTCTCAACATCGACTTAAAGGTCTATGCCAAAATTGTTGCCTTCCGGTTAATAGACATACTTCCCCTTATCATCAATCCAGACCAGACAGGTTTTACCAAAGGACGCCAAACGTCCGACGCCACTCGCAGACTGACGAATATTATTCACTTGGCCAGGATACACAAGAGGCCTTCTCTGCTGCTGGATTTGGACGCAGAGAAGGTCTTTGACCGCATTCACTGGATGTATCTTACCCAGGTGCTACAGAGATTTGGCTTCTCGGGTACCATATTACAGGCAATTCTAGCCCTATATTCTAACCCCTCGGCCCAGGTTTACACCTTGGGGGTGCTGTCCAAACCATTTGCCATTACTAACGGTACTAGGCAGAGGTGCCCTCTGTCCCCTCTAATATTCAATCTCCTAATGGAACCTCTAGCCATTTATATACGATCGCACCCCAACATCAAAGGATTCCCTATGCTCAACTCTACCCATACAATCAGCTTATTTGCAGACGACATCATAATGATTCTTACTGATGTGGAAACTTCCCTGGCTTCGGTTCACTCGGCTCTGGCTATATTTAATCAAATATCCTACTACAAGGTCAATGAAAGTAAATCTTACATAATGGGGCTGGGCATTGACTCATCTGTTCAAGTGAAACTCAGTGCGGGTTTTCCATACACCTGGAAACAGGATGGGATAAAATACCTAGGGATTACTCTTACGGAGACTACTGACGAATTATTTGCAGCCAACTATACTCCCTTCCTAAACTTGTTGACCAACAAACTACAGGACTTAGCTAAGATTGAATTATCCTGGACGGGCCGCCTAGCGACCTTTAAAATGGTAGTTTTGCCACAACTGTTATATCTCTTTCGAACGTTACCAATCCCAATCCCCAACTCCTTTTTTGCCAAAGCTCAGTCCTCGTTGAACAAATACCTATGGCAGGGCAAAAAAGCTAGGTGCGCTTTCAAAAAATTAATAAAGACCAGAAGTGCGGGAGGAATAGGTCATGTTATTCTGAAAGATTATCACTCAGCTGCTATCCTTTCACAAACCAGAGTTTGGTTCCATCGACACCAAGGTCCCAGATGGTTAGAACTGGAAGCACCCAAAACTCTTGGGTACATACTGGACGATCTACTCCTAACCTGTAAATATCTACCTCAGGCACACTCACAGTTATCTACCACTATGCAGGCCACTTTACAAACATGGAAAATGTTTTCATCTCTAGACTTTCCAGATCAAATTCTAAAACCTTTACCTCTCAACATATCCTGCCTATCTTTAATAATCCCAGACCTACACATAGCGCACTGGCTGACCAGGGGTATCAAACCGGTGAATGACTTTATAGTAGGCCGACCCCTAAAACGTTTAGAACATTACAAATAGAATACAACCTTGAAGATAGTGATCAATATAGATACCTGCAAATAGTTCACTTCCTTCGAACAACATCCAAATTTGAAACGCTGTTACCATGGCGGACAATGCTATTCCTGACAAACCGTAGCACTAACATTAAGGGAATCTCCTTGTGTTTTACTGTCTTCTAAACTCTAATGCCCTGTACACACGATCGTTTTTCATGCCGTTAAAAATGCCATTTTTAAAAATGGCCATTAAAAATGATCGTGTGTAGGCTCCAGAGCATTTTTAACGACGTGAAAAACGGCCATTAAAAATTCCGGACATGCTCTCTTTTTTCACGTCGTTTTTCATGTCGTTTTTTTTAACGACGTGAAAAACGATAGTGTGTATGCTTTCACGACGTGAAAAAAAACGCGCATGCTCAGAATCAAGTATGAGACGGGAGCGCTCGTTCTGGTAAAACTAGCGTTCGTAATGGAGATAGCACATTCATTACACAGTAACGGACTGAAAAGCGCAAATCGTCGCTCAACAAACTTTACTAACATGAAGGGTGGCGCCATTCGAAAGGAACTTCCCCTTTATAGTGCCGTCGTACGTGTTGAACGTCACTGCGCTTTGCTTGATCGTTTTTTTTTAATGATAGTGTGTACGCAAGGCAGGCTTGAGAGGAAACATGAAAAAAAACGAGGAGAAAAACGTTGGTTTAAAAAATGACATTAAAAACGATCGTGTGTACGGGGCATAAGACTCTATTTGAAAAATCCACCAATATTATTGCATGGGAACAGGAATTAGGTGCAAGGTACTCTGAAATTCTATGGCAGAAAGCTCTGATAAATAATTTTTCTGCGACTAAAAGTTCCAATTTTTGGGAAGTAACCCATAAAATTACGCTGAGGTGGTACCTTACGCCGCTCAGAGTATCAAAATTTAATCCATTGACCTCCTCTCTGGAGAAAATGTGGAGAAACAGGTACGTTGCACCATATTCTATGGAAATGCTCTGCCCTACACCACTTATGGTGCAAAGTATTCAATCTAATATCTAGGTTTACAGGGTCACACATCACTCCTAACGCAGCACTAGCCATACTGTCCATAGGTATAGAGCATATACCGCCACAAACAAGAACCATAGTTACACATATCCTCCTTAGTACAAGATTAGTAATTCTGCGCCACTGGATGGCAACAAACCCACCAACATTTAAAGAAGTATTAGCGACGACTAATACCCATGCTACCTACGAATTAATGTTTGCAGCGACGCAGGGAAAGTATCAAAAGTTGAGAGACAAATGGTCCAGCTGGAATGCATGGTTTATACCCAATCAGAAGACCTGACATGTATCACCCTCGACCTATGACATACATTCTACCTAAGATATGTTGATATTATTATTCTTGTTATATGTTATACACCGTATAGTGAATGTTCTCCCTATCCCTTTCCCTTTCATTTTATGTTATGCACATATACACTGACTGAGATACTTTCATAAGCCACTTAAATGTTGAAGGCATTGTACAGTGAGTTGTTTATTGTATGAACCTAACTTTACAATAAAAATATATTGAAGTTAGAAAGAGGAAGAGGAGCGGAGGAGATGGAGTTGTAAGTGACACTGAAAGTGCGCTGAGATAGGTAGGAGGAGAACCAGGATAAAGCGTAAACACGGAGGCCAAGGGAGTGTAATTTGCTGAGGCAGAGCAGGTGGTCAACTGTATCAAAGGCAGCAGAGAGGTCTAAGAGTATGAGTATGGAGTACTGGCCATTGGTTTTAGCAGTTAGTAGATCATTGGTGAGTATTAGTAGGGCAGTTTCAGTAGAATGTTGTGGGTGGAAGCCAGACTGTAGAGGGTCGAGAAGGTTGTTGTCCGTGAGGTAGCGACTCATTCGGTCATGAACAAGGCGTTCGATGAGCTTGGAGGCAAACGGGAGCAGGGAGATGAGTCTTAAATTTATTCAAACAGGTGGGGTCTAGTGAGGGTTTTTTAAGTATGGGGGTAACCAGAGCATGTTTGAGCGGGGAAGGAAAGGTGCCAGGAGAGGGAGAGGTTGAAGATGTGGTTTAGGGAGTTGAGGATAGAGCGGGAAGGTGGTCGCAGTAATTGAGAGGGGACAGGGTCCAGGGGACAGGTAGTGTGGTGGGCCATGGAGAGGAGTTTATCAACTTCATCTGTGGTAACTGGGCAAAAGGAGGAGCGTATTGAGTGTGGTGTTGGACCCGATGTGTTGGGTAGGGGAGGAATTTGAATGTTGGATATCTCCTTGCGAATTGTGTCGATTTTGCTATTGAAATGGTTGGCAATCTGTTGAGCGGTAAGCAAGTTGGTGGGTGGGGGCAGTGGGAGGTGAAGTAAGGAATTAAGGGTAGAAAAGAGTTTACGAGGTTTTGATGAGAGGGTTTTGATGAGAGTGTTGTAATAGGTTTGTTTAGCAGTGTGGAGGCAGGAGTTGTATTTGAGAAGGGCAGATTTGTAGCGGGTAAAGTCTTGCAGGGATTTAGATTTACGCCATGCTTGCTCAAGAGCACGGCTGTGTCTCTTGAGACTTCAGGTGTCGTCTGTTTGCTAGGGTCGTAGCAGATGGAGCCTGGTTCTGCGTGTAGAAAAAGGGACAAGTATGTCTAGGGAGGATGACAACGTAGTCTTGTAGATGGAAGTGGTTAGGTCTGGGCAGGACAGGGGTGCGATTTTGTCATAAAGGCCATCAGTAGCAGAATGAAGAAGGGAAGGGTTGAGTTTGCGAAGGTTTCTGCGGGTAGTGGTTTGTGGGTTGGCAGCATGAGATGTAGGAGACAAGGAGAGTGTGAAACAGAGAAGGTTGTGATCAGAGAGAGGAAAGGGTGTGTTAGAGAGGTTGCAGGGAGTGCAGCGATGGGAGAATACGAGGTCGAGAGTGTTGCCGTTGGAGTGAGTGGTGATTTGTGTCCATTGTGTTAGGTTAAAAGAGGAGGTTAGGTTGAGTAGTTTAGAAGTGGTAGCAGTATTAACATTGATTGGAATGTTAAAGTCACCTAGGATGATGGCAGGCACTTCAGATGAGAGAAAATAGGGTAGCTATGCAGAGAAGTCATCCAGAAAGCGTGACACTGGACCAGGAGGCCGATAAATGACTGTGACCCTCAGACAAGCTGGAGAGAAAAGACGAATGCAGTGCATTTCGAAAGAGCAGGGGGAAAGAGAGGGAGGTGTGGGAAGTACCTGGAAGGTGCATTGTGGGGAGAGGAGAAGTCCGACACCACCTCCTTTTCGTCCACTGGGTCTGGTGGAGTCCAGAGGAGGCCACTGTAGGATAGGGCAGCTGGAGAGGTAGCGTCTAATTCCTGGAGCCAGGTTTCGGTTATAGCAAATAGATTAAGGGATTTGGAGAGGAAAGGGTCATTGACAGAAGCTGGTTTGTTGAGAACTGAGAGGGCATTCCAGAGGGCACATGAAATAGGGGGGCTGACTTGTGGAATCAGGGGAATTGAGATGAGAAGGTTGACGTTATGACTACTGTTGGAGTTAGACAGCCAATTTTGGCATTGGGAATTGGGTGTGGGAGGGCCGGGGTTTGGTGCGATGTCCCCAGACATTAGGAGTAGTAGGAGGGTGAGTGTGGTAAGGCGGGAGTGGGATTTATAGGAGGGCAGATGCTGTGATGGAATGGAAGTGGTGATACTGTGCGGGCTTAGAATGAGCAGGAGGCGTAAGTGCAGTAATATTGAGTGGGCAGAAGAGAGGGGGATATGTACAGGTTGCAGGTTGGAGAGGGGGGATAAAGGAATGAGAGTTTGAGGAGAGAGGACTTTATAACAAAGATTAAGGTGAGCATGTTGGAGGGTGGGGAGAGGGGAATAGAAGAAAGGCTGAGGAAAGTTAAAAAGGAACTTCCTGCAAAATAGCTGTGGAACAATAATGTCTTTACTTAATTTTTTTTTTCTTTTTCTAGCAGTGCCTTAGTTCGAAGTGCCCGTGTACAAGTGCCAAACACTTGTTGCCAGCGTGACACTTTGTGCAAGGAGTGACCAGCCTAAACCCTCGCCAGCCGTCCCAAGAAATGAACTACATTTATACTGGGAAGGTGTGGGGGGAAGATTCAAAATTATTCAATTAGAAGCTGATAAAACCAGGCTTGGGGGAAGGGGGGGGGGTTTACAATTGGCCTGGACAGAGTGCAATGCAAGAGGGGGCAACAGAATAAGGTTAAATGTTTGATCTTGTTCAGGGCAGCATAATACAAAATAAGTGACACTTTCAAAAACAAACAAGTATAGACAGTACTATTCGCAAACCATCGTTATCCAGAAAAGCTATCTATCTGATTGATTGGCTTTAGGTACAGAGGTAGATATTGTAAGATTTTTTTGTTCCAGTGGCATCAAATTCCATTAAAGATCCACTACAGCAGGCATCATTAAATGGCAGACCTCCGTCCTGATCTGGACTGAGTAACCGTCCTATCCAGACCCCAGCCTCGCCAAATAGATTCTGGAGTTTCCTGCCGCTGCTGGTGTCATCCTTAATGAAGAGCACATGATGGGGAGCATCGGCAGGGCTGGATAGAGGGTGAGACTTTTCAAGTTAAGAAGCTGATGATTGTTTTCTAGGTTGCAGATCGATCCAGACAACCATTTACTCGCCTTTAACATGAAAAGTCCCACACTCTGCCCAGACCTACCATACATTCCATATGAAAGAAGGACTGTGCTGAAAGGGACGGGGGTCTGTAATATGAAGGAAGGACTGTGATGTGGGGGGGGGGGACTGTGATGTCAAGAGGGGTCTGTGGTGTAAAGGGGGAGTGTGGTGTATGGGGGTGGTAATATCAAGGGAGGACTGTGATGTAAGAATGGGAGACTATGATGTGAAGGGGATGGTGGTGTAAGGATGGGCGGACTGTGAAGGGGGGGCTGAGGGCACTGGTTTAAAGGGGGAATTGTGATGGGAAGCCTGTGATGTAAAGGGGATGTGATATGAAGGGGGTCTAGGAAGGATGTAAAAGGGGAAATGTATGCGAATGGGGGGACTGAGGGCATTGATGAGAAGGGGGAGATATGCGATGTAAAGAGGGGACACAGAAAACAATAGTTTTCTATATGCCCTGTTCATACCGCAATAATTTGGCATGAAAAAATACATACTGTGTGCATACTCACCATTTTCTGCAACTGACTGGTGCTCACCTGAATGCTCTGTGTAGTCTGTTTCTATGCACTGCAACTGAGCTGCAGTGCACAAAAAATAAGAATCTGAGTCTTCGCACAAACATGAGACTCAGACCTCTGCTGGAAGAATATTCTACTGACTGGACCTCTGTGAAATTTAATTTAGCACCCCTGCACTACAGATTTTGAGTCTGTACATAGGGAATGACGTAGGACAGCAAAATGATCTCCCACACTTGTCCAAAATTCCAAATGGGACATACAGTGGCTTTGTAAATATACCCCATCTTATAGTCAGGACTAAAAATATAATATTTAAAAAAAAAATATATATATATATATATATATATATATATATATATATATATATATTGTGAGGGGGTTAGCTCAGCAGCTGGTGTGTGTGACCCCCTGGATGGGTTCACCACACAAAAACAGGCACAGCAGACGGCGTTGTAGGTGAAAAACAAAAGGTGCGGTTTATTTAAACTATATGCAGTGTAAAATATAACAGCAAAGCAAAAAGAAACATGAAAAGAAATCCTGGTCAGCTTGACCGCTTACTACACACGTAGTTTCCCTATCTAACAACTAGGTGCAGCTTTGTGCTGCCCCAGCCCCTATCTCCCTATTTTAGAAGTTTTAGCCACACAGGCTTGGTCTCACCGTACTGGACAGAAAGCACACTCCCCAGTCTACACAACACAGAACTGGTTCCAGGATGGAGCATCTCCCTTAGCATGCTGGGAGTTCTTGTAGAGGCCCTAATGAGTCCACTTGCTTCAGCTGGGCTCATTAACTCTTCCCCTGCAAGACTCCCAGCACTCCCCCCTAGTGGTATAAATTGGCATAAAGCCTAAATCTAGGACATATATATCGTCCATCCTGGATGCAACCTGGTGATTTTACCTGCCTGCTGTCACATAATATATATATATATATATACATACATACATACATACATACATACATACATACACACACAGTATATATATGCTGTATATACAATATCTTACAAAAGTGAGTACACCCCTCACATTTTTGTAGATATTTTATTAAATCTTTTCATGTGACAACACTGAAGAAATTACACTTTTGCTAGTAGTGAGTGTACAGCTTGTATAACAGTGTAAATTTGAGATCAAAATAACTCAACACACAGCCATTAATGTCTAAACCACTGGCAACAAAAGTGAGTACACCCCTAAGTGAAATTGTCCAAATTGGGTCCAAAGTGACAATATTTTGTGTGGCCACCATTATTTCCCAGCACTGCCCTAACCCTCTTGGGTATGGAGTTCACCAGAGCTTCACAGATTGCCATTGGAGTCCTCTTGGAGCTGGTGGATATTAGAGACCTTGCGCTCCTCCACCTTCCGTTTGAGGATGCCCCACATATGCTCAATAGGCTTTAGGTCTGCAGACATGCTTGGCCAGTCCATCACCTTCACCCTCAGCTTTTTTAGCAAAGCAGTGGTGGTCTTGGAGATGTTTCTGGGGTCGTTATGTTGGAATATTGCCCTGCGGCCCAGTCTCCTAAGGGAGGGGATTGTGCTCTGCTTCAATATGTCACAGTACATATGTTGGCATTCATGGTTCCCTCAATGAACTGTAGCTCCCCAGTTCCGGCAGCACTCATGCAGCCCCAGACCATGACACTTCCACCACCATGCTTGCCTGTAGGCAAGACACACTTGTCTTTGTACTCCTCACCTGGTTGCCGCCACACACATTTGACACCATCTGAACCAAATAAGTTTATCTTGGTCTCATCAGACCAGTAATCCATGTCCTTAGTCTGCTTGTCTTCAGCAAACTGTTTGTGGGCTTTCTTGTGCATCATATTTAGAATAGGCTTACTTCTGGGACAACAGCCATGCAGACCAATTTGATTCAGGGTGCGGCGTATGGTCTGAGCACTGACAGGCTGACTCCTCAACCTCTGCAACAATTTCCCAAAGACAACCTCTGGATATGACGCTGAGCACGTGCACTCATTTTTTTAGGTCAACCATGGCGAGGCCTGTTCTGAGTGGAAGCTGACCTGTTAAACGCTGTATGGTCTTGGCCACCTTGCTGCAGCTCAGTTTCAGGGTCTTGGCAATCTTCTTATAGCCTATGCCATCTTCATGTAGAGCAACAATTCTTTTTTTCAGATCCTCAGAGAGTTGTCACAAGGTGCAATGTTGAACTTCCAGTGACCAGTTTGAGAGAGTGAGCGATAACACCAAATTTAACACACCTGCTCCACATTCACACCTGAGACCTTGTAACACCAACAAGTCACATGACACTCTTATACAAGCTGTACACTAACTACTTTATATTGACTAGACTGACGTTTAACATGGGAGTCTATGGAAGGGGTGCCGGATTTGAGAAATCGGTGCTCCCCGGCCGTAGGTTCCCCAGACAACAAACTTTGCACACATGTACAAGAGAAATGGGGCTACATGTGTAACAAGTTTCGGGTCCAGGGGACCGACGACCGTCCGGTACCGGGTCCCCAAAGTAACCAGAGAAATTACCGTTTAACATGGGAGTCTATGGAAGGGGTGCCCGGCTTTGAAAAATCGGTGCTCCCCGGCCATAGGTCTCCTGGACGACAAACTTTGCACACTTGTAGAGGAAGAGTGTGGCTACATGTGCCAAGTTTGGGGTCCAGGGAACCTACGGCTGGCCGGTACCGGGTCCCCAAAGTCCGGGAGATCAGGCGCAAAATGGTGACTCGAGTATAAGCCGAGGGGGCATTTTCAGCACAAAAAAAGTGCTGAAAAACTCAGCTTATACTCGAGTATATACGGTGTATATATCTCTCTATCTATATCTATCTATCATATATATATATATATATATATATATATATCTATAGAAAAAAGGGGTGTACAATCAGGCCTTCAGTGCACCCACTCAGCGCCAAATCAATCCCACAGCTCCCTTAGTAGTATATACAAAGATAAGAACACTTTAAATATCAATTGCAAAATATTCAAAGGCACTAAGCAGCTGTTGAGAAATAGGAAAAAAATAAAAGCAATATAAAGAAAATATTGGACTGTTTTATTTATATACTATTGCTATATATAAATATAGTGTGAGATTATATATATATATATATATATATATATATATATACATATATACACACACACACACACACACACACAGTTGTGTGAAAAAATATTTGCCACCTTTATTTATTTTACATATTTGTCACACTTAAATGACTCAGATCATCAAACAAATTTTATTATTACACAAAGATAACACGAGTAAATACAAAATGCAGGTTTTTAAATGATGCTGTCATTTATTAAGGCAAAAAAGCTGTCCAAACCTGCCTGGCTTTATGTGAAAAAGTAATTGCCCCCTAAACCTAACTGGTTGTGCCACCCTTGGCGGCAACAACTGCAATCAAGCATTTGTGATAACTGGTAATGAGTCTTTTACATTGCTGTGGAGCAATTTTGGCCCATTCTTCTTTGCAGAATGGTTTTAATTCAGCCACATTGGAGGGTTTTCAAGCATTAACGTCGTGTTCATCTCAATTGGATTTAAGTCCAGGCTTTGACTAGGCCACTCCAAAACCTAAATTTTGCTTTGTTTGAACCATTTGGAGGTGGACTTGCTGTTGTGTTTCGGATCATTGTCCTGCTGCATAACCCAAGTGCATTTCAGCTTGAGGTCACAAACTGATGGCCGGAAATTCTCCTTTAGGATTTTCTGGTAGACCTCAGAATTCATAGTTCCATCAATTATGGTAAGTCCCCCAGGTTCTGAAGCTGCAAAGCAGCCCCAGACCATCACGCTACCACCACCATGTCTGACTGTTGGTATGATATTCTTGTTTTGAAATGCTGTATTAGTTTTATGCCAGATCTAACAAGACGCACACCTTCCAATAAGTTAAATTTTTGTCTTATCAGTCCACAGAATATTTTGCCTAAAAATCTTGGGCATAATCAAGATGTTTTTTGGTAAATGTGATAGTGTCTGAATGGAAACAACTTCTGTTGTGTTCTCTTTTTAGATAACCCAGAGTAGTATGGGAATCCTTTGTCGTGTATTACATGCTTATTTGTAAGGCAAATATTGTGTATATTTATTGAAAAGAAAATGATAAAAAAAAAAATCAGTTTAAAGCTTCTAAATGAAAAAATTTAATAAAAAAAAACTGACCCAATTATACCCATTAATATTTCTTTAGGGTCTGGATCTATTTACATTCTTTAATACTTCACTTAACTTGTTATTTTTCTCCCCCAAAAAATCACACTACTAACTGTTAAAAGTTGAACATATTAAATATTATAGGATCCATGTTCTATATATTTACCATTCTTACTGCATAGATTACTGTATATTAAATAAAAAAAAATTCAAGCAAGAAAAAAAAAAAAAGCATCAACCATAAAGCAACCTTTTATACGACTGGTGAGCCTTTGTCCACAATAAAAGAGATGAGAAAATAGTATCCTTAAAAAGGCAAAATGACCTACCCCCATCACTTTCCCACGCTGCTCAGCATCTTCCCACATGGAGTAGACAATGAATCTGCACATGTACTTTCCCTCTCGCCCTTGCTGTTTCATTCGAACCATACACATCCTAGAAAAACAAATTAATGTCATTACAATGCACTTCAATACATTGTTATTTTACCAGTTCATCCATCGGTGACACATACATATTGAGAAAGGCTGATGTCAGACTTGCACTACCATGGAAAAGGATACAATTCTACATATCTATGTACTTTATTCTACAGTTTACAGCAGAAATGTGGTAAAGGTCTCAATTTAGATTTTGGAAGCCTAAGTTCAACTTTCCAATCAAATTTAAAAACAATATGAATCTTTTAAGAAAGGAGCTTCTTTTTTAAACCTGTAGGCCACGAATAGCCTCTCCCATGCCTGTCAGAACTCCTAGTATGAGTGGCATTCCCTATTGTGCCTAGATGCCAGGCACACCATATGTTGGGCATGTGCCCTCAGCACCGCAGGAACAAAACCCACACATACCCAGTGTGCTCTCTCTCCCCTCTGTCGCACAATGCTAAGCTCAGCCGCTGCTGCAACAACAGATAGAGAGCACACTGAGCATGCGTGGGTTTTAAATCTTACAGAGTGCTTATTCCTGCAGTGCGCCCAATATATGGCCTGCTTTGACAGGCCGTACATCTGGGGATCCTGAGGTTTTCATTCCCTGCTTAGCAATGAGACTCCCGCCACCTGAACACAGCTCTGTGTTGTTTACACTCACAGATCTGTGGCTGGGAAAAATCAGAGCCGATCACTGGGTGTCAGCAGTCAATCATTACCCGGGACCCTGTGATCGGCATGTCCTGTGACGATCCACAGCTGATCCGGGCCAATAATGGCCCTAGACTGACTGCTCCGATTCCATGGTGTGTGCAGGCCAGTCAAGTTCCTCCACCCCAAACTGGCTCATCCATGTCTTTATGTGTGCAGTCATGTTGGGACAGGAAGAGGCCATCCCCAAACTGTTCCCACAAAGTTGGGAGCATGAAATTGTCCAAAATGTCTTGGCATGCTGACGCTTTAAGCGTTCCCTTCACTGGAACTAAGGGGCCAGGCCCAACCCCTGAAAAACAAACCCCACACCATAATCCCCCCCCCCTCCACCAAATGATTTGGACCAGTGAACAAAGCAAGGTCCATAACGACATGGATGAGTAAGTTTGGGGTGGAAAAACTTGACTGGCCTGCACAGAGTCCTGACCTCAACCCGATAGAACACCTTTGGGATAAATTAGAGCGGAGACTGCAAGCCAGGCCTTCTCGTCCAACATCAGTGCCTGAACTCACAAATGTACTTCTGGAAGCATGGTCAAACATTCCCATAGACACTCTCCTATACCTTGTGGATATACTTCCCAGAAGAGTTGTAGCAGTTATAACGGTAAAGGGTGGGCCAACTCAATATTGAACCCTACGGACTAAGACTGGGATGTCATTAAAGTTCATGTAAAGACATGTGTCCCAATAATTTTGGTGATATTGTGTACTTGCAAATGTGTGCAACTAAAGCCTCTGTTTTTAACGTAAATTGTTAGACAGGGAAAAATTTTTCCTTTTGCAGGCTTGCTGGTAAGTGTGCTGGGAAATTTTCTGTTTGTTTGTACTTTGTATTCTAGCTAGACACAAATTTCAATGTAATTCATTCTACTAAAAACAACGATGACAACATGAAGAAAAACGCTTTGTCATGGAATAATGAGCTTAAATCTTTAATAAGATTCTTAAATAAAGGAAAGAAATCAGACAGCCAACAAGCAATCTTTTGTATAATCACCAGTTTATGCTCCTAAGTTTTATAAACAGTTGAGTTGTGGAATATTGTGGAACAAAGAGAGATCAGACCAATTTGGAGGCCGTGTGGTTTTCCAATAACGTCACTTTGCAAGGTCTCAACGTTGCAAGGATGGCGAATGTTTGATGTATCATCCTGTACCAATCTATCAATTGGAACAGTGAGGTCATGTAATTCTATGTTTTGATTTGAAAATTGCATTTCTTTTTTTTCTTGCTGCACCTGCAAGCTGGCGTTTAAAAGGCATAGTTCTTCTCAGACCATAAACTTCCCAACTATAATCAGGGCTGCTCGCAAGCTCTCTAGCACATTAAAAGTCTGACTCATCATTGTCAAACCACTAATGTAACATTGCATTCCTGTTTACAGCATTTTAATAAACGCACTTAAGTGACGAAACCTGCTAGAGGTTAGCAATATTTTCCATAGGCCCAAGTAGCTATTTAGTCTCGTTGACATCAACAATCTAACGTCATCCACAAGAGGCAAAGCAACATCTAGACAAGTTATCGTAGCTTATAAATCACTCTGAAATACAGGGGGAAAAGTGAAAAAACGGCTTGATTAGTTGTGGGCTTATTGTAAAATGACTGGTGAGTGCAATCAATTCTTGACCAATGGGACTAGCGTATTTATCATATATTGATAGCGCTGGATCACTAATCTTTCATTTTTGTTTCCCGATGTGCAGGATCACAGAAAAATAATTTCTAATATCTATCAGTATTTTGCTCAGGATTTCCAACATACCCAATTATAGAGAAAAACTAGGGAAACCGATCATCCACCTATCTTTATTAAACAAAGGATGCACATACACTATATTACCAAAAGTATTGGTACGCCTGCCTTTACACACACATGAGCTTTATTGCATTCCAGTCTAAAGCCTCGTACACGCGATTGGATTTTCCGCAGAAAAGCCTCTGACTTTTGCCTGAAGGGCGCTGGCCAAAAACTTGTCTTGCATACAAACGGCACACAATTGTGGGCCAACAAACATGAACGTACGTGGTTTTTCAGCTTTTTAACGCCACCCTTTGGGCACCTTCTGCTAACGTTGTGTTTGGTGAGCATGGATTCCGAGCATGCATGTTTGTACTTTGTACTTTTATCTGACGGACTTGTGTACACACGCTCAGAAAATCCGACAACAGACCGTTGTCTGCGGAAACTTTTAAAGCATGCTATCCAACATTTTTTCGTGGAAAATCCGACAATTGTCCGATGGAGCGTACAAACGGTCGGATTTTCCACCAACAGCCTGTCATCACACAATTCCCACCGGAAAATCCGATCGTGTGAACGAGGCTTTAGTCCGTAGGGTTCAACATTGAGCTGGCCCACCCTTTGCAGCTAGACCAGCTTCAACTCTTCTGGAAAGGCTGTCCACAAGGTTTAGAAGTGTGTTTAGGACTGTGTTTAGGAGTGTGTCTATGGATATGTTTGACCATTCTTCCAGAAGCGCATTTATGAGGTCGACACTGGTGTTGGATGAGAAGGCCTGTGGCTCACAGTCTCTGCTCTAGTAGTAAATCAATCATTCAAAGAAGGTATTGTTCCAATCTCTCTCAAGCAAGGCATAATCAAACCCCTCCTAAAGAAACCCAACCTGGACCCCAAAGACCCAAACTACCGCAGACCGGTAACAAGCCTCAACACCATCTCCAAGATCATGGAGAAAGCAGTAGTACAACAGCTACAACTCTATTTGGACACCCACAAACTCTTGGATCCACTACAATCAGGCTTCCGCCCAGGCCATGGCACAGAAACAGCACTTCTTAAAATATGGGATGACACCCTCGAAGCAGCAGATGACGGAGAATCATGTCTCCTGGTGCTGCTGGACCTCAGTGCAGCGTTCGACACAGTAGACCACAAAACTCTACTCATTCGCCTTAAAGAAGTAGCCGGAGTCGCAGACCCTGACCTACACTGGTTCGCATCCTTCCTAGACAATCGTTCCCAGACAGTGAAACTAGGAGCCTTCACCTCTGAAACTCGCACAATTTCTTGCGGAGTCCCCCAAGGATCACCCCTGTCACCCGTGCTCTTTAACATCTACCTCCGCCCACTCCTCAAAATCATCAGCAAACAGGGCCTGTGCTACCACTCATATGCTGACGACACCCAACTCTACTTTCGTATCACCGGGAAAAAAGACCAATATCACGGATTGGAAACCTGTCTCACATTGATCGATGAATGGATGACTGAGAATTCCCTCAAACTCAACGGATCCAAAACAGAACTCCTTCTCCTCAACGCAAACCGAAAGACAAAAACTAAGACTTCTTGGACACTCCCCACTATCCTTGGACAGACCGTTACCCCGAGCACCAAAGTCAAAAGTCTCGGAGTCATCTTTGACTCGGAGATGTCGATGGACGCACAAATTGGATCAGTAGTCAGCGGAGCTCACCATCTCCTCCGTCTACTACGTAGACTCATCCCCTTCATCCCAAAAGAGGATACAGCAGTAGTAGTTGGAACAATTATCAACTCCCGACTCGATTACGCAAACGCCCTCTACCTCGGACTACCCAAATACCAGATTTCGCGCCTACAAGTCATCCAGAACACGGCTGCCAGGCTGGTAACGGGAAAAAAAACTTGGGAATCCATCACCCCATCACTAAGGACCCTTCATTGGCTAACCGTAAAGGATCGGATCACATTCAAGACCCTCTGTCTCACCCACAAGTGCACACAGGGAAACGCTCCACAATATCTATGCGAGAAGATAAAACACTACACCCCCAATCGCAATCTCCGATCAACCAACCAAAACCTCCTTCACATCCCCAAGTCCCGCTACAAATCAAAGGGAGAACGAAGATTTGCAGTCCAAGGACCACGGCTATGGAACGCTCTACCCACCAACATCCGCATGGAAGAAAACCACCGGGCCTTCAGGAAAAAACTTAAGACCCACCTATTCTGAAGGGTCAGGATGTCACTGGATGCAAAGCGCCTTGAGGCGATTTAGTTCGCATTTGTAGCGCTATACAAGTTATTCACTCACTCACTCACTCACTCTAGTCCATCCCAAATGTGTTCTATCGGGTTGAGGTCAGGACTCATGCCAGTCAAGTTCCTTCACCCCAAACACGCTCATCCATGTTTTTATGAACCTTGCTTTGTGCACTGGTCCAAATCATGTGGTGGAGGGAGTATTATGGTGTGGGGTTGTTTTTCAGGGGTTGGGCTTGGCCCCTTAGTTCCAGTGAAGGGAACTCTTAAGACATTAGCATACCAAGACATTTTGAACAATATCATGCTCCCAACTTTGTGGGAACAGTTTGGGGATGGCCCCTTCCTGTTCCAACATGACTGTGCACCAGTGCACAAAGCACTGGCTGAGCCAAATATTTCTATTGTCCCTCACATGCTTCCCCTCCCAGACATTGCAGCTCACAGTGGAAGGGTATTAGCAAAAAAAGTCAATCTTGACAAACCAGAAAGTAGTGGCAAGGACCAATGGGAGTTCATTGTTTTACTTGAAATTAAAGCACATCTCCTGCATATAGCTCCCTAGTCCTCCTACTGAATCTTCCCACCCTCC